>CP136063.1:298283280-298948008 GCA_032622095.1 Siphonodentalium dalli
ACTGGAAGCATTCATTATCTGGACACTCAAATCTTTACCATCATGAATTAGGAGTTCAAACTTTTGATAGTCAGATCTGTTTGAGTTACTCTAACAATAAAATCACCCGATTTTTCGGGTACTAGTAATGGATCTAGTCCGAGAGCCCATAAGGTTTTATTGTCGTCACTCTGACCAAAAGACCCACTCTGCTCATTTTGTGGCAAATTATATGTAGTTTACGGAAACCAATTTCTTGCGAGTCGGAAACGCAGCGTTTGGGAGATATTTAACATAGAATGATGCCTGGTGAGAGCGAAAAATGTTACTTAAGTGTTTGGGGGGGGGGGGGGGGGGTTAGTAATTTTGAATGTATGCAACATATGTAATGTCAGCTAACACGTTATATATACACCATTTTGTCGGCAATAAGTCATTCTATCTAGTGAATAAACACAGAATTAGAATTTCAGCCACTGACCTCGAGTACGAGAGGTCAAAGTTCAAATATATTTTGAAACGCCATTTTTTTTAAATGTCAAATTGGAAAGTTAGCTTGAGAAATTTTATAATCATCTGTTGGAATCCGTTCTAGTATAATTTTGAACTTTACTGTATACCAGATTCGGATATGTGGAAAGAAAATTAACACAGCCGTAATTGCAACCATTCAAGATGTCAGCCAAAATATGTGCCGAAATAGCCAAAAACAGTAAAAATTAATAAGGTCTCTCTGATCGCCGTTATAGTAAAGATGATGTCACATGCGGTCATGTTGTCCATTCGATACGTTATGGTAATATACAACCCTTACAAATTAGCCAAAAATCCGACACAAAAATCCAATATGGCGGCCAAGATGGGCCGCCGAAATGTGAAAATTTGCTATTTTTCGGACACTTCACCACCTTTCGTTTGTCTCTGTTGGAAAATATTGGCTCCTTGACGCGTTTTTATACATTTATCGTATAGAAGAATTATTGGCGAACACATAGGGATAATAATATACATTCCTTGCTGGAAAGTTTTGTCCGATATCACGTTTTCCCAAATGCCGGTAAAATTCTGTCAAAGCCAAAACGACGCTAATAACGCAATGGCTGTTTCGAATCATCAATGAATGTTATTGCTATCACAACAAAACCCACGCGTATATATGTGCAGGAGATACTCGAGCTAGGATTCCTCTTATACCTGAGTTGAGAAATATTCACCAAAATCCAAGATGGCGGCCAAAATGGCCACCAGAAATATAAAAATTGCCAAAATCGCTGATTTGAACATCAGTGACAGCTATTGTCACGACAACTCCACACATATTGTGAGTTGGGAAGACTGAGTCGAAGAACTGCGCTTATATTGCATCCAAATAAAAGTCGCCCAAATCCAAAATGGCGCCCACAATGGTGGACAGATTTAGAAAATCACCGAAAATCTATCATATTCACATCATGGGCATTATTGTCAAGACAACTCTACCCATGCTTACAGCCGAGTTGGAAATACTGTGATAAAGTAATTATCTTGGATTTGATGAAGGATTTTTTTTCCAAATCGAAGATGGCGGCCAAAATGGCACTATGTGCGTCATTGTTGTGAGAATTTGGTCGTCATCTTGAACTAGAAAGGCATACATGTATGGTCTATAAGTATACAAGCTCAGGCCTGGCAATATGGCGTGGGCGATATATCGCTCGCACAACATTCACTACAACATACTTTTGCAGTCGTAATTTTGATGAGTTATCCGTTTGAAAACATATAAGGCAACGCGACATCGCATATTTGAAGCAGGAGACACATGCTATATTAACAGTCGGCTGCCACCGGTATATCTAATTAGGTCAAACCATGCTACACACCCGTCACCAGTGACAGACTGACGATTACATGACCTAACTGTGAACGTGCAGTGCATCCCGCAAATCATACCTTACAGCCCTGGGAATTAGCCTAGGCAATAGGCAATGCCTAGGTAAAAGCAGAGGCAAAATCAGTTTGCCTAGGCAATTATATTTCCTAGGTAAAACAAGTTCAATGGGTGACTAAAATTGATTTGTGTCTATCAGAAATAGAACCTCTTTAGCCAAAATGACTTCCTTAAATCACTCTTTACATATATTGTCCTAAAATTGTTTCCATGGCACTGGGCCATTAACTAGCTACCCATAAGGGCACTAGTTTTGGAGATGATTTGTGGAATGTATATATATGATGAGTAGTGGCCTGGAAATGTTCTCCAAAATAACTAAGCATTTCAGGTTATTATTGAATCATATTGATTTGAGATGGCAATATTGTTGCAAAATTGCCTAGGTAAAATCTGTTTTTGCCTAGGCCGATTTCTTTCACCTAGGCAAAAATATTGCTTAGGCAAATTTTCCTTAATTCCCAGGGCTGCCTTACCTGCAAGGTTTGATGAGCGCTGTTGACAGCGATGGGTGGGGCTACGAAGGAATCCGCCAATCGCGCAACAGTGCTCGCTGACATGTAAACAAATAAGTGAATGAAGTGACGAAAACAAAGAATAAATATTGCGATATCGTGCTATTAATTACATGAAATGAGTGATTTATACATAGCACGGATGGGTTATGAGATGATACAAACATAGAAGTGATTTAATTTATGATATGTACGGAATAATGTATGTTTTGACGCGATAGAAGTGGACGAAATTTCACAAATGTACGGAAGCCGCGAATGTACCGATGGATTATATAGATAAAAGTATGGAACAAATAAATGCATGATATAATGATTGATTCTGGTTAGGTAACTTGGTCACTCAGGTATAAAGGAACAAACACAAACATATCATGTACATGTATGTACAATATATGCATGGCATAATGATTGATTCTGGTTAACTTACAATAATATCTTATCATGATGTCACCTCATACATGTATTATACAGTATAACAGCATGTAATATATGATATAAATATATTATAATGATTGATTGATTCTGGTTAACCATTAGGTCACTTGGATCAGGCATAAAGGAACAAACACAACAATACCATATATGCATGGTATAACATTTATAAAAGTACTTTATTAAACATTAATAAGTTATACAACATTCATTGATAATTTCACAATTAATATATGATTATAAATTAATTAAATTTAAATATTATCACTTACCACATAATAAGTTATATGCAATATGACATATGTCAGTTTACTTGTATTTCATATGTTACAACATAAATACCCCATAAAACAGAAATTGCCTCTGCAAAATATTTTAGCCCCTGCAAAGTATGTTGGCGAGGGCGAATTTTAGCCCCTGCAGATTTTTCATAAGGCCAGCACTGCAAGCTTACAGGTCATCTCCATGTATGTATTTCTCATATCCCATGTGGATAACCACATGTACACCTGGCGAACTTCCCAGCTAACTAGTCATTTCTCAATAGATGGTTCAACTCACAAACTTAGCGAACGTATTGGCATACGTGGACAACTTCGGCAGTGTTTCAAAGGTAGCTAGCTGTCTCATTCCCTTGGACACATGCATATCTGCTACAGAGACGACCATAATCTACCGACTACCCATACTTCTTGATCATGATCCTAAGCAACTTTGTAACATCCCGCATTCGTCTCGTTAGCAGAGAAGAACAATACTCGCGGTGCTAGTTTGTAGACAAGCGCCATGACAGTGGGAATGAAATGGGCCACGGCATACACCCCCACATCAGGTGCATGTTTCAGATATAGAATGTCATGTGTGTTGGTGCTTTTGGTGTGGTAAGATTTGTGTTTCCACATCCGTTTCAAGGCCGTTCTTAATCAACTTGACCAGACATGTAATTTTGTCTGGATAATACTATCCTATCCTCCCCAGAAGAGTCGGATGGGCTAAATGATGTCTTTATGGAATGAGGGTATGCGTTGTTGTTATCCTCTCTCAAGACTAGTGTCAGTATATGGGCGGTATTTTCCAAGGAACTGTGATGCAATTGTGAGAAAAATTTATAGATCGATGGGAATGGATGATGACATTGTGAACTTGACCTTTATGGTCATATAGCTTTATAGTATATAACTTTAGAATATAGTATTAATATGTCTCATGCAGGACAATGGCTTTGAATGGCGATGTTACCAAGAAATAAATTGGTGTATCCAACGTAGGTTAAACTTAATGCAATGTCTCAACAATCCCCTAGATGTTTTTCGAGTTAAAATTTTCACCATTGTGGTGATGGCATTGCACTTTCTTGAACCACACCGACCATCACACATCGTGAGTATGACATCAACTACCAAATGCATCGTCCTCAAGACTACATCCCATTCTGGGTGGGGCTTATATAGTAGTAGCCAATGGTACAAGCCTGGTCTAATTGATTAAGAACGGCTTCCAAACAGATTGGAAGATACAATCTTAGCATATAAGGGAAGAAAAGCTACATGAGATCATGTCTAAATCTAAAACATACCCAAAGAAGGGGCAGTGCAGTCATGGTCCAATTTCATTTCCACCATCATGACACTTGCCCACAAACTAGCACCGTGTGTATTGTTATTATCTTCTTGGATATGTACGGTGAGACGATTGCTGGACGCCACCATGACTGTGTATTGTTATTATCTGCTTGGATCTGTACGGTGAGACGATTGCTGGAAGCCACAAGGACTGTTCTTATGATCACGGTCAAGAAGTGAAAGTATATTATGCATTATGGTCTTCTACGCCTTAGCAGAAAGGCACCCGTCAAATGTTAGGCTTTCAGAAATTCGAAGCCATATACAGAAGATATCCGGCTACGTCAGTATGTGAATATGTGAATTGATGAACCATATATTGAGAAGTGGCTGGATGGGTAGATCACCATTTTGTTATCCACATTAAGTTACCAAATCTGAATCTGAATACGCAGATAGAGACGTCCTTCTGAAAGCTATTATACGCATCGACCGCATAACTTTCTAGTTTATCACACAATATGACGATCAGACCCCATATCTAGTGTCTGAATTATACCATAAGCTACCACGAATGAAGCTCGTCAAGAATAAGGATAAGAATTCCCATCTTTCGAGACAAACGCGTGAGCTTGACACCGGCATATGTATTGTGGGTTTTCATCCTTCCAGAAGGCGACGACCTATGTTGGAACTAATAGTTGGCTTATGTACCGTTTCGTTCAATCCATACATATTGATATTATGACGAAAAGTTGAAATTTGTGTGTGATAATTTCGACTTTCTTCAATTTCTGGCCACCAGTTTGGCAGCAATCTTGATTGCGAGAGTTGGCCAAACTCAAATAGATACTTCATATCAATTTTCCATATGAATATTTAAGTGTGTGTAGAATTCTCACAACAATGATGCACATAGTATGAAAGTAAAGGAATGAAAGCTTGTTTTCAAATCTCGGACGCCATTTTGGCCGCCATCTTCGATTTGGAAAAAAAATCCTTCATCAAATCCAAGATAATTACTTTATCACAGTATTTCCAACTCGGCTGTAAGCATGGGTAGAGTTGTCTCGACAATAATGCCCAATGATGTGAATATGAGAGATTTTCTGTGATTTTCTAAATATGTCCATCATTGTGGGCGCATTTTGAATTTGGGCAACTTTTATTTGGATGAAATATAAGCACAGTTCTTCGACTCAGTGTACCCAACTCACAATAGTAAGCAGGTGTGGAGTTATCGTGACATTAACTGTCACTGATGTTAAAATCAGCGATATTCGGCAATATTTCTATTTCTGGTGGCCATTTTAGCCGCCATCTTGGATTTGGGTGAATATTTCTCTACTCGGGTATAAGAGGAATCCTAACTCGAGTATCTCCTGCACATATTACGCGTGGGTTTTGTTGTGATAGCAATAACATTCATTGATTCGAAACAGTCATTGCGATATTAGCGTCATATTGGCTTTGACCGGCATTTGGGAAAACGTGATATCGGACAAAACTTTCCAGCAAGGAATGTATATTATTATCCCCATGTGTTCGCCAATAATTCTTCTATACGATACTGTATGTTTGCGGCAAACATGTTTTTTCGATAAGGGTTATTCACGGCATTTAACGATATTCAAAAACACGAATTCACTGTTCTTTTGTTGGCTCTCGTGATCATGACGTGATGGGGAATGAGCAAGTGAAATTTGTGAATGGCAGGAGGAATCGCTTATTTGCCGTGATCAGCATATGTTTGGGCATTTGTAAAACGAGTAACAATAGTATGGGTATTGGTAAAACGAGTAACAAAACTATATATTAAAGATCTGTAATATATCATTATCATTGGTATATCCTCCAATGAATTATATATAAAGACAAGAAAATAATAACTATAGAACAAAGAGGAAGGTCAGTTAGGTCAGACTCGCAGTCCTATTCAGTATTCGAGCTATTCGTCGGTATCATGATCGCGGACACTAGTGTTGGAAGGTTATAGAATTTACGTTTCATTTTTTTTTGGTAAAAAAAACCTCTGTTTCGGTTTCGGTTTTAGTATGCAATCACTTAACATATAGAAATTACTGCCAAATTGAGTGTCAATTAGTCCCACAGGCACAACCAGTTACAGAGTAGCATGGAGCATCAATTTCCTTGATAAAAGGGAAGATCATTGAAGAAGTTTTGGGTTGCTTCAACTACGATGTCTGTTTGGTCACTCAATTGAATTGATCATATTAGATCACAACAGGGAGGAAAAACGGGAAGAGTGAAGACATTGTACAGCTGATCTCAATCATCAAACTTTGTCGACTTACATAGTTTTTATAAACCCCACTGTAAAACAGTTTTAGTATGTCATGGTCGATACATGTATAAAATCGCGTCAAAAAGCCAATATTTTCCAACAGAGACAAACGAAAGGTGGTGAAATGTCCAAAAAATAGCAATTGTTCACATTTCGGCGGCCATCTTGGCCGCCATATTGGAGTTTTGTGTCGGATTTTTGGCTAATTTGTAAGGGTTGTATATTACCATAACGTATCGAATGGACAACATGACCGCATGTGACATCATCTTTACTATAACGGCGATCAAAGAGACCTTATTAATTTTTACTGTTTTTGGCTATTTCGGCACACATTTTGGCTGACATCTTGAATGGTTGCAATTGCGGCTGTGTTAATTTTCTTTCCACATATCTGAATCTGGTATACAGTAAAGTTCAAAATTTTACTAGAACGGATTCCAACAGATGATTATAAAATTTCTTAAGCTAACTTTCCAATTTGACATTTAAAAAAAATGGCGTTTCAAAATATATTTGACCTTTGACCTCTCGTACTCGAGGTCAGTGGCTGAAATTCTAATTCTGTGTTTATTCACTAGATAGAATGACTTATTGCCGACACAATGGTATATATAACGTGTTAGCTGACATTACATATGTTGCATACATTTGTAATTACTAACCCTCCCCCCAACACTTAAGTAACATTTTTCGCTCTCACCAGGCATCATTCTATGTTAAATATCTCCCAAACGCCGCGTTTCCCACTCGCAAGAAATTGGTTTCCGTAAACTACATATAATTTGCCACAAAATGAGCAGAGTGGGTCTTTTGGTCAGAGTGACGACAATAAAACCTTATGGGCTCTCGGACTAATCGCGTTTTATTTGCGATTGAACAAGGCAATACAACGTTTAAATACCTATTTGTACTTTAGAAAATTGTGATCTCGGATAATTATATGTTGCCTATAGGCTAAATATATTCAGTAATATCAATGAATTAGAAGAAAGTACGAACTGATAGTATTTAATAATGTTTGAGGTCCGCTCGATTCACGTTCTATTATTGCATATACAAAACACGGAATATCACCAAAATGGAAACAGAACATGGTTTTACGCAGCCGTAGTATGTGCTTAGTTAGTTTAGGGTTAATCCCATTGAGTGCATGCTACCAAATATCATCAAATTTCTGGATATTTAAATCAAACCAAATGGCATCAACTTGAGTGATGCATTTGCTTTGTTTTTACTAGTATCACATTTAGCCTTATAGTTGGGTCAAACAGTATGTATTTCTTTGCTTTGTTTAGCATTATAACAATGCCATGGGCATTGGATGTCAACTACGAAAGTCAAACTACATGCGCGCCCAACGACATGCCTGTAATAAACTTTTACTCGCCGTGACAGCAAATGCACTCACCAATTGATCGCTGGTGGCCGCTAGGTCAGTCCCTGATACTTTTGTACACAAGAGTATACTCTATGAGTCAATATCAAAACTCTAGATTATGATTTCAATCATAGCTATTTACTGTCGCCAAGGGATGGGTTAAACATCTGCCGATCGTGATCCGCCTCTCGTTTGATATACATGTAGGTCCAATTATTAAAGGGAAAGAACATGTCAGATCCTCTTTAATAAATTGATAATGAACTACATGGTCGCAAAACATTCTTGTTCTTATAACAATTCTGATGAATTTTCTCTTCAAGGACTACCTGCTAAAGTGCCAACTTTCGAAGCGAGGGTGAAAAAAGCAGCGCAGAAGAAAGAGGAGCCTCAGGTGGATAGTGATAGACTGAAATCTGAGACAAAAACTCAGCTTGATCAACAAAAGAATGGAGATAAATCTCAATCAAATGTTCAAAAAGAAAAGGAGAAACCACCTGAGCTATCTAGAAAAAGGGTCGTTCCACCTCGCTCAAAGCAAATAAAAAAACTCACCGATGATTTTTGGGACAGTGACTCTGATGAGGACTGGACACCAGGGTCTGAAAATCTGAATAAACGGAATGGTAAGAATACTTAGAGGATATAAACATGCTGCCTGGTGTGATTTCAGGATGTTTATCCATGTGTTTTACAATGGAAAATGCAGTTTTACAAGCCACACAAGGAGCCGGTAAAATATACTTTAAATTGGAAAACCCACGATAAACGTCGCAAACTCACATCAGCTATAGATAGCATGTTTGTTCTCATTCTAAGTCACATGTACCAAAAAATCATTCTATACCCACAAGAATCTGCCAAAAAGTCTGTGAACTGGACTGATGTGATTTGTTGATAGTTTTTGTTGAGTCCATTTCACTTCTTTCTAGAAATTGTGCTCTGCTTCATAATGATATAGTTTCACACATCGAATAGAAATATACTGAGCCATCCAAGAAACTGAAATTTATCAAATCAAATCACGTCAATTTGACATCGTATATGCGTCGATTATATTAATAAATGCAAGTTTCCTAGCTAAGTTGTGCCAAGGTATTACGATACTGACATCAGTGGTCAAGAGTGCATATCAAACTTCATAGTATACTGGTAGCAAACTATGGTTCAAGCTTTGCAACGTCATGTCTTTTGTTAATTATGTCATCATTCCAACATCCTTCGATTGGTTTCGGTAGTTCTGTTACAGTTAAGCGGGTTGTCTGCAGCTGTTGTATGAATATTTATCTCGACATTGAATCAAGCCAATGTGCAATTCAATCATACAGTAATGCCCTAAATAATCGACTCCTTAACCACAGCAGAATTATAGGTAACTTTTCAGGATTTAATTGGAAATATGGCTTGTTGCCATTCATCGGAAAGCTTACTGAGAGCTTTCAAATGAATGGCAACAAGCTATATTTCCAACTAAATCCTGAAAAGTTACCCATAATTCTGCTGTGGTTAAGGAGTCGATTATTTAAGGCATTACTGTACATTGAATTTCCTGATGTTTACATTGTTTTCCTCGGAAACGAAGGTACATCCACTGGGAACTGCGTAATGATAGCGGAACAACGTCTGGTTCTGCCTGTATTACCGTTTTGCTGCATCCGTGGTTTTTGCTTTGGCACAGCCAACGTGATAGGTCCCGGATGTGGTTAAGCATGGTCAATACAGATAGAGTTATTGTTCATAGAAAGTTTGTTCGTTTTTTAATTCGTTTTCAATGCGTTCTGTTATACTGACATAATGTGTTATTGTTCCGCTATTTTTGGCGTCTCTCCGACGGTTGCATGTGCTTCCAGTTGTCTAATGTCGCCCAAAAATAGGAAGTTGTCTTAATCATGATGATTAAGATTTTTTCATCGGTGAGCCTCTAGCTAAAACCATAGAGTGGGTGGTTTGGGGTGGCAGCCCCGGGATTGTCGGAAGGACCGAATGGTCCTCCCCTTAACCCCTCATGTTTTTGCCTTTAATTTGAATCAATTGAAAAAAAAAGACATAGCATTTTTGACATAGTTTTCTTGGTTTCTTATTCCAGTGGTAGCGGGTATCTTGTGTATATGATCTTTCCCTGGGGGTCGAGCCAGGCTTTTCCTTGTGATGGTTCTGTTTGATCAGGCCCTCTGTAAATTTTATTGTCTCTCAGGAGGTAGAATTCTTTTATGCTAAATTGGTGTGACTTTCCTTCTGTTAGGTTTTGGACCAGGGCTTGTTTTAACCGTGTCCGATGTTGTTCTTTGTTTTCTTTCTTCGGCGACGCCGGCCTCTCCTCATACTTCGGCGTCGGTGGGGCGGAGATGGTGCTATCCGCCCCTTGTGGAGAATGGCTGGGTGGTGTTTCCATCTCCACGTCAAAGCTGGCGGCAGGAACATCTGGGGTGGTGTCCACGTCCCTGTATCCGCTCGCCTCGACGACGACAGCAGGGACCTCCGGCAGATCAACGGAGTCCCTGCTAGCTGGTGTGATGTCGCCTGTCTCCGGGCGGGTCGGGTCGTCTGGGCGTCTCTCAGACAACTCTGACCCACCGGCTGTGACTCCAGACGGCTGAACCACACAGGGAGGGGCGACTGGCCGATCAACAGTCACCCCCTTCTGCTTCTTCCATTTCGCCCGTCTGGCAGCGTCTCTTCTTTTCTGTGATGGTGTCTTCCTCTTGGGAGGCCCCTTCTTCATATTACAGCGGGTCCATATGATTTTACACCAGCTATACATGTTCTCACCTGGGCAACTGACCAATCAGTGCAACCAGGTGTTAATTGGGTTTACCTGTTAGGAGCCACCACTGATAAAAATTATTTAAATAATAGACATACAATATTACTCTGGTGCATTCAGGTGTAATGTTGAGATGGGCGGTATTAAAATTTAATTCTCGGTATTGGTATCGGTAAATTTTCATTGATCTTTCTTCAGGTACGATAATCAGTATTGGCTCTTAATTATAAGACCAGATTAGAGATTCCCGGTAAATTATGGTAATCCAAATTTATAACTGAACAGTTTTTGCCCACGGTCCACGGATTTACTACATTCATGACTACAGCTAAATTATGCAACAAATGACCTAAACATTTAAATGATATTCACACATCTTTGATGATTTACACGCGCGCCGTCACACATCTTTTGAATAGAATGAGGGAATGCATCAATGCATGACTGCAATATATGTATATATACATGTCAATTTCGTGAATGAATAAAATTGTGAGTAGTAATCAGCGATTACAATTCACAAATCGCAACAAATAGTCCCAATGGCGAAATAAATCTTCCATGCAAACACAGCATTATGAATTTGAACAAAACACGTTGTATGAAAGAATTCTTAAATCATTTGATGGATCTGTTCTATTTTTAGAAAGTGAAAGTAGATTTCAGGGAAATTCAGACCCCGTACTCCCATGGATTATTCAGGATGTTGGGCAAATGCAGACTTTGTACCAACCGACATTATTTGCTATATCATAACTGATTATTGAGTTAATGTTTTTAACATGAATGATTACTTATTGTCACTTTCTCTGCGAGATTCCCTGTCATGCTCGATCATTAGGACCATGAAGCCACTGCTCCATCTTTAACTATTCAAAAGCCATGTGTAATAGACTTGAACATATTTAGGTTCGTAAAATCTTCACGGGTGAAAAATCGCTTAAGCCAGTTAAAAGTTGTGCAATTGCACAATGCCGATGATGATCAGTTAAGAGACATAAGAAAGGTACCGACATAGCATGCTATAAATATATTTTATGCAATTAGGGAGTGTTTACTGATAAACTTTTCTCAATAAAAAGACGCACAAGTTGGCAACTCATGAATACATTGAGTCCCGAAAAGTTTTGATTCGGTACAGTAAATAATATTACGCTGACAAAAGATACTGCTCGGTAAATAACAATTACCACCCATCTCTATTGTATAATGTCATGTATCAATTTTCTGAAGACGTTCAATGATAATCCTTTCTTTACTAAATACTCATTAACAAATAGTTACTTCATGAAATGTTCAGATCATAAGTTCATCAAGCGACCATATATTATAGATGAATAATAGACCATTCCAATGTATACTTGTATAACTGGATGGGAGAATCCATTCAGTACAGAAAGGGTTAATATACATTAAGCTGTTTTCAAATCCCTCTATATGTTTGTTATAGGAATTATGGCTGAAATAAAAATGATTACTCAATAATTTTGCTAACCACTCAATTTGCAGTCCGATTAGGACTAAATGTCACAGGTATGTGGAAGCATGCAGGAAGCAAATATGACTAAATTTTCCATGAAACATGCTGCTGGAATAGGGACAAATTCCGACAATTACAGTCAGCAGAATGTTTTGAAAGCTTTTTCTGGTTCCATACACGTCAAGTGACCTGATACACATGACAAAAAACTTGAATTAAATACATATCATTTACACAATTCCAATAAACAAATATGAGGACTTTGTCCTATGATCACATATGATATATTCAAGGGGTCCTTCCCATGCAACCACAAGAAATCATTGTACCGGTATTAAAAACTTATTACTAAAATGAGAATTTAAAACAATAGTGATGTGTGAATATATATATTCCTTTTTTGTGCCTGTTTTTAAACAGGACGTATTATGTTATTGGTCCATCCATTTGTCTGTCCGTCCGTCCATCCATCCGTTCACTTTTTCATAACCAGATGATAACTTTAGTAAGTCTGAACTAAATCAAATGAAATTGGTATGTGAGTTTACTAACCTAAAATATAGGTCAAGTTCGAATTTGGGTTCCACCCTCCAATCTTACCAGAGTTACATGGCCCATTTTGTTGGAATTTGCACTCAATTTTCTTTTTACTAAGTCTGAACTGAATGGAAAGAAATTTGGTATTTCTCAGAGCTTACTAACCCAAAATACATGTTGAGTTCAAATTTGGGTTTTGCGTGTCAATTTTTACCAGAGTTATGGACCTTTGTTGGAGTTACCACAGGCATATTTTGCAATGCACTAGTCATTCTCTTCTTGCCTGTTTTATAGGAAAGAAACAGAAGATCACATTTAGGCCACCCATTAAACGAGTAATAACAGAAATACCACCTGCACCACAGCCGATCGGAGAAGATAGCACAGTAGCTGTAGAGACAAACAGAGTAAGTGCTCTGATTATTGTGTATTCAATTAATAAGAGTTTATTCTGATCACGACAATATACTTAATGCAGAGGTATTTATAACACCCTTATCAGCCCTCAAACTGTTGAACGTGATTTGTCAAAGTGAAAATGTATCTATGCCAATTTCAACTGTATTGCAATCATCATAGGCATTGTTTTTATTATCTTTATAGTGTGCTTTTGCAGCATGTAACACATGTAACAAATATTGTCTATTCATTTTGTGATATACACCCATTCCTGTATCTCCATCATCTTAGATGGCATGTGAATGATCTCTGAAGAAAAAGTTATGGAATTGAAAAATCATGCTTTGTTAATTCCATATGTATATATTAAAAAAATTCATTTCAGTTGGAATATTATCGGAAAAGTCTTTTGAATTTTATCCTTGGGTCGGCACATGAAGCTTGTGTATGCTGACAGTATTGAGTAACAATTTATTTTCAGGTGGAGCACAGACCATATAATATGCGACAAATCCCCAGAAAGCACTATATGAACCTAGAAGTGCCTAAAGATGATGATTTGATATGTGAGTATCCAAAGCCCCAGAATGTCCACATCTCATTAAACACTGATATGAATAATACTCCAGGAAACTTGGGGTGGGCAGATGGAATATTATATAGAGGACTGTTTTGATACATGTTGCAACCAAATTATAGGTTGGAAACCCAAATTCTGGAAGCCTACTACTAAATAAAATATAAATAACAATAGATAAAACATAGTATAATAAGAATTAAAACATGGCATATTAAGACATAATAGTCCAGTGAAGTATCCAGCGATTTTTTGGGGACAGCTGTTTTTGGGCAATATCCCAAATATCCCAAAGACATGAGCGAGGGAGGTTTGGGAGGGGGGTCTCCCCTGGAATATTTTTAAATCCAATGCATTGAGAGCTCTTAGAGTCAGTATTTTGAATTTTACTGAGAGTTCACTTTGATCAAGTTTCTGAAGCATAACTTTGGAATTTGTTTTATATATGTATGGATTGGAAATGCTTATAAATTATTGTCAGATATCTTTTTGTTCAATTGATTATGCTTATCCTGCTTGAAATGAGACTATTATCACTGTAATTCATATAATAGGCTATTTTCTAAAATTCAAGTGAGAGACACATTCATAATATACTAGTAGTACAGAAATAATGTCTATTAAGTTACATGTACATGTAGTAATTACTAGTAGTACTAATCTCTATGTTAATTATTCATTTGGTATTATGAGATCCCACATGATAACCAGGTTTAATTGTCACTGTACCTCTACTGTATTGTGTAATTTCACTTGAATTTGATTGAAATACTGAAGTCTGAAGTTTTCACAGATGAAAGCTAGATAAAGCCAAACATACTTTACAGTATTATTCCAACTGTTAAACTTGAGTTAAATCTTTTTGTAAACTTACATGTCTTATGTCAATATATATCAATATATATATCTTGTTATGATATGAATTGGGACATGAATAAAAAAAATAATTAAAAAAAAATTGGTAATTTTAGTTTGTTTGGGCCTCTGTAGTTTTGGCGCCCAAACCGGTAAACGGTATGAAAAACGGCCTGGATATGTCCCTGAATACATATATAGATAAAGACAGGAAACATGGAAACGATACATTTTACGGTGATTTACGTTTTTTTTAAATGTCACTGATGGTAGATTTGCCATACTTGATGCTGAGCTCTTGTCGGCTTTGATGTAGACTGGGGATCTTTTATAAATTTAACTTCTGGTCTACATTCAACTCTGGGCTGTCGTTTTCTTGATGGCTCATTCATTGTGATAAGTTGATTAGAACATGAGTGAATTTGGTACTGGACAATTTGTTCGGTATGGACATGGATTTGGTTTATAGAGGGTCCAGTTTGGGGCGCTCATCACAAATTTGGCATGTTTGTGGTCACAATGGTGAGTTGGAAACAAGTACTGTGCCCTCTTTTGAAAGACCGGTAACGAATCTTCTTATCAAATTTCAGTTCATGCATCACTGAGGTATTTGTGTGTTAAGACAGAAAATCCCCATTATTTCCAGTTGCTCTCTTGCACTACTGATGGTCTTATAGTAATATCGTAACTGTTGATGTTTTACATATATATAGAAAATATGGAAATAATTTATATTACAGGTGTGCAGGCAATTGGTTGCTGATGATGTAATGATATGTTCTAATTTGGTTAAATATCAGCTCTCATAATTGGCTATGGCACTCAGCAATGCCGAAGCCATTTGCTGAAGCAAACTGGGACATGGCAAAGGATTACCACAGCGGATTTGCCAAACAATCTGAATTAAGAGGGCTGGTTAAATTACTAGTTTGGCTAGATTGATTTGTGTATGCCATTGCACTTTAGCAGTAAAAAAAACATCAACAACAATTTAAAATGCTGACAAAACTCAAACGAAATGCAGTCATTGGCTATATAATCTTTGATTGACAATGTGTCAACATGTGAACTTGCCCTTAGTGTCTTCGGAAACAAAAGGTCTATATATAGGGCAAATGTCACTTGTCCTGAGATGCACATAAAAAAATATATATTGCGTTTAGAAAGAAAAAGCTTGTTTTCCCAGTTAATTAGTAAGGCATTTTAATAATCCATGTTTCCACATACATGTTTCCCATTAAAATTGTGTTTCAATAGAACCTTGTTCCAGAGTATTTTGCCAGGCATGATTTAAATGCGTCTTTCAGAAATATTTTGAACTTCAAAAAAGTTTCTGGAAATATGATCGCACAACACTGCTTCTGCGAATAAAAAGAAAACAATTCCGCAAGCATGATCTTAAACCATTTTCCGAATTTCAAGTTATGGATATGGATCATTTAACCTGCTCGTGTAATACATGTATGCAGTCCTGCCTGAATTTTTTCCATGTCGAAGTAGGTTGGGACATTGTGATGTGCGGCGTGATGTCATGAAATCCTTACTAATCTCCAAGAAGCAATCTTTAAATATTGTTCGAATATGAAAGATTTTTTACCAAAAAAAAACCCCTGATAAAAATGCAAATTAAGTATATAGGTGGATTCAAAAATAATTTTTTTAACAATTTCATATTATTGCATGTGCATTCTTTACATTCTGTACTTCTGGAATTATGTCACTGACAGCGCAGAAGGACAGATAAACAAAGAAACATCGGAACGGAGAAAACATTATTTGTATCCAGCATATACTGGCGCCAGTAATAATACCTGTGTTTCTAGAAAAAGCCACAAAATTTCCCCATTTATGAAACTAATTTTTTGAAAAAGGTCGTATTATGTAATCAGTTTGTCCATCCGTCCGTTAACATTTTTGATTTCCGATCGATAACTCCAGTTTGGATTATTTGATCTGAACCAAGGTTGGTATGTGTAACTGTATTTCCCAGCTAAAGATCCAGGCCAAGTTCGAATATGGGTTTCGTCCAGTTATCTTTACATGAGTTACGACTATTATAATCAGCACGTCCGTGCGTCCGTCCGTCCGATGTTTCCGGAATCCGGATGATAACTTTAGTTAGAGTGAACCAAATTAAATTAAATTTGGTATGTGGGTTTACTAGCAGAAAAGACAGGTCAAGTTCGAATTCTGGTTCCGTCCGCCAATTTTCACCAGAGTTATGCCCTTTTTTTTACTTAGAAAACCCCTGAAAGTTGGTTTCCGGATGATAACTTTAGTAGAGTTAATCGGATTCAAACCAAATTTGGTAGATTACTTTCTCTCAGCAAAACACAGGTCAAGTTCGAACTTGGGTTCTGCCCGACCATTTTTGGCAGAGTTATGCCCCTTTTTCGACATAGAAAATTTAGTTTTTCTTCTGTTTTTTGGTTTCCGGATGATAACTTGATTTTGGATTGTTTATATGCAAAACCCGTTTTTTTGTGGATTTCTTATATCAAAATACAGCTCAAGTTCGAATTCGGTTTAATCCGGTAATTTTTGCGAGAGTTATGGCCCTTTTTTGTCCGCCGACCCGATATAAAACCGGGAACCCCAAAAGTTGGTGTCCGGATGATAACTTTAGTAGAGTTAATCAGATTTAAACCAAATTTGGTATGTGTCTTTCTCCCAGCAAAACACAGGTCAAGTTAGAATTCGGGTTCCGCCCGCCAATTTTCACCAGATTTATGTCCTTTTTTTACTTAGAATTTTTGCCAATTTGAGGTTTCCGGATGATAACTTTAGTAAATGTGTACTGAATGAAATTAAATTTGGTAAATGTAGGTTTACTAGCACAAAAGACAGATCAAATTTGATTTTGTGCTCCGCCATGCCAATTTTTATGCGCAAACAAATGTCGTATCAGGCCGACGCTTAGAGGCGGACATGAGGTCTACCGACCTTTTATTCGACTTGGAATTTGACCAATTTCATAACATTTCGGTTTCCGACCGATAACTCCAGTTTTGATTATTTGATCTGAACCAAAGCTGGTATGTGTATTTCCCAGCTAAAACTACAGGCCAAGTTCGAATATAGCTTCTGTCTAACTATTTTTACATGAGTTACGGCCATTTTTCGACTTAGAATTTGACTGCATTTGGCATTGAAATTAGGGGTATATCAGATTTTCTTCAAATGTAAGCTCAAAGTATTATTTTATTTTGCAGTAGTACAAATCGAAATGGCTAAATGTCATATTTTGCCACGCCCTAGTGATGCTCTTGTTAAAGAATGCGCGCACTGTATTTAAGTACAGTTTTTATTTCTCGGGCACACGCCAACGAAGCATTCCATCTCTGCATCGGCTATTTCTGGGTTTAATATCAGTTGCCCATGGCCATTATTACCCAAACAAATGTACTCAGAAGTTAGTTGATAGACTCATAGAATAACCTGCAGACTGGCCATATTACCTCATAACAACAGGAGTGATGCCTGTCACCCCATAACAACTGCTGCCTACGCTTGAACTTCATCCACTTACAGATTGGGCATATATATTCATGTTCCTATCAGCATTATAATTTTGTCCAAATTTATTTTGGCTTTAATTTGTCATGTTTGCAAAAAAAAAAAGGTCTCTTTCTTTGATTTTATACAATGAAGGGCATTCATCCCACCTTAGATACAAGTATTTCAAAAATCAATAAAATAAGAACACTTTTGTGGGGTTACAAGAGGGATGGCTGGATACCAGAAACACAGATAAATATTTGTTTGGCCTTATGACAGGGGCTGCATTGGTGCAGCATTAAAGACCCTGTGCCAGTTCATTCTCTTATGTATGTGAGTCTCCCATTGGGAACCTCGCCTATATACATGGCTTACAAGATAAATATTGTTAGGCCAATGGATTCTCTTATATATGTGAGGCGCTCTGTGGGCGACTCCCATTTATAAGGAAATTGCATTGGCACAGTGTATTCACAAAAAATCAGGAAGCTCCAGTCATGAAAGTGTTAACTGTTCTATTGTGGATCTATTAGAAAAAGAATTCTCATGAATCATCTCAGTTGCTGGGTTGTGACATTTACTGATATCTATCTTACTCTATCTTCAGATTGTGAAGACTGTGGACACGAGTATGAGATTAAATGTGATGACCATGGCGCTCTAAAGATTGTTAAGGATTCACCTGTGAGTACATATATAGATTGTTAAGGATTCACCTGTGAGTACATATAATAAGGATACTGTTGAGTGTTGTTTTCATGTTTGGAGGGATTTTCCCCACAATACGCACCCTCATATTTGTCAATCTGACCAATTCACATTTTTATGTCCTAAATTTAACTTAGTGGTCATCAACCCTGACAGACCAATATTCTTCAGCTTTTCATATCATCTTTGTAGAGTTCATTGAAGAGAATATTACAAGATTTATGAAGTTTACTGTGGCCAATATTGTCTTGACCTTATCTCATTACCAGAATTGCCTAAGACACTGCTATAAAAATTGAATCAGTTACATAGAGGAAGAAACTTTATTAGCAAAATAATTTTTTCAAGCATGTATTTCGACATTTTCTTGTCATTTACTTTGAAACTTGAAATATATATTTACCACCATGGCAATCTGTGCTCTTGTGAATATTGGGTTGGGGCGTTGATCTGACTTACTTTGGTGGAGTTTTCCCCTTTTTTGTCTTAGAAATTTATTGTGACAAGTTTCAAGTTTTTTTTGTTTTTTGGGGGATTGGGTGAGATTCGAACCCCGGCCCATGATGGCGAGCGTGACTCAAAGTCCGACGTCAATACCACACGGCCACCGAAGCGACCCCTTCACTGTCTCAAAAATCAAATTTTCTTCTAAATATAGGCGCCTGGTGTGTTGTATAGTCCCAAGCATGTTCAAAGAGCAATGCTCGGCATGTTCGGAGGCATAACATATAACATTGCTACTGTGCTATATCTCATATATATAGAAAATTCAATTTGCCGATCAGATAACAAACTTCATAACTTATGCAAACATTACGGTATCAGCATATTAGGGCCCTTCGAATCGATTCGATGCGATTCAAAATCGCTCATCTGATTCGATTCGAAATCGGCTACCATGATTAGGATTTCGTCGAATCTTTGGTGACAGGTGCATTTCCGTGCTTTCTACAGACCACAATGCTCTTACCAGAAAAGAACATTCACTACAATAACGTAGTAAACGACTTAAACACTTATGTCAGATGGCAGGACATGTAATGTTTTCGCCAACTAATCTATGCTGTTTGAGCAGTGTGAAACATCTAATAACTAAATCTTTAAAATTGTTGTACTTCGCGTTAATTCACAGTCACTTGTCATTCTAAAAGGACAGGCAGAACAATCACCTTACAAAAGCGGTAAATGAGGATCATATGTCGGAAAAGATAAAATAGTCACACCAACCCACTCTTTATATCTGAACACATTTTGAAATTCGATGACTATATCGTTTACATGTATCGCTCTTCGAGCACGCTTGGTATGCTATCAACTCTAATTAATAATTATTTTTGAAACGTCAAAAAACTAAACCAGACAGTATAGTCAAATAATATACATTTGTCAGACGTCAGTTTTGATGCGAAATATATCTGGAGCAAATCTGCATTCAAAGCTGATTACAATAAAATGGCTATCTGCCATTATCAACTGATAGTAAATTGTGATCATCCCCGATGTACTGATTGTAGAAACACCAATGGCTAGCATGAATGTTACCCAAAACTGGTGATTAAGATCTGTAACTAATTGACCCAATCTGTAAGAATGACATAAGTGAACAACAACATTGCCATACAAGGCTGTGTGATAGACAGTGTCATTCCAGTAATCATGAGAATTCCATCACACATGTATATGCCAAATTTCAGATCCGTGTTTGTTTTGCGTAAATGCGAGTCTCAATATATGTCCTGTATATTTTACTAACATTGTCTGGTAAGTCTGTCATTTCAAGCGACAGGCAACACAATCATCGCAAATGTAGCGAAAAATACTGCGCTATTCACTAAAATGAAACAGGCACCACGCTTGTCCGCATTTACGTTGACATGTATGCTCTTATCTGTTCTCAATAATTGCTTAGGCAGAGAAATGCCATAGAGGTGTGTAGATAACTGCATATTGCATATTGCACTACATCAACGATCATCAGGCGGTTTTCGCCAGTCAATTTTTTATGTTTGCTCGTCAATGCTCGAGGTTCTATGTATTTGAACTCTATTGGCTCAGTAACGATAATTCGATTCGAGATTCGATTCGATTTTGAATCGTTTGCCTGATTCGATTCGAGATTTGATTCGAAATGAAAACACCCGATTCGCAGGGCACTACAGCATATATCAATTAAATACATAGCTGCTTCTCAAGGTGCCTACATTGACTAGTTAAGGTATTTGCCAGAATATTCATGCATAATTCTACAAGTAATGTTTTCTTTTGTTTTAATGCCAAGAAAATAATATAAGACTACTTGATTGCCAGATTACTGCAATTTTGCAATAAATTATTTAATGAGGTAATACATGCAACTGATAGTTATCAACGCTATCTGTATTTTAGAGTTTTGTTCATTGTATTGGGTAGTTTTAATTTTCATCAAACATGCATGGTTTGCCTGTTTGGAACAAATTTTAGATATTTTTTCCCTGAAAAGTAGCCATTTCCATGCACATGAGATAATTAGAATGCCAACCAAAGCTATGTATATAAAGACAACTGTTGAGCCATTGGACACATCACATTTCTAGCATTTCTGTCAGTATCTGTAGGCATGTTATTTTCTATTGTATTCAAATTATCACAAAATTGCACGATTCTGCACAAATAATTGTCAACCAGAAAACACAAAGCAAAGCTTACTGAACTTAAGATGAGATCGTTTGCCAAAATTAAAAACAATCGCCTGACATACAAGGATTTAAGCCATGACAATAAAGATTATTTTTAATAACTGACTTAGAACTTGTGACTGTTGCTACATATATTGCATTCTTATATGTGCTTGTTGATTTTCGGGGGACTATAGAAACGGGCTCCATCCGTCCATCCATCCGTTCGTCTGCTCTTACGAGAGGGTTTTGTGTGGCTTTATTTGTGGAGAGGAAGCGCTTGTGTGTCTTTTTTTATTTGTGTGGCTAGCCACCTAACTTGGACAAAAAAAAATGAGAATTTAAAAAAGGTATTTTTGAGGCTCTGAATCGCTTGCCAGAAGCCACCTAGAATTTTTTGTTCATCAGCTGTCCAAAAAAATGGTCAACCCACCTCCACCTTTTCAATCAAAGTTATTAACCCTTTTCGACTTGGAAAATTAATCAACTCGTCCTACAGTTTTGATCGTAGATATTTGAAACTTCAGAGTATTGTTACCCACATATTGGAGATGTGAAATATGTATATAGATGACGGAAAAATTATTTTTTTATGGAGTTATTGACCCTTTTCGACTTAGAAAATTTCGACATTTTTTATAATTTTCTGTATGAGGGTACCCTCATGGTGTAATCAACTCCTCCTACAGTTTTGATCGTAGATATTTGAAACTTAAGAGTATTGTTACCCACATATTGGAGATGTTCAACATGTATATAGATGATGGAATTTTTTTTTTTTTTACAGAGTTATTGACCCTTTTCAACTTGGAAAATTTCAACATTTAAATTTTTTTTTTAACAAAGCGGCATCTACTTGCCACGTTATCGGGGGACACTGTGGTCGGCCGACCTTTTATTTTTCGCTATTTTGTTCTGTCCAGTTTGATAACTCAAACAAATATGAATCAATTTCAATAATTGTTGGCATTAATGCAGGTTTGATTCAGTCATTAAGACATCTTTCGAATTAAGCTACATCAAAAAATTAATAAACCTCAGTGGAAAGCCACCTTGGCAGGCGATCTCTGGGCGGTGCGCTTGTTTCTAATAAAAACATGTTTTATTTTTGGTTTATATAACATGTTGCACATCAGAGATTGTAATTATTATATTAACACTTGAATAACAAAAAGTAATTTTCACACCAATAATGTTTTCTGATAAAAACCTGCCTGCTCAGGCCTGGTGGGAACTATGTAATATAAAGATATTAAAAAAAAAGAGTCCAAGAAACAGATAATAAACACTGCACGTGGCCTAAATAGCTAAGTTATATCAAAGGACTAATCTAGGGGTAAAAAATACGAATGATTTTTCTTCCAACTGTCATTACTTATCATACCTTTCAATATCTGTTATTAGTTTGAATGAGCAGTCTATCCTCAGTTTCAAAGGTTTACGTAATTAAATTGTTGTTTTCAGATCATGGAAAACCCTGGTGATCGTAGAGCAGAGTTAACCCTACCACCTGGTTTCGAGATAAGAAAATCTGCTATCTTTAATGCTGGATTGGGAGTGTTTGCTACTGAAGATATATCCCGTAAGACTCGGTTTGGACCGTATGAGGGATTTATAACACAAGACGGTGTCAAGGCCAAGGAATCAGGTTATGCTTGGCAAGTAAGTAGAAGTTAGCTATACAGAATTTGATATAGATATGAATTTGAGTGTTTGACACATGAATGTTCCTTTATAATTGTGATGGTATATATGTATACTGGATTGACTTTGTCCATCTATCCGGTGTTATATCTCAGACATGGGTTATTAGGTCTGAATGAAAATTGATATGGAGGTTAGCCATTAGGAGCACTTTCATTAGAGTAGCCAATGAAATTGTTTAAACATTGCGTTCTGGATTTATTCTTCTTTTATCTGAAAAGTAAATAGTTTTCTTCACATATATCTCGGCCATTGATTGTCTGATGTCAATGAAATTTCATGAGGATTATCATTGGGAGTGCTTTCAAAAGAGTACCATGATGACGTGCTCAAGTTTCCTTCTTTTTTATCTGAAATGATTGTTTTTGTCTGTCAGCCTTGATTATCTCAATCATGGATTACTGCCTACAGCAACTTACAGGATCTCTGAGTCAATGAAATTCAGTGATACATTACACTGCTGAATCGAGATACAGAATGCTGAGATACATATTATATTGTATTTTATCATATGACTCAATCATTATTTACGTTGGAAGCTATGTCATAAATCAATTTCATATCAATTACTAATTCATATCACCTTCCGATAATTTGATTGGTTTGTTGACAAAAAGTGTGTTCTGATTGGCTGAATGGCAGCCGGTGTACCACGTTATGTCCCCCCCCCCCTGGATAAGTCACCCCGCGGGGGAACTTATCCTAGGATAAGTTCCCCCCCACCCTGGATAAGTTCCCCCCCATGTACGACTAAAAAATAATTTCACTCATTTGATATCGTTTGGTCCTCAAATGGCCAGAATTTTTTTTTTGAGATTGAATTTTTTTTTTAATTATTTTTTGAATATTTAAAAAAAAAAAAGTGACAATTTTTTTATCACGCATTTTATTGTTTGTTCCTGAAATGGCCAGAAAAATGTTTTCGTTTTGAATTAATTTTGTTTTGTTTTTTTATAAATGTCCAGGCTTGGATATTCCCCACCCCCACCCAGCACAAATAAAAATCATCTTTTTTTGAGTCAGGGTTTGGGGTGCTTAGGGGGGGGGAGATGTCCAGGTCAGGATATCTCCCCCCCCCCCACCCACCACCTAAGTAGTATACGTATGGGGCGATTGCACACTCGACTTCCGGTCGACTCCAACACGTCACTTCCGGTATGCCGGTAACGTAGGGCAGTACCACCAACACATCCGCCCACTTCCGGTCGATTATTTGCACACTAGACTTCCGGTCGACTCCAATGCGTCGCTTCCGGTATGCCGGTAATGTAGGGCAGTATCACCGACACATCCACCCACTTCCGTCGTTTATGTCAACACTTCCGGTCGGACGAACGGGCAGGTCTACAGTCAAAGCCGAATCGTAAACGATTCGATCGAGGTGGACTCGTTCAGCGAACAGTGTCTGTCACGAGATTTAGGAAAGCCTTCAGTCGCCAAACTCCATGCAGAGTTCAGCCTCCAACGCAGGACTTATCATAACGAAGGGACCGAACTCTGTTTCCTCTGAACTTTTGTGTTTACATTTTATTAAATATCTGTTTTTAGCAAACACATGTTTACACAAATATGTTATAAACATATGTAGCTATATGTATAACGGGGTTAGTGGGAGGGAGACAATATATCCATCAATGTAAACACAAATGAGTTCAAACAACCCAATATTATCACTGGTTATTTTTTTTTTGTGTGCATACATATATTATATTGCAATAAACCTATATCATATTATTCACTTAACTTATTGCAGTTGGGATATATGTATGGTCATACAAACAAACAAAATGACACAAAAACAGATTGATATCAGGAATAAAATGTATTTGGATCAAAATTACAAGGTGTTATTCACAGGAACAGATGAAACACAATTCTATCTGAACAAAAAGACCCGGATAGTGATTACAAGAGGACATCCTTATATTACTTTGGTGCACAAAAGGAAAAAAATGTGTTTTGATGTGGTCTTATGGCGGAAACTTTGCAATATAAAAATTCCTGATTGTATTCTGCAGTCGTATATAAATGAAGAAACAGGATAGACTATTTTTTATTTTAGTTTTGAACATCATTCAGTAAACTGCAAAAAGGTTATTGTTATAAATATGGATCTTGTTGAACAAAATTCCTTATTTATTAAAACACTCAACGAGTTGAAAGATCATCATGTCAATTTGATCTTCAACAGTTATATTCAGCACAAACGGATTAGTTTTGAGGAACAGGACTGTGCAGTAAAGTTAGATTCATCTGATGTATGCAACCAGCTAATACAGATATTCTATGAAAAATACACTGCATATTCTGTTATTCTAACATTTATCAACACATTTTTTTGCGGAACTCAGTGACAACTCAGCTGTTACTGTTATGCACCAGATGTTGGATGAAGACTGGCAGTCAAGCACATTCAACGAACAATGGAAATGTGAAATAGTTCACCAGTTATACAACAAAATTGAAAAAATATTAACAGAACAATGATAGAACAACATGATAAAAAGAATTTTTTGGAGAGTTATTACTATGATGTTGAAAAACCAGCATCATTCTCTGGTTTAGATAAACTCTATCAAGTATTGAAAGGAAACGGACAATATTCATACAGCAGATCATACCTTGCCAAGTGGTTACAAAAACAAGATCCACATACTTTACATGGACAAGTGAAAAGAAAGTTCAAAACACTTAAAATGATTGTTTCGGGAGTTGACGATTTGTGGGAAATGGATTTATTATCTGTGCAAAACCTTAAAAAATCTAACAATGGTATACAATATCTCCTTGTTGTAATTGATGTGTTTTCTAAATTCCTGTTTGTGCGGCCAATAAAGCGTAAAACGGCACAAAATGTCAATGAAGCACTAAAGGATATACTGGTAGTAACAAAACGAACGCCCAAGTATGTCAGATCAGATGCTGGTCTAGAATTCAGCAACAGACTGGTTAAATCTCTCTTTTCTCATTATAATATTCACTACTACCCCACCTCAAACGAAATGCATGCATCAGTAGCTGAGAGAGTCAATAAAACTCTCAAGAAAATATTATTCCAATATTTTGACAAATACAGGACTTATAAATATGTGGATATTCTGCAAAAGTTAATCAAAGGTTATAATCACACCCCCCACAGATCATTGAATTATATATCACCTAGCCAAGTCAACAAAAACAATGAATCGAGTATATGGGCGTTCCAATATCTACACACTAATACTATATATAAAACAAAGGTGCGTTTCAAATTAAAAATTGGAGACCTTGTCCGGGTGTCATTCTTGAAAAATAAATTCCGCAGATCATATCAACAACAGTGGTCTACTGAAGTGTTTAAAGTTAAAACAAGATTCACAAAACAAGCACTAGCACTCTATAAACTTGAAGATCTTGCGGGGGAGAGGGTCAAAGGTTGGTGGTATCAAGATGAGATAAAATTGGTTATAAAGAGTGAAAAATCATTGTGGTTGGTTGAGAAGATTATAAAAACCAGAAGGAGGAATGGTCGAAAAGAATATTTAGTCAAATACGAAGGGTTTCCAGATAAATTCAATGAGTGGCGACAAAGCCTTGATATAAAAACTATTACAAAAAAATGACGGATAGATATGTTTACTGCAGCAGCAATGGTTTCGAAGATTACTTCCCGGAAAACACATCTTATCAGTTCAGAGTTCGGATGAACAAAACACTACAGCTTAGTGTGGATTGGTCACTTGGACTTATTGCATTTGCATATTTATCAACTGATACAGATTTGTCAGCCAAATTAGCAAAGAGCCTTCTCATCCATGTTTCATTAATAGAAAGTTCAATTTTTAATGGTGTTGAGAGACCAATATTAAGACGAATAGATCCGGTTATATATGAAACATATTGGACTGCTGGTGGAGGCTATGTACCATATGTTCCGATTCGCACAGAAGTGGTTTCTGAGTTTGAGATCAATATAACGGATGATAATCTCCAACCTGCTTTATTCATTACGGATCCTGTGTCTGTTGTGCTTCATTTTAAACCACCGCTGTAATTATGAATACCTCAATCTATATTCCAGACGCCAAAAAATGGCTGGAATATATAACCAGTACCAACAAAGCTGTCAATCAGTCTCAAGCTACGGTGCCGCCATAACGGTTGTGTCAACAAATCAAGAAGTTGTCAATCGTGTCAAAGACGAACTTGCGAGAGAGGCAGCCAAATATCAAACTGACACTGGGAAACATAAAAAAAAGGTGTGCAGACGAAAAAGACGTACAAAACAAACACGAAGACCTGAATATAAGAAACAAACACACCAGAAACAGTCAACTGTGAGAAAAAAACGTGTCAGAGATATATTTTCGGATTAATTATGGCGATGATAAACAAAGATCTATTCCAGGAGGGAATGCCAGAAGAGTTGTCATTGTTTGGTGTACCTGCAACGCAAACCGCAGTTGAACAATTATATTATCAAGAAGTTAGACCGATTTCGCAGGTTGTGCAAAATTCTCCGACTGATTTCAACGTGTGCTCACAGAATTCTTTAGATTATATTGATCTGCACAACACTAAACTGTATATCAAACTTAATCTTACCAAAACAGGTTCAGCCAAAATACCATCCACAGAAAAGATTGGGCCTGTTAACCTATTTCTTCAGTCCTTATGGTCTCAAATTGATGTTTCGTTCAACTCCAACACTATTACTCCGACAAACACAAATTATGCGTACAGTGCAATGATGCAGACTCTGTTGTATGGCAATCAGGCTGCTGCGGACACATATTTGCAAACACAAATGTTTTACAAAGACACAGCCGGAGAAATGGATAATGCTGAGTTGAGAGATGGAAACCTAGGATTCTATGAGCGATCAAAGCTCACACAATCCGGAAACACAGTTGAAATGACAGGCTGTTTATTTAATGATTTGTTCAGAATGAAAAAATATCTACTTAATGGAATAAATGTTCAACTAAGACTGTATAGAAACAAAAGTAGTTTCTGTTTGATGTCAAAGGAAATTAATCCCGACTATAATGTCAAAATACAAGATATTGTACTGCATGTGGCTCGAGTTCGTTTGAACCCTGCATTGTTGTATGCACACGCAGAACTCTTAAAAAGTGCAAATGCCAAATATCTTTTTAAACGTAGTGATGTCAAAACAAATTCAATATCAACCGGTTTAACCCGGTTTAACCCGGTTTACTTGGGATAATTTATTTCAAGCAAACCGGCCGCTTAAAGTTGCTATAGGATTAGTTTCATCTGATGCAGTATCGGGGGATTACAAGTTAAATCCCTACAATTTCAAACATTCAAATGTTACTAAGGTGGCCCTTTTTGCAGATGGTCAACCTGTAGATTCAAGTCCACTGAATCTCAATTTCACAGCGACCACTGCGAAAAATGGTTATATTCCTGCTTATACAAATTTTTTGAAGAACACAGGCAACTGGATGAAAAACAAAGGCAGTTTGATAGAACCTTCAGACTATTCAAATGGCTACTGTTTATATGTGTTTGATTTAGAACCATATATGGATCGAAATAAATTTATTCCTCTACTGAAAACATCTAATATAAGACTAGATATTCAGTTTTCTTCGCCATTAACTGAAACAACCTCATGTATTGTATATGCTGAATTTTCGGGATACTTTGAGGTGACTCAAAACCGAGATATTATACACACACAGTAGCAACACAATGCAAACCTATATTGATGAAAACTCCTTGAAGTTTCAATCACCAACAAATATTGCTGTTGTGGGATGTACCAGTAGTGGAAAAACATTCCTCGTCAAAAGGATATTAGAGAATTCAAAAACTATGTTCTCTCAACCTGTGCAAGCAACCTACCTGTGTTATAATACTTGGCAGCCTCTATACGAGACACTGTCAAAGAATATTGTTTTCTATAAAGGAATACCTTCTAATGAGACAATAGACAAATGGTTGCAACAAACTGAAGGTCACAAATTATTAATTCTAGATGATCTGATGTCACAGGTTTGCAACAATCTTGATGTGTTGAATTTATTTACAGTCAAATGTCATCATTGTAATGTATCTAATATATTTATTTCACAGAACTTGTTTGCTCAAGGCCGATCTATGAGAACAATTTCCCTTAATACACATTACTTTCTATTGTTTGAGAATCGCAGGTGTGTGCAGCAGGTACTCTCATTGGCCAGACAGGCATTTCCTGATAAATATAATTTTTTTCTCGATGCATATTATTCTGCAACTAAATCTCGTTATGGGTATATATTACTTGACTTTCATCCAAAGTCAGACAGACGTTTGCAATTGAGAAGCAAAATATTTCCATCTGAAAACGCTATTATTTACGCGTCAAAGGAATGAAGATTGGAAAATATTTCAACTTCCTCACTTCATTGCTGAGAAGTAAAGTGGATCACAGAAAACTTATTCTACAAAGTTCACCAAAAGATGCTATCAAATTTCTGGCAGAATGTGTACTCAATATTATTCGTGGAAATATTTCTGTATCACGTGACAGTGAACGAAAATTATATAAATACAGAGCAATCTTAAGAGAAATTGTTCAAAAGAATGTGCCTTTGACAGTGCGCAGACAAAAACTAACTCAAGTTATACATCTGTTGACAATAGTGATCAGAGCTGTTTTACGCTTATTTACAGAATGTCAAGGAAATTGATACTTATTCCGGAAGAAGAACATGTTAGTATGTGTCAAAAGCTGAACAATGATAAACAAAGTGTTGATATTTCTATGTCACAAATAGAAAAGAGTGACTACTACAAACAAAACTGTCAGCCGGTTTGTTCAGAAACTATATCCAATGAGTGTACCAAAGACAGCAAATCACAAATAGAAAACAGTGACTACTACAAACAAAACTGTCAGCCAGATTGTTCAGAGGCTATATCCAATGAGTGTACCAAAGACTGCAAACCAACTGCCAAAATATCCAAAATAAAAAAACAAAAAATCAAATGGCTCACTTTGTGAATGTATTGATGGTATGCAAACTACTATTTATATATACATATAACACATACATATATATATCTATATATTCTTTCCCTTTTTTTGTAAATATTTATATGTAGTTACTTTTCGTTTGTTTGTATTAAACTGTTTTGTAAATAGATTCATGTTTAGTTCAACAAATTCCCAATGATATTTATATCAAACAAAAATCAGTGGGGTTGTTGCAAACAATATTTGCATAAATGTTTATATATATTTAATGTTGGTATATGCAAATTAGCAGCTGTTAACTTACTGAGCTGTGCCACTCTTATACAAGCTGAAGTTTGCTATATATTGATATTGTCTATATAAACAATGTTTGTGTCTGTTGGGTATATTTTAGCTTATAGTTACACCAAATGGTTCACTATATATTTATTCTGAATAAGCACAAAGACTGCTTGATAACTATCACAGGATTATTTTTGTGTAAACCACGTTATGCAGAACCAAGAGGCACAAAATGTTTCAACTCCCAGATTTGATTGTGACAAATGTAATAGAACTTATGCAAATCATAGCTCGTTGAGGAAACACAAGATTATGCATGATGAGGATTATATATGTGAATTGTGCAACAAAGAGTTTAAGACAAATGAAACTTTGAGTAGACATCTCAGGAATATTCACAAAAGAGAGCCAAGAAAAAGGCAGAAAGTTGAATCGATTCAGAGCTCAAATAGAACAACAACACAAACGCCAAAAGTTGAAACGATTCAGAGCTCAAATAGAACAATACAACCACCAAATATCATTAATCAAGTTCTCAATGATAGTATATCAGCAGAGGGACAATCGAATGACTCTAGTGACAGTGAACTGGAAAATGAAACTTCAGCGTTGAATAAGATTGTGACTGTGGTGAAAATTAAACCAGCAAACAGGCCGGAAACAGATGATATGATTGTGTTTTTCGCTAACAACAGAAAAAAGATTTTGACCATTCTGGAGGAAAAAATGCAGCGATATAATGGAATGAAATGGCATCTCAGTCTGTGCATTTCAATGTTCAAGCCAAGCGATGAGCAGGGTGGAGAGGATAGTGTTATAGAGACACACTTTCGAACGCAACTATTCAAGTGTGTGACCAGTGATCAATTGGACATTGCCGATATTAATACTGGGTTTCACAAAATGTTCGAATCATTCAACACCTTTATACATAGGGGCAGTGGTTGGAGAATAAGGAGAATACAGCATTTGGATATCAGTATGGCAATGTATAAACCTTTGTCAGCCAGCAGCTATATAGCAACGCCAAGCGAGCTAACTCATTCACGATCGATAATCAATGTAGTAAACAATGATGAATACTGCTTCGTGTGGGCTGTTTTGGCTAGTGTACACCGAAAAATGAACAATCCGAACCGTGTGAGCACTTATTTGCCATACAAAGACAGCCTTCGGTTGAACGGATTGACTTTTCCAATGAAAATAGAAGATATCACAAAGTTTGAACGGATGAACAATATATCTGTGAGCGTATTTGGCTATGAGGACAAACAGGTGTTCCCTTTAAGGATAACTAAAATATATCCTCCAAACGAGCCTCATGCAGACCTGCTATTGTTTCACAATGAAGATAAAACACATTATACATGTATAAAAGATTTGGATAGACTCTTAACAAGATTCAAAAGGCAAACATCACACAAGAACTATTTTTTCTGTAGATTTTGTCTGTGTTCATTTCGAACTTGGACTGACAGGGATGCACATATGCAGGATTGTCAAGCTTTCGGCTCTCAAAAAACCTGTTATCCTGCAGAAAAGGATAAAATTGTGCGATTCAATGAATACAACAAAAAATTTGTAATCCCATTCTGCATCTATGCTGACCTGGAAACGACTGTTGAGCAAATTAGCAAATGCGACCCAAACCCTGACATTTCCTCCAGCACACCATATGCAAATCTCAATCCACTCAGTTTTGGAATCAAACGTGTTTGCAAGGTGGATGAGACCTATACAAAACCTACATTTATCTATAGCTCAGACACTGGTGTTATAGACTATTTTCTAGAAAAACTATTTGAGGAGGTTGAGGAAATTGAAAGTATTTTAGAGGAAACAGCTGATATGATCATCACGGAAAAGCAGCAACTGGACTTTGAAACAGCAACGGAATGCTATAATTGCAATAGAAAGTTTAACGAAAACAGAAGGAAATGCCGCCACCACTGCCATGTCAGCGGGCTCTACAACGGACCCAGTTGCGATGGCTGTAATTTGCATCTCAAAGCGCCTTTATTTATTCCCGTGATTATGCACAATCTTCGTGGATTTGATTCGCATCTTATATGTCAAGCTATGGGAAAGTTCGGCGAACCTATTACATGTATACCCAATAATATGGAAAAATATCTGTCTTTCAGTATAGGAAAATTACGCTTTATCGACTCTTATCAATTTTTGAACGCATCGCTGGAGACGCTGGTAGAAAACTTGAAAGACTTTGACAACTATAATTTTCCTTATCTAAATGATGAGGGATTCACACCTGAACAATGCAATTTGCTCAAGAGGAAAGGTGTATACTTCTATGAGTATGTCACATCAGTAAATGTGTTTGGTGAAACGAAACTTCCGGAAAAGGACAAATTTTACAACAAAATGACAGAAAGTAATATTACTGATTCAGAATATCAACATGCCCACAATGTTTGGACCAAATTCAATATGAAAAATCTGGGCGACTACCATGATCTTTATTTAAAAAGTGATGTCTGTTTGTTAGCCTGTGTATTTGAACAGTTTCGAGATATCTGCTATCAGTACTATGGTCTGGATACCCTCCATTTCTATTCTGCTCCAGGTTATAGTTGGAGTGCAATGCTCTTAAAAACTGATGCCGAATTTGAGCTTATAACTGATCCTGATCAGTACATTTTCTTCGAAAAGGGAATAAGAGGCGGAATTTCCTGCATAACACAGCGATTTGCAGAGGCCAATAATAAATATATAGGCGAAAGTTATGATACAACACAAGAAACATCCTATGTCGCATCATACGATGCTAATAATTTATATGGGTGGAGTCAATGTCAACCAATGCCATATCGCTCATTTCAATTCTTGACTCAAGAGGAAATAAGCAATTTGGACATCAGTTCAATAGCTTTTGATGACAAACATGGATATGTGCTAGAAGTTGATCTAGGGTACCCAGAACATCTACATGATACGCACAACTGCTATCCACTGGCTGTTGAGCGACGCCGTTGTGACTTTGATGAAATTTCGCAATATAGTCAGCAGCTATGGCGTTTGCATAATGGAGATGCCAAATTCCATACCACAGAAAAACTAGTGTTAACATTATATGATAAACAACATTATATTATTCACTACAAAAATCTGCAACAGTGTCTGGAGTTGGGACTCAAGTTGAAAAAAATTCACAGAGTGTTACGTTTTGAACAAAAACGTATTCTCAAACCATATATCGACTTTAACACACAAAAGCGAGCCGAAGCTAAAAATGCCACTGAAAAATTTATATTCAAACTCTTGAATGTGTCGATATATGGAAAGGCTCTCGAAAATGTTCGAGGAAGGGTGAATATTTCATTAATAAATAATGAACACAAATTGAGAAAATATATATCAAAACCATCATTCAAACGTTTTGAGATTTTTAATAATGACTTGGTTGGAGTTGAATGCAGCAAAGTGAAACTCGTTTTGAACAAACCAGTCTATCTCGGATTCGCAATTCTGGAATTATCAAAGTATTTGATGTATGATTTTCACTACAACTATATTAAAAAACTGTATGGTGAGAATGCAAAATTATTATTCACCGACACAGACTCTTTGACCTATCATGTGAAGTGTGAGGATATTTATAATGATATGTTGCAAAACAAAGAACTGTTTGACACCAGCAACTATGATAAAGACCACTTTTTATACAGCAGTGACAACAAGGCCCAAGTTGGGTTAATGAAAGATGAATCTTATGGAATACCAATAAAGAGCTTTTGTGGACTTCGCTCTAAAGTGTATGCATATTGCTATGGCGATACTGAGAAAAGAAGAGCGAAGGGAGTTGTTAGAGGCGATCAAAAACTGAAATTTGTTGACTATTACAATTGTTTGTTTGGAAATACAGACAAGACAATGTGTAGGTTCAACAGAATTTTGAGCAAGAAACACCAACTTTTTTTGCACACATATAAATAAACGCGCCCTGAGTGCATTTGATGACAAGCGATATATTGCGGATAATGGCATCACCACACTCAGCTTTGGCCATTATGCTATTCAGTATAATACCCAAAGTTAGTGGAAGTGGTTTATTAATATTAGAGACCTTTGGTTTCAAATTCTGCACACTTAGTCATCCACATGCACACAGCGCACTGTAAACTTGATCATTGATCTATATAGTTTGTGGAGGAAAAATATTAATTTGCAAACAATATGTAATATATTGTATTCTAATATACGCAACCACCTTTATCAGTGAACTGTTGTCATTCCTTGCATATATAGGTCAATAGTCATATATTATATGTTGAACAGATATTGAAATATACTGAAAATAAAGGGAGACTGTACCTAAAACCGGCTATTTATCTTAGGGAGGCTCATATCTTGCTATATGGTGTTTGAAATTGATCAACTAAACACATTGGTGCATACTTTGTTTTCATTCCCGCCCGGCGTAGATTGTTTCGAAATTAATGTTACCTGGTCAACATCCTGATACAATATTGATGAGCGAATTGCTAAATATAACACATACTGTAAGCTGTGCTACATGTAGTAAATCGAGAATTACTCAGATTGCTTGTTTAATTAGTACAACTTTACTAATATGTATCTATAATGGCCAAGGAATGGTTTCACGAATCGAGATACAAACAACGCGCCGGCGTGAACTCATACAGAAACAGATTGGGAATTCCCAGTATTCTGGATTAAACTACATCGTTCTACTCCGGCAACAATCGGGATATTAAAGTGAAAAGTAGTTCGTCGGCGATATATAGACGTACTCGGCTTATATATTTCAGACTCGTCTATATATTGCCGACGAACTACTTTTCACTTTAATATCCCGATTGTCGCCGGAGTAGAACGAAGTAGTTTAATCCAGAATACTGGGAATTCCCAATCTGTTTATGTATGAGTTCACGCCGGCGCGTTGTTTGTATCTCGATTCGTGAAACCATTCCTTGGCCATTATAAATGCATATTAGTATAATTGTACTAATTAAACAAGCAATCTGAGTAATTCTCGATTTACTACATGTAGCACAGCTTACGGTATGTGTTATATTTAGCAATTCGCTCATCAATATTGTATCAGGGTGTTGACCAGGTAACATTAATTTTGCAACAATCTACGCCGGGCGTCAGGCTTTGTTTACACACTAGAAGGTAGTGAAATTGTATCGCATAACGAGTAAGTACTGTACATGCAGTCATCGCGGTCGGTATTGTTTTGTTGACACGTCAATCATCGACATTCAATATTCATGTAGACCAACAAATTTGAGATTTTTTTTCTCAATTGAACCACATATACATGCACGAGTATGTAGTTGTTCGGTACTCGCATGTTGCATGATATGCGGTATAACTCAGACCTCCAATATTCACAAACAGGTCGGCAATTCCCTCATGCCACACATAAATAAATTGCTCCTGTACTATGCAGCGTTCGAAGCAATAATAACTATCATCCGTCTATTCAATTCCTTTTTGTAACACTCATCAAAATGTTGTTTATAAGGTTCATATTAAATAATCGATTCACATTAACATAACTCATTCTGTCAGATCACAAGATTGATGTGGCCTCGTTCAGCTATCGATGCCACTTCTTATATTTAGAAAAGCCCACCAGTCGATGGCACATCCTACCGTTTGGATGGTTAGGTTACACGTTGAGTCCTATAAGTTTTATTTACGGAATATGCTAGCTAGCCTCTCAGAATTCTAACATGTTTTTGTGTTTACTTTTTTTAATTTTACAAAGTTACATTTGGAAGTCGTTTTAAAAATGCGACGTGTTTTTTTGTCGCACAGTTACAAATGGTTATCAGAGAATAACTCCAACTAGAAAAATGAAAATATTTCACCCATCCTAGTTTAAAAAGGATTACAAAGTTATATTTGGAAGTCGTTTCAAAAATGTGACGTGTTTTTTGTTACATGGTTACAAATGCTTATCAGAGAATTACTCCAACTAGGAAATTTAAATATTTCACCCATCCTTGTTTAAAAAGGGTTACAAAGTTACATTTGGAAGTCGTTTCAAAAATGCGACGTGTTTTCTTTTACAAAGTTACAAATGCTTATCGAAGAATAACCGCAACTAGAAAAATGAAACTATTTCACCCGTCTTTGTTAAAATGGGTTACAAAGTTACATTTGCAAGTCGTTTTAAAAATGCGACGTGTTTTTTGTTACATAGTTACAAAATTAATGCTTATCAGAGAATTACTCCAACAAGGAAATTGAAATATTTCACCCATCCTTGTTTAAAAAGGGTTACAAAGTTGCATTTGGAAGTCGTTTAAAAATGCGACGTGTTTTTTGTTACATAGTTACAAATGGTTAACAGAATAACTCCAACCAGAAAAATGAAAATTATTCACCTATCCTTGTTAAAAAAGGGTTACAAAGTTACATTTGGAAGTCGTTTCAAAAATGCGACGTATTTTTTGTTACATAATTACAAATGCTTATCAGAGAATAAGTCCAACAAGGAAAATGAAAATATTACACCCATCCTTGTTTTAAAAGGGTTACAAAGTTACATTTGGAAGTCGTTTCAAAAATGCGACGTGTTTTTTGTTACATAGTTAAAAATGTTATCAGAGAATTACTTTAACTAGGAAAATGAAATAATTGACCCATCATTGTTTAAAACGGGTTACAAAGTTACATTTGAAAGTCGTTTTAAAAATGCGAGGTGTTTTTTGTTACATAGTTACAAATGGTTATCAGAGAATAACTCCAAACAGAAAAATGAAAATATTTTACCAATCCCTGTTAGAAAAGGGTTACAAAGTTACATTTGGTAGTCGTTTCAAAAAATGTGACGTGTTTTTTGTTACATAGTTAAAAATGTTATCAGAGAATTACTTTAACTAGGAAAATTAAATAATTGACCCATCATTGTTTAAAACGGGTTACAAAGTTACATTTGAAAGTCGTTTTAAAAATTCGAGGTGTTTTTTGTTACATAGATACAAATGGTTATCAGAGAATAACTCCAACTTGAAAAATGAAAATATTTCACCAATCCTTGTTAGAAAAGGGTTACAAAGTTACATTTGGAAGTCGTTTCAAAAATGCGACGTATTTTTTGTTACATAGTTACAAATGCTCATCAGAGAATTACTCCAACTTGGAAAATGAAATATTTAACCCATCCTTGTTTAGAAAAGGTAACCAAGTTACATTTGGAAGTCGTTTCAAAAATGCGACGTGTTTTTGTTACATAGTTATAAATGCTTATCAGAGAATTACTCCAACTAGGAAATTGAAATATTTCACCCATCCTTGTTTAAAAAGGGTTACAAAGTTACATTTGGAAGTCGTTTTAAAAATGCGACGTGTTTTTTGTTACATAGTTACAAATGGTTAACAGAGAACAACTCCAACTAGCAAAATGAAAATATTTCACCTATCCTTGTTAAAAAAGGGTTACAAAGTTACATTTGGAAGTCGATTAAAAAATGCGACGTGTTTTTTGTTACATAGTTACAAATGTTCATCAGAGAATTACTCCAACTAGGAACATGAAATATTTCACCCATCCTTGTTTAGAAAAGGTTACAAAGTTACATTTGGAAGTCGTTTAAAAAATGCGACGCGTTTTGTTACATAGCTACAAATGCTTATCAGAGAATTGCTCCAACTAGGAAATTTAAATATTTCACCCATCCTTGTTTAAAAAGGGTTACAAAGTTACATTTGGAAGTCGTTTTAAAAATGCGACGTGCTTTTTGTTACATAATTACAAATGCTTTTCAGAGAATAACTCCAACTAGAAAAATGAAAATATTTCACCCATCCTTGTTTTAAAAGGGTTACAAAGTTATATTTGGAAGTCGTTTCAAAAATCCGACGTGTTTTTTGTTACATAGTTAAAGATGTTATCAGAGAATTACTCCAACTAGGAAAATGAAATATTTCACCCATCCTTGTTTAAAAAAGGTTACAAAGTTACATTTGGAAGTCGTTTTAAAAAAGCGACGTGTTTTTTGTTACATAGTTAGGACAATTAAATATTTCACCCATCCTTGTTTATATCCATATCATATGCCAGAATCCAAAGATATAGGCACATAACAATTTCCATGATTGGCCCTTAAATTGGTGAACCCCAAATATGAGCCCGTGCAGTTTAAACCTATGTAAACTATACGTGAGTCATGTCCAGATGCAGTGAAAACATCTGTCAGCTATTCCTGTGTCATGTCGAGATACAGGAGGGTCCAGATATGTCCCAATTATCCATATCATATATATGCCAGAATCCAAAGTTAACAATTTCTATGATGGGCCCTTAAATTAGTGAACCCCAAATTTGAGCCCGTACAGTTTAAACCGAAGTAAACTATACGTGAGTCATGTCCAGATGCAGGAGGGTCCAGATATGTCTCAGGATCCATATTAGATTCCCAGAATCCAAAGATTTAGGCACATAACAATTTTCTATGATGGGTCCATAAAATTGAGAACCCCCCAAATTTGAGCCCGTGCAGTTTAAACCAAAGGAAAGTACACGTGAGTCATGTCAAGATGCAGGACGGTCCAGATATGTCCCAATATCCATATTTTATGCCCAGAATCCAAAGATATAGGCACATAACAATTTCTGTGATGGGCCCTTAAATTTGTGAACCCCAAATATGAGCCCCTGCAGTTTAAACCTAAGTAAACTATACCGAGTCATGTCCAGTTGCAGGATGGTCCATATATGTCCCAATATCCATATTTTATGCCCAGAATCCAAAGATATAGGCACATAACAATTTCTGTGATGGGCCCTTAAATTTGTGAACCCCAAATATGAGCCCGTGCTGTTTAAACCTAAGTAAACTATACATGAGTCATGTCCAGATGCAATATTTCATTTTCCTAGTTGGAGTAATTCTCTGATAAGCATTTGTAACCATGTAACAACAAAAACAAGTCAGATTTTTTAAACGACTTCCAAATTTAACTTTGTAACCCTTTTTTAACAAGGATAGGTGAAATATTTTCATTTTTCTAGTTGGAGTTACATGTATTCTCTGATAACCATTTGTAACAAAAACACGTCGTATTTTTATTTGTAACCTCTGTAACCCGGTTACAAATGCATAACGTATATTTCGTGCACAAAATCTGGACATATCTATCCGTTCGAGCAGAAATGTAATCAGAGTCGGATATGTCGATGGTCTGCCCTACGTTGTCGATTTACCGGACGTGACGCATTGGCGTCGACCGGAAGTGGGCGGATTTATCAGTAGCATTGTCAAGAATTCCCTATTTGCCGGAATATATATGTCTGGCCTCCCACAAAACGTAATGAATAATACATATAACCACATATCTTTATGATATGTTTGTGCAAACAGTCATTTGCTAAAGACAACTCTAAAATAAAAAAAAAGTAAACACAAAAACATGATATAATTTCTGAGAGGCTAGCTAGCATATACCGTAAATAAAACTTATAGGACTCAACGTGTAACCTAACCATCCAAACGGTAGGATGTGCCATCGACTGGTGGGCTTTTCTAAATATAAGTGGCATCGATAGCTGAACGAGTCCACCTCAATCTTGTGCTGACAGAATGAGTTATGTTAATGTGAATCGATTATTTAATATGAACCTTATAAACAACATTTTGATGAGTGTTACAAAAGGGAATTGAATAGACGGATGATAGTTATTATTACTTCGAACGCTGCATAGTGCAGGAGCAATTTATTTATGTGTGGCATGAGGGAATTGCCGACCTGTTTGTGAATATTGGAGGTCTGAGTTATACCGCATATCATGCAACATGTGAGTACCGAACAAATAGATACTCGTGCATGTATATGTGGTTCAATTGAGAAAAAAAATCTCAAATTTGTTGGTCTACATGAATATTGAATGTCGATGATTGACGTGTCAACAATACCGACCGCGATGACTGCATGTACTTACTCGTTATGCCCGGCGTAGATTGTTGCGAAATTAATGTTACCTGGTCAACACCCTGATACAATATTGATGAGCGAATTGCTAAATATAACACACAACCGTAAGCTGTGCTACATGTATAGAATTACTCCGATTGCTTGTTTAATTAGTACAACTATACTAATATGTATTTATAATGGCCAAGGACTGGTTTCACGAATCGAGATACAAACAGCTCGCTGGCGTGAATTCATACAGAAATAGATTGGGAATTCCCAGTATTCCTGAGTATTCTGAATTAAACTACTTCGTTCTACTCCGGCGACAATCGAAAACAAAAAAATAATACCAGTGATAATACTGGGTTGTTTGAACTCATTTGTGTTTACATTGATGGATATAATTGTCTCCCTCCCACAAACCCTGTTATACATATAGCCGCTTATTTTTTAACATGTTTGTGTAAACATGTGTTTTGCTAAAAACAGATATCCAATAAAATGTAAACACAAAAGTTCAGAGGAAACAGAGTTCAGTCCCTTCGTTGTGATAAGTCCTGCGTTGGAGGCTGAACTCTGCATGGAGTTTGGTGATTGACAGGGCTTTCCTAAATCTCACGACAGGCACTGTTCGCTGAACGAGTCCACCTCGATCGAACCGTTTACGATCCGGCTTTGACTGTAGACCTGCCCGTTCGTCCGACCGGAAGTGTTGACATAATCGACCCGGAAGTGGGTGGATGTGTCGGTGTGCTACCCTACGTTACCAGTATGCCGGAAGTGACGCGTTGGAATAGACCGGAAGTCGAGTGTGCAATCGCCCCCATACGTATACTACTCACCTACATGACAAAAAAATAATCTTATGGTTTTATCGCTTGTTTTGCTTTATCTAGTCATGAAACGGCGAGAAATTAACTTCTTCTGAGAAAAAGTTTTTTGAGTCAGGGTTTGGGGTGGGGGGGGGAGGAAGATGTCCAGGTCAGGATATCTTCCCCCCCCCCACCTACATGACAAAAAAATCATCTTATGGTTTTATCGCTTGTTTTGCTTTATCTAGTCATGAAACAGCGAGAAATTAACTTCTGAGAAAAAGTTTTTTGAGTCAGGGTTTGGGGTGGGGGGGGGGGGGGGGGTAAGATGTCCAGGTCAGGATATCTTCCCCCCCCCCCACCCACCACCTACATGACAAAAAAATCATCTTATGGTTTTATCGCTTGTTTTGCTTTATCTAGTCATGAAACGGCGAGAAATTACTTCTTCTGAGAAAAAGTTTTTAGAGTCAGGGTTTGGGGTGGGGGGGGGGGGGGGCAGATGTCCAGGTCAGGATGCTCCCCCCCCCCCCACCCAGCACATACATGACAAAAATATCATCTTATGGTTTTATCGCTTGTTTTGCTTTATCTAGTCATGAAACGGCGAGAAATTAACTTCTTCTCAGAAGATGATATTTTTGTCATGTAGGTGCTGGGTGGGGGGGGGGGGGAAGATATCCTGACCTGGACATCTCCCCCACCCCAAACCCTGACTCTAAAAACTTTTTCTCAGAAGAAGTTAATTTCTCGCCGTTTCATGACTAGATAAAGCAAAACAAGCGATAAAACCATAAGATGATATTTTTGTCATGTAGGTGCTGGGTGGGGGGGGGGGGGGGAGGGAAGATATCCTGACCTGGACATCCCCCCCCCCCACCCCAAACCCTGACTCTAAAAACTTTATCTCAGAAGAAGTTAATTTCTCGCCGTTTCATGACTATAAAGCAAAATAAGCAATAAATCCATACAATGATTTTTTTGTCATGTAGGTGCTGGGTGGGGGGGGGGGGAGAGATATCCTGACCTGGACATCTTCCCCCACCACCCCAAACCCTGTCTCTTAAAACTTTTTCTCAGAAGAAGTTAATTTCTCGCCGTTTCATGACTATATAAAGCAAAACAAGTGATAAAACCATAAGATGATATTTTTGTCATGTAGGTGCTGGGTGGGGGGGGGGGGGGGGGGGGGAGATATCCTGACCTGGACATCTTCCCCCACCACCCCAAACCCTGACTCTAAAAAAAAATTCTCACAAAGAAGTTAATTTGTCACTGTTTCATGACTAGACAAAGCAAAACAAGCGATAAAACCATAAAGATGATATTTTTGTCATCTGGGTGGGGGGGGGGGGGGAAGATATCCTGACCTGGACATTTCCCACCCCCCCCCCCCCACCCCAAACCCTGACTCTAAAAACTTTTTCTAAGAAGAAGTTAATTTCTCGCCGTTTCATGACTAGATAAAGCAAAACAAGCGATAAAACCACAAGATGATTTTTTTGTCATGTAGGTGCTGGGTGGGGGGAAGATATCCTGACCTGGACATTTCCCCCCCCCCCCCCCCCCAACCCCAAACCCTGACTCTAAAAACTTTTTCTCAGAAGAAGTTAATTTCTCGCCGTTTCATGACTATATAAAGCAAAATAAGCAATAAATCCATACAATGATTTTTTTGTCATGTAGGTGCTGGGTGGGGGGAAGATATCCTGACCTGGACATCTTCCCCCCACCCCAAACCCTGACTCTAAAAACTTTTTCTCAGAAGAAGTTAATTTCTCGCCGTTTCATTACTATATAAAGCAAAACAAGCGATAAAACCATAAGATGATATTTTTGTCATGTAGGTGCTGGGTGGGGGGGGGGGGGGGGGGGGGTGGGGGAGATATCCTGACCTGGACATCTTACCCCCCACCCCAAACCCTGACTCAAAAAACTTTTTCTCAGAAGTTAATTTCTCGCTGTTTCATGAATATATAAAGCAAAATAAGCGATAAAATCATAAGATGATTTTGTTTGTCATGTAGGTGGGGAATATCGAAGCCTGGACATTTATAAAAAAAAAAAAAATTTAATTAAAAACGAAAATATTTTTCTGGCCATTTCAGGAACAAACAATCAAATACGTGTAAAAAAAAATTTGTCACTTTTTTGTTTGTTAAATAAAACAAATAAATTAATACAAAAAAAAATTAAATCTCAAAAAACATTTTTCTGGCCGTTTCAGGACCAAACGATATCAAATGAGTGAAATTATTTTTTAGTCGTACATGGGGGGGGGGGGGAAATATCCAGGGTGGGGGGGAGATATCCAGGGGAGGGGGGAGATATCCTGTTACACCGGGGGCTGAACCGCATCTCTGACTAAATGCAGGTCAAATTCGTGCGCGATAAATACACGAATCAACGCGAAGCCAAAATTCTCGCAATTATAATCTTGAAATATATAGTTTTGGACATTGTTATACGATAAATAAAATATGTAATTCGTATTTATCTAATAAACATACGATATAATGTCACAAACTGAGAACAGAATAGCGCACTATATCTTCACGTGCATATTATTTCTGCTAGTTCACCAGGTGTAATTGGGCTTCCGGTGCAATGAAGTGACGTCACATTAACCTTTTGCTGCCGATGTCATATAGCTACATGTATTTAGTGATTTGTGTGCGTTTTGGACATCATAATCAATTTATAGGTGTCATATGATAAATAGAATATGTAAATCGTGTTTCTCTCATGATATTTATGAAACTTGTCATGAATTTTCAGTTTTCTCTCGCCGGAGGCTCGAGAAAACTGAAAATTCTTAGACTCGTTTCATAAATAGCATATGAGAGAAACACTCATTTCATTTCCTCTATATATTGTATTATATTGGGCCTTAAAGGTACGGTTGGCCTTGGCGGTGGGTATCCTGTGAAAATATTTCCACCCGTCAAAAACCGCCACAAACAGAAAGAACATCAAAATGTAGACAGACTTTGTCCGTATACAAATAAGAAATATCGCATAAACAGTATGTTATTGTCATATGTTTGACTATTGTTATGTAAACAAGAGCGTAAAAAGTTAATTTTCTGGTGTTTGTTTATATTATGATGGCAAACATAAAGAGCGTTCTTTGTTGGTGAATTCCTGATATGGAACTTATAAAGAGCGTTTATGCCATTTGTGTGTGGTTAGCCAGTAGCATTGTGCTGTCTTCTGTAACACAATCAGGCTCTTGATTAGGTAAAATTTAGTAGGTCTTTGTGATAACATGCTGTTTATGCGATGGTCATGGTTTATATGAACGAAACTGTATGTGTTTTAATGTTTTTCTGTTTACGGTGTTTGGAACAAATATGAATATTTTCGACAATTAAGGCCTCGCGTGCCTTTAAAATATTGCATATCACAATATGCTTGAATAAACTGAGCAACAATAGCAGCATCTAGACTTTCTTCACATTGTGCAATTCAATTCATTTTTATTGGGTTGCTCACATTCATTTTAAAATTGTGATTTATCAACGGTTGTTTTCCAACAATTGCAAGTGACAGTATCGGTTACGATACGATACGATATGATTTATTTGCATAAACACCAATAAAGGCAGTATGCTAACGATACAAATAATAATAAAACAATAAACAATTAATAAACAATTACATGTGAACATGGCATGTCTAGCTATATGTATTTTATTGTGTGATGGCAAGCATAATATTCATTCAGAGCCTTTATCAAAGAAGCGCCGGACCACGTTGCTGATTTTGCTGCTTATTTCAGGGTTATCATTTTTCATTACAAGATTAAATTTCTGATCGTTTGACATACTTGTAAAATAGCTGTGATATCTGTTATGATAAAGCTGCTTTCACAGACCTGCAATTGGCTATCGGGTTAGGTGCAATGTTTCAAACCATACATATATCACTGGGATTGCGGCTGACGTTAAATGCAATAGGGGTATAGCGAATCATAACCTTACTTTTCTACAACATGAAAAAACAGAGTGTTTTTTGAGTCAGTACATATATTTTGATATAAAGAGTATTTGTATGACTTCTGTGCTGAAACAGTTGATAACTCTCATTAATTTTGATTTTGCTCAAACACAACAGCTTTGTTAAATCTTTCGCATGCAGAAACACTGCTCAGTGATGTGTGTTGTGTTGATTCAGCAATTAATATCTTTACATAAAAACAGAATATGAGTATTTAGTAAATAGGGTGCTGCTTTAATGAACAGTCCCAAACACAGGTTTCATTATACCTCCATGACAGAGTTATTTATGGTGGGGGGTATTGCGCTGGCGAATATGAGGCTCATTTTCACCAGAGTTATGGCCCTTTGTTGGAATTACCACAGGTGTATTTTGCCATGCTCTTGGTTTTACATTTTCCAGTAATTATTTTAAACGCAATTGTGTTTTTTTTCCTGAAAAACAAATATGTTAATATGGCTACCCTTGATGTAGCCCAATTGCACTGTGGGGGTATCCTTAGTCCCAGTGAGTCTCACCTCTAGTAACTTTACATTTGTTTCCACAGGTGCAAACACGGAAGAAGAAATTCCATTACGTTGATGCTATTGATAAATCTGTTGTAACAATATAGAGATCCAGGGGGGCTGGGAACACGGGTTCCGAACACCGTAGAGTACAGGGGTAAACCTGTCTTCGGTAACATGGACAAAGGTGCGTAATAACCCTAGGTACACATTTTGAAGCGCCACACGGACAATTTTGAATGTCAAAATAAATATAGAATAAGTATAGAACGGCAGTGTACCAGTCAAACCGTTCAGCAAGTTTAAATCATAGGGCAGCGTAAGAACCGAAACCTAATAATGAAACGTACTGTATGTGAATTTCGTTAATATACCAGAGACGCTCGCCTGATGACTCCAATTGCTGGCTATTATTTTATGATTCCCAACATTTTAAATACCTATTTTCGGCTTGGTCTTAGTAAACATTTTCCAAAGTATATAATTTACGCCTCCTAATGTTATCAAGCTATGCTGACAATCAAACATAAAACATATTATTGTGTAGACTTTACTGTAGCAGTATAATGTTTGCAAACTATACTATAAACCACTTATAAAGAGCGTTCCATTTGCATGCATATGCATTTTATATACACTTATCTCTATACAATTCATATTATATTTCGGTCATTCTTTCAGTTTAATCCCTTCATACACTGCTAATGAAATTCGGGGTCCAGCCCTTTATATGTAACAGTCCTCATTTCATAATGTTGTTACCCCTTATTAATTGTAAGTGCATTACAATTCGTGCAATTATGTACGATATGAACATAGCTGTGTTACACCACTAAATTTATCATCTGGCAGTACAGCCAATGCATAAGCATACACTTTTGTTTACAATTAAGAATTTTTCCCGATAGTACAATCAGGAAAGTCTATGTGTATGTTTTTACAAGAATTCGTGTATAGTATCATTTTTGTGGATATTGCTTGGTGTGTGGCCCTCGTGATATTTCTATCCCTATGATTTAAACTTGCTGAACGGTTTGACTGGTACACTGCCGTTCTATACTTATTCTATATTTATTTTGACATTCAAAATTGTCCGTGTGGCGCTTCGGAATGTGTACCTAGGGTTATTACGCACCTTTGTCCATGTTACCGAAGACAGGTTTACCCCTGTACTCTACGGTGTTCCCAGCCCCCCTGGATCTCTATATTGTTACAACAATTGCACTGCGGGGGTATCTTTAGTCCCAGTGAGTCTCGCCTCTAGTAACTTTACATTTGTTTCCACAGGTGCAAACAGGGAAGAAGAAATTCCATTACGTTGATGCTATTGATAAATCACAATCCAATTGGATGAGGTACATCAACTGTGCCAGGATCGAACATGAACAGAATCTACTGTCATACCAATACAAACGACAGATATACTACAGAACTTACAAGGACATTCCTAAAGGAAGTGAACTGTTGGTGTGGTATGGCAATGAGTACGGGAATTCTCTTGGAGCTAGGAGGGAGGTTAATGTTTATGAACTCCTCAAAGGAAAAACAATAGGAGACAGAGGTGGGTAGATTAATATATGCATGTTCAATGCTGCAAAGTCAAATTTATAGCTCAGTACTAAATATTGAGCCATTCTCATGGTGGCGTGGCATTTATTGTTCAATATTAGAATAAATGCAATATTACCGACCTATCTGTTATTAACCCTTTGTAGGGTGAGTTCGTCATTTATGACATCATATCCATGGGTGAATATATTGTGCAAATAAACTGAGCAATATTATAACATTGGCCTATTTAAGAAATAAATCATACAAAAAACTTTAATAAAAGCACATATTAATCTAAATAATAAAAATAATATCCATCCGCATGAAATTTTTGAAATTTTTCACTTTAGTAGACGATTTTTGTGTTATTTACAGAGTAACATGATATTACCCTAGAATTAACGTAAACGACATAAATGTTGTTTCAACCATAGGGCGACATAAACCACATTCTACCCTCCAAAGGTTAACAAATTTTATGATAATGCCACACCTATCAAATCTCAACATTTAAATCTTTATTCTCACAAAATTTAATACAAGTCAAATTTCCTCCTCTTGGAGTTATCCTTTAAGAACTTCTAACTTCACCTGTCAAGCAGCAACAGATTATAATATTGCTTAAGGTGTGGAAATAGATCATAGTTGAACTATAATCTGCTGATAATCTCTGTCTGACAACCGGTGCGTATAAAAGCCGAACACAACCGAACACAACCGAACATAACCGAACACAAGTCCAAATAATGGGAAATATAACGAATAAAGTTCATAGGCGTGTGTATTCATGTTCACACTATTAATATACGAAGTTTGGTGGAGTTCGGGCCAATAATAAGTGTTTTATTCGATATTTTGTAAAACCCGTTCAGTGTTCGGCATAGAAAAGCCGAACACAAGCTTCTCTGGTGGATTAGTCTATAACGGCTGTCTAGCTAGGTGATAATTAATATCAGATATATGGTCACTAAGCCGAAAGGCTTTAATTGTTGTTGGTGGCGGTCTCTCACCTATTGTAGTTCAGTGTTTTGACAGTTAGTTGCAATCAGTATTTGATGGCGCCTACTATTATAGAAACAACATGCTTTTGGTGGGCCCCGCCATGAAAGACAACGTACGATTGTAAAAACAATATTTGAGTGACAAGAAAGTGAGTTCATGGTGCAATATCCGAGAAGTTCTATATAAGAATGTGGTATGATATTATTTGGCAAATCACAATCTCAGCAGTATTTGGCATTCTGATCACAGGTTTGAAAATTCTACATGCCTAATTCCAAATTGATTTACCCATGTGGTGTTTGTTCCCAGGAATGTCACGAGATACGCAGCATCGGCTGCGATATGTGTGACCGATGCTTTCATGTAGAGTGCCAGCAATTGAAAATCAATGACTTTTTACTAAGTCATCGCTTGGTGACCAATTTAATTTATGCCAGAATCTTCGGCAAATTTCTACTGACGGACGTTTGGCGATACCGAAAACCGCGGCTATTGCCAAGAAGCCATGTCAGACTAAAAGAGTAAAGGCATGCAAAACTAGATCAATCAACCCTAGCAAGCGTCAAAATGTATCTTGGCGCAAAATAATTATTCCTTTCATATCACATTCCTGTCATATCAGGCACATTTTTGAAAACGATCTTAAATTCCTGCATATCAGACTTTTAAAAAGATACAATACGAAACGCTCTTTATTCGTATTCAGACAATTCATTTCAATTCAATCGGTATTCGATGCATGTGTTTCTACGATAAGTTGAACACTGGCTTTATATCGGCTTCCACCATACAGCATGATATATACACAAAAGTTAGGCACGCATCAGAGCCATTTCCATCCACTGACTTCAAGGAGAACAAACTCTGCCCAAATCCGTTCCGCCGAGGACAGAATTTGCATATAAGTATATTGTATAGTATATTGTATAGTACAATTAAACCTCGCGAATTAAACCTGCCAAATCCCTTCTGGCAGATATTAATTATCATCTATCAGCGGATAATCTAATCATGGACAGAAGTTTGTGTTCGGCTTTTCTATGCCAAACACAAACGCGTTATACAAAACACCCAACAAAACACTCATTATTGAACCAAACTCCACCAAACTTCGTATAGTAATAGTATGAACGTGAATACATATGCCTATGAACTTTACAAGGTGGTCTTATATTTAGTAGACTGTATATAGAGTTATATATCTCAAACGCCAGCTAACGCCACATCTATGCATATCTATGTGTTAATTAATTACCGGTGACTGAGTGTCGAACATAAACTTGTGTTCGGCTTTTCTATGCCGAACACTAAACGCGTTTTACAAAATATCGAATAAAACACTTATTATTGGCCCGAACTCCACCAAAGTTCGTATAGTAATAGTGTGAACATGAATACATATGCCTATGAACTTTATTCGTGAAATTTCCCATTATTTGGACTTGTGTTCGGTTATGTTCGGTTGTGTTCGGTTGTGTTCGGCTTTTATGAGCTCCCCTGACAACAAGTGTGCATTGTGACACAAAAGTACTGGTAGAGACATTATTTAATACTGACTATAGTATGGTACCAGTACCGTATTCTCGCGGGTATAAGCCCACTTTCGGGCATAAGACAGGGTTTCCGCTACTACGGCAGGGCGGCCGTCCAGCGGCCTCATTCCCCTCCCCAACCTTGACTTAATATTGGTCACAAACTAGCCACAGACCTAGCTAAGTCCACCTTTTACACAGGACGAGCGATCACCGACGCTGACGATTAACAGATTGCAAGGAATCCTACAATTGGTGCCTGAATAAGACATGATCAGTAGCGCGGACCACGTGCAGTTGTCTACAAAATCATGGGTAATGCTTTGTCGGGCGAATATTTAGTAGTAATCAGCCTCTCTGTCAGATTTCTGTCAATAAGTTTCTAACCCACTATTTCCGCTCAAAATGTGCAATAAACATCGGTATGCCATTGGAGTGGGGGTTCTGAGCTACAACAATGAACACAGGTGAGTTTTGGCAGTAGTTGTGTCAACGAACAGTGCATAACTTTTCCCTCAAATTAAGATCTGTATCAAGGGAATGTTTAGTTAAAAATAAAACAATTAAATTATTAGTAGTTATTATCAGTGCATTTATTCCCTATCCAATTATTACAAAATTATCCATTTTACGAATCCAGCATGAGGTCATCTTCATCTGAGGAATAGCTTTTGATTTTACAACTAGTTTTGATCGGTACTGTGAACAAAATACAAAGAAAGCACCGACGCAGAACGTGGTATAGCACGTGCTCATCTCCTTACGTAACACCTGTTACTGCTGGACTGTGTGACAATACAATGTGTCTTTTGCCAACCCCGGCAGTCTTTGGTGTCGGCTTTTAATATTGCTACTGTTTAAATAAAAGGCGTATCCATTTTATGCTGTTGTGCTTGCATGCTTTTAGTTCATTGATCCTGCCTGTTGTCTCAAGTGCAAGAAAATGTCTACTTTCAGTGATAAACATCCAATTTTTCTCTCGACAGGGCGCCTGGTATGTGCTTCCCAAATACGGCCACATTCCCCCAACCCCTAGCGGAAACCCTGCATAAGACCACCCCAGTATTTTCACTAGAAGTAAGAAGACCACCCCCTCCCTAGCCCTAATCATAACCCCTCCAAAACGGCTTAAACTCGGATATGGGCCTTTGCAAACCAAAAATCGGGGTAAAACTGATGAAATAGATGAAAGCCGAGTATTGGGGAATATCCCCGGCTTCCAGATTAAGTAAAGGTAAATAGGCCTATAAGTTACTTTAAGAAAGTGATTTTTCAATTAAATGTGAATATTAAAATATTATAATAACACTCTTGTCTTGTTGTTTTATTGCCCAACATTCCCGTAATTCACGCCATAAATGACACTATTAAATTTTGTATGCAGTGTGGGTAAATCCCGCATCTATAGTCTATAGTAGTCTATAGTTTATATCAATGTTCAGACTTAATCCGATTTGGAAACTAATAAACCCGACGCTTTATTCGTGACCCGTTCAATGTCCACATAGAGGATGTTACAATAGCGACTAATTGCATGTTTAACAAAAGCCAGTGAGTGTAATTATTTAACTCTAACAGTACTGACAAAAGACAGTTATATTTCTGCTAAAAAAGCACGTGTTTTAATAAATAGAGTTATCGCTCCTAAACTGTTTATACTGTAAAACGTGAACAAAATGCAGGTTAAAAATGTTAATGTCAATAACCTTTATTTGGTTATAACGTTGACGTAGTTTGGAAGACACTGTTGTTCAATGACAAGTTCCTCATCTGCTTCATTATTATACCCACTGTGTGTTTAAATAACCAGGAAGCCAGTTCTCTGTGTTTGGTTACATGAAGGAACATACCGCAGGGACCAGCCGAGAGGGCGACGTGGGCGACTTCTTCGCCCTAGCGCCGTCCGCTTCGCCTTATTTTTGCAGTCGGGCGAAGTTCAAGTCGCCCTAAAAATTCCAAAGTTGACTGACGAAATTCGGCAAAATGCCCCAAATAATTTATGATAATTTACAACTGTCAACTGTGATTGCACACAATACTCCACTTACAGGGTGTATCATGGTGTTATAAAACAATTAACACCTGTAATGCTCCAATCTGGAAGCATGTTGACAACGGAGTCTGATTACTGGCAGCTGTGAAAACATCGTCGGGCCTCAAGTGTTAATCTGGTTGTTGTTATTTTTAGATTAATTACTGTGATTACCACACCTTACAATGAAGATTAAAACTCACAACTCTCACAATGTGTCAATTCATCACTCCCTCTATGGAGTTTGGTTAAAGAAATTTTAAAACAAATTCATTTGTGAAGCATATTAAAATTTCAAACGGGATTACTAACAGAGCGCAGTAAAAGTGTTCATGATTTCGTTTCGTTTCTGTTTGATAAATATTGTTGGCATTTTTAACAACCCGAAAAATATGAAATAAAATCCTGTCATTCTCCCACAATTACGATATAAAATGCTGCTATCCTCTCACAATTATGTTTGGGTATTATTAATAGTTATTAGGGTCATGAAGTGAACATAATGACTCCATATTTCAACCATTGTTTCATAAGTTTAATTGACATATTTCATCTCTCCTATTTTCGTTCTATAGCGACTCCTGTCGTAGTACTGATCAATTTAAATTTTGTAGACTCACTTCGCCCTATAGAACGGCCACTTCGCCTTATTTTTATAGTAGGGCGAAGTCATTTCGCCCTGAAAATCTGGTCTAGGCTGGTCCCTGACATACCGACGTTGTCACTGAACGCGAAAAATATGTTTTTACAGTACTGTAGTTGGACAGACACCTGTGGCTTTGCACGCGCATAGCCGGCATGGCTTTTGAACTTGAAGCTACATATATACGCCGTTAGCGACTCGGTTCTTTTGTATTTGGTGTTTGTTAATGATTTGTTTCCCCGGGAAGTATAATTTAATAAACAAATAAGATTGTAAGATTCACTTTTCCGGGGTATAAGACCACCCATGCCTTTTCAAGCTATTTATTCCCTAAGCCCCCTGGTCTTATACCTGCGAGAATACGGTATGTTCCATATCCAAATGATGACTTATAAAAAAGCCACTGTAGAATGATTATGTTCTACTCTCTTACTTTTGAAAAGAACACCGGGTTCTACACCCTACTCACTTAACACAAAGGCAGCCTGCCTCTTGGGAAAAGATTGTGGCTTTTGGGAATGAGAAAAAAACCATCATTTTAGGTGTATTTATTTCATCTTGCGATACTAAAATTAGTAATGTGTAAAGATATGGTCATATTTATTTAAATGCGATTGCCCGGTCATCATCACTCAATGGACAACTTGTTGAAAACAACTAGATGCCAAGAATCACAAAAAACTATCAATTTTGTTTCTAGATTCATGGACAATCTTGTGACAAAATAGTTAGGAAATTTCTTGTACAAAAAAATAAGTTGACTTACCTGGAAAAGTTTTGGTGGGACAGCTGACCATGTGCCATTATTTCCATGAATTTAAAATAGGATTAATGACTGTAGGCACTTACCACAGTTTTATAACTGGCACTATATTAATTATAATACAATTCAATTACTAGCAATTCCAGACTTCATATGGAAAAGTATTGGAAGGAATACTGACCGTGTGACATGACTTGATGCGCCAAAGGGTTAAAAATACTACTATACAGATTTCCACCCAAAAGGATTGTTAAAGAGATCAAAATAAAGGTCCTAGAGTGGGAGAAAAATTATCTGGGTATTCTGACCTGAGGTGTGGAATGGAAAAGTTTGGACAACCCAAATAACTGCTGCTTAAAGTTTTTCATCAGGAAATTTAGGTCATGATCGATAATCTACTATATATTTTGGAACTTCTATATGTATCTATGTGTGTTATAGACTCAGCTCGACCGATCTGACTCAAATTTTATTTGTAGGCCTACTTTGATCTCTGTAACAATATGCAGGGTTTCCGCTATAGCGGCAGGAGATCCCTTTTTGGGCCCCATTCCCCCAGCCAAGTTTTCACCTTCTGTCATACCAGAGGACATATTCCAAATCTATACAGGTATAAATATGTTTACTTCTCTATTTCGTTGGGGAAGTAATGAGCAATTTAAATAGTTGACAACTTTTGAATTCTAGCGAGAATACACGTGTACTCGGACTGATCTAACACGACCACCGACACCGCTAGAACACATGCTTTGGAGTCCGCTGGTTATGTTGCTGCGGTTAGGTTACGAAAGATGACCGCCGATAAATTAATCATGTTATATTCCGGTATGTTGTTCAACGGGCGTGTTTCCGTATACCGGTACAGCAATTAATTTTTATCTAATATATTTTCTATGTTTTAAAGTTATTGTGTTTGATAGCATTGTAACTCAGGTAGAAAATGGATTCAAAAGATCAGCAAATCTAGGGTCCGTGAAGTTAGCACAACATTCAACATTCAACATTCGTTCAACATTCGCGTGAAGTTGGCACAACATTCAACATTCGTTCAACATTCGAATTTTCTTGTACATAAGTTTTTTTTAACGTGAATGGATTAAGTGGGTCGTATATATAGCACTCCTATCAAAATTAGAGTATTCGATACTTCGATGCTCATTTTTGAGCAATTTTAACATTCGATTTTTCATGTACGTAAATTGTTTTAACGTGAATGGATTTAGTGGGTCGTATATATAGCACTCCTATCAAAATGAGTATTCGATATTTCGACGCTCATTTTTGAGCAATTTCAATTCCGGGGGAGAGAGGGGGCACATCATATACGCATGATCGGATCGGGCCCATATATGCAGGCATTGTACCCTGATGGTTCTTTAATTATCCATAGGGCCCACGCCTAGCATCATAGCATGTGTGGTTTTCGTTGGCGAATGTTGAACAGAAAGAACATTCAACATTCGTTCAACATTCGCGTGAAGTTGGCACAACATTCAACATTCAACATTCGTTCAACATTCGAATTTTCTTGTACATAAGTTTTTTTAACGTGAATGGATTAAGTGGGTCGTATATATAGCACTCCTATCAAAATTAGAGTATTCGATACTTCGATGCTCATTTTTGAGCAATTTTAACATTCGATTTTTCATGTACGTAAATTGTTTTAACGTGAATGGATTTAGTGGGTCGTATATATAGCACTCCTATCAAAATGAGTATTCGATATTTCGACGCTCATTTTTGAGCAATTTCAATTCCGGGGGAGAGAGGGGGCACACCATATACGCATGTTCGGATCGGGCCCATATATGCAGGCATTGTACCCTGATGGTACTTTAATTATCCATAGGGCCCACGCCTATCATGTGTGGTTTTCGCTGGCGAATGTTGGACAGAAAGAACATTCAACATTCGTTCAACATTCGCGTGAAGTTGACACAACATTCATTCAACATTCGAATTTTCTTGTACATAAGTTTTTTCAACGTGAATGGATTAAGTGGGTGGTATATATAGCACTCCTATCAAAATTAGAGTGTTCGATACTTCGATGCTCATTTTTTAGCAATTTTAACATTCTTCGAATTTTCTTGTACATAAATTGTTTTAACGTGAATGGATTTAGTGGGTCGTATATATAGCAATCCTATCAAAATGAGTATTGGATACTTCGATGCTCATTTTGAGGTATTTCAATTCCGGGGGAGAGGGGCGCATATCATATACGCATGATCGGATCGGGCCCATATACTAGTATGTAGGGTACTAGGGATTGTACCCTTTTGGTACTTTAATTCTCCATAGGACCCACGCCTAGATTGGGTGGTTTTCGCTGGGGAATTTTGAAAGAGCACGTTCAACATTCGTGTGAAGTTGGCACAACATTCAACATTCGGTTTCTCTTGTACACAAGTTGTTTTAACGTTGTTGGGATAAGTGGGTCGTATATATAGCGTCCTATAAAAATAAGAGTATTTGATACTCATTTTTTATGATTTTGACTCTGTATAAAGAGGGCACATCATATAACCATGATCTGATTGGGCTCACATGTGCATGGATGTGTACAATCCCAGATAGCAAGTGTGGTTTCTGCTGGCGAATGTTGAACAGAGAGCCCATTCAACATTCGTTCAACATTCGGCGGACTTTTTTCATTTTTCGAGGATTTTGACTCGGGCAAAGCATGAACCCCATGATCGGACCGGACCCATATTTACAGGGATGTGTTCACACCCATATGGTACTCCAATGGTACTCAATCCGATCAGTCGCTCCTAAATTACTATTTCTTTCGCTTTGGGGGTAAAACATATTTCATTCGAGTCTAGGAACCCACCCATCAAAGCTCATGCAGAGTAATATCAGATATCGATTTTTCAAATTTATTTCTCGAGATGTGCAATATGTGGCCCAGAAATACATGGTCAAACGTAACGTCTCGGTCAAAATTGCGGATGAAGATGGAGAATTCTGAATTCAATTAGCAATACGGCCAAATTTCGTGATACTTAAGTGATAATACGGCCTAACAAAGTGTTGATAACTAACAAGTTTTGGGACATTTTATACCAAAGTTGACAGTGGTTAGCGTATTTTAAAGAAATGCTGCTGTTGTATCTTGATGATATGGGGACCGTCTGATCGGATTGAATACCTTTAATTCACCAAAGAGCCCCCGCATATAGCATGCGTGGTTTTCGCTGGTGAATGTCGAACAGAGCACATGTTCAGCATCCGTCCAGCATTCGTGTGAATATAAGCACAACATTCATCACTCAACATTCACTTTTTCTTGTGCATTAAGTTTTTTTAACGTGAATGTAATAAGTGGGTCGTATACATTCATGTATATAGCGTAGGGTCTACCTATAAAAATTCGAAACTTCCGATACTCAATTTTGATGTCTATTGACTCGGTTAGAGAGGGCATCATAAACCCATGATTGGATCGGGATTTGTACACTCCCATATGGTACTTTTATTCACTATAGATCGAGCCACTGCCAAGCATGCGTGGTTTTCGCTGGCGAATGTTGGTCTGAGAAAACATTCGTTCGCCATTCGGTCTTTGTAATTTTTAGAGTATTTTGACTCGGTTAGAGGGGACAAAGCATAAAACCCATGATCGGATTTGGGTCCATATTTGCAGTGATGTGTACACTCCCAGATGGTATTTTAATTCACCACAGAGTTTTAACATTCGAAGTATCGAATACTCATTTTGATAGGAGTGCTATATATACGACCCACTAAATCCATTCACATTAAAACAATTTATGTACAAGAAAAATTGAATGTTAAAATTGCTCAAAAATGAGCATCGAAGTATCGAAAACTCATTTTGATAGGAGTGCTATATATACGACCCACTAAATCCATTCACGTTAAAACAATTTATGTACAAGAAAAATCGAATGTTAAAATTGCTCAAAAATGAGCATCGAAGTATCGAATACTCATTTTGATAGGAGTGCTATATATACGACCCACTAAATCCATTCACGTTAAAACAATTTACGTACAAGAAAAATCGAATGTTAAAATTGCTCAAAAATGAGCATCGAAGTATCGAATACTCTAATTTTGATAGGAGTGCTATATATACGACCCACTAAATCCATTCACGTTAAAACAATTTACGTACAAGAAAAATCGAATGTTAAAATTGCTCAAAAATGAGCATCGAAGTATCGAATACTCTAATTGTGATAGGAGTGCTATATATACGACCCACTTAATCCATTCACGTTAAAAAAACTTATGTACAAGAAAATTCGAATGTTGAATGAATGTTGAATGTTGAATGTTGTGCCAACTTCACGCGAATGTTGAACGAATGTTGAATGTTCTTTCTGTTCAACATTCGCCAGCGAAAACCACACATGCTATGATGCTAGGCGTGGGCCCTATGGATAATTAAAGTACCATCAGGGTACAATGCCTGCATATATGGGCCCGATCCGATCATGCGTATATGATGTGCCCCCTCTCTCCCCCGGAATTGTAATTGCTCAAAAATGAGCGTCGATGTATCCAATACTCATTTTGATAAGAGTGCTATGTATACGACCCACTAAATCCATTCACATTAAAACAATTTATGTACAAGAAAAATCGAATGTTAAAATTGCTCAAAAATGAGCATCGAAGTATCGAATACTCTAATTTTGATAGGGGTGCTATATATACGACCCACTCAATCCAATCACGTTCAAAAACAAATGTACAAGAAAATTCGAATGTTGAACGAATGTTGAATGTTGAATGTTGTGCCAACTTCACGCGAATGTTGAACGAATGTTGAATGTTCTTTCTGTTCAACATTCGCCAGCGAAAACCACACATGCTATGATGCTAGGCGTGGGCCCTATGGAGAATTAAAGTACCATCAGGGTACAATGCCTGCATATATGGGCCCGATCCGATCATGCGTATATGATGTGCCCCCTCTCTCCCCCGGAATTGAAATTGCTCAAAAATGAGCATCGAAGAATTTTGATAGGAGTGCTATATATACGACCCACTTAATCCATTCACGTTAAAAAACCTTATGTACAAGAAAATTCGAATGTTGAACGAATGTTGAATGTTGTGCCAACTTCACGCGAATGTTGAACGAATGTTGAATGTTGTGCCAACTTCACGCGAATGTTGAATGTTGAATGTTGTGCCAACTTCACGCGAATGTTGAACGAATGTTGAATGTTGTGCTAACTTCACGCGAATGTTGAACGAATGTTGAATGTTGAATGTTGTGCTAACTTCACGCGAATGTTGAACGAATGTTGAATGTTGAATGTTGTGCTAACTTCACGGACCCGCAAATCTACTCTGTTTCTTCTATTGGCCGATACAACAAAAGTAGGTCCATTAGTGTTTCCACGACATTGAAAAGACTGCATTTTCCCCTCGACGGATACAGGATCCTTTCCCCCAAACCTAGCGGAAACCCTGCAATATGGGCAGGTCCAATTTCATGTGCGACCATGTCCATCACCCTGACCTTGACCTTACTCATATATGCTCATATAGGCATGTTTCTGGACTGATCAAACAATAATTTGTTCAGACGCTGTATATTCTACCCAGATGGAGCTAGGCGAACACAACGAGTCCCTAAATACGCCGGACGAAGTCGGGCACATCAGCTAGTATATAATAAATAAAGGATCTCATATGAGTTTCTATTTTATACGGAATTTATCAACCGAGTTCACTAAAATCGATTTGAGCCGAGGTTTACCGAAGCTCAAATAGAATTTAGTGGATGAGGTTGATAAATTACGTATAAAATAGGACGAGTGTGAGATACCTTTTATCACATGATCAAATAAACCCGAAGGTACGCGAATTATTCATTGAAAACAACAATCATAAACTACAGCGATCGCAAGTTATTTGAAGAATGTCGTGACGTCATCGCATGTGCTGATATTAAACGTGTGTCTTACCGATAATTATGAAACTAATTTTATGGTCAAATTATGTGATAAATAATAATATTCAATCTTTTCCTGTCATAAGATCAAATGTGTGTGTCTGTGGGAGCCTGATTGGTGAAGTTAGAAGTTTATCAATCTAAATCTCGCAATTATTATGAGGGAACAAGCCAGTAAATAGTGTGTCTGACATTTAAAGAATGAGGTCCCCTGAAGGTGAATTTGGTGATGCTATCATGCACAGCAGGCTCTTATCACCAATTTCACCCACTGGGAACTTCATTTTGCTTCTAGGCCTCAGATTGAAGTTCCCCAATTGAAATGTGTGAAGTTCACCCAGTAGTCACCTCAATTATGAATTTTATCTTCTGCAAATTAGGGGATATAGAAGCTGAACAGAAGGGAAAAAGTAAATAAAAACAATGTAAAATTTGAGACAATAGATACTGCCCAGAATATGAGGCCTAAGCAGAGAAAGGTGAATTTGGTGATTTTAGCATGCTGTGCTGAGTAGCATCACTAAATTCACCTTCTGGGGACCTCATTCTACAAATTTCACATACAGGCTTGTATTTCCAGGCTTCTGTGGGAATCATGCAATTATAAGTCTGTTCTATATTGTGTCACTTAATTAGTATTCTCTCATCTCTTACAGAAATCTTCTCGTGCTCGCTGTGTCCGAGATCTTACAGTGGAGTGCGATACGTCCTTCAACATACGAGACTCGTACACGGGACTCACATTCCCTGGGGCATCTTCAAAGAACATCTAACAGATAGAACTAATATCGGATTACCACAAGTTACCAGGGAGATAACTCTAACAGAGGGAACTAATGTCAGATTACCGAGGAGGGAGACTGAACATGATGGCAGGGAGATAACTCTAATGAAGCAGTCTGAACCCACGACTTCCCGGGAGGATTCTGTGAGTGAAAGGGAGAAAACTCTAAAAAACAACAAACGTCTGCATGATGGCAGGGAGATAACTCTAAAAAACAGCAAATGTCTGCATGATGGCAGGGAGATAACTCTAACTGAGGATGATAAGACAAGACAGATTTGTTGTAATATATGTAACGAGGAATTCAGTAACTCTGGTGACCTGACTTCCCACATGAGGATTCACACAGGAGAGAAGTCTTATCAGTGTCATGTCTGTAACAAGGCATTCAATCAATCAGGCGACCTGACTAGACACATGAGGATTCACAATGGAGAGAAGCCGTATGTGTGTGATGTCTGTAATAAGGCATTCAATCGATCCAGTAACCTGACTAATCACATGAGGATCCACAATGGAGAGAAGCCGTATGCGTGTGATGTCTGTAACAAGGCATTCAGTGAATCCAGTTCACTGACTAAACACATGAGGATTCACAATGGAGAGAAGCCGTTTGTGTGTGATGTCTGTAATAAGGAATTCAGTAACTTTGGTACCCTGACTAATCACATGAGGATTCACAACGGAGAGAAGCCGTATGTGTGTGATGTCTGTAATAAGGCATTCAATCAATCAGGCTACCTGACTAGACACATGAGGATTCACAATGGAGAGAAGCCGTATGTGTGTGATGTCTGTAACAAGGCATTCAATCGATCCAGTAACCTGACTACACACATGAGGATCCACAATGGAGAGAAGCCGTATGTGTGTGATGTCTGTAACAAGGCATTCAATCGATCCAGCGACCTGACTAAACACATGAGGATCCACAATAGAGAGAAGCCATATGTGTGTGACGTCTGTAACAAGGCATTCAATGTCTCTAGTAACCTGATTGATCACATGAGGATCCATAATGGAGAGAAGCCGTATGTGTGTGATGTCTGTAACAAGGCATTCAATCAATCCGGTCCACTGACTACACACATGAGGATCCACAATGGAGAGAAGCCGTATGTGTGTGATGTCTGTAACAAGGCATTCAATCAATCCGGTCCACTGACTAAACACATGAGGATCCACAATGGAGAGAAGCCGTATGTGTGTGATGTCTGTAACAAGGCATTCAATCACTCGGGTACCCTGACTAATCACATGAGGATCCACAATGGAGAGAAGCCGTATGTGTGTAATGTCTGTAACAAGGCATTCAATCAATCCAGTATCCTGACTAGACACATGAGGATCCACAATGGAGAGAAGCTGTATGTGTGTGATGTCTGTAACAAAGCATTCAATGTCTCAAGTAACCTGACTAATCACATGAGGATCCACAATGGAGAGAAGCCGTATGTGTGTGATGTCTGTAACAAGGCATTCAATCAATCCAGTGTCCTGACTACACACATGAGGATCCACAATGGAGAGAAGCCGTATGTGTGTGATGGCTGTAACAAGGCATTCAATCAATCCAGCAACCTGACTAAACACATGAGGATCCACAATGGAGAGAAGCCATATGTGTGTGATGTCTGTAACAAGGCATTCAGTCGATCCAGTAACCTGACTACACACATGAGGATCCACAATGGAGAGAAGCCGTATGTGTGTGCTGTCTGTAACAAGGCATTCAATCAATCCAGCGACCTGACTAAACACATGAGGATCCACAATGGAGAGAAGCTGTATGTGTGTGATGTCTGTAACAAGGCATTCATTCAATCCAGCAACCTGTCAAGACACATGAGGATCCACAATAGAGAGAAGCCGTATGTGTGTGATGTCTGTAACAAGGCATTCAATCGATCTAGTGACCTGACTAGATGCATGAGGATCCACAATGGAGAGAAGCCGTATGTGTGTGATATCTATCATAAAGCTTTCAGTGATCCCAGTTCCCTGACTAAAAACATGAGGATCCACACGGCAGAGAAGTCAATGGAAATGCATATATAATAAAAGGAAAATCTGGTGTTTTAAGTGTTTACAAAATTCATCTGTCTCAATTAATAATTATTTTTCTCTCTGTCACGGTCGATATTTGGTAATTTTGGTAGCCACTCAAAAAAACACTAGATATTTTCTATTTATTAGCTCAACTTGACAATGTCAAGTTTGAGATATTGCAATGGGTTGCCATCCATCTATGCATTTGTACATCCATCCAATGGACAATTTCCTTTAGCACATCCTACAGATGGATTTCACATTTGATTTCATCAGGCATATTTTAGGACCACCTCCAGATGGGAGCCAGGGCCCAAGCTAGGGGTTGAAAACAGGGAGAAGTGACTTCTCACTCTGGAGATTTTAGCGAGACTTCAGCCCAAAATAATTAGAAGTGGGGGAGACTTTAAAAATACATATATTAATTTTTAAATATTGCTTCATTTATAACATCAATGAAAAATTAAAAAATTTAACTTTATTAATTTGAAATTCGAAATTTTTGGAAATGTAAATATCATTTAAGCAAGACAATTAACAAGTTCAGTGGCAGTTAAATGTTTAACTTAAATGGAGGTAGTTTCGTAATAATGTAATACAATATTTTTTTAGACTGGAAGATATGAAGGGCCTACAGTCTGAACAAGATGGAAGTTTAATTTGGTCACTGCTGTAAATGTTGGTGTCCGTTAAAATAAACAATAAGGACTAATCAAAATTAAGGAGTTGTAATAGCTTTTAGTTTAATTTCTAAAGCCTTTATTAATTAATGCCAACATTCATGGTATAAACCGATTTCATTTATATTACTTGACAAGTTGGACACACCTATTACCTGTGGGCGCAGCCATTTATCAGGCCTTAAGATTCGATGAGAATCACTGAATTGATTCTCGTAATGATTCTCGAGAACTTTTCCATTTTCAGTGCTTTATGACCAACTTGATTCGGCATTTGATTCTTGCAAAATTAAATGTATTTTGTGCCCTGTTTATTTACGGAAGCGATCCCTCCCAAAAGTACGACTCGTTGCCGAAACGAAGTGCCCTGTTTGGAGGTTTGCTATAATGACTGGTAATTTATTGATTAGCTCTTAGAGCTCTTTCCATCAATGTATCACATGATAATCAATAAATTTGAAAAATGATCAAGGAAATATGGGTTGATACAAAACAAGACAGTCAATGACTGTGGGGTCGCTCACCAGACTGCAAAGACTGATAAGACTGGGACTCTGGAGACCAAAACAGTCAGCACTTTTCATAATCACTTTAAAAGAAGTAGATTTAAACAGGATATGTGGCTAGAGAGACTGTAAGTATGTAGATTGGTGAAAATCCACCTTGAAATTGCCAACTGTACACTACTGATCACCTTAAGAATTACTATAGAGACATATAGTTATGTCCCTGGTCCCACCCTATTTAACCTGGTGACCCCATCTGAATAAATTAGAATCCCAGACACCAAAGAACCCTTCATACATATCATAAATATCAGTAAAATAGACCTGATGGTCCTTGTGAAGGAAGCATATTAAGAGGGAAAATGTCCTTCGCTTGGCCCCTATTTGACCAGGTGACCCCATTTAAAAACAAATCTGAATTGCAGTCAAGGAAGAACATTCCTTTCTATATAAGCCAAATAGTTCTTGCAAAACATATTTTAAGAATTACTATGTAGTGAAATAGTTAAGTCTCTTGCTCTGCCCTTATTTGACTTTGTGATCCCATTTTCACAAATCTGATAAGGATAAGATTTAAGTTCCCCAGTTGAAGTTGGTGATATTCACCCATTGGGCACCTCATTTATGAATTTTATCTTCTGCAAGTTAGGGGATATAGAAACTTCCTAGAAGGGAAATTTAACTAACAACAATGTAAATTTGATACTGTAGATACTTCCCAGAAGATGAGGCCTAAGCAGAATGAGGTCTCCAGAAGGTGAATTTGGTGATGCTAGCCCGCTGTGTGGGATAGCATCACAAAAAGCGTGTCTGTTCCTACATTGTGCATGCCTGGCCTCAAGCAACACAATGTATTATACAATCAAGCCTTGAAATAGTGTGAAAGTGTGTCTGTCGTTTGCAGAATGAGGTCCCCAGAGGGTGAATTTAGTGATGCTATCCCGCACAGCGGGCTAGCATCACTAAATTCACCCTCTGGGGACCTCATTCTGCTAGGGCCCCCAACTGCTAAAGCAGACCTAGGATAAGATTGAAGTTCCCCAGTTGAAGTTGGTGATGTTCACCCATTGGGCACCTCAATTATGAATTTATCTTCTGCAAATTAGGGGATATAGAAACTTCCTAGAAGGGAAATGTAACTAACAACAATGTTAATTTGATACTATAGATACTTCCCAGAAGATGAGGCCTAAGCAGAATGAGGTCTCCAGAGGGTGAATTTGGTGATGCTAGGCCGCTGTGTGGGATAGCATCACTAAATTCACCCTCTGGGGACCTCATTCTGCAAATGACATTAGTCCTGATATAAACAATACATGAGAGATTGGGAATTAATGACATCTAGCAAATCTGCAGGAATGTTTATAAACATATCAAGATTGACATGATTGTGTCGGCATACCCAGCATATATACAGTTACAGCCAAAGTAAATGCTTCTTATTAATGATTCTGTCAAGAATTTGAGTAAATTTTATTTTTGAGACCAGGCCAGGGTGGCAGAAGCAGTGCACTTGAATGAAGGGCCAGGGGCCACAACCTACAGACATGTAATGGCATTAGTTTTTCAATTATAAAAAAATGTTAAACAATATATATATATAATTAACCATGGAGTTAAATACACTTTAATAAAAAAAACAATTCCACAGTTTTTTTTAAATATTCTTTTATTTTTTAATATATCATTTCTTTTCTATTCTTTTCTTTTTTGGTTAAAGAGTTTAATCTGAATTTTTTTTCTTCTGAGTTATGTCCCTGGCCCCACCCACATTTGACCCAGTGACCTCATTTGAACAAATCTGAACCCCAGTCAACCAATGATCCTTCATACCAAATATGAACCCATTTGGCCTGATGGTATTCGAGAAGAAGATGTTTAAAAGAATTACTATGGAGGGAAAGAGTTATGGCCCTGGTTTCTCAACTAATCAACATGGTGACCTCATTTGAACAAATCTGGATGTGAGTCACCTAGGGAACATCCACACCAAATATGAACCCATTAGGCCTTATGGTTCTGGAAAAGAAGTCGTTATAAGAATTACTATGAAGGAATAGAGTTGTGGCCCTGCTTTCGCAACTATTTGACCCAGTGACCTCATTTGAACAAATCTGAATGAGAGTCACCTAGGGAACATCCACACCAAATATGAACCAATTCGGCATTACGGTTTCAGAGGAGAAGCTGTTCAAAGAATTGTTGACGGACGGATGGACGGACGGACGGATGGACGGACGGACGACGGACGAGGAGTGATGACTATAGCTCCACCGGAGACTTCGTCTCAGGTGAGCTAAAAAGGACTTGGCACTCAAAGAGTTAAAGGCACAGATGGCCGTCCCAGTGGGTATATGCTGTTAAAATAGTCACACCCGTTAAAACTGCCAATAAACAGAAAGAATATTGAAATATAGACATTTTGTTTGTATACCTATCATAAACATCTTGTAAATAGTATGTTATTGTCAATTTTGTAAGCTGTGCTATGAAAACAAAAGCCAGGTTCTGTAACATTTTTTCCCCTGAAAACATTTATTTATTGAAGATGTGCAACATGTATATAGATGTCAGACAGAAAAATTATTTTTTGACAAAATTATTAACCCTTTTTGACTTAGAATATTTCAACATTTGAAACTTCAGAGTATTGTTACCCACATATTGGAGATATGCAACATGTATATAGATGAGGGAAAAATTATTTTTTTACGAAGTTTTTAACCCTTTTCGAAAATTTCAACATTTCTTTAACAAAGCGGCATCGACTTGCCACGTTTTCGGGGGACACTGGTCTCCTGAACTTTTATTGGCTTTTGTTTACATAACAAAGCACACAAACTGGACAATAGTATTTGCACAATATATATGATTGGCTTAATGACAAAATCTGTCTATATATTAATATTCTTTCTGTTTATGGTGGTTTTAACATCATATCCTCTGTGAAAGCGATCCGTGCCTTTAATTTACATGAAGTCAGGCTAGATGATTCAAACATCGACTAAACGAGCTGCATAAGTATAATCTAGTAAGCCGTCAATTCAGTTGTTAAAAAATTTTTTTTATAATTTCATTGTTTTCATTATGTACATTCATTACTAATTGTTAAATATGTTCTTGTTTGAATAATTCAGTTGTTATGTGTTAAAATGTGTTACCACTCAGTGTTATGGAAAATATATTCACCCAGAGATATATTTATTATTGTTATTCTATGAAATCCAATCTTGTGTACCCTTTCCTAATTTTACACAAGGTTGTGTACTGACTTCATCATGTTTGGTAAAGAATCTGGTGGAAGTGACCCATTCAAAGTAACTATAGAAGTGAATTGGATGGGTCTTTATTACTGGTTTCTTTCAGGTCTCAAAATTTGGTGCTGACATTTACAGAATAAAATCCTTAGAGAGTGAATTTAGTGATGCTACCCTGAAAAGTTGGCTGGCTAGCTTCACTAAACTCACCCTCTGGTACCTCATTCTGTTAGGCATCATCTTCTCTGGAAGGTATATTTATATATATGTCAAATTAACAAGTTTTTTTTAGTTTCTTTAGAAACATCTTCACCATCTGGGAAACTAAATCTGAGTCTGTGACTCCCATAGGCGATGAGGCCATGCATAATGAGGTCCCCAGAAGGTGAAATTGGTGACACTACATCACTAAACTCACCCTGTGGGGACCTCATTTTCGCACCATATTTTGAAGCCTGGCATCGTTACTAAATATAAGCTCCATTGTTTAATTAAAAATTGACAAACAATTCACAAGTTTTACTTTTTGGTTCCTATAACAGACACATTACCTAGTTTATCCTCTGCTTTACTATATACTCATTGACAAGTCGTTCCCTCAGGAAGTGTTCAGAAAATAAATAGGCAGTTTGTTGAACTTATTATCTGAACATTTCCATCCAATTAAAAAGATTCCCTCTGCACTTATATTACTATTGTCTGCTTATATTTCCTGAACACCCCTCTTGATAAATAATAGACCATTTAAATGTTTAAACTGATATGAGAATCCATTCAGTAAAGAAAGGTTAAAAACAATGTAGCTAATTCTACATGAAAAAATTATGGTTGAGTTTGCACCTAGTTAATAATTATATGATGAATTATGGTAGCTTTGAAGTGCATGTACATTTTATAGAACATGATTGCAAACAACCTAACTTTTTCGCGATTTCAGTCTGAGAAAACTTCTGGTCTAGTAACTTAATCACTTCAAACTTATCCGCCAGGGAGAGGTCGTTTCGAGTTCATAATGACTGAGTAATTATGACTGGTGTACCCACAGCATCGCATTTATAATAGCCCTGGTACGATTTTGTTTTTACAAGTGACACGTTAATTTGCTCTTTGTTAGCGGGTGTACTCAAACAAATACTTAAACAAACACTCTGTCATAATAAATAATGGGACAATCCTTTGTTCGCGCCATAGAGTGTGAAACGAACAAAACGGTTCTTTATGCATGGTCATTAACAGACATCAAATTCAAAAGAACCGAGTCGCTAACAGGTGTCTGTCTAACTACAGTACTGGCTTTTGTTAAACATGCAATTAGTCGCTATTGTAACATCTTCTATGTGGACAACGGGTCACGAATAAAGCGTCCGGTTTATTAGTTTCCTAATCGGATTAAGTCTGAACATTGATATAAACTATAGACTACTATAGACTATAGATGCGGGATTTTCCAACACTGCTTACAAAATATAATAGTGTCATTTAAACAACAACAACATAGTGTCATTTATAGCGTGAATTATGGGAATGTTGGGCAATAAAACAACAAGACAAGTGTTTTTATAATATTTTAATATTCACATTTAATTGAAAAATCACTTTCTTAAAGTAACTTATGACCGTAAAGCACTCGCTTTTGAAACGTTTTATGTCACCCATTTTCGATCTAATACGATTTTCTGCGGTTTCTTGACATAAACTATAATATTTTGGATGAAATACCTTCAACTAAGTTCTAGAATGCACGAAAATACAGACTTTCAGAGCACATTTTTGCGAATATTCTATTCTATTAAGCGATAGTCCGCTTGGGAGTCTATTCGAATAAGCAATTAAAAAATACAGATGTACTATTAAAATGGTTTTGGAATCTGAAATATTATTATAATAAACGAATTATTTGATTAACCGTTATTCGATTAATTGGAATTGACTGTACTCACTTTGATCATGTAAGCTACTGTAGATCATGCCATGAATCTCTACATCAGTTCAAAACTGGGAACTTTCTTTGTTCTGACAGGAAAATTTATAACTTTGAAAAAACAGTGCAGGTAATATATTTCTTAGTCTTAGATTGCATGATTTAGGTGACATTGTTGAACCAATTTGTTTTTGCATGGAATTTCTCCCGGGTAGACTAGTTCAGTGTTTATTGTAGTATTGACTCACAAAATCATGTAATCTCGAGTTCCCAAAACCTAGCGGAAAGTATGGTATACTCTGCCTGTCTCTGGCCCAAATTATAAAATTCCGTGGTCCCATGTAGGATTGGGTCGCTTTAATAGCTGTAGTGCGACCCCGAATGTGGTTATTTTGGGACGCGTTAAAGTTGTACTGCGACCCCGAGTCCAGTTAACCTTTTACCCAACAAAACGGCCAAAAAATCCCAAATAAAGCTTCAACAGCCTAAAATATCTTGGGTCTGTCTCAATAACACCATACAAATATGGATATCATTGGAACCGGTTCATTGACCACATTGTGATGGTTACAGTTATGCCCTGTGCCAATGCATTCTCTTATATATGCGAGTCGACCATAGGTCGCCTCGCATATATAAGAGAATGCATTGGCCTAAAAAAAATCTTTTTTAACACTTTTTAGCATTTTTTCTTACATTCTTTAACAATTTAAAAAAAAATCTTACATTTTTTAACATTTTTAATAATATTTTTCTACATTCTTTGACAATTTTATCATTTTTAATATGTGTTAAGCCAATGCATTCTCTTATATATGCGAGGCGACCTATGGTCGACTCGCATATATAAGAGAATGCATTGGCACAGGGCCGTTCTGTTGGGTAAAGGGTTAAAGCTGTAGTTATAGTTGGAATCAATGGAATGTCCAAGTTCGTGAAAGTTCTATTGACTATGCTGAATGCCGATGATTTTCGTGGGGTGTGTATTCGCTGGATGTCTGAATGTGCAGTATGTAACCAATATGACCGCATTAATTGCTTTCGACGTTTAGGTATGAACAATGGATGGACCATGAACTCTTGGCGGGAACACAATAGCTCCGATTTTTTATTCGCATTTAGAAGGTTTCTGATGTGGTGAATGAAAAACCTGCAGTACTAAGCTGTAGTTTTTTTGTAATAATTTGAAGGATTAGTTTTTTTAACGGAATTCTGAGGCAGTGCGTTCATGTATCCAATATATTTTATATTATATATAATTTATATTTATATGTAATAATATGATCTTGGTGGCGTTACCATTTCTGACTATGGTTTTCTTGCATATACTGTGCGTTTGCTCCCATAATGGACCTATATACATATATATACCACTATCATGGAGGTATTTCCACCGACATCAGTTGTGCGCTGCCTTTGATGTATACCGGTAGTTGTTTTGACAAAGATATCAAAGGTGCCAACTCAGAGTAACATTATGGTCGTGTGTGGAACACTTGAACGCGGTGTAAAAGTCTTGATTGAATACATGTAAGTTGCGATAATGTATGGAATAACAATGATTATTAACTAAATTTAGATGGACGGATAATAATATTTGGAGTCATATTTGTCTGAGATTTCCTAAGTTCCCATTGGTCACACCTTTTGTCTTTTAACAACTGGGAAGCTTTTATAGTTCCGCCTACTCAATTTTGTTTTCGTGAGACCACCTCCAAGTTCAAATTGGAGCTTATTTCATAGCATAGGCTGTACAGACGAAAAAAGCTAATTATGCCCCTCCTCACTTATAATATATAATCACATCAGACTGTTTGGATGATGCCAATGGCTTCTTTTTAGGCTGTTACAACTGCATTTTACATTTAATACTATGGTTGTATTGGGTACGTTTGTTAAAGCGTGCATATTGCACTTAGATACTAGAACGTTTTTATTTGTATTGACAATCGGTAATAGCCGATGTTCAACTGTGAGGTACGATCAATATCCGATGGGCTATTATCGGCCGATGGCTGATTGAGAATTTCGGAACATTTGCCTCGATGGAGGGTACAAACAAGATAAAGTTATTCCCTCTTGCTGTGTTCCGATTAGGTCGCCTATTCTAAAAATAGCTCTTTTCTTTAACTTTACAATATCGATTTGAGAATTTTATCCTATTGTCTGTTTGATACTAGCATTTAAAGACATATTATGGACTTGTTCGGGTATGTTAAACTGATAAGATAGTATTCAGGTGCTATGTCAACTGGAGGAATGTAACATTTTAGTAACTTCGCCGAAAATTTCAAGCAAATCGACCGTACCACTCCATAGATATCATCGTCTGAACTACCCTCAATTGTAAATATTTACTTCTCGATTCAGGACGCAACTATCTGCGATAAACTAACGAAAACGATTTCAGCTTCGAGAATCACTGCAATTAATTAATATATAAGAATGACGATGTGCGTTGCCAATTTGGAGATAACATTTGTGCAAATAACTACTTTGAGCAAGATTATTCTCCATTTATATTTGATCACCCTACCACAGTGTTTCACATCACTTTAATGCCCTGGAATATATATAAAACTTGCTAAGACGCCATACACTATCTTTACAAGCTAAGTGTTCACTTTCCCCCCGTTTACTTGTCTTTACCTAATGATCTTCTTGGTGATTTTTTTAGTCATTTCCTACAGTAATGCCCTAAATAATCGACTGCTTAACCACAGCAGAATTATGGGTAATTTTTCAGGATTTAATCGGAAATATGGCTTGTTGCCATTCATCAGAATACTCTCAGTGAGAGCTGTCCGATGAATGGCAACAAGCCATATTTCTGACTAAATCCTGAAAAATTTCCCATAATTCTGCTATGGTTAAGAAGTTGATTATTTAGGGCATTACTGTATCTCTTTCAAACACTAAGATATTCTTTAGAGTTCAGTATTAAAGGGTGTTCTACGAAGCTCCAGGATTACTGTACTTCCCTAGTGGAACCCCCAAGCTGTGTTCCATTCACAGAGCTTGGCTAACAAACCATGCGATTCAATGAAAATATCGCACATCATACCGCTATGTTATCAAAACCACCAGGCATGCAGTAGAGAATGTCTAAGGTTTGAAGGGTACATAGAAGACCTGGAATTGAAAGTAAATTCATTAAAAGATATTCTTTAGAGTTCAGGATTAAAGGGTGTTCTATGAAGCTCCAGGATTACTGTACTTCCCTAGTGGAACCCCCAAGATGTGTTCCATTCACAGAGAGTGGCTAACAAACCATACGATTCAATGGAAATATCGCACATTATACTGCTATGTTATCTCCCCTAGTGGAACCCCCAAGCTGTGTTCCATTCACAGAGATTGGCTAACAAACCATGCGATTCAATGGAAATATCGCACATCATACCGCTATGTTATCTCCTCTTAGTGGAACCCCCAAGCTGTGTTCCATTCACGGAGCTTGGCTAACAAACCATACGATTCAATGGAAATATCGCACATCATACCGCTATGTTATCTCCCCTTAGTGGAACCCCCAAGCTGTGTTCCATTCACAGAGCTTGGCTAACAAACCATACGATTCAATGGAAATATCGCACATCATACCGCTATTTTATCTCCCCTTAGTGGAACCCCCAAGCTGTGTTCCATTCACAGAGCTTGGCTAACAAACCATGCAATTCAATGGAAATATCGCACATCATACCGCTATGTTATCACACCACCAGGCATTGCAGTAGAGGATGTCTAAGGTTTGAAGGGTACATAAAAGACATTAGAATTCACACACATCATACTGCTATGTTATCACACCACCAGGCATTGCAGTAGAGGATGTCTAAGGTTTGAAGGGTACATAGAAGAACTGGAATTGAAAGTAAATTGATTAAAAGTGCCAAGTAAAATCATATTAATCACATAAAGTGCCAAATAAAACTGGTGTAACAGTTTATCTCCATTCTGCACATATTACCCCCCTCCATGCCTATATTTGTTTTACCTCATCATTTAATGGCCATTTACTCAATTTATCACTCAATATGACTATGCAACTAAGAAAAACTATAATTGATGACAATGAAGCATGTAATTTCTGTGAAGGCAATAATTAATGAAAGTTTGGATCATTTTTATTGAAAGTTATCTAGTTGATCTCCCCAGCACAACAACACCCCCACCAATATTTTTTTTCTTTTATCTCAACATCTAATGGCCAGTTACACTCATTTTATCATTCAATCACTGAAAAAAATATATTTGGGTACATTGAAGCATGTATTTTCAGTGAAAGAGGCAATACAATAATAAAAGTTGGATATAGTCCATCAACTGGCAGGAAATTTTATATAGATTCCATGGTATAAAATAATAGAAATGAATTGAGGACACATGTCCGGAAAAGCTTTTATCATTTTAATATTAATCGTATTCAGAATGTTTTACCTGGAGAGTTCTTGGAGCATCAAAAACATTCGGAGCATTCCAAAAGCAATACTATCTCATTGGCACCCTCAATAAAGACAAATTTCATTTCATCTATAGATTTCACCGAAACTTCATTTCTATTACCAAAATGAGGAAACACGATAAATGATGGGCAAATGTCCGGGCTTCAGAATAAATCCCACCATTTCAAATTCCTCTAACTACATCATTGCAAAAACAGCTTTGGTCTATTGTATTTGTATTGGAGAAACAACACTAAAATACCCCAAACCCAGAAACAGTAAAATACCCCACACCCAGAAACAACAAGAGGTACGCTGTCGCGTGGCATTTGCCCCCGACCATAGCAATTCGGATTAAGCATGGACGAAACTGCGGATATCCGAGGAGGTCTATATGACCATTCCAAAAGAAGTTCGTACTAGAAATTCCGGAAACACAAAAACAAGCGATCCGGAAACCCAAAAACAAGCAAAAATTCAAATTTTCTAAGTTGAAAAAAAAGGGCCATAACTCTGGCAAAAATCATCAGATCATACCCAAATTCACACTTGACATGTATTTTCATATCCACAAAAATACGGGATTTGCAATCGTACCACCAAAGCTCACACTATCATTTGGAAACCAAAAAAACTAGAAAAAAATTGAATATTCTAAGTAAAAAAAGGGCCATAACTCTAGTGAAAATTGGTGGACGAAACCCGCGCTATGCATGTAGCTGTTCCCCCATGCTGCTCTATCACCATACCAAATATCAGCTAAATCTGCCCAGCGGTTGCTGAACAATAATGCAAAATGTTTGTACGGATGGACAAAATTGAAATTTTCTAAGTTGAAAAAAGGGCCATAACTCTGGCAAAAATCATCAGATCATACCCAAATTCGCACTTGACATGTATTTTCATATAACAGATCCACAAAAATACGGGATTTGCAATCTTACCACCAAAGCTCACGCTATCATCTGGAAACCAAAAAAACCAAGAGAAAAATTGAATTTTCTAAGTAAAAAAAGGGCCATAACTCTGGTGAAAATGGGTAGACGAAACCCGCGCTATGCATGTAGCTGTTCCCACATGCTGCTCTATCACCATACCAAATATCAGCTAAATCTGCCCAGCGGTTGCTGAACAATAATGCAAAATGTTTGTATGGATGGAATAAATTGAATTTTCTAAGTAAAAAAAGGGCCATAACTCTGGTGAAAATGGGTGGATGAAACCCGCGCTAAAGCATGTAGCTGTTTCCCCATGCTTCAAGTCGGGGCATAATAAATACCCCACACCCAGAAACAATAAAATGCCCCACAACCAGAAACAATAAAACACCCCACACCCAGAAACAATCAAATACCCCACACCCAGAAACAACCAAACACCCCACACCCAGAAACAATCAAACACCCCACACCCAGAAACAATCAAACACCCCACACCCAGAAACAATCAAACACCCCACACCCAGAACAATCAAACTGATAGTTGTGGAATCTTGACACACTGGCAAAGTTAGTTAAATTCTATTTAAATCCAAACCATGGTAGGACTGAGATATGATTGATATTTCTCAGTAAAACACGGAAATATGACGCATAGGATATTATGGGAACCTCCATAGAACTGCTCATTGTCATCCAACATTAGGTTTGGTGACAGCATTGTATCGAAGCACAAGCAGTGTCTTATCATAAAACATTAATTCTAATAACACGATGGTTGTCCACAACTCTGCACAATGTTACTGTATAAAGAGTTGACATGGGATTCTCAAGAAAGAATAGAGGAGAAACCCCAGCACCTAAGTTATTGCTGAATGTGCTAAGAGACCAAGCCCGGAAAACGGTGAGGGTGACAAATCATGCATGTCATACTGGGGCTCCCACTGATGGAAGCCTGAGATAGCGGCAATAGTCAAAAAAACCTGGGCAGAGGAAATGTATCCAGACATCTAAAACAGTGATTTTGACACTTTAAAATCCCATGCACATGACATGGAGCACATCTAAAGATGCTTCCCTTTAATGAGGGTAGATGTGCAAAGCCACACCACTCCCCTTAAATGAGGATATATGCTTGAATATCTAATTATCACCATTCTTGAAACAACGCACGGCGGAAGATTCTATCACACAAATAAAACTTTAATACATCTTACAAATGTACAACTGAAGGTCTTATTTGTACTACACAGTTCCGCGCACTTTTGAGACGCCCAACAGTTACTGTCATATCAAAAGGAGCGTACACTGTATGTAAAATGAAGCAGATAAGTTTGTGTATACCGGCCACTGTCAATATACTGGGGCTCCCAGTTCATGCATGAAAAGTTTTGAAAACATATATAACACATGTAAAATAGAAGATGTAAGATAGGTTTGAGTGTGTGAGCCACTGGTAAGATATGTTTGGGTGTGTGAGCCACTGGTAAGATATGTTTGGGTGTGTGAGCCACTGGTAAGATAGGTTTGAGTGTGTGAGCCACTGGTAAGATATGTTTGAGTGTGTGAGCCACTGGTAAGATATGTTTGGGTGTGTGAGCCACTGGTAAGATATGTTTGGGTGTGTGAGCCACTGGTAAGATAGGTTTGAGTGTGTGAGCCACTGGTAAGATATGTTTGGGTGTGTGAGCCACTGGTAATATAGGTTTGAGTGTGTGAGCCACTGATAAGATAGGTTTGGGTGTGTGAGCCACTGATAAGATAGGTTTGGGTGTGTTAGCCACTGATAAGATAGGTTTGAGTGTGTTAGCCACTGGTAAGATAGGTTTGGGCGTGTGAGCCACTGGTAAGATAGGTTTGGGAGTGTGAGCCACTGATAAGATAGGTTTGGGTGTGTTAGCCACTGGTAAGATAGGTTTGGGAGTGTGAGCCACTGATAAGATAGGTTTGGGTGTGTTAGCCACTGGTAAGATAGGTTTGGGTGTGTGAGCCACTGGTAAGATAGGTTTGAGTGTGTGAGCCACTGGTAAGATATGTTTGGGTGTGTGAGCCACTGGTAATATAGGTTTGAGTGTGTGAGCCACTGATAAGATAGGTTTGGGTGTGTGAGCCACTGATAAGATAGGTTTGAGTGTGTGAGCCACTGATAAGATAGGTTTGGGTGTGTGAGCCACTGGTAAGATAGGTTTGGGTGTGAGCCACTGGTAAGATAGGTTTGAGTGTGTGAGCCACTGATAAGATAGGTTTGGGTGTGAGCCACTGGTAAGATAGGTTTGAGTGTGTGAGCCACTGGTAAGATAGATTTGGGTGTGTTAGCCACTGGTAAGATAGGTTTGAGTGTGTGAGCCACTGGTAAGATAGGTTTGGGTGTGTGAGCCACTGGTAAGATAGGTTTGAGTGTGTGAGCCACTGATAAGATAGGTTTGGGTGTGTGAGCCACTGATAAGATAGGTTTGGGTGTGTGAGCCACTGATAAGATAGGTTTGGGTGTGAGCCACTGGTAACATAGGTTTGGGTGTGTGAGCCACTGATAAGATAGGTTTGGGTGTGTGAGCCACTGATAAGATAGGTTTGAGTGTGTGAGCCACTGATAAGATAGGTTTGGGTGTGAGCCACTGATAAGATAGGTTTGGGTGTGTGAGCCACTGGTAAGATAGGTTTGAGTGTGTTAGCCACTGATAAGATAGGTTTGAGTGTGTGAGCCACTGATAAGATAGGTTTGGGTGTGTGAGCCACTGGTAAGATAGGTTTGAGTGTGTGAGCCACTGATAAGATATGTTTGAGTGTGTGAGCCACTGGTAAGATAGGTTTGGGTGTGTGAGCCACTGGTAAGATAGGTTTGAGTGTGTTAGCCACTGATAAGATAGGTTTGAGTGTGTGAGCCACTGGTAAGATAGGTTTGGGTGTGTGAGCCACTGATAAGATAGGTTTGGGTGTGTGAGCCACTGGTAAGATAGGTTTGGGTGTGAGCCACTGGTAAGATAGGTTTGGGTGTGTGAGCCACTGGTAAGATAGGTTTGGGTGTGTGAGCCACTGGTAAGATAGGTTTGAGTGTGTTAGCCACTGATAAGATAGGTTTGAGTGTGTGAGCCACTGATAAGATAGGTTTGAGTGTGTGAGCCACTGATAAGATATGTTTGGGTGTGTTAGCCACTGGTAAGATAGGTTTGGGAGTGTGAGCCACTGATAAGATAGGTTTGGGTGTGTGAGCCACTGATACGATAGGTTTGGGTGTGAGCCACTGATAAGATAGGTTTGGGTGTGTGAGCCACTGATACGATAGGTTTGGGTGTGAGCCACTGATAAGATAGGTTTGGGTGTGAGCCACTGGTAAGATAGGTTTGAGTGTGTGAGCCACTGATAAGATAGGTTTGAGTGTGTGAGCCACTGGTGAGATAGGTTTGGGTGTGAGCCACTGGTAAGATAGGTTTGGGTGTGTGAGCCACTGATAAGATATGTTTGGGTGTGTGAGCCACTGGTAAGATATGTTTGGGTGTGTGAGCCACTGGTAAGATAGGTTTGGGTGTGTGAGCCACTGGTGAGATAGGTTTGGGTGTGAGCCACTGGTAAGATAGGTTTGGGTGTGTGAGCCACTGATAAGATAGGTTTGGGTGTGTGAGCCACTGGTAAGATAGGTTTGAGTGTGTGAGCCACTGATAAGATAGGTTTGGGTGTGTGAGCCACTGGTAAGATAGGTTTGGGAGTGTGAGCCACTGATAAGATAGGTTTGGGTGTGTGAGCCACTGATACGATAGGTTTGGGTGTGAGCCACTGATAAGATAGGTTTGGGTGTGAGCCACTGGTAAGATAGGTTTGAGTGTGTGAGCCACTGATAAGATAGGTTTGGGTGTGTGAGCCACTGGTAAGATAGGTTTGAGTGTGTGAGCCACTGGTAAGATAGGTTTGAGTGTGTGAGCCACTGCTAAGATAGGTTTGAGTGTGTGAGCCACTGATAAGATATGTTTGGGTGTGTGAGCCACTGATAAGATAGGTTTGAGTGTGTGAGCCACTGGTAAGATAGGTTTGGGTGTGTGAGCCACTGGTAAGATAGGTTTGGGTGTGAGCCACTGATAAGATATGTTTGGGTGTGTGAGCCACTGATAAGATATGTTTGGGTGTGAGCCACTGGTAAGATAGGTTTGGGTGTGTGAGCCACTGGTAAGATAGGTTTGGGAGTGTGAGCCACTGATAAGATAGGTTTGAGTGTGTTAGCCACTGATAAGATAGGTTTGAGTGTGTGAGCCACTGGTAAGATAGGTTTGAGTGTGTTAGCCACTGGTAAGATAGGTTTGAGTGTGTTAGCCACTGATAAGATAGGTTTGAGTGTGTGAGCCACTGATAAGATAGGTTTGAGTGTGTGAGCCACTGATAAGATAGGTTTGAGTGTGTGAGCCACTGATAAGATAGGTTTGAGTGTGTTAGCCACTGGTAAGATAGGTTTGAGTGTGTTAGCCACTGATAAGATAGGTTTGAGTGTGTGAGCCACTGGTAAGATAGGTTTGAGTGTGTTAGCCACTGATAAGATAGGTTTGAGTGTGTGAGCCACTGATAAGATAGGTTTGAGTGTGTGAGCCACTGATAAGATAGGTTTGAGTGTGTGAGCCACTGGTAAGATAGGTTTGGGTGTGTGAGCCACTGATAAGATAGGTTTGGGTGTGTGAGCCACTGATAAGATAGGTTTGGGTGTGAGCCACTGGTAACATAGGTTTGGGTGTGTGAGCCACTGATAAGATAGGTTTGGGTGTGTGAGCCACTGATAAGATAGGTTTGAGTGTGTGAGCCACTGATAAGATAGGTTTGGGTGTGAGCCACTGATAAGATAGGTTTGGGTGTGTGAGCCACTGGTAAGATAGGTTTGAGTGTGTTAGCCACTGATAAGATAGGTTTGAGTGTGTTAGCCACTGATAAGATAGGTTTGAGTGTGTGAGCCACTGGTAAGATAGGTTTGGGTGTGTGAGCCACTGATAAGATAGGTTTGGGTGTGTGAGCCACTGGTAAGATAGGTTTGGGTGTGTGAGCCACTGGTAAGATAGGTTTGGGTGTGAGCCACTGGTAAGATATGTTTGGGTGTGTGAGCCACTGGTAAGATAGGTTTGGGTGTGTGAGCCACTGGTAAGATAGGTTTGGGTGTGTGAGCCACTGGTAAGATAGGTTTGGGTGTGTGAGCCACTGGTAAGATAGGTTTGGGTGTGTGAGCCACTGGTAAGATAGGTTTGGGTGTGTGAGCCACTGGTAAGATAGGTTTGGGTGTGTGAGCCACTGGTAAGATAGGTTTGGGTGTGTGAGCCACTGGTAAGATAGGTTTGGGTGTGTGAGCCACTGGTAAGATAGGTTTGGGTGTGTGAGCCACTGGTAAGATAGGTTTGGGTGTGTGAGCCACTGGTAAGATAGGTTTGGGTGTGAGCCACTGGTGAGATAGGTTTGGGTGTGTGAGCCACTGGTAAGATAGGTTTGGGTGTGAGCCACTGGTAAGATAGGTTTGGGTGTGAGCCACTGGTGAGATAGGTTTGGGTGTGAGCCACTGGTAAGATAGGTTTGGGTGTGTGAGCCACTGGTAAGATAGGTTTGGGTGTGAGCCACTGGTAAGATAGGTTTGGGTGTGAGCCACTGGTAAGATAGGTTTGGGTGTGAGCCACTGGTAAGATAGGTTTGGGTGTGAGCCACTGGTAAGATAGGTTTGGGTGTGTGAGCCACTGGTAAGATAGGTTTGGGTGTGTGAGCCACTGGTAACATAGGTTTGGGTGTGTGAGCCACTGGTGAGATAGGTTTGGGTGTGTGAGCCACTGGTAAGATAGGTTTGGGTGTGTGAGCCACTGGTAAGATAGGTTTGGGTGTGTGAGCCACTGGTAAGATAGGTTTGGGTGTGTGAGCCACTGGTAAGATAGGTTTGGGTGTGAGCCACTGGTAAGATAGGTTTGGGTGTGTGAGCCACTGGTAAGATATGTTTGGGTGTGTGAGCCACTGGTAAGATAGGTTTGGGTGTGAGCCACTGGTAAGATAGGTTTGGGTGTGTGAGCCACTGATAAGATAGGTTTGGGTGTGTGAGCCACTGGTAAGATAGGTTTGGGTGTGAGCCACTGGTAAGATAGGTTTGGGTGTGTGAGCCACTGGTAAGATAGGTTTGGGTGTGAGCCACTGATAAGATAGGTTTGGGTGTGAGCCACTGGTAAGATAGGTTTGGGTGTGAGCCACTGGTAAGATAGGTTTGGGTGTGAGCCACTGGTAAGATATATTTGGGTGTGTGAGCCACTGGTAAGATAGGTTTGGGTGTGAGCCACTGGTAAGATAGGTTTGGGTGTGTGAGCCACTGGTAAGATAGGTTTGGGTGTGTGAGCCACTGGTGAGATAGGTTTGGGTGTGAGCCACTGGTAAGATAGGTTTGGGTGTGAGCCACTGGTAAGATAGGTTTGGGTGTGCGAGCCACTGGTGAGATAGGTTTGGGTGTGTGAGCCACTGATAAGATAGGTTTGGGTGTGAGCCACTGGTAAGATAGGTTTGGGTGTGTGAGCCACTGGTAAGATAGGTTTGGGTGTGTGAGCCACTGATAAGATAGGTTTGAGTGTGTGAGCCACTGATAAGATAGGTTTGGGTGTGTGAGCCACTGGTGAGATAGGTTTGGGTGTGAGCCACTGATAAGATAGGTTTGGGTGCGAGCCACTGGTGAGATAGGTTTGGGTGTGTGAGCCACTGGTAAGATAGGTTTGGGTGTGTGAGCCACTGGTGAGATAGGTTTGGGTGTGAGCCACTGATAAGATAGGTTTGGGTGCGAGCCACTGGTAAGATAGGTTTGGGTGTGTGAGCCACTGGTAAGATAGGTTTGGGTGTGTGAGCCACTGGTGAGATAGGTTTGGGTGTGAGCCACTGGTAAGATAGATTTGGGTGTGTGAGCCACTGGTAAGATATGTTTGGGTGTGTGAGCCACTGCTAAGATAGGTTTGGGTGTGTGAGCCACTGGTAAGATAGGTTTGGGTGTGTGAGCCACTGGTAAGATAGGTTTGGGTGTGTGAGCCACTGGTAAGATAGGTTTGGGTGTGTGAGCCACTGGTAAGATAGGTTTGGGTGTGTGAGCCACTGGTAAGATAGGTTTGGGTGTGTGAGCCACTGGTAAGATAGGTTTGGGTGTGTGAGCCACTGGTAAGATAGGTTTGGGTGTGTGAGCCACTGGTAAGATAGGTTTGGGTGTGTGAGCCACTGGTAAGATAGGTTTGGGTGTGTGAGCCACTGGTAAGATAGGTTTGGGTGTGTGAGCCACTGGTAAGATAGGTTTGGGTGTGCGAGCCACTGGTAAGATAGGTTTGGGTGTGTGAGCCACTGGTAAGATAGGTTTGGGTGTGTGAGGCACTGATAAGATAGGTTTGGGTGTGTGAGGCACTGATAAGATAGGTTTGAGTGTGTGAGCCACTGATAAGATAGGTTTGGGTGTGTGAGCCACTGATAAGATAGGTTTGGGTGTGTGAGCCACTGGTAAGATAGGTTTGGGTGTGTGAGCCACTGATAAGATAGGTTTGGGTGTGAGCCACTGGTAAGATAGGTTTGGGTGTGTGAGCCACTGGTAAGATATGTTTGGGTGTGTGAGCCACTGGTAAGATATGTTTGGGTGTGTGAGCCACTGGTAAGATAGGTTTGGGTGTGTGAGCCACTGGTAAGATAGGTTTGGGTGTGTGAGCCACTGGTAAGATAGGTTTGGGTGTGTGAGCCACTGGTAAGATAGGTTTGGGTGTGTGAGCCACTGGTGAGATAGGTTTGGGTGTGTGAGCCACTGGTAAGATAGGTTTGGGTGTGTGAGCCACTGGTAAGATAGGTTTGGGTGTGTGAGCCACTGGTAAGATAGGTTTGGGTGTGTGAGCCACTGGTAAGATAGGTTTGGGTGTGTGAGCCACTGGTAAGATAGGTTTGGGTGTGTGAGCCACTGGTAAGATAGGTTTGGGTGTGTGAGCCACTGGTAAGATAGGTTTGGGTGTGTGAGCCACTGGTAAGATAGGTTTGGGTGTGTGAGCCACTGGTAAGATAGGTTTGGGTGTGTGAGCCACTGGTAAGATAGGTTTGGGTGTGTGAGCCACTGGTAAGATAGGTTTGGGTGTGAGCCACTGGTGAGATAGATTTGGGTGTGTGAGCCACTGGTGAGATAGGTTTGGGTGTGTGAGCCACTGGTAAGATAGGTTTGGGTGTGTGAGCCACTGGTAAGATAGGTTTGGGTGTGTGAGCCACTGGTAAGATAGGTTTGGGTGTGTGAGCCACTGGTAAGATAGGTTTGGGTGTGTGAGCCACTGGTAAGATAGGTTTGGGTGTGTGAGCCACTGGTAAGATAGGTTTGGGTGTGAGCCACTGGTAAGATATGTTTGGGTGTGTGAGCCACTGGTAAGATAGGTTTGAGTGTGTTAGCCACTGGTAAGATAGGTTTGGGTGTGTGAGCCACTGGTGAGATAGGTTTGGGTGTGAGCCACTGGTGAGATAGGTTTGGGTGTGTGAGCCACTGGTAAGATAGGTTTGGGTGTGAGCCACTGGTAAGATAGGTTTGGGTGTGAGCCACTGGTAAGATAGGTTTGGGTGTGAGCCACTGGTGAGATAGGTTTGGGTGTGAGCCACTGGTAAGATAGGTTTGGGTGTGTGAGCCACTGGTAAGATAGGTTTGGGTGTGTGAGCCACTGGTAAGATATGTTTGGGTGTGTGAGCCACTGGTAAGATAGGTTTGGGTGTGTGAGCCACTGGTAAGATAGGTTTGGGTGTGAGCCACTGGTAAGATATGTTTGGGTGTGTGAGCCACTGGTAAGATAGGTTTGGGTGTGTGAGCCACTGGTAAGATAGGTTTGGGTGTGTGAGCCACTGGTAAGATAGGTTTGGGTGTGTGAGCCACTGATACGATAGGTTTGGGTGTGAGCCACTGGTAAGATAGGTTTGGGTGTGCGAGCCACTGGTAAGATAGGTTTGGGTGTGTGAGCCACTGGTAAGATAGGTTTGGGTGTGAGCCACTGGTAAGATAGGTTTGGGTGTGTGAGCCACTGGTAAGATAGGTTTGGGTGTGAGCCACTGGTAAGATATGTTTGGGTGTGTGAGCCACTGGTAAGATAGGTTTGGGTGTGTGAGCCACTGGTAAGATAGGTTTGGGTGTGTGAGCCACTGATAAGATAGGTTTGGGTGTGTGAGCCACTGGTAAGATAGGTTTGGGTGTGTGAGCCACTGGTAAGATAGGTTTGGGTGTGTGAGCCACTGGTAAGATAGGTTTGGGTGTGTGAGCCACTGGTAAGATAGGTTTGGGTGTGTGAGCCACTGATAAGATAGGTTTGGGTGTGTGAGCCACTGGTAAGATAGGTTTGGGTGTGTTAGCCACTGGTAAGATAGGTTTGGGTGTGTGAGCCACTGGTAAGATAGGTTTGGGTGTGTGAGCCACTGATAAGATAGGTTTGGGTGTGTGAGCCACTGATAAGATAGGTTTGGGTGTGTGAGGCACTGATAAGATAGGTTTGGGTGTGTGAGGCACTGATAAGATAGGTTTGGGTGTGTGAGCCACTGGTAAGATAGGTTTGGGTGCGAGCCACTGGTAAGATAGGTTTGGGTGTGTGAGCCACTGGTAAGATAGGTTTGGGTGTGTGAGCCACTGGTGAGATAGGTTTGGGTGTGAGCCACTGGTAAGATAGGTTTGGGTGTGTGAGCCACTGGTAAGATAGGTTTGGGTGTGTGTGAGCCACTGGTAAGATAGGTTTGGATGTGTGAGCCACTGGTAAGATAGGTTTGGGTGTGTGAGCCACTGGTAAGATAGGTTTGGGTGTGTGAGCCACTGGTAAGATAGGTTTGGGTGTGAGCCACTGGTAAGATAGGTTTGAGTGTGTGAGCCACTGATAAGATAGGTTTGAGTGTGTGAGCCACTGATAAGATAGGTTTGGGTGTGTGAGCCACTGATAAGATAGGTTTGGGTGTGTGAGCCACTGATAAGATAGGTTTGAGTGTGTGAGCCACTGATAAGATAGGTTTGGGTGTGTGAGCCACTGGTAAGATAGGTTTGGGTGTGAGCCACTGGTAAGATAGGTTTGAGTGTGTGAGCCACTGATAAGATAGGTTTGGGTGTGAGCCACTGGTAAGATAGGTTTGAGTGTGTGAGCCACTGGTAAGATAGATTTGGGTGTGTTAGCCACTGGTAAGATAGGTTTGAGTGTGTGAGCCACTGGTAAGATAGGTTTGGGTGTGTGAGCCACTGGTAAGATAGGTTTGAGTGTGTGAGCCACTGATAAGATAGGTTTGGGTGTGTGAGCCACTGGTAAGATAGGTTTGGGTGTGTGAGCCACTGATAAGATAGGTTTGGGTGTGTGAGCCACTGGTAAGATAGGTTTGGGTGTGAGCCACTGATAAGATAGGTTTGAGTGTGTGAGCCACTGGTAAGATAGGTTTGGGTGTGTGAGCCACTGATAAGATAGGTTTGGGTGTGTGAGCCACTGGTAAGATAGGTTTGGGTGTGTGAGCCACTGGTAAGATAGGTTTGGGTGTGAGCCACTGATAAGATAGGTTTGAGTGTGTGAGCCACTGGTAAGATAGGTTTGGGTGTGTGAGCCACTGATAAGATAGGTTTGGGTGTGTGAGCCACTGGTAAGATAGGTTTGGGTGTGTGAGCCACTGGTAAGATAGGTTTGGGTGTGCGAGCCACTGGTAAGATAGGTTTGGGTGTGTGAGCCACTGATAAGATAGGTTTGAGTGTGTGAGCCACTGATAAGATAGGTTTGAGTGTGTTAGCCACTGATAAGATAGGTTTGGGTGTGTGAGCCACTGATAAGATAGGTTTGGGTGTGAGCCACTGGTAAGATAGGTTTGGGTGTGAGCCACTGGTAAGATAGGTTTGGGTGTGCGAGCCACTGGTAAGATAGGTTTGGGTGTGAGCCACTGGTAAGATAGGTTTGGGTGTGTGAGCCACTGGTAAGATATGTTTGGGTGTGTGAGCCACTGGTAAGATAGGTTTGGGTGTGTGAGCCACTGGTAAGATAGGTTTGGGTGTGTGAGCCACTGGTAAGATAGGTTTGAGTGTGTTAGCCACTGATAAGATAGGTTTGGGTGTGAGCCACTGGTAAGATAGGTTTGGGTGTGTGAGCCACTGGTAAGATATGTTTGGGTGTGTGAGCCACTGGTAAGATAGGTTTGGGTGTGTGAGCCACTGGTAAGATATGTTTGGGTGTGTGAGCCACTGGTAAGATAGGTTTGGGTGTGTGAGCCACTGGTAAGATAGGTTTGGGTGTGTGAGCCACTGGTAAGATAGGTTTGAGTGTGTTAGCCACTGATAAGATAGGTTTGGGTGCGAGCCACTGGTGAGATAGGTTTGGGTGTGTGAGCCACTGGTAAGATAGGTTTGGGTGTGAGCCACTGGTAAGATAGGTTTGGGTGCGAGCCACTGGTGAGATAGGTTTGGGTGTGTGAGCCACTGATAAGATAGGTTTGGGTGTGTGAGCCACTGGTAAGATAGGTTTGGGTGTGTGAGCCACTGGTAAGATAGGTTTGGGTGTGTGAGCCACTGGTAAGATAGGTTTGGGTGTGTGAGCCACTGGTAAGATAGGTTTGGGTGTGTGAGCCACTGATAAGATAGGTTTGAGTGTGAGCCACTGGTAAGATAGGTTTGGGTGTGTGAGCCACTGGTAAGATAGGTTTGGGTGTGTGAGCCACTGGTAAGATAGGTTTGGGTGTGTGAGCCACTGGTAAGATAGGTTTGGGTGTGTGAGCCACTGGTAAGATAGGTTTGGGTGTGTGAGCCACTGATAAGATAGGTTTGGGTGTGAGCCACTGGTAAGATAGGTTTGGGTGTGTGAGCCACTGGTAAGATAGGTTTGGGTGTGTGAGCCACTGGTAAGATAGGTTTGGGTGTGTGAGCCACTGATAAGATAGGTTTGGGTGTGAGCCACTGGTAAGATAGGTTTGGGTGTGTGAGCCACTGGTAAGATAGGTTTGGGTGTGTGAGCCACTGATAAGATAGGTTTGGGTGTGTGAGCCACTGATAAGATAGGTTTGGGTGTGTGAGCCACTGGTAAGATAGGTTTGGGTGTGTGAGCCACTGATAAGATATGTTTGGGTGTGTGAGCCACTGGTAAGATAGGTTTGGGTGTGTGAGCCACTGGTAAGATAGGTTTGGGTGTGAGCCACTGATAAGATAGGTTTGAGTGTGTGAGCCACTGGTAAGATAGGTTTGGGTGTGTGAGCCACTGATAAGATATGTTTGGGTGTGTGAGCCACTGGTAAGATATGTTTGGGTGTGTGAGCCACTGGTAAGATAGGTTTGGTGTATGAGCCACTGGTGAGATAGGTTTGGGTGTGTGAGCCACTGGTAAGATAGGTTTGGGTGTGTGAGCCACTGGTGAGATAGGTTTGGGTGTGAGCCACTGGTAAGATAGGTTTGGGTGTGAGCCACTGGTAAGATAGGTTTGGGTGTGTGAGCCACTGGTAAGATAGGTTTGGGTGTGTGAGCCACTGATAAGATAGGTTTGGGTGTGTGAGCCACTGGTAAGATAGGTTTGGGTGTGAGCCACTGGTAAGATAGGTTTGGGTGTGTGAGCCACTGGTAAGATAGGTTTGGGTGTGTGAGCCACTGGTAAGATAGGTTTGGGTGTGTGAGCCACTGCTAAGATAGGTTTGGGTGTGAGCCACTGGTAAGATAGGTTTGGGTGTGTGAGCCACTGGTAAGATAGGTTTGGGTGTGTGTGAGCCACTGGTAAGATAGGTTTGGGTGTGTGAGCCACTGGTAAGATAGGTTTGGGTGTGTGAGCCACTGGTAAGATAGGTTTGGGTGTGTGAGCCACTGGTGAGATAGGTTTGGGTGTGAGCCACTGGTAAGATAGGTTTGGGTGTGAGCCACTGGTAAGATAGGTTTGGGTGTGTGAGCCACTGGTAAGATAGGTTTGGGTGTGTGAGCCACTGGTAAGATAGGTTTGGGTGTGTGAGCCACTGGTAAGATAGGTTTGGGTGTGTGAGCCACTGGTAAGATAGGTTTGGGTGTGTGAGCCACTGGTAAGATAGGTTTGGGTGTGTGAGCCACTGGTAAGATAGGTGTGGGTGTGTGAGCCACTGGTAAGATAGGTTTGGGTGTGTGAGCCACTGGTAAGATATATTTGGGTGTGTGAGCCACTGGTAAGATAGGTTTGGGTGTGTGGGCCACTGGTAAGATAGGTTTGGGTGTGTGAGCCACTGGTAAGATAGGTTTGGATGTGTGAGCCACTGGTAAGATAGGTTTGTGTGTGTGAGCCACTGGTAAGATATATTTGGGTGTGTGAGTGGAATTATTTGGTGGAATTAGTGGAATTATTTGGGACGCTTGATAAGATGTAAATAGTTAGTTACGCGGCCGTATAATACGTACAGACTAATTTCTGGTTGGGGCATTTCGTGTATGGGGGTTATTTTATTCACTCTTCCCACAGAATAATGCAGGGAACTCAATTGTGAGGTTCAATTTACGTTTAACATCACTTTAAGACTTCACCATTTGTTTCATGTCTATAATTGCTCAATTTCCACTTTGCCAAGTGCAAAATCTTGTCCTGAGTTCGCTCCAGGTTGTATGCTAAAGGAAAACCATCATCGGTTTCTACTATGTTGAGGTATTCCAGTTCCATCTGAAAAATGTAAGCACTAGATTAACCATTTTGTAAATACTTTCATACTAACTATAGTTCTCCTCGCACTGGTTATAATAGTCAGTGGTAAAAATCGCTCTTGTCAGAGGGCAGGGAACATCCTAGGCCTGATTTTCAGGGTGAAGTGACTTCTCCCTGTCACAAGTCGCCCTCTCGGCTAGTCCCTGTCAGAGGGTATTGCAAGAGCATTTAGCCAGCCCTCCAGGGGCAATTACTATTATTTGGTCTTTGTTTGGAATAATCGAGTTGTACAGTCAAAACAATTCAAATTTCAACTTCCAATGTTCCAAGTTTAACTATATCATTTTAACTATATCTACATCATAATACATGAAACAAATTTAAAGAGTTTATATCAGTTCTGATTAAAATCAGACCCTCGACCATAGGGCACTGTGAATCGGATGTTTTCATTTAGAATCTCGAATTGAATCAGGCAAACGATTCGAAATCGAATCTCGAATAAAATCATTATTACTGAGCCAATCGAGTTCAAATACATATTTCGCAGAAACCCCTAAAATTGTCTGGCGAAAACTACCTGGTTGTCATTGACGTAGTGCAATTGTTTACACTGCAAAATGAAATAGATCTGAAATATAAATTTAAATTTGGAAATACTTTATTTTCAGCAACATGCATGACTTACTACTTGATGACTCGACTAGAACAGTGACCATTTGTAAGTGCTTTTATAATAAGCAAATTTGTGCCGACACACACAAAGAATTATTATTCTGTAATACCACAAAGTGCTTTGTAAAAAAAAAAATAGAATACAATTGAAAAACTTGAGATTAAGATTCATATGAAACTTACAGCATTGTTTGCATTGAGCAGCCTAGACCATCTCTCTATAATCTCTCTAGCAGCCTAGACCATCTCTCTATAATCTCTCTAGCAGCCTAGACCATCTCTCTATAATCTCTCTAGCAGCCCAGACCATCTCTCTATAATCTCTCTAGCAGCCCAGACCATCTCTCTATAATCTCTCTAGCAGCCCAGACCATCTCTCTATAATCTCTCTAGCAGCCTAGACCATCTCTCTATAATCTCTCTAGCAGCCCAGACCATCTCTCTATAATCTCTCTAGCAGCCCAGACCATCTCTCTGTAATCTCTCTAGCAGCCTAGACCATCTCTCTATAATCTCTCTAGCAGCCCAGACCATCTCTCTATAATCTCTCTAGCAGCCTAGACCATCTCTCTATAATCTCTCTAGCAGCCCAGACCATCTCTCTGTAATCTCTCTAGCAGCCTAGACCATCTCTCTATAATCTCTCTAGCAGCCCAGACCATCTCTCTATAATCTCTCTAGCAGCCCAGACCATCTCTCTATAATCTCTCTAGCAGCCCAGACCATCTCTCTATAATCTCTCTAGCAGCCCAGACCATCTCTCTATAATCTCTCTAGCAGCCCAGACCATCTCTCTATAATCTCTCTAGCAGCCCAGACCATCTCTCTATAATCTCTTTTGCAGATGGTTTTTTTGTCGATATCCATTTGCGGCGAAAATATTTCCTCTGGTGTTTAGCTGTCCTCGAAAGATGTTACTATTTCCGGTTAGAAAAATAGAATACAATTGAAAAACTTGAGATTAAGATTCATATGAAGCTTACAGCATTGTTTGCATTGAGCAGCCTAGACCATCTCTCTATAATCTCTCTAGCAGCCTAGACCATCTCTCTATAATCTCTCTAGCAGCCCAGACCATCTCTCTATAATCTCTCTAGCAGCCCAGACCATCTCTCTATAATCTCTCTAGCAGCCCAGACCATCTCTCTATAATCTCTCTAGCAGCCTAGACCATCTCTCTATAATCTCTCTAGCAGCCCAGACCATCTCTCTATAATCTCTCTAGCAGCCCAGACCATCTCTCTGTAATCTCTCTAGCAGCCTAGACCATCTCTCTATAATCTCTCTAGCAGCCCAGACCATCTCTCTATAATCTCTCTAGCAGCCCAGACCATCTCTCTATAATCTCTTTTGCAGATGGTTTTTTTGTCGATATCCATTTGCGGCGAAAATATTTCCTCTGGTGTTTAGCTGTCCTCGAAAGATGTTACTATTTCCGGTTAGAAAAATAGAATACAATTGAAAAACTTGAGATTAAGATTCATATGAAGCTTACAGCATTGTTTGCATTGAGCAGCCTAGACCATCTCTCTATAATCTCTCTAGCAGCCTAGACCATCTCTCTATAATCTCTCTAGCAGCCCAGACCATCTCTCTATAATCTCTCTAGCAGCCCAGACCATCTCTCTATAATCTCTCTAGCAGCCTAGACCATCTCTCTATAATCTCTCTAGCAGCCCAGACCATCTCTCTAGCAGCCCAGACCATCTCTCTGTAATCTCTCTAGCAGCCTAGACCATCTCTCTATAATCTCTCTAGCAGCCCAGACCATCTCTCTATAATCTCTCTAGCAGCCCAGACCATCTCTCTATAATCTCTCTAGCAGCCTAGACCATCTCTCTATAATCTCTCTAGCAGCCCAGACCATCTCTCTATAATCTCTCTAGCAGCCTAGACCATCTCTCTATAATCTCTCTAGCAGCCCAGACCATCTCTCTATAATATCTCTAGCAGCCCAGACCATCTCTCTATAATCTCTCTAGCAGCCTAGACCATCTCTCTATAATCTCTCTAGCAGCCCAGACCATCTCTCTATAATCTCTCTAGCAGCCCAGACCATCTCTCTATAATCTCTTTTGCAGATGGTTTTTTTGTCGATATCCATTTGCGGCGAAAATATTTCCTCTGGTGTTCAGCTGTCCTCGAAAGATGTTACTATTTCCGGTTCTCTGCACGTTCATTTTTTGTAGGGCCTGGTCTCTATATGCTGGTCATTTTTTCTTTTGTTGTTTATGAACATATAAGGAGTTCACAGGTGTTAACTTCCTCATGTAAAACATTGATACATTATTTTAATTGCTTATATACAAATGTTGTACTACTGGTGATAATTTAACTTTTTTCATACCAACCAACTTTTCCAACAGTGAGAAAACGTTCTTCATCTCAAATGGATATTCCAAATTGAAGACATAGTAGTAACCGTGACGAAATTCGACAGTGTTGAAGAGTCCTTCTGATTTTCCTGGTATCAGGTGCCGATCCACGCTGACGAAGTAGAATTCCTTTATTTTGACGATGCCTGGCTGCTTCATCCCTTTGGATTCAGCGAGGCTGATACACTCATCAGGTGACTCATTCTGAAATGATGATCATAAATTGTTGCCAAACTTATCTCAACTCATCTCAACAATATTTTAATATGAACCTAAAGTATGTTCAAGTCTATACTGCATTTAAAAAGTCGAGGTCAAAGCTGCACCACCATGGTCCTCTTACTTACTTAAGGTTACTTAAGGTTGTTCCTGACAGCAGGCTTGGCCTCTTTTGTCAGCTCTTCTTGAGTTATCATTTCCATTATTGGTGCATCGTATATGTATCTTTTTCTGCTTTTTTCAAGAAATTTATCTAGACTATTTTTGAATTCATTTACTGAATCTACACATACTACATCTGATGGTAAGGCATTCCAGGTGTTTATTATTCTGAAAGGAAGGGTGCTGGCTCTCTGTTGGGTGCTATGTGCGTGATGGTAGATTGTGTAGTCACACCCTCTTCCCTCTCTCTTCACCATATCTGCTCACATTGGGATAAGTTTGTTTTCACCTTCTTTGTAGACTGCATGTGTCAATTTATATGTTTCAATTAGGTCTCCTCTGTCTCATCTTATAGAACATGAAAGGGAATCTCAAAGATAAAGTGACAGTAAGTAATCATGTTCACATAAATAATCAGTTATGATGTAGCAAAGAATGTTGATTTCTAGTTTCTACAAAGTCTGCATTTCCTGAATAATGCTGACGTAATTAGTGTTTGTTGCTATGTGTGAGAGATACATATACTTGCAAAAATAACTGGCCAATACATAAAAGTTAAAGGAAAATTTATTGTCTCTGATGAAATAAAAAAGGTATGGATGGCTTCGGAATTACTTGCGGAATATATATGAGCATTTACAGGTTATTCATCGCGTTTAAGATTATTGCACAAAAATATTGTTTTATCACTAGGTCAAAGGCCTCTGAGCAGACAGGGAGATTGACAACCCAATTTCTTTGTTAGATTTGGCTAGTTTCCGAAATGATATCTCGACTTTGATTAGTTCAATTTTGCCGAGTTATATATTACTTAGAAGGGAATTTTATTGTCCAATAAGACACCTGGGGATATTTTGGCTGCAATTATCAATTTCTAGAATTTATCAGTGTTTTGAAAGTAAGTGTGGTTTTCGCCAAAGGTGATCATTGGAACCTTCACACTGGTATAGTCTATATTGGTGTTTTAGTAGTTTTTCCCAGGGGCCTGTGCTTTGCACTCCAATTTAACCCAATAATATTTACTTTTTTCCCCTATTATCTTAATAAGGTCAATATAAAAATGAATTTCAAACAAAATGGGACAACAATTTTTTTTGTTGGAAAGTCAGCGTCAGTATGTTTTAAATGCCTCTTTCCAATTTATGTATGGGATTTGAATGAGCCATGTCCGTTTAATAATTGAATTTTCACCGACCCAGAATTCTTGAAACAGTAGGCTCCCTCTGTCGTGACTCGCGACTGGAGTGCTGACTCCCCGCTTCGGCTGCACATTGAAAAAATATGGAAGTACCATAATTGTGGCCTTATCCTTTTCTGGAACAGGAAGAAAAAACAAGTGAGAGATTATAAAGTAGACGCAAAAGTATTAAAACTATGACCCTGTTGATGGTCATTTTTCAAGGCGGTCTCATGGTGCATTCGAGACAGACTTATTTTGAGAATATACATGTATGTAGCATCTTGTATTGAATCTTAGAAAAAACTTGATGAAATATCCACTAGATCTGGCATAAAGTCTGCAATATAAATATGTACGCAGCGGCTTTATAAAAAGCTATTGCTTGTATAATTTAATGTGAATACTGAGCAATAGCTTTTTATAAAACGAGGCATATTATGCTTTTTTAATGTTTTTGGCATGTCTGTCCATCTGTCCACTTTTTGTTTCTGGATGATGAATGGAAGAAATTTTGTTTGGGGTTTACAAGCTCAAAACAGTCAAGTTCTTATTTGGGTTCCATCTGCAGATTGTCGCCTGAGTTACGGCCCTTTTTGAATAGAATGAAATATGTTACTGGTACAGGGTTTCCGTTAGTATGGATCAGCGTCCGTAGGACGGCCTCATTCCCCTTGCAGATGATCTGTTTGATTCATACATGTACCAAAAGTCAGTAGCAATATGTTATAACAAATCCAGCTGCAACGGGAGTTCGGAGGTTAAACAGAAAAACGGGTCAATTGATCACAGTGTGTTAAACCGGAACAGCGTAACCCTTTGAAATCAAAGCGCCAAAACTACAATGTTCAAGGTTCAAAAGCTTTATTTATAAAGTCAGGCATTTTAAATTACAAACATGAGCATTAAGCTCTTAACTGACTTTAAACAGTAACGTGAATAAAACACAACCTATCAGAAAAATAATTTACATGTATATTAGCTAAAACATTGTAAAAGACGAATAAAATCACTGAGGACAGGTAGCCCCGACTCGATCAAAAGCGTAAGACACAAATTTGTATATTCATATACGGCACAGTAATGTGCACAACGAGTCCATATTTCATTCCTGGATAACACGTTTTGTTCCATTCAGAGATACCAGACCAGAGAGAGGATTAAAATACAAAACATATACATATAATTAGGATATCCTACAGGCACTGAATTTACATTTAAAACCATTCCAGGTTTCTAACATACATTCAAAGTCTTTCATCGTCTCTGCAGTTCTGCATGACTCGACTGGAAGAGAATTCCACACTTTAGATGCCATGAATCTAAACGAGCTTAAACCGAAAGTAGTAGTATCAGGTGATGGCAGTTCCAGTGTCTCAGAATTTCTAAAAGAGTATGAACTATGTTTAAGTTTCACCAGGCAGTCCAAATAGGAAGGAGTGCTAATGTCCTTCTTTAGTATTTGAGTGCCATAAGTCTGAGTCTTTTTGTTTTATCTATAATGACTACACATCTGATTATGACTTTCTCCTAAAGCTTTGGAGATGTAGATGCTCACAGTTTCTACTAGATGAAACACGCTCTCTTTGGTATAGGGTAAATCCCTAGAAATATGAAAATTAATTAATTAAATTTAACTAGGAAGTTAGTAACATTATGCTGGATGTGCTTACTTGTAAACAATCTGATCTAAAGTGACAATTATTAACCACCAATCATATCTTTGCTAAATATTTGGAATACATGCTGATTGAAATTTCATTCCTGCTTATTGAAGATTATATAGTTATTTGTTCATTTCAGCTGCCTAGGCATTTCAGCTATAAAAAAAGGCTCTCTCCTGAATTTTCTCCAGCTTGTCGGTAGAAGACACACTGCAGAAATGCCAGGTAAGAGGGCAGTAATTAAAATTTGAGAGGATGAAAGATTTGAAGATACATTTTTTGCCTGAGAGGGTCAGCATATGTCCAAGTCTCTTTAAGACATTTAGCGACCTTGATGCCTTTGAACATAGCGAATCAATGTGAGTGTTAAACATCAATTTACAGTCCAGAGTTAAACCGAGTAATTTCACTTCCTCGATACATGGGATAAGATGTGAAGCATTTATGCCAGTTATAGATTTACTTTTGGGACCCAATGATATTGCTTGGAACTTATCTGGATTTGCCTTCATGCCATTCAGTACGAACCACTCAATTAGATGAAAGGCTATCAGATTCCAGAGTGCTCCGAACAACATCAGGGTCCTTGTGAGAAGGAAATTGTGTTATCGTCTGCATAATTATAAAGGGAGCAGTCCTTCACAAAGCAGAAAATGTCATTCAGAAAGATGTTAAACACGGTTGGGCCCAGTATGGATCCCTGTGGTACACCCTTGGTGATGTACCTCCAGGAACTCACACTGGAGCCAAGTTTAACACATTGTCTGCGACCAGAAAGATAGCTCTCCATATCAGACACTGACTTTTCACAAAGATTATATGTACGCAGTTTCTTTAACATAAGATCATGAGGTAGACAATCAAAAGCCTTTGAAAGGTCCATCATTACAGCGGCAACAGTTTCCTTCTTGTCAAGTGAACTGCGTCAGTCTTCAATGGCACTTAACATTACGTCACTGCATCCATGATGCTTCCTAAAAGCTGAGAGAGCGGGGTTAAAAATGGGTTAAAACTACTCACACTCGAAGATCCCGTGCTATCATACGATTACATAATTTGATCAAAGAATGCCGAATTGTTCAGGGCCTGGAACCTACGTCACCGGAAGGGTAACCCTACATCAAAATAACTGTAAATAAAGTTCGACTCGCTACTTCGACGTCGTTTTTTAAATAAATACAATCGATTTCGATGTAGTATTATAAGCAAAGGAGCTATGCCACCTGCAAATCTCGACAAATACAGAAACCGAAAATCGGAAAGAATTGCTTATAATGAGAATTTCGCGTTCGCAATTCAAAATTGCGTCTGATTTCCTATTTTCGTGCAGGTGTTAACGACAACATTTCATGTTCTCCGGGCCCTAAACTCATTTTAAAACCGTATACGTTGAGTTTCGGGATATTATAAATGCTAAAATTTGAATCAATAAAAAAAAATAACTTTCCCGTGGTTTGTTTGTAAATTTCTTAAGACACAAAGAATATTTATGAGTTTGTCTATTAATGGTAACGCCCACATCGCGTTAACGCTCACATAATATTGGCCTGTTTCTATAGTCTCTGAGTCGTAGAATATGGTAACCAGATTTTCATTACTTGAAAGTATTTTGAGTACGAAGTAATGTTATGGATGGCAGATTAGCCGGGATGCGAAAATCCAAATTGTTGTTGTAGAATAATTTGAGCAGTTTTCAAACAAATGTATCAAATAAATGTTAAATTATATGTATACCACTCACATATACTCATAAATTTAAGTTATGGTATAGTCACCACTCAGTAAGTGGCTTGAGTTTACGCCCCGTATCAATATAATTGTTTACACGATCATTATAGTGCCACGCGTTGCCCAATCCACTATCTGTGAAATAATTTGATTACGTCTTGTACACGGAAATTCGTAACTTATTTTATGGCTCCAGTCATAAATTAAATATGTATCAAATTATTAAAGGTACTCAATCCGATTATGCACATCTCAATTACTATTTATTTGGCTTCGGGGGTAAATAATATTTTATTCGAGTCGAGGAACCCATCAATCAAAGCTCAGAATGGTCAGATATCGATTTTTGAAATCTATTATTTTTCACCACCTAAAATATTTAGTGGCCCAGTAAAAGTCGACGAGAAGACTGCCTCGGACCAAATTTGCGGATGAAGATGGTTAACTCGAAAATCAAGTAGCGTTTTCTGTCAGATATTTGACAAACCGACAAAATGTTGATAAATAACAGGTTTAGGCAAATTTTATACTATATTTGACTGTGGTTAGCTTTAGTTTTGGTTATTTAACCGATTCTGATAACTGAAGTGGGCATTAAAAAAATTATTTGTTGTTGGAACCTGATGATATGGGGGACCATCGAATCGGATTGATTAGCTTTAACTTTGATTTTGGATAACCTATTAACCTGATCGTTTACAGAATACATCTTCGACTCAAATTACTTATTTGTTTATATAATATTAGATTATAGATATTAGATTATAGATATTAGATTGTTGCTATTATCGGGAGTTTATTGAAAATGGCGTACAGTACCCCTTAATTAGTTTTAAGTTCTATTTACTTATCAAATATCAACGAGCGAGTATGAATGGTTGCCGGCAAAACAAATTTCAATAATAATTAAACACATGTGAATTTAATGCTTCCATAACAATAATAGAATTCTTCCCTCGCTATTATCTCCCGATGATTCCCGACCATCAATCGGTGCTAATTAAGACCCCCCTGAAGATTCCCGCTAACATCCCCCGGAAACAGTCGAACGAAACTCGGTTGGCTAAGACAAAGATGAGGAATCACTGAACTAAATGGTTTCCCAATGGTTAACGTTTCGGCTAAATTCACTGAATTGAAGCCTGCAGGCCATACCAGTGATGTTTACCTAGCTAGATTGACACCAGTTGATCAAAAAAATGTATGAAAAATCATAGGTCATGTGTTTACTTTTTAAAATAAATCCCCAAGTGTACGACAGGGCTATCACACAGCCAAATTTGATCTGGAAAAACCCAGACCTACAGCAGCTAGTTAAATAAATTTCCCGCTCACAAAAATCCATTCCCCCATTCAGGGATGTGGCTAGAGGGTCTCCGCTGGGGATGGGGGGTGTCCATCTTGGGAATTTCCAACTGCACCCCCCCCCCCCTTGAGTCGGAATCACACCAACACAACTTTTTGCATAATTCCATTTGCACCCCCCCCCCCTTGTACCTCAGGCCTAATTTCCTATATATTCATAAGCCATGCTTCTATTTTCCCAGTATGAGAACATTAAGATATTTTAACCTGAAAATTGCCCCCCAAAAAAAAAACAACTAGTGATCTAATTCCAGACAAATGCACACAGCTACCGACAACAGACCAGGGAACACCGGGCCGACCATGGTTGTTTGGCCCGGTGTGAGAAAATTTTGAAAACTATATATAAAAAAATTGCAAATCCTAGCATCTAGACTGGCCTCAACTGAAGCTTCCCTAGTGTTGGAAATTTCAAACCTCATGCTCCCCCTCAGGTTGGAAAATTCTTCAACTGATGACCATTTATGTCTACAAGTTTGACCAAATGTAGTAAAATATTGTTTTGCTAAACTATAATTAGCAGTTTTGTATTGGCCATGTGGATGGGGCAATGACACACCGGGCCGACCAGGTTCGGCCAGGTTCGGCCCGGTGTGCGAAAATTTGGAAATCTGAACAAGAAAATCGCAAAATCCTAACATCTAGACTAGCCTCAAGCCTTCCTACTGTTGGAAATTTCAAACCCTACAACCCCACTTAGGTTGGAAAATTTCCAACTGATGACAATTCCAATGACAATGTTGACCAATTGTATGACAATATTGTTTTCTTAAATTAACTAGAAGTTTTTGACTGGCCACGGGGGAGGGACCAGGACACAAGCTTTCCAAGTGTTGGAAATTTCCAACCTGTCACCCCCCCCTAAGGTTGGAAAATTTCCAACTGATGTCCATTTCTGTCAAAATTTTTGACCAAAAATAGGAACATATGCAAATATTGGTCGAAAAACAATAAATTCCCCCCAATAATTGTTTTATAATCAAACTACAAGAACATTTTCAACCTATTGTTGGTGTGAAATTTCGTTGTGGCAGGTATGAAATTTCCAACTATTGAAAATATAGCTCTCTGCTGGGGGGGTGAGACACCCCCACACCCCCCTCTAGCCACATCCCTGCCCTCATTCATTCACCAGTTTAAATTATTTAGATATGATGTACAAATCAAATAAACGCGATGTCATCCTTTAATAACGTGTCGCATGTATCAGGTGAAGGCAATTCCACGGTGTACTCGCTCCCCGACTCTAGAACACATTTAGCTCCCTGATTCCATGAAGTCTATGGCTAAGATCCCAGATACAGGAGGAATAACTCTAAATTCACACAACGAAACGCAGCTTTTACCTGCATATTTTAACCTTATTTATGATGATCTTACCAATAAAACTGGGTTTTAAATATTTATTTTAACATGTATAAATGTGAAAAGGGAGGGATATCTTGAACAGCACAGAAAAGAACACGGCGTTAGAATAACGTTGCGTTAGTCTCTGGGGGAAATCAGTTAGAATTTACTGACTAATCCCACTACATTCAAAAATTATTTTAGAGTAGGGTTCATAAAAACTGTGTGAAGTGTTTCATTTTGACGATGTACTGTAACTACTATACATGAGAGTGCGACTTTGCGAGCGTGTGATTTTAATTAATTTCTTTTAATTAAAAGTTTTTTCTTTTATTAATTTCAGATACATTTGAATTTGAAACAAAAATTTAATAATACAACATAAAGCTCCTTCCTGGTTCAACTCAAGCAGTGGCGATATTGCGATTTATTCATTTATCAAACGTTTAGCCTATAATTATATATGATGCATCAACCAGAATGACATTTTTTCCTATTCCCTATAATAATATTGATATATAAAGGTCATATAATTACTTATTATTTTATTCATTTATGTCTTGTGATAGTAATTCCGTGAAAAACGTATTAATTAGCCTGCCACAAGTGAAGCAGTCTACTTTTGAGCCAATCCATGCAGAGGCGGACTGAGCCAAAAAACCGGCCCGGGAAATGAATATAATACCGGCTCATCTGCCGAGGCACAGAGCGCCGAGTGGGTGAGGGTCTCTGTTTGGGGGTGTCCACCTTGGGAAATTCCAACTGCACCCCCTTGAATCAGACCAAATACATGTTTTTACATAATTCCATTTGCACCCCCCCCCCCCCCCCCCTTGAATGATGAATCAGAAGATCAAATACATGTTTTTGCATAATTGCCTTTGCACCCCCTTGCATATCAGTGCTCTGGCCTAATATCCTATATATTCATAAACCATGGTTCTATATATTCCCGGTATGAGACCATTCAGATATTTTTACCTGAAAAATGGCATAAATTCTAACATCTAGCGGTCTAACTCCAGACAAATGCACACGGCTACGGACAAGAGACCAGGACACACTGGGCTGTCCATGGTTGTTCGGCCCGGGGTGAGAAAATTTTGAAAACTATACAAGAAATCGCTAATCCTAGCATCTAGACTGGCCTCAACTGAAGCGTTCCTATTGTGTTGGAAATTTCAATTGGGGGAGGGTCCGGGAGGGGTGCATGAGATTTTTTTGGGGATTTACAGCTGGGAGATACCGTTAAAATCTCGAGATTAACGGGGTCTTTACGTGGTGTTATATGATGCCGACAAGTTCATTTAATGACAAAATTACGATTAGCCAATTAGGCTGGTTAAACAACACATGTATGTGGCGGCCCACGTCGGTTTCATTTGCGGCCCATCCACATATACCCCCCCCCCATGGCCTCCGGCCCATCGGGAATTTTCCCGGTCTCCTGATCGGCCAGTACGCCTCTGAGCCGATGTATACCGATTCGCCTCAGCAATATTCGGGGGATCTTAGCAAGGGAAGAATTATACTCTTGCGCTTCCATAAGTTCCATTAACTGTGAAGGCATACACTACTCACTAGTCCTAAAATTAATTGTGATATTCGGCAAGTGAAAGAAAGAATTCAGCCAATTTGCCGATTTTGGAATCAAATGTTGATTATATGTAGGTGTTACCATTTATGTCACAATTCAGTTTTAAAAGCCAATGTAGGCGTTACCATTTCAAAACTCTGAAACATGCCTCGAAAATTGGTGACGGAAACCACCTGAACGCGATAATCTTTACTACCGTTACATATATATCTCGGTATAGATGACTGTGAGCTAGCAAACAATGTTTTACAGCTCATAAGCAATGATTTTTTTAGTGGTTTATGTAGTAGTTTGCAAAAACGATAAATACGCACTTCGAGTCGCACCGAGCAGCCGCCATTTTTCGGTGAAAAACTTTGTTTTATGACGTAGGTTCCAGGCCCTGTTGTTGAGTTAGGCAGAGTAGGGATCAATATATGCCAACAGACGGTTCTCCTACCAAAGGAGGTATCTACCAGCCAGGTAGAGGTAAAAGGCTGAGTTGGGACATTTTTATGCACAGGCTTTCCGTGGATGAAACTACTCATGCTCAAAGATCCCGTGCTATCATACTATTATAATACGGAACCTGTCCCAAATCAGTCTTTTTAGCGGGAATTCATAGTGACAACACCTTTCATTACATGCATGGAGGATAAACAAAAAAAACATACCCCCCCCCCCCCCCCACAATATGGAGACAAATTAATTCAAAAGTACGGTCAATAATAGTTTCGTTGTCCCGCCTGGCTCCCAAAGCACAAACAACGACGCACATATTCAAGTTTCCCGCCAAAACATTATATTTTATAACAAGTTGTCATTTTAAAACTGTTCTTTGGCAGTGGTCGTCAGTTGTCGTCAAGACTATTGAACAAGCTATGTGTTCAGAGTTTGAAAGATTTTGCTACCATTCGTATTTCGCTGCTATAAATATCTCCTGCAGACAAACCCTGCAGTATGACGTCACAGCACACAAATAGTTTTACGATTGACAGAAGACATGGAATTCAGTTTCATTTTCACGGAAGCTACTTGAAATTCCAGGAAATACTTAATTCATTTATCCTTGCTAGGTATTATTGGTCAATGCATAGATGCTTTTTAGTGTTTTGTTTCATTATACCTGTCGGAATATTATTGCAAGTTACATGATTAATTATTTGGATATATACCATCAACAGAATTAATGAACCCACGGAAATAACTGACTTGCATAATATACGTAGTCCTGATTGGTTTGACAGATTTCAATTGACCAGCAATGCTTTGTAGCGTTTTATCGATAACAAAGATAGAAGGTCATTTCACATTTGGGTTGAAGCCAAGTAGGTACTGTGGGAATACCACAGCATCATTTGAACTTGACGAGTCATCAATCTTACGTGCAAGACATTTTTTTTGTTTGAGTTGCCGTACAAAAAGCAAATATCGACAACTAGCCCAGCATCTGCCGTGCACTACCCTTCAATTTCTGGTCGGGCCGAAGACTGGTACATAGCTGAAGCGGTGACCCGTTTAGCCACTGCATATAGCAGCCTCCCGGTACCTCTCCACAGTGAGGCAGGCGAGAACAATACAGAATTCAACACTTAACAATCATCAGGACGAACACAACAGACAAGAGAGAACAGAAACATCATACATGACAACACAGGCAACAATAATTCAAACATCAGACGAGCAATACAACATATAACAAAACTGAATCTGAGACACTGTGGAGAGGCGTGACTAGCGGATTGATTGAGCCGGGTCAACTCAACCACCTGTCTTGAAGAGATATAGAACGAAAGAGGACCATGAGCTAAGTTGTATCCGCAGGTTGATACCTCACGTGATACAACCGCCCTAGTACCTTCAGGACTCCTACACCACACCTCACAGGCCTTCTCTAGAACGACGATTATACCAATCACTTGTCATGTTTTACAAAATCAAAAACAACATTGTTAATACACGACACCAGTGCCTTATCATAATAAATATATAGCTTTCTGATATGACCAGATTGGTGAACAATTCACAGTTATCTCCTAACATTGAAAGCATTATCAGTGTTCAACTGAGCCAGTGCCTTATCATAATAAATATATAGCTTTGTGATATGACCAGATTGAATGAGTTGATCTCATGTCTGATTCTCATTGTCAATTGTTTCAGATATTTTCAGCAATTTCTATCAATAAATGCAGTCTCATTTAATGATAACATGTATGGATTTTTTTCTTTTCAAGCACTGAGTATACTGCAAAATGGAAATATTCCAACTTTCCTCGGAGAGGAGACTTTGGCAGAACTGTTCTCTGATCAAGAAACCACCAATCAGTGCATTCAGAATTTGAGAAAAGGCTTTGATTTTCTTGGCCTCTATAAGGTAATTGATTTATAAGTACATATAAAATACATATAAAGAGAACATATATTAACCCTTTATCTGCTATACGCGACATAAGTCGCGCTAACGTCATGACGTACGTAATGCTAATCGCGACATTTGTCGTCCCAACAATGGTCTATAACGGCATTCCGTTTGGTGGTCTATACTGGTATCTTGAAGTGTTATACAGGGTTGCTATACGCTGTTTTATTGCAAGAGGATCATTCATTGGTCAATAGAATGCAAGGGAGATAATTCAATACCGATTAGACCAATCAGAATCTGTTTAACAAACAGGTGTATACTGTCTGACCTTGAATTTGAAAGTAAACAAAATGGATGTCGATGTCAATTCACATTCGTCATCGTCAGATTCTGACACAGATTACGAGTTTGAGGGTTTTCCTGAGGCATCATTTAGGGGAAAACTTTTGCGAGAGGTAGACATGATACAAATTCCGACGGACATTGATATTCAAAGCGATGTGGAGATGGGTTGGAATTCAAGTACATCCGAATTTGCCCCCGTAGACATTCCAGTAAACGCGCCATTCACCGGGTGCGCAAAACTGAATGTTGAACTGGACCACACAGAGCCTTTACAATTCTTCAAACTATTCCTGTCGGACAGTTTTATTGAGGAAATATCCTGCCAAACAAATGACTATGCCAATTTGAAGATAGAAAAGATGAATTTAAAACCTCACAGTAGGATGAATAAATGGACTGATGTGACTTCTGATGAGATGAAAATGTTCTTTGCGTTGGTGATAGCAATGGGACTAGTCAGAAAAAGTGAAATTAGTAACTACTGGTCTTCTCATGCTATCACAAATACTCCATTCTTTGGACACACAATGACCAGGGATCGGTTCATGATTATTCTCTCGAACTTTCACATTCGTGACATTGCGGACAATAACAGTTCTTCGGCAAGTCATGATCGACTCTATAAAATAAGACCTATGATTGAACAAACATTGAATGCATTTCAAACCGTGTACAATCCTGGACAGGATCTTAGTGTTGATGAAGCAACATGCCCATGGAAGGGAAGGCTAAGATTCAAAGTATATAATCCAAGCAAGCCCAATAAGTTTGGGATAAAACTGTATCAGGTGTGTGAATCCAGTACCGGTTACTGCATGGGTTACGATGTGTATGCTGGAGACAGTTCTTCTAACGATGTTTATGTTGAAGCTCTGGGTTTAGACACTGAGAAAATCACGACAACCAGTAAGGTCGTTATAGGACTATTGACCAAATGTGGCCTATTGGACCAAGGACATCGAGTATATATGGACAACTATTACACATCACCAGAACTTTATGACATTTTGGATGCATACAATACATATGCTTGTGGAACTCTTCGGTTAAACAGAAAAGGTGTAACAGAGGCTCTAAAAATAAAACAAAAGTTGGAAGTAGGGGAATGCATCTTCAGGCGGAGAGAAAACTTGCTCAGTGTAAAATTCCATGACAAGCGAGATGTTTCAATGCTGACTAATTTCCATGAGGCAAAGATGTCTGTGTTGTACAAGGAATTTTCTAAAGATCACACACCAACTGTCAAACCATCATGTGTTGTTGATTATGTGAAACACATGGGTGGGGTTGATCTGAGTGACCAATTTAGTGCATACAACACTGTCTTGAGGAAATCTAAGAAATGGTGGCGCAAACTATTTTTCCATCTTTTCAATTTATCGATCATCAATGCTTTCACATTGTATAAACAGTTTGCAGATTCTACTAAATTGAAGAACCACCATGATTTTCGCCTAGCTCTGGCAAATGAATTGCTATTAGATATAGATGATGTACCTCAACCATCCAGGAAAGGTCGGAAAATTCTAGGTGAAATTCCTCAAAGACTTACCGGACGACACTTTCCAGAATATATACCACATAAAGCAGGTTCCAAACGTGCTCATCCAGCCAGAGACTGTGTTGCATGTAATAAACCAAAAGCTGATCGATCTGGTTTCAAAAGGAAACAGACCACATATCAATGTGACACATGTGATGTTGCGTTGTGCATACCTGAATGCTTCAAAGAGTATCACAGTCGTGTAAATTACAAGCTTGGTAGTGCATCAGGTGCTGACAGTCCTTGAAACTAGAGGATATAAACTGGTGCACATGTATTTACTGACTGCCTTTGCATCCAAGATTGTCCAAACTGTTATGTTGCTATTATTACAAAATTGTTATTATTATGAAGTTTTATTTATTTATTTATCACATAAATTGTTATTCAAAGTCATGACTCAAATTGTATCCATTTGTAACATTGGGGAGGAGTTCCATTCTACAGAACCGAATTCACTTCAAAGGCAACATGCTCAGAGCTCACCTGTATTTACACCATACATGTTCTGGTATATGGTACCATGTATAAACATCCACATATCTTATATAATAATTAATTCTGTGAATTTATTATTTCACTTTATATACAGGTAACAATGTACATTACTGTCATTCGATTATTCAGTCTTGAAAGTTTGTGGTGTATAATTATCTCAGGCAATTACAACAGAGAGGAATTTGACAGTTACCAAAAAAAAGATAAAAAATATTACATAATCGGCTATTTATTACTGATTATTAGCAATTTTCACCTGTATATGTAACAATACATGTACCTTACCTTCAGTAGATTATTCTCTTATGAATGATATGCTGCTATTGAGTTTTGTGGTATATAAGGTAATTTTATTATCACCATAAACACTGCCATAATTGGATGTTATATGCATTTATATGTGGATTTTTCCTATATTTTACATCAATTTACCTGTATTTTTACCTGTACAGGTGTGCTAACGAGCACCTTACCTTGGTGCAATGTTCAATTTTTAAGGTCAAGCATGATTTCCCATACAAAATGATAATACTTGTATATACATGTATAAACATGGTACCTATGGAACATTGTACATGTACATGAAATATTACAGATAAATGGATGCTATATGCAGTAAAATGTTGATTTTTCTGATATTTTACATCAATTTACCTGTATTTTTACATGTACAGGTGAGCTAATGAGCACCTTACCTTTGGTGCAATGTTTGATTTTAAAGGTTAAGTTGGAATGCTGTGCTACTACTGAAGTTGGTGGTACATATTTACTTTTATCATCATCATAAACAGATGTCATATACAATTATAAGTGGATTTTTCTTACATTTTACATCAATTTACCTGTATTTTTACCTATACAGGTGAGTTAACGAGCACCTTACCTTTAGTGTAATGTTTGATTTTAAAGGTCAAGTCTGGTTTTCCCAAAAGGTATAGGTATTAGTGTCCCCTGTGTGTCACAATTCGATGTGACCATGGTCAAATATACTGCAACAATTTAGTTGATATTATACTGATATTACAGCAATTAACTCAGCATTACAGTACCAAGTGATGTTCTATATATATAGCAGATAAAGGGTTAAAAGGTCAGTTGACCACATGTCCTCTGACGAAGTTGGCAAATGTAAAGAATGGCAAAGTTGAAACATAAATAAAGAGGAATGTGAAGAAAACAATCAACCAGACCAAATTTCGATCTTGGCGAGTTGGTCTGCGTCTCCTGCATCTAACTCATATACAAACTTTGGAACTGATCAGGTACATGTAATTCACGCTAAAGTTATGTCAGACAACAATATTGAATTTTCCAAGTCGAAAAAGGGGCATAACTCTGGGTGAAACAATCAGACCAGGCCAAATTTCAAACTTGGCCTGCGTCCCCTGAGCATGACGGGTGCAAATTTTTGCTCCTGTCTTTCTAAAAAACATCACACAAAGTAATATCGGTAAGTCTTCAGTGATAATAATATTATATAAACACAGGCCGCAATCGATACAATCCACAAAGTAATATCGGTAAGTCTTCAGTGATAATAATACTATATAAACACAGGCTGCAATCGATACAATCCACAAAGTAATATCGGTAAGTCTTCAGTGATAATAATATTATATTAACACAGGCCGCAATCGATACAATCCACAAAGTAATATCGGTAAGTCTTCAGTGATAATAATATTATATAAACACAGGCTGCAATCGATGCAATCCACAATGTCATATCGGTAATCATATAAATATTATTCTTAGTGAATTTGTGATAAATATTTATGAAGTTCTCAGACCATTCCATGAATTTTAAAATAATAATGAAAATGGTGTCTGTTCGGCTTCAAACAGTGTAATTGCGGTTGAGAGAATTTTGGAATAGACAAAACCTTCACTGATAGCATGCACGATGGGAAGAGCGATAACTCTTCTACTTCCTTTCTTGAACTTTCGAACACTTTCTTGATGATTGATTATTCCCACATAATGTTAGGGCTAAGGCAGTTATGAGCTCTCACCCTCAAAGGTCCCAGATGACCGTGGACTATCAAAAAATGAATTCTGGTTTGAATGACTTTGATAAAGACGAAACCAGGGCGATCAAGTTGATGACACAGAAAGTGACAATGTTTGTGTATTCTACTGGTGCTGAGGTTGGAGAGAATGATGATGTTTCTATCTCAGAATCAGCTGGCACTCACACTGACCTGAGTCATTTGGACCAACATATTGCTCAGCTCAAAAGCAAAGTTAAGCAGGCCGAGCTGGAACAGGAATGAGAAAACAAAATTCTGGAGATAAAGCGGTTAGAGCAGAAATTGTCCACTACCAGAGAGAGCACCAAGAGAATTAAAGGTGTGCATGCTAGTGCTAGTAATTCTACAAAAGATATGTCTATAGATATTGATAAATTGTGAAAACTTGAATTTCTTAATGCGAAAGTTTTCCAGAAACTTTCATCACTTGATCTTGCAGCTAACAATAATAATGAGTATTTTTCTTTTATTAGTGACTTGTAGTTTTTCCCCTTTCAGAACAGCAGTTATTGCAGTTGAAGACGGATGCTCGACAGTCAACTGCACATGCCTTTGCTATAGGAACATATAAGTATTTGGTTGTTCAATGGAACTCTTACCACCTATTTTGCACATATTTTGAATTGACAGATCTGCCACCTTCAACAAAATGTTTGATCCTTTTTGTACAATCTTTATCTTGTTCATTTAAATCAGTTTAGGCCATCAAAAATTATCTGAGTGACGTTCGCGTTCTCCATACACTGTTGGAGTATGACAAATCAGGCTTTGGGGCACATGAACTGCGGCTAATTTTGCGCCTATCCAGGATAATCTCTCACAGCAGGCCTTGCCTATCACTCCAGCATTACTATCACTCCAGCATTACTATCACTCCAGCATTACTAATTCATTCGCCACAATAATTCCAATCACCTGTACACCAGACATATGGACTGAAAGTATTTCACAGAGTTGCAATCGGATTTGTTCCGAAAAGTCTACATTTTGGCTACTGGACCATGAAAGCAAGGTGTGATGATTTATGTATAACAAGAGGTGTGCACTCGAGTGCTAACATACCCCCACCATGGCAAATTCAACCCGCATTATCCATAAACTCAACAACAAAGATTTTTTAACTTTAAAAAAAAATTCGAACTAATAATATCGATATGGTGTCACAAGAAGCTTGTACAGAAAAAATTATTCAAATTGGTTCATATTTGTTAAAGTTATTAAGTCGGACAGTCAAAATAAGTCGAAAATGAAGTGTAATATTACGAAAAACAGTCTGAGCCAATCCATAGCCGCATCATGTAGAGAGGGTATTGTGAGAAGTATGTATACCAAAAATTATTGAAATCGGTTCATATTTGTTGAAGTTATTAAGTCGGACAGAATTTTCTAAGTCAAAATAAGTAGAAAATAAGGCGTAACTTGAAGAAAAAAAAAGTCGGACCGAATCGCAATTAGCATCATGCGGAGAGGCAGTCCTAACGAGATTTCATACAAAAAATTATTGATATCGGTTCATAGTTGATCGAGTTATGAGGTCGGACGGACGGACGGAGAAAACGTGACGGATGGACAGGCGCAGTCAATCCAGTATACCCCCCATTTTCTTCGAAAGTTGGGGTATAATCATTTCACCAGTTTGTTTCTATGTGTGATTGATCTTAACGGTATTTTCATGGAATAGATACATTTTCTTATAAATAAGATAATATTATGTGATCACCAAGTATATCAGCGACTAGTTTGGACATAAAGGTCTGGGGTATCAAACACATGACTTCTTCTCCAGGATACCAAGATAACGGGGAAGCAGAAGCAGCTGTAAAAACTATCAAAACAATGAAAGAACCAATATCTAACCCTGATAGAAATACAAAACACTCCAAAACATGAATGCTTTAGGCTTAAAATAATATATATGTATATGGAAGAAGAGGAATAACTCTACATATGCATGACACATGATCTGACAAACTCATATTTTCATAGTTCCTTCATTAGAGGGAGACCACAATGGTTCAATCATATAAAGGAAGCTTGATAATACGCAGTAGAAAGATTACAATGCTGAAGATTTGGACAAAGCTGTCGGAAAAATTAGGAATGGGACACTCTCACTCAGAAATACAATTCATGTGTATCTGCGGAACTCTGGATTGTAGTATGCCATGGAGGACTAATTTTTTGCGCATGCATCTCCTGAACTGTTCCAGTCACATATTGTCCTCACAAAATAGGAATGTTGATATTGACTGGTGTTTGCGAATATCAGTTGGAATGTATAGTTTATACATTCGTGCTCTTCTACTACATGTATGTTTTTCGCTTGGTAGTCCGAGAAATCCTTGGCTTTGATTTTCCTGCCTGGTCATTTCCGAATAACTTTGCCCTCTTGGTAGTCTGAGAAATCCTTGGCTTTGATTTTCCTGCCTGGTCGTTTCCGTAAAAATTTGCCCTAAGATTCAATAGCTGGCATTGAACATCCACAATCTATGGTCGAGGGGATATAACTCTAAAAATTTAAGAGATCTGAAAACACACTGCATTATATAATTAATGATTATACAATGGTTCGTCATTGACCAGAGGAGTGCCTTGCGCATGCATGAACGGTTCGCCCAACAGTTCCTGCTCGAGAGGGTTCCGCGTGAATCTTAATTTTACAGTTGCAACTAAATATCGGGTGTAATGAACATTAAATATCTCATGAATATCTGATAAATGATAATACGTTCTGTCTGATGCAGATTAACGAGGAATTTGCCACTAAGAAGTAACTGAATGGTATTCTACAAAAACAACACACACACATCTCCTAATTTTGAATAACTTCAATCATTGGTCTAAAATATACACCTGTCAGTAAGCCCATCCTCGAAGATAAACCCAGTCTGGGTTTTTTACCCTAAACAAAATATGGGGTGGTCCTCGTAGATAAGCCCACCCCCATTTTTGAGCATTTGGAAGGTGAAAATACTCTGTGCTTTTATTATTTTGTCCAGTTGTTTCTTAAAATAATAAAGATGTATAATAGTATACACTTAATAACCGCTATTCAACACCAGGTTGGAATACATACGTCAGTCACTTACACGAGAAGGCAAGAACCTATTTCCTAAATTGGGTCAAAATGAAGCGACCAAGATTTGGATATATATACGACTGCATGAGGAGGAGCAGACAAATATTCAAATCAGCCCTGAGAAATTGCAAATCAAGAAAAGAACAAATGAAGGCGGATAAATTAGCGGATAATTTTACGAACAAAAACTATAAGGAATTTTGGAAATCAGTAACAGGTGGTAACTCCGGTGGACATGTTAACTGCATAGACGGGAAAAGTGGCGAATCCGATATTACATTGTATTGGGGAGAACACTTCCAGAACATATTTTGTAACACCGTTCAACAGCACGATCTTCACACATACGAGGACGAACCTGAAAAACGAATTTTCATCACAGAGAAGGAAATCGAAACATCAATAAAATCATTAAAATCGGGTAAATCACGAGGCCCAGATGGGTTAGCAGCTGAACACCTTAAATACTGTGACGAAAGAATCAATACATGCCTCATGTTTCTGTTCAACAAAATACTGGAAACCGGTCACCTTCCACCAAAACTGCTGAAAGTAACGCTTGTTCCGATTTTAAAGAATAAGAATGCTAACATCTCGTCATCTGAAAATTATCGACCTATAGCTCTATCAACACTCATATCAAAAATATTCGAAAAAGTTGTTCTGCAGAAAATTTCTCATCGCCTTCATACAACCGATAATCAATTCGGTTTCAAGAGCGGACATTCCACTGACAGTTGCATTCTGGCACTCAAAGAGACAATAAATCACTATATATCGAAGAATACCCCTGCTTTCGTCTGCTTTCTTGACGCCAGCAAAGCATTTGATAGAGTCAATCACAGAACATTAACCCAATTATTGTGGAAACGCGGTATACCGACCTCAGTCATCAATGTCCTCAGTAATTGGTTTGGAAATCAGGAATACAACGTCAGATGGGGAGGATCGCACTCGCCTCCATTCCGGCCAACGAGTGGAGTTCGACAAGGCGGGGTTCTCAGTCCTTATTTGTTTAATGTGTACATAAATGGTATAAGTGAGAGGTTGAATGAAAGCGAGAGTGGATGTGTGATAGGTGGTAAGAGAGTAAACCATTTATGCTATGCTGATGACATGTGTCTACTTGCACCCTCTCTAGAGGGACTTCGTCGTCTCGTGAGAATATGTGAAGCCGAAGCTTTACCCATAAATTTGGTATATAATTGCACAAAAACAGTAGGGATGGCGTTCATACCAAAATCCCTACGCCTCACGACCTTTCCAAAACTTTTTCTCATGGGTAGAGAACTTAAGTTTGTTCCCGCCTATAAATACCTTGGACATATTCTCAGAGACGATCTTATTGATGATGATGATATTATGAGGCAATATAGATCAATTTGTTCCCGTTCCAATATCCTCATGAAAAAGTTTTACAAGTGTTCATTTGATGTAAAACGCCATCTTTTTCATGCTTATATTTCATCATTATATTGTTGTACTCTGTGGGAAAATTTCACCCAGCGCAGTTACCGCAAATTAATTGTATGTTATAACAATGCCTATAGGAAGTTTATGGGGTATGAATGGAGATGTAGCGCAAGTGGGATGTATGCCAGGGATGTTGTGAGTTCTGTTCCTATGTTGATAAGAAAGAGTGTGTATGGTCTGAGAGAACGTGTGACTGAATCTGAAAATACAATTTTGCATGCAATCATTAATTCCGATTTATTTTATGAATCTTATCTTTTCAAACATTGGAAAGAAATTCTGTATTACATATAATTGATATCTCTATCATATGGGCCATTTGAGCCTGAATTAAATAAACTATATAATTGTTGTGAGTTATACACATCTTATTCTATTCTATTCTATTCTTAGTTGTTGGGTCAGTCAAAGATCAAATCAATAAATTATATTTAAAAAATTAGCTACTCACCTGGCATAATTCGCCACCCAAAAAACTCCCGGAAACGCATCGCGTTTTGTTCCGTCTTCCGGTTAAAGTTTTTTACTCTAACCGGAGCCAAGCATGTGCACTGCGCATATCACCAGTTTGATTTCTTGGCGCTCCAAATCAGGACGTGCTGAAAATATTTGCTGCTATGTCAGAATCATAGGAATCTATTTCTCCAACTGAATCAACCGCTGGTGTGAAAATCGTAAGAAAAGGACAAAACGTAAATCGAGATACGATGTTCTGGAAGAAAAGATAGCCGCTCAAGAACGGGAGATGTCCAAACTTTGGAAAGAGACTGGCGAGAAGTTGGACATCATCGGTGGCTTGTGTCAGAGTACGCAGCCCAGGGGGTCGTGTAGATCGCCCGATATAAATTCTAAGTCTAGGGGATCGTCTGGATCGCCCGTAAGATGAAGAATATCAAATGCTCAGGAGCCGAAGAGGCTGCCCAGAAAGCATGACCGATACGAACGTCAAAGTGCAGAGAACGTACAGTATGATAGTTCAGACGACGATGTGTTGTCGGTGACATGTCATGGACACGATTTTGATAACATCTGTTGATCAGAATAAAAGTGAAACACTGTCCTGTAATGTACTAATAGCCAAGGGCTTAGTGAACATTTTTGGCAAAGATGCCTTACCAAAACAACCTGAATGTGTCAAGGGTTTGACTTTAGATCAAGCTCAGGGGAAAGTGCTTGAAGATTCATGGCACAGTAAAGAGCCAACATCCTTAAGTGCTTTTCCGAAAGTTTTACTTGAAGAGTTTCCAATTGCGGAGTCTTCAAAAGATTTCTTGAATATACCTCCTATTGATGAATTTGTTTAACAATGTTTGATAAAGACACATGGAAAATCGTCCCAAATCAGATCTGGAAAACAGTTGATTTCAAATCCATTCAAGTTCATTGAAAAGACAGCCTATATAGGTCAGTGCGCTGCTCAGATGGGAATAGCTGTTAATGTTTATATACAGCCAGCCTTAGCATCTCTCATGGAAGGTGTTCAAGCTGAGGTTGTTGACTTGGATCGACTAACACAACAAATTAGTGACATTTTTTCAATGTCAACCAAAGTGTTAGACCAATTAGGCCTCACAGGGGTAATTCAGCATTTGAATCGTCGACAAACAGCAATCAGTGATGCAAATTTGTAACAGATCCCAGAGAATTAGCTAATTTACCGCTAACATCTGACGGGTTATTCGGGGATCAGCTGGAAAGTTTTCTCAGAGCGAGAAAAGATCAGAATAAAGTTGTGAATGAACTGTTGTCTTTCGTCAAGACTTCTAAAAGAACTTTGTTGCTAAAACGATGTTAAACCCCAATCAATCAATCAATCGTCCAGAAGTTCTGGCATTTCCTCTGCCACGAAAAGAATCCTTCGGAATTATTTTAGGAATTCAAAAAGGCTGAAACTCTGTTGATTTCGATGTGGACTGTTGGTCCTGGTCATTCCTGAATGATTCCGAACGTTCCGGCCAGGTAACAGTTCTTGCAACTTTCTTGGGTGGTCCTTGAGAAGATTTTTCAGTCAAAGCCATATCACGACGAGAAGAAACAGATTATCAAAATCGAGTGAAGCAACTGTGAATAGAAATGACAGTGAATTAGACTAAAACAAAACAGATGATATACAACTAAAAACACCCAAATCAGAGCGGGAGTGCTCGATTGGGGCCAGAACCATTCAGAAACTGACCATTGTGCTAACACATCTAAAACAGAATATCAGAACACATAGCAATACTGTTTAGAAAACAGCAAATGTAAAACTTACATGAAATGTTTTCATCAAATATAAATACTGTATTAATACTTTTGTATATTAAAATATTTCCAGTAGTTGAGTAAGTTGTTTATACTCGCTCCTGGGAAGACTCATCAGATATTTATGATATCTGATGAATCTGGCAGGAGTCTTTATTAAATCATCAAGTTGACAATCAGGAGAATGGATCGTCCGTATGTAATCCCTCGCCCATGTCCAAGAATTTAGCCAAACTGCAACGGTGTACTCATCCAAAGATGGTGTTGAAACATCTTTTCAAACTTTGAATGTTCAAAGTCCAATCTCTGCTTCTGAGAGTCAAAAGACTTGACATGCCTTGGGAGATTTTTGTTTTGGAACGACTAGATCAACATACTTATTATCTGTCTGAGTGCTGGCATTAACATACTTTTTCTTAGAAACGGCAGCCGAGTATGTGATTTGAGAAATTGATGGTCTAGCATCAACCAATTTCTTAGCATCCATGTACATAAATGTTTTTCAGCTTTACATCTTTGTATTTTGAATTCATAGTATTTCAAGAGAATGCCCCAACAGGGACTCTGGGTTGGTTTTCAGAATGTCACAAATCATTGAAGTTTTCAGGACCTTGACAGTTTGAACATTTTTAGGATTTGTACAATCCTTATAATCATGACCAGGAACAGAGCAGCGTGCACAAATGGATTCTTTACTTTTACAATGTTCCTGGCCATGGCCGTAGCCCTGGCATTTAAAACATTGTAATGGATTCGGAACATAGGTATGTAAATCTACTTTCATGTACCCAACCTTCAATGTCGGTGGATGATCGCACCGATCGAAGGTCAGGAGGTAACTATTCAGAGGAACTCGAATACCATCAACAGCTTTTGTAAATCGACGGACTTCTGTAACTCCCTGTGCTGCCAACTCCGCCAATATCTCTGATCCCGAAGTATCAGCTATATGGCGGGTCTGCAACACAGCTCTGTTACTAATGTCTTGTGAGGAGTAACCAATACTGGTGTTTGTGCAATAGATATCAACTCTAGCAGAGCATCAGATTGAACTTTCTTTGAGCATTCAATCAAGAGAGAGCCACCCATTGGCCCAGTCCTGATTGGTTTGACAGATTTCAATGCTTTGTAGTGTTTTATCGATAACAAAGATAGAAGGTCGTTTCACATTTGGAAGAATGTGCAGGCTTGGATGACACCTGAGGCACTGACAGGCCCACACAAAACTCACAGGATCCAAGGTGTGTACATATCACTGTGTACAGGTGTATAATTTATCAAGTCATCATCAGTCATGTTGGGCACAGGTTCCAAAGCGTCTACATAGCCCGAACGGTCTACGATAGGCCGATCAGGCTACAAAAAGTGTAAACAAATCGGCCGAGCACAGCTTGGATGAATTCTATTTAAAAACAAGAGCAGAAAGGTTTAACTAAACGATGCCAAAAACCATACAGATAAAGAACGTGCTAAGAAAAACCTAGGTACGAAATATGAGGCATATCAGAAGAAAAATTTTGACTTAGATGCATCAGATAGCATTTGTGTGCAGGGTTAATTATTTTCTAAACCGATCAACCGATCGATACCAAAAACTATACAGGTGAGCCAAATGGCAATGGGTAAAAAAATACAGGAGTTATGGCATCGGATAGAACATGACCAGGTATGGATGGAAAGTGTCAATCATTTCTAAACCGATCAATACCAAAAACTGTACAGGTGAGGGGTGTGTCATCATAAACATGCACATCAAATTTTAACATGATCCGATAAAAAATATTTGAGTAATCGAATTGGATAGCAAGTGTCTACGGACAGACAGACGGACGAACGAACGACCGACGGATGGTTGATCCGGACGTCCGCATTATGTGTACCATACATGGTTTGGGTACGCATAAAAATGAATTGTGCGGCTAGAATTGTTTTGAGAGAGATAATACGATTTCCAGATTACAAGGCAAGTTTTGTAACTATAAGAGGGTGATGACCCCCCCCCCATTCCCTTTATTCGGTACCCAGCTTAAAACTGACCCTGGCATCCGGAATACTCTATAACAGAGAGATAGAATCCGGAATACTCTTTAACTAATTTGATTGAAAATGGACTGAATAATAAACGGCAATTTATACGTAGAGTACCATCGACGAATAATTATTTTAGATTTCGCCCAAAAATTTAACCAAGTTGCCAACCCACTTGGTTTCCATACCGAGGAAAGTCTAGCTGTATGGGATATTGTATGCAGAAAGAACAATTAAATACCCAACAATTAAATACCCAATTCAGGGAGGTGCTTGGTCATCTGAATATCCCCACGATTTGGATTATTAAATAATGACAAGTTCCCCTTCTGCTCCATTACATAACCAGGAAGCCATTTCTCTGTGTTTGGTTACATGAAGGAACATACCGACGTTGTCACTAAACGCGAAAAATATGTTTTTACAATTTACAATACTGTAGTTGGACAGACACCTATTAGCGACTCGGTTCTTTTGTATTTATTGTCTGTTAATGACCATGCATAAAGAATTAGGCTGTACAAACTGTTTTGTTCGTTTCGCACTCTATGGCGCGAACAAAGGATTGTCCCATTCATGGTGACAGAGTGTTTGTTTAAGTATTTGTTTGAGTACACCCGCTAACAAAGGGCAAATTAACGTGTCACTTGTAAAAACAAAATAGTACCAGGGCTATTATAAATGCGATGCTGTGGGTACACCAGTCATAATTACTCAGTCATTATGAACTTGAAACGAAAGCGCAACGACCTCTCCCTGGCTTTTATCGATCGATGTTTTTACAATTTTCCCTCGGTAAGTAACAACAAACACACAATCTGACAATGGTATTACAAATATTTTAATATTATATGAAACAATCAATAAAGAGAACAATATTATGAAGTAAATCCACATTTAATAACAGGTATTTTAAAGTTTTTATATCAAACAAATATCGGTCAAGTCAGTGGTACATCGTCAACTCGAAATTTCGTTTTGGTGCATCGTCAACTCAAAATTACAATGTTTTGGTGCAAATTCGTCTAATAAAATAATCGGTTATTCAAATAAAAAATTGCTGCACCGAGCATATTCTATTAACCGAAATAGACTGTATTTGGATAACATCCTGTCATCCTACTATCATAAATAATCTGAACTTCAACTTCACATCTGAAGTGAAGGTTTAGTTAATTACAACTAATTTTTATTTGTTCAACTAATTTCAAGAAGAAATATGTCATCATCTATTACTGTTTATTACAGAGATGGGTCTGGGCCTTCCGGAAAGACCGCCCTGTCATAGAGAACACCAATAACGGACTAGATCGGCAGAATCAAACCATCAAGAACGTTCTCCTGAAAAGGGCACAGTTGGACTTAAGGACAATGGTTGAAGATCTAGTTGACTAGTTTGTCCCTGATACTTACACAAAGTGAGTTAGCCCTCTCACGTTTATGTTATAACACAACCATGATTCAACTGCAACATTAACACTTTTAACTTATTATCCGAAAAATTCCCATCAATTAATAGTGTTTATTCACAACTTGTATTATCCTTTCATCACAAAAAAAATAATTCAAATGAAAGTGTCAATGACACTGTAGCTCAACTTGGAAAGGGAATAATTTAATATATTACAGTCAATGGAGCGATTAGGAATGTGGAAAGTTGAATGTCTAATACTAGTTTATAGACATGAAGAGAAAAGTAAAATCCAAGATGGCTGCTGGCGGCCATGTTTTCGGCCGAATGACCCCAAAATGAGTCGTTCCCATCTACATGTCATCGTTAACATCAATGACAAATTTTATGACGATCAGACTAAAGGTACGACCTGTAGCCCATGCTATAGAATTTAGTCATACAAAGAGTAAAATCCAAGATGGCTGCTGGCGGCCATGTTTTTTGGCCGATTGACCCCAAAATGACTCGTTCCAATCTACATGTCATTGTTAACATCCATGACAAATTTGATGATGATCAGACTAAAGGTACGACCTGTAGCCCATGCTAAAGAATTTAGTCATACAAAGAGTAAAATCCAAGATGGCTGCTGGCGGCCACGTTTTTTCCGCCAAATGACCCCAAAATTACTCGTTTCCATCTACATATCAACATTAACATCCAGGACAAATTTCATGATGATCAGACGAATCGTACGACCTGTGGCCCGTGCTAATGGATTAAATTTTGAAATCCAAGATGGCCGCTGGCGGCCATGTTTTTTGTCTGAATGACCCCAAAATGACTTGTTCCCATTTACATTCCAATTTCAACAGCCATGAAAAATTTTATGATGATCAGACTAAAGGTACGACCTGTAGCCCGTGCTAAAGGATTTAGTCATACAAAGAGTAAAATCCAAGATGGCTGCTGGCGGCCATCTTTTTTGGCCGAATGACCCCAAAATGACTCGTTCCCATCTACATGTCATTATTAACATTCACGAAAAAATTTTATGATGATCAGACTAAAGATACAACCTGTAGTCCGTGCTAAAGGATTTAGTCATACAAAGAGTAAAATCCAAGATGGCTGCTGGCGACCATGTTTTTTGGCCGATTGACCCCAAGATTACTCGTTCCCATCTACATGTCATTGTTAACATCCATGACAAATTTTATGATGATCAGACTAAAGGTACGACCTGCAGCTCGTGATAAAGAATTTAGTCATACAAAGAGTAAAATCTAAGATGGCTGCTGGTGGCCATGTTTTTTGGCCGAATGACCCCAAAATTACTCGTTCCCATCTACATGTAAATATTATCATCCATGACAAATTTCATGATGATCAGACAATCAGTACGACCTGTGGCCCGTACTAATGGATTAAATTTTGAAATCCAAGATGGCCGCTGGCGGCCATGTTTTTTGTCCGAATGACCCCAAAATGACTCGTTCCCATCTACATTCCAATATCAACAGCCATGACAAATTTTATAATGATCAGACTAAAGGTACGACCTGTAGCCCGTGCTAAAGGATTTAGTCATACAAAGAGTAAAATCCAAGATGGCTGCTGACGGCCATGTTTTTTGGCCGAATGACCCCAAAATGACTCGTCCCCATCTACATGTCATTGTTAACATCCATGACAAATTTGATGATGATCAGACTAAAGGTACCACCTGTAGCCCGTGCTAAAGAATGTAGTCATACAAAGAGTAAAATCCAAGATGGCTGCTGGCGGCCATGTTTTTGGGCCGAATGACCCCAAAATTACTCGTTCCCATCTACATGTCAATATTAACATCCATGACAAATTTCATGACGATCAGACGAACAGTGCGACCTGTGGCCCGTGCTAATGGATTGAATTTTGAAAACAAAGATGGCCACTGGCGGCCATGTTTTTTGTCCGAATGACCCCAAAATGACTCGTTCCCATCTACATTCCAATTTCAACAACCATGATAAATTTCATGATTATCAGACTAAAGGTACGACCTGTAGCCGGTGCTAAAGGATTTAGTCATACAAAGAGTAAAATCCAAGATGGCTGCTGGCGGCCATGTTTTTTGCCCGAATAACCCAAAAATGACTCGTTCCCATCTACATGTCATTGTTAACATCCATGACAAATTTTATGACGATCTGACTAAAGGTACGACCTGTAGCCCGTGCTAAAGTATTTAGTCATATAAAGAGTAAAATCCAAGATGGCTGCTGGCGGCCATCTTTTTTGGCCGAATGACCCCAAAATGACTCGTTCCCATCTACATGTCATTATTAACATTCTTGACAAATTTTATGATGATCAGACTAAAAGTAGGACCTGTAGCCCGTGCTAAAGGATTTAGTCATACAAAGAGTAAAATCCAAGATGGCTGCTGACGGCCATGTTTTTTGGCCGAATGACCCCAAAATGACTCGTTCCCATCTACATGTCATTATTAACATTCTTGACAAATTTTATGATGATCAGACTAAAAGTAGGACCTGTAGCCCGTGCTAAAGGATTTAGTCATGCAAAGAGTAAAATCCAAGACGGCTGCTGGCGGCCATGTTTTTTGGCCGATTGACCCCAAAATGACTCGTTCCAATCTACATGTCATTGTTAACATCCATGAAAAATTTGATGATGATCAGACTAAAGGTACGACCTGTAGCCCGTGCTAAAGAATTTAGTCATACAAAGAGTAAAATCCAAGATGGCTGCTGGCGGCCATGTTTTTGGGCCGAATGACCCCAAAATTACTCGTTCCCATCTACATGTCAATATTAACATCCATGACAAATTTCATGACGATCAGACGAACAGTGCGACCTGTGGCCCGTGCTAATGGATTGAATTTTGAAAACAAAGATGGCCACTGGCGGCCATGTTTTTTGTCCGAATGACCCCAAAATGACTCGTTCCCATCTACATTCCAATTTCAACAGCCATGATAAATTTCATGATTATCAGACTAAAGGTACGACCTGTAGCCCGTGCTAAAGGATTTAGTCATACAAAGAGTAAAATCCAAGATGGCTGCTGGCGGCCATGTTTTTTGCCCGAATAACCCAAAAATGACTCGTTCCCATCTACATGTCATTGTTAACATCCATGACAAATTTTATGACGATCTGACTAAAGGTACGACCTGTAGCCCGTGCTAAAGGATTTAGTCATGCAAAGAGTAAAATCGAAGATGACTGCTGGCGGCCATGTTTTTTGGCCGAATGACCCCAAAATTACTCGTTCCCATCTACATGTCAATATTAACATCCATGACAAATTTCATGACGATCAGACGAACAGTACGGCCTGTAGCCCGTGCTAATGGATTGAACTTTGAAATCTAAGATGGCCGCTGGCGGCCATGTTTTTTTTCCGTATGACCCCAAAATGAATCATTCCGGTACAAATGTTGATGTCAACAGCTATGACAAATTTCATAATGATCCGATCAAAGGTACGACCTGTAGCCTCTATTGTTGACGCGTTACGTACACACGCACACACGCACACACGGACGACAAAGCCATGGCAATAGCTCAAACTTTACAAAGTAAAGTTGAGCTAAAAAGGATTAATGACCAGATGCAAATTTTGCCAAAATTTCCAGATAATTCAAAATGGAATTTCTTTTTCAAGTTTGGTACAAACACTTACAGATTATAGAGTGACAATATTTTAAAACTATATAACAAGTTGGGAATTATAACCCCATTTACTATACTTTTATGGCATGAACAATATTTAAAATTTCACTATTTTCAGGTAACAAGAACATCCGTAAAATAGAACATTTAAAAAAGTTCAGTTTATATATCTCTGATATCATATCTGAAGATCATTAGAGGAAACTTAATCTTTCTCGCTTCAAGAAATTTCAGAATTATTTTAATTTAGAAACACAGCCACCCATAACTAATTTTTATTTGAGAATGTTCATGCCCCGCAGCCCCAGCCTGTTGAGTTGATCCCATTGATATAAATATAAGACCCCAGCTACCTGTGTAGTAGACATACATGATAACATGTAATACATATATAACACAGCCACCCTCTCTATGAACTGGTTTATTGAAATATCCATTAAATGTTATGTCTAACAGGTACCGAAAGCTGAACACAGCCATGAGCCAGAGAGTTAAAAGGTGTATGATAAATTAAAAAAAAGAAGAAGTTTTTGTTAAGGGTACTCAATCCGATCAGACGCTCCTAAATTACTATTTCTTTGCATCCATCAAAGCTCAGAGTGATCAGATGTCGATTTTTGAAGTTTGTTATTTCTCGAGATGTGTAATACTATATGGCCCAGAAACACGTGGTCAAACGGCGGGTCTCGGACAAAATTGCGGATGAAGATAGATAACTCTAAAATCAAGTGGTAATACAGTCAAAGTTCGTGATAATATGGCCATATATTGTTGAACAAAATGTTGATACCAACTCCGTGAGAGACCTGCGGCATTTCAAGACAAAAATATCTCTGGCATTGATGGGTAATATTTACATACACAGTTATTCTCTTGTCATTAGGCCTGGATTATATAAATAAATGTTTTAAATTGGATATAACACCATTAAAGTCCTATTAATTTTTATTTTAACAAATGTATGTGTTTCAAAGATCTTTTAACTCTTCCATGACTGGAGCTTCATAAAATCTAGCAAAACCCTGTGCCAATGCATTCTCTGATAAATGTTATAAATGAGTCCCACAAATATAAGAGAATGCGTTGTCAAATGATCTTTAATGGTGCAACAGTGCAGCTTCTGTCATGAAAGTGTTAATGGTACTTAATCCAATTTGATAGTCCCCATATCATCAGATTCCAACAAATTCAATAACAATATTTATTTGCCCATAAGAGTGAATCTGTCTGGCCAAGAAACACTAAAAATTAATCATATATAAACTCAAAATTAAGGGCCATAACTCAAAAAATAACAAATTGGACAATTTTTTTATTTTTTTTTATCTCAATCAAGATATTGTTGTGAAAGATCCATAAACCCAATATGAAAACAATGTATTGATTATGTTTTATGTAACTTACAATGGAGAACCTTCCTATGGTAGGACAAATAAGATTGAGCATAGGAAATTAATGCTGTAGATGGATGTAATAAAGAAATATTTTGAATCGAGCGGACGAGCTGAGTAAATGCCTTCAAACTCACATGAAATTACATCTTATAAACTGTCTACTTTGCAGCTCCAACATCAGACTCAAATCACAATCACAGAAATTGTGGGTGGTCCAAGTCGGACAGCATGAGGTATCATTTGAGGCCGATAAAGAGCCATCATGTGACTGCAAATCGTGGGAACTTGACAAGCTTCCATCAGGGTTCGCGCTGTCACTTGCCAAATTTGCCAATGGCAAAAACAATTCACATTTGGCAAAAAATATTTTCATTTGGCAAAAGTTTTGGCAAGTAACTTTTTAATTCATCAATAAAGTTGAAAAAATATCGGTCAATCAATACCATTCATTTTAGGAAACTATTACAATAGATTTACATTAACACCTCCTTTAAGATGCAGTTAATCTGGTGACATTATTATCGATGGTGGGGGGATTACCCGTATTTAGTGTGATGGTGTTGTTTACATAGCTAATCCACTTGTGATGTTCCCTTCTGATGAAGCAACTCTGCTACCATTTTATTGTTCGATGATTGGTTTATTGTTGTATGATAAACCACAACAGAGATGCGAGTGTAATTGTTAACTAACTGCAATCCTATCGATATCAAACGTTGTTCAAACCGCCAGTGTCTAAACATAAAACTCAATCAAATGATACTATCAGGGATAACATTTGGCAAATTCTAATAGAATTTGACAAAAAATATTTTCATTTGGCAAATTATTTGGCAAAAGTAAATTTTGGTCCAACGTGGACCCTGGCTTCCATGCAAGCACATGCTTGCAACGATCAGAAATATCCAGAACATTGATTTGAGGTTATGTCAAAAAGCTATGCCAGTCATCCAAATTATGTGATGGACTCAAATGTAGTTCTGTTTAAGGATCAAATTGAAATATTGGTGAGTACAATCTCTAAAGTCAAATGAGAAATGGGGAGGGGCTGGATGGGTTGAGGGGTTGATGAGTTAGACTGAAAATATATATGTTTTAAAAATAAGTTTTCTGGCCATTTCATAATATTAAAAAGGTCGCGGACCACAGTGTCCCCTGAAACAGTGGTTAACACCAAGAGGGCTAACTCCAAGATTGACAGTGTTATTGAAATCAGTTAATATTTGTTCATTTTATTGTGCTTATGATAAAAAAATGGCGAGAAATCGTCAAACTAAGAGCCATAACTCAGGCAAACCTTGAAATAGTGTGCATGTCATTTGCAGAATGAGGTCCCCAGAGGGTGAATTTAGTGATGATACCCTGCACAGTGGGCTAGCATCACTAAATTCACCCTCTGGGGACCTCATTCTGCTTAGACTTCATCTTCTGGGAAGTATCTAGTCTAAATTTAACATTGTTTTTAGTTACTTTTTTTCCCTTCTGTTCAGTTTCTAGATCTCTTAATTTTCAGAAGATAAAATGAATAAAAGGTCAGCTGACCACAGTGTCCCCCGAAAACGTGGCAAGTCGATGCGCTTTGTTAAAGAAATTTTTTTAAATGTTGAAATTTTCTAAATCGAAAAGGGTTAATAATTCTGTTAAAAAAAATAATCTATTATATATATACATGTTGCACATCTCCAATATGTGGGTAACAATACTCTGAAGTTTCAAATATCTACGATCAAAACTGTAGGAGGAGTTGATTACACCATGAAGGTACCCTCATACAGAAAATTATAAAAAATGTTGAAATTTTCTAAGTCGAAAAGGGTTAATAACTCTGTCAAAAAATAATTTTTCCGTCATCTATATACATGTTGCACATCTTCAATATATGGGCAACAATATTCTGAAGTTTCAAATCTCTGGGATAAAATCTGTAGGAGGAGATGATTACACCATGAAGGTACTCAAAAGTGTTAGTCGGACGGATGAACGAACTGCTCGACGGACGGACGGACGGACCCGTTTCAAATTAATTTTTCGGGGGACAATAATGAAGATGACTAATGGGTGAACATCACTAACTTCAACTAGGGATCCTAGGTCTCCCATATGGCAGCCTCAGCAGAATGAGGTCCCCAGAGTGAGAATTTAGTGATGCTAACCCACTATGTGGAATAGTGTCACTAAATTCACCCTCTAGGGATCTCACTCTGCAAAATGTCAGAGACAATATTTCAAGGCTTGAACTTAGAGAAGAAAAATCGGACGAAAATGGTTTTCAAATCCGTCCAAGATATTGTGGCAACCAACTCATAAAAAAAAAATATTTTAGGTTGATGAAACTGATGATCATGAGAGTAGTAGAGATTGTGAAATATCACAACCTGAGAAGGAGCCGCCACTCCAAATTTCAGCCTCGTCCAGAAGCAGGGACCTGCTTAAAGGGCTCATTGACATGAGCTATTTGCTGACTGATGCATCAGCCATCTCCTTCCTGGAGATGTCATCATAAAATTTGTTCCAAGAAATAAAGAACAAACTGGATACAGAAGGCCTTCCCATAATACCTAAAGTCAAAAAGAGGTGAGCAAACAATGGTTATATCTACTATAATAGCGATCATTGGGACCTGCCACAGACGATTTATTTTGAGCTCAACTTTACTTGGTAAAGTTTGACCTATTGCCATGGCTTGTTATCCGTCATAAACCATGTCTGCTGGCAGCCATTCTGGTTTTTAATATTTGCGTGACTAAATCCTTTGGTACACCCTATGGTCTACTAGATAGAAGCTATCAAATGTTTTTGAATTTCATTGGAAAACATAGCCACCACCAACCATTTTGGATTAAATTTTTTTTAGATATCTCTTCATGTTGATAATCTAGTATTACTTAGACATTTCAACTTTCCGCATTCCTAATTGCTCCATTGACTGTAATACATGAAATTATTCCCTTTCCAAGTTGAGCTACAGTGTCATTGACACTTTCATTTAATTTTTAGTCACCAAAAATTCACAGGTGATCGTGTACATTTTATTTTCAGGGATAAAAGACAAGATCAACCAGAGATAACCGACAAGAGACTGCCAAGATCAACAAGAGATAACCTACAAGAGACTGCCAAGATCAACAAGAGATAACCTACAAGAGACTGCCAAGTAGAAAGAAGACAGGCAGGCAGAAAGGAAAGGCAGAGGACTCAAACAGGAAACCCAATAAAGGGACTAAAAAAGAAATGCTGTTCACGGATAATAGCAGAACATCTGGGTGAGTCTGATAAACTTTTTTCCAGTAGAATTAGTGTGGAATGTGTCTACGACGTCTAATAGTGGCATACATGTATAGATTATAATTGTTAACTCTAAGGGCAATGGTTCTAGATAAATGGATGGACGAGCGAGAAATGTTTCCCAAAAATTGCTGCACCGAGCATATTCTATTAACCGAAATCGACTGTATACAGAATTTTCCGAAAAAAATCTATGTAATTACATAGAGTTTTTGTAAGATATTTGTTCCATTTCTGATCATGCATGTTTTCTATTTGTGTAATTGTAATTTCTTTGGTTGACATCATTGTTTTTCTTTTTTAAACAGATTGACTCCCCGATCGGAATATGCAAAGAAACAAATGTCACAGAAAATCAGAAGCAATCTATCATCAACAAAAGTTGAGGGCAGAATTTACATCCAACTTCCAGATAGTGATTCTCACACAGGGCATGTAATGGGAGAGGTAGGGCATGTAATGGGAGAGGTGGGGCATGTAATGGGAGAGGTAGGGCATGTAATGGGAGAGGTAGGGCATGTAATGGGAGAGGTAGGGCATGTAATGGGAGAGGTAGGGCATGTAACGGGAGAGGTAGGGCATGTAATGGGAGAGGTAGGGCATGTAATGGGAGAGGTAGGGCATGTAATGGGAGAGGTAGGGCATGTAATGGGAGAGGTAGGGCATGTAATGGGAGATGTGGGGCATGTAATGGGAGAGGTAGGGCATGTAATGGGAGAGGTAGGGCATGTAATGGGAGAGGTAGGGCATGTAATGGGAGAGGTAGGGCATGTCATGGGAGAGGTAGGGCATGTAATGGGAGAGGTAGGGCATGTAATGGGAGAGGTAGGGCATGTAATGGGAGAGGTAGGGCATGTAATGGGAGAGGTAGGGCATGTAATGGGAGAGGTGGGCCCTAAATGGAGTAATTTGATTGGCAATTAATACACTTGAGAATGGATCTCCTATTCCACTCTCAAACCCGATCTTGGGAATTCAAAGCATCAGGAGCAAGTAGACAGGCCTATATTTCAAGTAGACAGGCCTATATTTCAAGTAGACAGGCCTATATTTCAAGTAGACAGGCCTATATTTCAAGTAGACAGGCCTATATACCCAAGATCTCCAGAGATTGGGGCCGCATGATAGTTTAATATTCCTTGATCTATCACATTATGTAATATAAACAGCTAATATATGCTGATGGCCGGACAAGACGATAGGACCATCGTGTGGGTGATAGACCCAAAAGGGAACACTGGCAAAAGTACCTTTGCCATGATCATGAAGGGGCACAATCTGGACACGGTGGCAATCTTTAGAGCAGTCGACGTAAACATCTCCGTAATAATTATAATATTACGTCGACACGAATTCATGTAAAAACCCATTTCCAGAACAATGGGCTTCCCCCAATATCGTGACGTCATACTGATGTCGCAGACATTCCAAATAAGGAATAATTTATGCGTGTTTTTATTTAATAAAGCAGCTGGTCAAAATCAATACGACTATTAAAACTAACTTTAAATCAGTGCCACATGACTGAGTTAAACGACTATTGCGTTCGCCGTATACAGATGGGCAATGTGCAAAGAAAAATAAACCGATTTCCTTGGAGCTTGAAAAAGGTTGCCTTCACTGTTTGTTTCCACAAAAGCAAAACAAGAATGTCAAAATCCACCACCGAAAAAGTCATGTGCATTGCCCTATGGTGCAGCAAAAAACTGCTCTGCTGTGCACCCGGAAGCCGCCACAGTTCCTACACCTGCTATCAAACCTATAATTTCAACAATGGACCGTAAACTGACAATGGAAGCTCTGTTCTTGTCCTTCGTCGCTGAACATTCACTGCCTCGTGCCATCGTTCCTGAAATCATAGACTTGTGCAAGTATGTTTCAAGAGATCACGCCGTACTAGACACTGTTTCGATGGAGCGAACTACGGCATCCTACAAATTGCGAGAGGGTGTTGGTCTCGTGTTTCACAAGCGTCTTGTGAACGGAAAGGCAGTGCCTCATCTGCTTGATATCGATGGCGATATCTGTCATCATATGCATAATTTGGTGCAAAAGTTCTGCGGCCACTTCGACATGTACATTGAGAAGTTGGATGACGACATCCACACAGACCTGCAATCGAGTCCGGAGCCGAGGAGCTATTTTGAAGAAATATGTCGTCTCGTCGGTGTTCATTACAACATGCCGCTCAAACGCCTGGAGCACTGCTGGCTGTCAGTCTACGATGTCACCGAACGTAATGGAAAGCTTCTGCCGAGTTTCGCGTATTTTATTACGCATGGATCCCGCAAAACTTCAAAGCGGCATACCTACCCATATTGCGAGATGCTATGGCGAAATTGTTGAAACAAATCCGAAAACGAATCTACGAAATTATCAAGGTTGTGCGGCTACGACACTTGACGAAAGCGGGTAGAGACAGAAAGAACAGAATTGTCGACAAGCTATTCTACACGTACAACAAGACCATTCTGCACATGGACATATATACAGTTATGAAAAGTAAAAAATTATTCTTGAAAAAAGAGCAAATATCACTTTTAAAAAATATCTAAATAAGTCCTCAGATTGGCTCTCAGAGCATTGAATTTTGCAATCTTTTCCAGGGGAGGCCCTCCATACCACCCCCCCCCCCCCCCATGGGAGGGGCGACCCCCTCCCATACCCACCCCACTCGGGCCAAAAGCCCTCATGCTATGCCTTTGGCATAGCGTGCTGGGACCCTAATTCCTGATTTTTTAAGAAGGCCACTTTCATCTTTGCGCTTCCAATCAAAACAAGGAATTTCCTGGTATATCCCCAAGTCTGGAAATAGCTTTCCGGCCAGTCCTGTTCGACTCAGATGAATTTATATGATAAACTGAGTCGAAATTTATGTCGACTGACTTTAGAGAAGGCAGTAGTTGTGACCTGAGTTACGCCTATAGAGACGAGACCGTGGTCCTCTGGGACCTGAGTTACGCCTATAGAGACGAGACCGTGGTCCTCTGGGACCTGAGTTACGCCTATAGAGACGAGACCGTGGTCCTCTGGGACCTGAGTTACGCCTATAGAGACGAGACCGTGGTCCTCTGGGACCTGAGTTACGCCTATAGAGACGAGACCGTGGTCCTCTGGGACCTGAGTTACGCCTATAGAGACGAGACCGTGGTCCTCTGGGACCTGAGTTACGCCTATAGAGACGAGACCGTGGTCCTCTGGGACCTGAGTTACGCCTATAGAGACGAGACCGTGGTCCTCTGGGACCTGAGTTAAGCCTATAGAGACGAGACCGTGGTCCTCTGGGACCTGAGTTACGCCTATAGAGACGAGACCGTGGTCCTCTGGGACCTGAGTTACGCCTATAGAGACGAGACCGTGGTCCTCTGGGACCTGAGTTACGCCTATAGAGACGAGACCGTGGTCCTCTGGGACCTGGGAAGGAACAATCTAACACCGCCATACGACATAATGAAGGTAAGTAAAGATGGATATTATTGCAGCGGACTTCCGTAGTTACAGCAGTCGGGTTGTTACATATTTACTACTCCACACCACATAAGTATACAAAGAAGCAAACATATTGTTTATGTGCCACAACGGCTATCAGCTCACCACAAACCCACAACGGCTATCAGCTCACCACAAACCCACAATGGCTATCAGCTCACCACAAACCCACAACGGCTATCAGCTCACCACAAACCCACAACGGCTATCAGCTCACCACAAACCCACAACGGCTATCAGCTCACCACAAACCCACAACGGCTATCAGCTCACCACAAACCCACAACGGCTATCAGCTCACCACAAACCCACAATGGCTATCAGCTCACCACAAACCCACAACGGCTATCAGCTCACCACAAACCCACAACGGCTATCAGCTCACCACAAACCCACAACGGCTATCAGCTCACCACAAACCCACAACGGCTATCAGCTCACCACAAACCCACAACGGCTATCAGCTCACCACAAACCCACAACGGCTATCAGCTCACAACAAACCCACAACGGCTATCAGCTCACAACAAACCCACAACGGCTATCAGCTCACCACATGCATCTGCTCTATCTCAGATGAGGATATTGCAACGTCTCACGCCATGCAAACCTTATTTACGTTCATTTATTTTCCAAATAAGAAAGACATGAGATCCTGTATAAACCACTATAGAACCTCTGTTCTGAAACAAAGGGTCGACCAAGACATTCTAAAAGGGTGGACCAAGACATTCTAAAAGGGTGGACCAAGACATTCTAAAAGGGTGGACCAAGACATTCTAAAAGAGAAATCAAAGGGTGGACCAAGACATTCTAAAAGGGTGGACCAAGACATTCTAAAAGGGTGGACCAAGACATTCTAAAAGGGTGGACCAAGACATTCTAAAAGATAAATCAAAGGGTGGACCAAGACATTCTAAAAGGGTGGACCAAGACATTCTAAAAGGGTGGACCAAGACATTCTAAAAGGGTGGACCAAGACATTCTAAAAGAGAAATCAAAGGGTGGACCCAGACATTCTAAAAGGGTGGACCAAGACATTCTAAAAGGGTGGACCAAGACATTCTAAAAGGGTGGACCAAGGCATTCTAAAAGGGTGGACCAAGGCATTCTAAAAGGGTGGACCAAGGCATTCTAAAAGGGTGGATCAAGACATTCTAAAAGGGTGGACCAAGACATTCTAAAAGGGTGGACCAAGACATTCTAAAAGGGTGGACCAAGACATTCTAAAAGGGTGGACCAAGACATTCTAAAAGGGTGGACCAAGACATTCTAAAAGGGTGGACCAAGACATTCTAAAAGGGTGGACCAAGACATTCTAAAAGAGAAATCAAAGGGTGGACCAAGACATTCTAAAAGAGAAATCAAAGGGTGGACCAAGACATTCTAAAAGGGTGGACCAAGACATTCTAAAAGAGAAATCAAAGGGTGGACCAAGACATTCTAAAAGAGAAATCAAAGGGTGGACCAAGACATTCTAAAAGAGAAATCAAAGTTCTTTCTTACTGGACGGCACATATAGGACAACACGCTATGCAATACCTTTATTCTTTCTTCACGCTATCAGATCGATTTCCATTGCATTCCGTTAGGGATGTCTACACGTTCCGGGTTTTGAGTTTACACAACTCAAGATGGAAGATGTCAGCCCTAGAAAGTGGTAAGTTCAAACAATTTGAAAACACGAAAACAGATAAAACTCAAACGAGAATGTTATTGGCAAATATATATAATGGGCCCAATCAACTGCACCCGATAGTTGCTAATATAAATTGATGAATTATGACGATTTACATTGGAAAAGAGCAAACTTACAATTATTTTGCAATTTTTCTGCGAGAGTTAAAGTTTAAGATTTCCACGAATCAGTAGGAATATAAAGTAACATATTGGCCATTAATTAGTTACGATTCCTACTTATGTTTCTGTCAGTAAATTTTTAAAAACTTGAAGCGTTCAAATGTGGGTTCAGTTGCCATACACCGGTTCGATTGTGTATAAAATTATCTGTGGTTGGCGGGTTGATTTGTACACAACACACCGGTTTGCTGATGTTGACAGTTTTGTGAACTGTTAAATATCACTGATTTTTAAGTCGAGGCTTCTATTAATATGAATGGGGGAGTCAATCCACCCCTTGGGGGAGTCAATCCACCCCTTGGGGGAGTTAACACGTTGACTGCCGACCATGCATTTTGCATGTAATTGAATGGGGGTCGGCTGTCAACGTGTTAACCCACCCCTTGAGTACTGAATATCGGTTAATTTGAGGGTGAAACGTACCTGAATGAGGTGGCCAACAGATGAACCACTTATTATGCCTACTATGGTGTCGACTAGGGACACGAAAGTACCTGGGCCTATCTTGGAACATTTTTCGGGCGACGATACTAGCAGCTCTGAATTGGATTTCTGAACATGTTTCTCACAGATGAGATCATTGATCACATCGTGTATCAAACCAACCTTTTCTCAACCCAAAGTTTAGAAGAAACATCTATACTGAGAAATTGGAAGTTCGTAAATTCCCAAGAATTTTTGGCCAGAATTCAGCTGAATAGAAGCCTCATTTATGCCTGGTGAAAGTTAAACACCACTTAACAACTCGCCTAATACTCTCACCTAACGCGTGGAATGGACAGACTCATGCAGGGTGGATATCCAGCGGCGTTCGTTTGTCTCACAAAGGATGCAATGGTTACAACGCATGGCCATCCTTCAATAACGAGCGTGTGTTGGATCATTCCAACAGAATAATTGCTGATGCAAGTTCTGGAGAAATAAGTGATGTCAAGAACACGTCAGCATGGCGACGATTCCAAGCCGGCCTGGTGGAGTGACGACATTCAAACAAGGCGTAAAAGTCACTAGCGGCTTCAGCATATGAAGCCCATGGACAGAAACTGTTCCTGACCGGGGAGCCGGAATTTGAAGGCGGGAATGATGAAGATGATGACGGCGATGGCACAAACCATACTGTCGTGAACATGACTGCATCCCCGGAATCGGAGGCAGCTAACTTCACCGTTGCGTTATCGGAATGTGAATCACAATTGGAAAGATTAACAACGGACGACCCCAAGGAACCTCACAGAGAAACGCCACAGAGACGAATTCCCAGACAAAGGAAACCGCGCGTAGTTTTCACGCCAAGTAACCAATGACGTTCAAGTGTAAATCAAAGTTCTGATTATTCTGTTAAAGTTTCTGATATAGCTCGTTTTCGTCATTTTAATAAATAAAATTATATATTCATTTGCAAAAATGTTTGTCTTGTCCTTTTTATATACGACATTATAACACAAAATAGCCATGTGAAATTTGTTGGTTTATGAAACATGTTGATTGTCATGCGCAATTTCCACTCTGAGCATGTGTTGGTTTATGAGGCATGCGGGTGTGTGGATATCCGCAGCCTCAATAGAACTGTCAGCGCCTGCGGGTTTGTCAATACAGGGATCACGTTACCGCAGAGCCACACAATGCTCCTTTGTCGGCTTAACTACGACAAACCCGCCGTGCGCCTTTGTGTTAATCCCGCTAAATTACATACCTCCCCTCAGGTATTTATTTTTCTATTTTCAGACCCCCTACAACCATGAAATTGTGTACTGCTACCCAAGTAGGTATGCTATATTTCCTTTCTCTAGGTTTACAGCTCTTGTACCTCTGTCATAATAAGAACTCTAACCCTAAGACCTATAACCTGACTCCTCTCAAAGTGGACCTCCTGTAGGAGTATTGTTTTGAAATACAGCATCAAAAGGGCAGCGAAAATTCAAACGCTGATGGACTCTAGAGGCCACCCCTGAAGGCGAAGGGGGGATGTGAGATAATTTGAACTACATGTAACTCTCAAGGGAATCGGGAATAAGGAGACAGGGAGTTGACATGTGGCTAAGGAACCAAAAGATGGACATTATTTTGTTGTCAATGTATTAAAGATGTCATAATAATAATCACTTTCAAAGTCGAAGCTAAGCCTGAATAAAGGTGCCCACATCTATCAATAGTCTTTGTAAATCTAGGACTTCTGTAACTCCCTGTAGTGCCAACTCAGCCAATATTTCCCCGATTAACATCGTAAGTGGTGAATTTGTTTGGAAAAAGCGTATAATAAAAAGAATATCTAGTGTTTTTTGAGTGGATACCTAAAAATATGTCAATCGTGACCGAGAGAAATGTTTGTCTCACTCACTCATGACATATTTTTCGGTATCCACTCAAAAACACTAGATTATCCTCTATATATCAACCTTCAATATCGGTGGATGAAGGTCAGAAGATAACTATTCAGAGGAACCCTTAGTCTATCCGACTCTATCAACAGTCTTTGTAAATCTACGGACTTTTGTAACTCCCTGTGGTTTCCGAAGAATCAGCTATATCACAGGTCAGTGCCAAGATTAAAAAACATTGGCACAGGGCCCTTCTGTTGGGTAAAGGGTTAATGCACCTTTGTTCAGAGAGCCTGAAAACATAGTATGTAGAGATGAAGAGGTACTTTACAACCGAAAGGACTCAGAAGGAAATTCGTTGACATCAACGTGAATAAAAAAGAACTGGGCAGTTAAAAAGCAGACATTGTCAATTTTGGAATCTTGATCGTCAAGTTAATATTCATTTTGTATATATACTCCAGTCTAGGGAGGGGGAATGTGACGGAATCCAAATTGTGACTTCCTGGTTCAGCCTGGCTGTCGCCATTGTTGTTGTTGTGTTGAATATTCCTCCGTTATATCGGAGCACCCTGTTGACAGGTAATGTTCTGTAAATGGTTGTTGAGTTTATCCTCTGACTGTATCCTTGAATAATCACATTATATAAGCACAATAAATCACAAGTCAGATGAGTTAGTGGAGAGTTAGAATTTATAAGAATTTATCAAGTCTTGGTAATGATTAGATCAGATTGAAACTGTGACGGCAAAGGCAATTGTCTATTGTTGCATCTGAATTTTGCCTTTCCTAATGTGGTGTAATTCATAAATCATAGCCCTACTGATACGCTCAATTGGTTCAGTAACTTAGCTAATTTCCTGATCAGTGAGTGAGAGCAATCCAACAGACACTGGGTCAATAAATTGTTATCAGTCATGATTTGTTCTGCCTGGAGTCTATTGAAGTTATCTTCTAGCACTTCCTTCAATTCATCTAGATGTTTCTGTCTGGCAGTGGATTATTCATCGCATTCCAGGAGAAAATGTTGCCTTGTTTCAGGTGATTGATTGCATAGGAGACAGGTAGGAGCCACGTTGAACTGATTGAATCTATGCCTGTTGGCTTGAAGGGTGTAAGTCAGTAATTTAGCTTTGACTGTAGCTCTAGCAACTTCAAATGTTGATTCCGGAACTGAGACCATAGTTGGTGAGGATTCATTGTTGGGTTGTCTTGAATGTTGAGGTACTTCAATGATGTCAATTCTTGTATTCCTTGTGGCCAGAGTGATTGATGATAGCTATCAACTGCCTCCAGTAACTGTTGTTTCCATTGTGTCTTGCTTGGTTGACATTCTAATAAATCAAAGGCTGTAGGAAGTGAGTATTTAATTAAGAGTTTTCTGATTTGAGAGAACCAGCTGTTGCTATCCAGGAATTCATGAAAAAATTGACATGAAAGAAGGTAAGAAGAAAGAATATAGCCTCAATGATAACGAACTCATCAAGAAAGAAGTAAAATCAAATGCACAAGCTGAAGAAATTATTCATATCGACAAAGCCGAAAACCATATCTTCACATTACGAAAAAGAACCTTTGATTTGTATGTTGATAACGCCCTCAAATTCTTCGACAACATCCAAGAAGATGAAGATGGTCCATACAAAATCCAATATGAAGAGCGGCACGATATATGGGAAAAACCTGTAGAGACACTCATCAAATTAAGTCTTCAACAAGACACCACAAAATAGGAAAGGATGCTTGCGATACACACTGGTATTCTATCTAACCAAAAGCAAGTTTATGGCTAATGGCAAGCAGGTTTATCACTTCTACAATGACCATACTGCAATCTGTTATCAAATCACAAATACTAAGAAATTCAATCGAATTTGCAGCAAAAACAGAAATGAAATTGCAGAAGAGTTGTCACTCATCGCCTATACTAATCTTGCTCCAGAGAATGAAAATAGACCATGCTCAATCAGTCCACCTCTAGATGATTCAATCACGGAAATCAAATCGAAATTTCCAAAAAACAAGTCATCTCCAGGATCTCCGTCTGTAATTAATAAGTCCATGGATAAAATGGTTACTTTCTGTTGCCCTATATGTAACAGGCCTGCTGATGATGAAACAATCGAGTGTTCAAGATGTCTTATGTGGCTACATAAGAAATACGAAAATATGCCAGATGATGTTTTTGAAGCTCACCAATCGAACTGTTCCATATATTTGTTCTGGATGTAAACACTCCTACTCAACTAAAGAAGAGAGTGGAGAGACATCAACACCCAATTCTGATGCAACATCGGTCAAAGACATCCATTCAAGCAGAGAGTCAAATACGTCAATCATGATTTCTCAGCAGACACAGAAAATTGGGAGCACCACACCTGAAGATCGGCTGGGTTTATAATTTGTAATCTACGATAACTTTATATCTGATACTCTCTAATATAGTGTTTTTCTAAAACATCGCGCTACTTGCGCCAAGTTGTTATGATTTATTTTTGGTTAAATGATTTAAAATATTCTCATATTTCTTCTCCCAGACGATTGCAATTATACTTCAAAATGTAGTGATATTTTTCTTCTGTTGTTAAAGATGGATTATCTTTTTAAATAACAAATTTTAAATTGTTGCGCGGGTATAAAATAATAGATATGAACTGAAGTCCTATGTCCGGAAAAGCTTCTATCAATTAATATTGATTTTATTTTGAATATTAAATCGGGCCCGTTTATGTTACTATTTTTAGAACCCATTCGAATGAGACCGTATTGCGATATAGAGCACTGGGCTGTTCCAAGGCTACGCAACGAATGTCAAATGTCACAGATTGGTTGTTTGTATTGTTCCACAGATATAAGCGATAATGAGTATAATTAACGTTTATTTGTGACAAAATTGCACAATATAATTTCTGGTCTCTGTTAACAGTAACCACTATTGTTCGTTAGCTGAACAAACACACCTTTTTAGACCAGAAAATATTCGAACTAAAATTAATATTAATCGCTAGAAGCATTTCCGGACAGGAGTCTTCGATTCAAATCTAATATTTTATACCCCGGTAACTATATAATACATGTTTACAAAGAGATAATCCACCTTTAACTTTATTGATGAAGTCAAATAATTTACATTTATATACATTTTCGTGTTCACTAAACCATGACAATGAGGAGATTATGGCTGTATGGACCTGGGAGAATGAGTGCCTCTACAATAAGAAGTTGAATGCACAAGAAGAATAAATTGAGGAAGAACCAGACGAAGGAGATGAACAAGGACAGTGAGGTGATATAGATCTGGTATCGGTTCTGGCCATTATATTCTCGACGGAGAAGGCTGTGACTACCATTATATTCTCGACGGAGAAGGCTGTGACTACCATTATGGAGGCCCAATCTACTAGATTGCGGGTTGCAGTTGATAAACCCCGATAGGCTACAGCAACAGGAGTGACTATTCAACGGAGGGCCCAATCTTCTTGGTCCCGGATGGTGGTCGGAGGGCCCAATCTTCTTGGTCCCGGATGGTGGTCGGAGGGCCCAATCTTCTTGGTCCCGGATGGTGGTCGGAGGGCCCAATCTTCTTGGTCCCGGATGGTGGTCGGAGGGCCCAATCTTCTTGGTCCCGGATGGTGGACGGAGGGCCCAATCTTCTGGGTCCCGGATGGTGGTCGGAGAGCCCAATCTTCTGGGTCCCGGATGGTGGTCAATAAACCCCGATAGGCTACAGCAACAGGAGTGACTCCTCAACGGAGGGCCCAATCTTCTGGGTCCCGGATGGTGGTCGGAGGGCCCAATCTTCTGGGTCCCGGATGGTGGTCAATAAACCCTGATAGGCTACAGAAACAGGAGTGACTCCTCAACGGAGGGCCCAATCTTCTGGGTCCCGGATGGTGGTCGGAGGGCCCAATCTTCTGGGTCCCGGATGGTGGTCGGAGGGCCCAATCTTCTGGGTCCCGGATGGTGGTCAATAAACTCCGATAGGCTACAGCAACAGGAGTGACTCAACGGAGGGCCCAATCTTCTTGGTCCCGGATGGTGGTCGGAGGGCCCAATCTTCTTGGTCCCGGATGGTGGTCGGAGGGCCCAATCTTCTGGGTCCCGGATGGTGGTCAATAAACCCCGATAGGCTACAGCAACAGGAGTGACTCAACGGAGGGACCAATCTTCTGGGTCCCGGATGGTGGTCGGAGGGCCCAATCTTCTGGGTCCCGGATGGTGGTCGGAGGGCCCAATTTTCTGGGCCCCGGATGGTGGTCAATAAAGCCTGATTGGCTACAGCAACAGGAGTGACTCTTCAACGGAGGGCCCAATCTTCTGGGTCCCGGATGGTGGTTAATAAAGCCTGATTGGCTACAGCAACAGGAGTGACTCTTCAACGGAGGGCCCAATCTTCTGGGTCCCGGATGGTGGTCGGAGGGCCCAATCTTCTGGGTCATATTAATACCAGATACCACAGAGTGAGCCATAAAAAATGCCACAGTTAAGGCTATGCCACAGTAAGGCCACAGTAAGGCTATACAGGTGCCAGAATGTGTCTTATCTAACTAAGTGACAACTCATTTATTAATGAGAGACTTTCAATTCACATAAACCATAGGGGTCTTTGAACTCACTTGTAACGGCAGAGCTATCAAACTATCTACTCCATCTAGTATAGCATGGAGTCAAGTTGATCGAGTGCACCCGAGGACGTGGAAAATACTCGGACCAAATTTTGTGTTTAATTGCTTTTAGTGTATATTTTAAAACGCGAACTGTGCGAATTTGTGTCCGAATAGAGACTGTGTTTCCTCCGAACTCTCTGCGTATTCTAATTCAAATTGTGCTGTTTTATTCGTATTTATTCCGCAATCACCAGGCCGCCATCTTGAATTCTGAAAAATCCCGATGTTGTTGACGAGAGATCCTGCAAATAGTGCTTGATGAACTCTGCCGGTGGTTGAAATAATATCAGTATAGACTTCTTTTAAACGTACTTAATGAGCTCGTTTATCCTTTTTTAAATGCTTTTAAACACATTTTAGTGTTATTTTTTATGATTGTCTCATTGACCTACTGACAACTCAGAAACTGTTTTGTGCTCGTCGAATTTGATATAATTCGAGGCCCAGCCTATTTATTTTTCCTCCAAGAGGCCCACACTGACGACCAGGTTGAAACAATCCTGGTACCAACGATGCGCGGTGCCATAACAGCGACCGTCAACCCGGTCCCAGACAACCAAGTCTCGGCAACCGTGCCCAACGCTACACCTAATGGACTGTCCCCAGGCACCATCCGGAGCAAAAACGACACTGTAAATGCACCTCGCACCAGCGTCCGAAACAAAAATTACACCCTGAATGAAAAGAAGACGCTTAAAAAAATGCGATAAGCCTGTGATCGACCCTTCATAAACATCATACCAAAGGATATGGGACGTCAACTAAAAATTGAGTGCAGCGCTGGGTGCTACCTATTGCTGAAACAAGAAATCCTACGCTCCTTTTTTGATCCAGCATTTTCTCAACGACATAATTTCGTTGCTGAACACATCACCTCTGTCGATCAGAAGAAAAACCAACCTGAGCTAAGTATCAGAGCTCTCCGGAAGCTATTAAATGGCAAAGCAGGTAAACAAGCCAAATTCACCATCAACTTATATAATACCCAGTCGTCAATCCTCATCAACGGGAGAAACACTAACACCTTCCACGATGAAGTCCTACCAGAAATCATGCAGCAAGCTATGAAGAAGCCATCAATGACACAGCTTGACAGACGTATTGCTGCCCTTATAGACAGGTGTGTTTCCAAGAGTGTTGAACAACCGGACTGTGGAACGAGCATGGTTTGCATCGATAATAACGGCACAATACTAGATGTACAGGAAATATCTTCAGAAGAAAATAGCAAATTCGGGATCTGCCCCCACTGTAAGCTGTATGTCAACGACGAGGGGCTCAGTTGTGACCTGTGCCTGAACTGGTTCCATAAAGAATGTGAAAACCTGGATGATGCCCTTTGGGAATTTTACAGTGAGAAAGGGCCTGAATACAGCTGTATATCCTGTCGTCACCTGACAATTCGCTTGGACGATGAAGAAAGTCCACATAAATTCGAGTCGACACAACTTGACGTATCTACTAGTCAAGCCTGCAAATTAGCGTCCGGACACGGACATTGTCCGGCAGAAATTGCCCCAATGTCTGGCTCAATATTAATTCTACCTGACATTATGTCCGGTGCCGATAAAACCAATCCCAAGTACAAAAAAATGCATAGTTTCGCGATCGTAGAGAGTAGAAACGACAGATACGCGTGCTGTTTATTTACTGTAGTTATTTTTACGGTTATTATCGACATCGCCCATGTATGAAAGTAGCTAACGCACTATTCAATCGGCACACCTCGCCAGTTTCCGTCGTAAACAATGTCAAGGGCGCGGTGTTCCGAATGCTTGCACTTCTTCTTCACAAGTTCTTGCGGTGTGATTTCAGACAACCTCATCATCCAGACATCCAATCAGAGCGCCTGTTTGATTATGTCAGCTTGTGCATGGGCCAATCAAAATCGTTGTGTGCCAGAGTTTGCGTTCTGCTCAAAAAATAAAAACACAAATCCAACATGAAAAAATCCAATAGTATAACTTCTTTTTTCACAAAGAAAAAAGATACAATAAAACAAAGCAAACAGGGCGACGGCGCCGATAAGACCCAATGTCACGAAGAATGTGAAGTTGCCAAAATTTCGCCATCAAGTTCAACAACTGAGAAACATAAAAAGCCACCCGACAGTGCTGAGGAAGTTGACATGAAGAGTAGGCAGTGGTGGTTTGAGAACTTCTTCGTTGGAACTGATGATGAGTGGTCTGTATTCGAAGATTGTGTGTAATCTATGACTATTGACTAATTGAAATTGACTATCTATCTGTCATTGTGTTGATATGTTAAGTTGTTAACATTAACTGACATAAATCATGAGTTCTGTTTCTTGAATTGTTAGATTGTTAAACTTAGTAAAGAGGATGGTTCATGGTTGGGTGTCTTATTGGAAAATGTCAGTTTAGTGTAATTGCCAAAGTCATATCAATCTGATTAGTGATTAAATCATGATATTAGATGGGACCCACTTCTGTGGTCATATGTCCCTAACTCCCTATTATTGAATTTATCTCCATTGTCCAAGACTTTAGAAGTTTAGACTCATTACTGAATACTCATTAAACTGCAGTCACAAGAAAGTGTATACTAATATGTATATATAATATGTTCATATATACCCACCAGGGACCACATAGGAGAGTATAAGTAACAATTTAAACAAAACAAACAAGTAAACATACTATTATTTTATTCTTAAAAAATATGTCAGGCACAAAAAATATGATGTCAGGCACAAAAATTCCTGTTATTTGCAGGCTTGCTACTAGTATCGGCATAGAAACTGATGTAGAGGATCGTCAAAACCAGTCAAACGAAATGAGCACATTATCAAACCTCAGTACCTCCAGTCCTGTGCGTATAACTGGCAACTCAAAAAAGGTAGAAGCATTGTGTCAACCAACTGAGAAGATGGAAACTCCTCAACAACCGAGTAATTACCAACCAATCTGTGAAATATCAGCAAGAAAACCTGATGAATACCACACTCCTTCAAGAGAAAACAATGCTGGAAAATCTGATGAAATACAAATCATGACAAATGGTAATAAAAATCAACCGAACCCAACCGAGACAGCGAAACACAAGTTCTTCAAGCACACTGAACAGCTTACTCCTCCTGGAAAAGATCCTGGAGAGAAGAAAAAGGACTTAAAATATGCTTAAAATGGCTTAGCTAGAATAAAAGATCTAGAAAACACAAACCGTGTACTCAGAGCGCAAGCCTCACTTCAAATGCCACCACAATCGAACGGCTTAAACTCCCAGATTCCAGAGAGGACTCAACACCATCCATATACTTATGCACCAAATAATCCAGAAAATGCATACCTGGCCCAGCAGGTCAATCGACTTGAGATCCAGTCTATCCACAACCGTCTCTCGAACATAGAGTTACAAATCCAACTGCAACGGCAAAACAACGAACTGCAAAGGCAACCGGCTCAACATGGCCCTTATGCTGCACCGCCACTGTACAACATGCAGATACCGCAGCCCTCTCCAACATATGTGCCATATCAAGCCCCAAATGTATCACGACCCCCACCGATGGGACCTGATCTCTGGCATAGACCTGAGTATCGTGTCAATATTTTCTCTGGACATGGCGGACCACCACCGACACAGTTCCCAGTGAGTCAACCAAAACAAAACCTACCTCAAAGACTCCTGCGCAGGCCCACGGAGAGTTCCACGTATCAAACACCATCGACGACTCAGCAAGATTTACGAACTCCGTCTATGCATACCAGTATTGACCGTGAAAATATGAAAACTGACGGTGGAAAAAACAACCAAGTCAAATCTAACCCAAGCTGGCCAGCGTTTATACCACCAAGGCTAAGGAACAAAAACCCTCATGCACAGGGACGTAGACACTCAACACCAAAAAAAGTGGTGACATTCGAGGATGAAAACTACCAGCAGAAACAGCCACCATCACCCGAGATAACAAATGTCAGCCCTGTTACCTCCAACATACCGGAAATCGGCTGAGCATGAGACTCACTCTTTTTTGTACCAGGGCCGGGCGAAGACCTCAAGGTGGAAGGAGATGGAGACAAGAAACAACTTATTTTAGCGACAGTAAATATAAGAAACGTCCAAAGCAATGAAGCCTATCTAGACAAACTCCTGGAGGAAACAGACATATTATGTGTCCAGAAACACTTTGCATTTCAAAAACCCATAATGGCAAAGTTATCAAGCAAGAGAGCCGTGCATGCGAAGTCTGTGGATGAACACGACCCCATCTCCCCGTATCAAGTCACCAGAGGCTACGGTGGAACAGCAATATTCTTCAATACGAATCTCGCCCTACAATATAGATTACACCCGGATGGAAGCAATCGCATAGTAGTGCTGGAGCTCCTCACCCAACCACCAACCTGCATAGTATGTGTGTACATGCCTGCTAGAGGGAACTCGACAATCGATGACTACAGAGCAGTACTTGTGGAAATTGAAGAAATTCTGGAAAAATTCAACTCCCATGCAGTGATCTTATGCGGAGATTTCAATGCCTCACTGACAAGAGACCCAAATGAAAGTGTCAATGACACTGTAGCTCAATTTGGAAAGGGAATAATTTAATGTATTACAGTCAATGGAGCGATTAGGAATATGGAAAGTTGAATGTCTAATACTAGTTTATAGACATGAATAGAAAAGTAAAATCCAAGATGGCTGCTGGCGGCCATGTTTTCGGCCGAATGAACCCAAAATGAGTCGTTCCCATCAATATGTCATCATTAACATCCATGACAAATTTTATGACGTTCAGACTAAAGGTACGACCTGTAGCCCGTGCTAAAAAATTTAGTCATACAAAGAGTAAAATTCAAGATGGCTGCTGGCGGCCATGTTTTTTGGCCAAATGACCCCAAAATTACTCGTTCCCATCTACATTCCAATTTCAACAGCCATGACAAATTTTATGATGATCAGACTAAAGGTACGACCTGTAGCCCGTGCTAAAGGATTTAGTCATACAAAGAGTAAAATCAAAGATGGCTGCTGGCGGCCATGTTTTTTGTCCGAATGACCCCAAAATGACTCGTTCCCATCTACATGTCATTATTAACATTCTTGACAAATTTTATGATGATCAGACTAAAAGTAGGACCTGTAGCCCGTGCTAAAGGATTTAGTCATACAAAGAGTAAAATCCAAGATGGCTGCTGGCGACCATGTTTTTTGGCCGAATGACCCCAAAATTACTCGTTCCCATCTACATGTCAATATTAACATCCATGACCAATTTCATGACAATAAGACAAACAGTACGGCCTGTAGCCCGTGCTAATGGATTGAATTTTGAAATCCAAAATGGCCGCCGGTGGCCATGTTTTTTGGCCGAATGACCCCAAAATGACAATGTCAACATCCATTTCATAATAATCGGACCAAAGGTACGAGCTGTAGCCCGTGCTAAAGGAAAGTGTTGACGAATCACGCACACACACACACACACCCTCACACGCACGACGGATACCAAGCCATGGCAATAGGTCAAACTTTACAAAGTAAAGTTGAGCTAAAAATATTTTTTAAAAAAAATTTAAATGTAAGAATTTTTTTTTTTTAGGCCAATGCATTCTCTTATATATGCGAGGCGACCTATGGTCGACTCGCATATATAAGAGAATGCATTGGCACAAGGCATAACTGTAACCATCACAATGTGGTCAATGAACCGGTTCCAATGATATCCATATTTGTATGGTGTTATTGAGACAGACCGAAGATATTTTAGGCTGTTATTTGGGCGTTTTGGGCCATTTTGTTGGGTAAAGTGAAACCCATACATATTACAGTGAAACCCATACATATTACAGTGAAACCCATACATATTACAGTGAAACAATTTAATTGGATCAATTATAATTCATGTTAAATAAATCTTATTAAATAAATTAAAAATTAACAGTCATCAGGTTTTTTCCAGATGATTCCAGTTAAGGCTACTTTATCGGAATAATGTAAGAAATAAATGCGTTTAGTTATAAATAACCTAAAACAGTGCAACATTACAATACATAATTATCCAATAGAAATAATGTTAAAGAAATATTGTTAAAGAAATATATTTGTATAAATTTTTTCTCGCGACGACGTAATAATGTCAGACAGATATACGTAAGCCAATCAACGTCGCGGAAATTGGTAACAGCATGCATCTGTATCCCATAGGCCTACCAGTGTGTCTCCGTATATGACTCGAAACACAAACAACAAGTCATTAATCTGTACCAGGTGTGCATCCTGATCGGTTTTAGAAAAATTGCAGGAAGCTCCAGTCAAGGATTGATTGATGGGGTTTAACGTCGTTTTAGCAACAAAGCCATATCATGACGAGAAGAAACAGATAATCAAAATCGAGTTAAGCAACTGTGAATGGAAATGACAGTGAATTAGACAAAAACGAAACAGATTATTTACAACTAAAAACACCCAAATCAGAGTGGGAGTGCTCGATAGGGGCCAGAACCATTTAGAAACTGACCATTGTGCGAACACATATAAAACAGAATAACAATACACATAGCAATACACTTTAGAAAACAGCAAACGTAAAACCTACATCAATTGTTTTCATCAAATATAAATACTGTATTAATACTTTCGTATATTAAAATATTTCCAGTAGTCGAGTAAGTTGTTATACTCGCTCCTGGGAAGACTCATCAGATATTTATGATATCTGATGAATCTGGCACGAGTCTCAATTAGTTCGTCAAGTTGACAATCTGGAGGCTGGATCGTCCGTATGTAATCCTTCGCCCATAACAAAGGATCTAGCCAAAATACAATGGTGTACTCATTCAAAGGCGACCTCTTCGCATCGCTTCAATCCAGTCAAGGATGGTTTAACTCGCGTTACATTGTGTTATTATATGTGATAATTATATAAGTTGAATTATCATGCAATACAATATTTTCTTTCAGGAATGGACACCGAGTTCTCGGCAGTCGACGGATCCATCGTTGATGTCAGACTTTTGTTTCCGGCAATTCTGACATACAAATATGTGTGTGACTTTCGTGTGGTGCGACTCAGCATGACACAACTGCAGAAGGGGCCTTGGGAACAGCACGTGCTGACGCCTCACTCTTCATGAGATAGAGATGCGAGGAAACACTATGGCGGCGGCATTACTTTTCTATGTGACCGGATCAAACAGACTTTTTTATCCGGCGATTCCGACATACAAATATGCGTGTGACTTTCGTGTAGTACGATTCCTCAGGCAAAGGGGCCTCGGGAACAGCATGACACAACTGCAGAAGAAATTGTCAGAGGAGCATGGAGAGGCCCACCTCTACGGGAGACGATGGGAGACGAGGAGACGATGGGAGACGATGTGAGATGAGGAGTTGGTTTATTTATCCGAGACAGTCTGAATTACGCAGTGCGAACATAATTATCTATCTTTAAACTACATGTGATTGAGACAATATTTTGGAAATTAATCCAGGCTGTATTAATTCATACATAGTTTTTCTATATAAAGACCAATATCTCGAATGCAAGTCGTCCAACCGGAAGGTGGTGGGATGGAGCCTGGAAGTCCTCAACCACTCTGAATTTCTCAACATTTTGCCATTAAATATGAGTGATAGGTAGGCATTAAAAGGTGTAATACTAGTATGGATGCAAACATTGAGCATTTGTGGGAGGTTGAGATTTTTTTTGGCAGGTCTAAATACCCATTTATATCGAGATCATACATGTACATATATTAGAACTATTAATTTGAATATAACATTACTACTACTACTATTACTACTATACTGGAGTACGGTACCTGTAACAGTTTATCTCCCCCCCTGGGTATCTCCCCCCGCCCTGGGTATCTTCCCCCCCCCACTCATATATTTTTTTTCCTCACTTATTTTATATTATTATGGTAAGAAATGCCGAGTAAACTATTAAAAAAAAAAATTATTTTGAAGTTTAACTAAAGTCTGATACGAGGCTGAGCTGCTCTTTATTATGATATAAAACCATATTACCACCTCTAAAATTTTATGGGAGCTGAATATGCTCCACGCTAGAGTATCAGTTGGCCCGAGTTGGGAAAACTTTTATGACTGATGTTTATCATATGATTCATATCTGTACGGGTTGTGAGGCCAACGTTTTGAAAATTGAAAGCTCAATAATATTCTGGCAAATTGAATGATAGTTCATGGGTAAATTGTGGCAAATTACAGTAAATTTTTTTTCATTTCACAGTCATGAATAAAAAATTTAATATATCATGCAAAAAAAAAAAATCTAACCTCCCAAGTTCCCAAATGGATTCCCTCCACTGTTATGCATAAGACATCATAGTATTCATAGACATGATTGATTAGTGAAACTCGTCAATCAAATGAATTGAGAGATTCCCGACATTGAATTAAGGCACGATCCCGAACTTCAAATTCAATTAATGCACGATCCCAAATTCACGAACAGTCTCACGAAGCACGTGGCCCGACGAGAGTTGGGAGTATTTTTCCGATTTTTTCGTTCAATTTGTTTAATCAAAATGATTTCTGAATCTGCTTAGTGCTTACATAAAGTTCATAAACTACGAGTAATTATTTTGTTTTTATTGTTTAATAGAGGCATTTGAATTTATATGGGAGCAAATTCTCAGAACTAATGCCCTTCATTTCCGACGTGCGGTGCCCGTAAAACGGGAGTTATACTTACCATCTTACACTTACCAGACGCACCTCTTAATAGTCTCTTTTTTGGCATCTATTTACTACAAATTTATTTGAGATTTAATTTCATGGGTAGAAAAATTGATTAATCGTTGATTATAGCCACTGAATAATCGATTTTGAAAATCCAAAATCGCGGCAAGCCTAATGACAGCATCAATTGCCAAGGAACCAATTGCACTCATGCATTTTATTTATTCAGATGAGGAGGTTGTAATCGGTTGCGTTCTTTTAACTATGTGAAGAAAAATGTGTGGGATATCGATCTAGGTAATACAGAGTATATGATAAGATGGATTGAAATGGAGGAGCAGGCCCAGGCAACTTATGCAGCAATGAATCCGGAATATTCAGTTACAAAAACTGGTTTGTGGGTTAGTCAAGTTTTCCCACCCCAGTTAGTGTGCAGCACTGATGGGCTAGTTTACAATCCAGTAAGTGTATATGCTTTGGCATCAAATCAAATGTTGATGTTACTGGACACATACACTGTAGAGGAAGTTAATGAAAGTGTCAATGACACTGTAGCTCAACTTGGAAAGGGAATAATTTAATGTATTACAGTCAATGGAGCGATTAGGAATGTGGAAAGTTGAATGTCTAATACTATATAGACATGAAGAGAAAAGTATAATCCAAGATGGCTGCTGGCGGCCATGTTTTCGGCCGAATGACCCCAAAATGACTCGTTCCCATCTACATGTCATTATTAACATTCATGACAAATTTTATGATGAGCGGACTAAAGGTACGACCTGTAGCCCGTGCTAAAGGATTTAGTCATACAAAGAGTAAAATCCAAGATGGCTGCTGGCGACCATGTTTTTTGGCCGAATGACCCCAAAATTACTCGTTCCCATCTACATATCAATATTAACATCCATGACAAATTTCATGATGATCAGACGAACAGTACGACCTGTGGCCCGTGCTAATGGATTAAATTATGAAATCCAAGATGGCCACTGACGGCCATGTTTGTCCGAATGACCCCAAAATGACTCGTTCCCATCTACATTCTAATTGCAACAGCCATGACAAATTTTATGATGATCAAACTAAAGGTATGCCCTGTAGCCCGTGCTAAAGGATTTAGTCATACAAAGAGTAAAATCAAAGATGGCTGCTGGCGGCCATGTTTTTTGGCCGAATGACCCCAAAATGACTCGTTTCCCATCAACATGTCATTATTAACATTCATGACAAATTTTATGATGATCAGACTAAAGGTACAACCTGTAGCCCATGCTAAAGGATTTAGTCATACAAAGAGTAAAATCCAAGATGGCTGCTGGCGACCATGTTTTTTGGCCAAATGACCCCAAAATTACTCGTTCCCATCTACATGTCATTGTTAACATCCATGACAAATTTTATGATGATCAGAATAAAGGTACGACCTGCAGCCCGTGCTAAAGAATTTAGTCATACAAAGAGTAAAATCCAAGATGGCTGCTGGCGGCCATGTTTTTTGGCCGAATGACCCCAAAATTACTCGTTCCCATCTACATGTCAATATTATCATCCATGACAAATTTCATGATGATCAGACGAACAGTACGACCTGTGGCCCGTGCTAATGGATTAAATTTTGAAATCCAAGATGGCCGCCACGAATGACCCCAAAATAACTCGTTCCCATCTACATTCCAATTTCAACAGCCATGACAAATTTTATGATGATCAGACTAAAGGTACGACCTGTAGCCCGTGCTAAAGTATTTAGTCATACAAAGAGTAAAATCCAAGATGGCTGCTGGCGGCCATGTTTTTTGGCCGAATGACCCCAAAATGACTCGTTTCCCATCTACATGTCATTATTAACATTCTTGACAAATTTTATGATGATCAGACTAAAGGTACAACCTTTAGCTCGTGCTAAAGAATTTAGTAATGCAAAGAGTAAAATCTAAGATGGCTGCCGGTGGCCATGTTTTTTGGCCGAACCCCAAAATTACTCGTTCCCATCTACATGTCAATATTAACATCCATGACAAATTTCATGATGATCAGACGAACAGTACGACCTGTAGCCCGTGCTAATGGATTGAATATTGAAATCCAAGATGGCCACTGGCGGCCATGTTTTTTTCCCGAATGAACCCAAAATGACTCGTTCCCATCTACATGTCAATGTCAACAGCTATGACAAATTTCATAATGATCCGAACAAAGGTACGACCTGTAGCCCGTGCTAAAGGAAATTGTTGACGCATCACACACACGCACACACGGACGACAAAGCCATGGCAATAGCTCAAACTTTACAAAGTAAAGTTGAGCTAAAAAGTACTGTCCGATAGTACATAAGATAGTATAATAGATAGAGTATGATGTGTTCCCGGATCTGGAATAATCTTACATTCCCCCTTGTTGTATTGATAGGGTTAATTGTATACAAGGCTTAAAATAAGTGGTCTGACACGGACATTTGTCAAGACACCAAATTCAAATTTTTATAGGTTGTCAGGCTCTGCTTTGAAACTGTCTGACATAATGTCAGGTTGAGAAATCGATGTATTTTTATGAAAATATCACTGGTAATGTGATATTTTGCAAAAATTTATAGAGCATGCTGTTAAATGAAATTGGATTGAATAATTTATGGAACAAGTTTTTCCTCCCAGTTGAATTATAACATACTGCTGTCCTGCGTTCCATAGTCATATTAAATACAGATCACAATGATAGGCCTACCCTTACACGGTACTAGTAACACCACTGGGATCAGAGCAATTGAAGAATTCTATAACCTTAGAATTGAAATCGGCAAGTATGTTTGATGTTGTTGAGGTGGGGCAGATTTGCATTTAAAAAAGTGAAAATTGAGAAGAGGAACATAATTGGGGGATAATACATCATTATTAGTTTAAATTGGTTTTATTATGGGTGATAAAAAAGACATGTCAGGCCTCATTTCGAAATGTCAGACCATGTCTGTTTGGTGCCTGAAAAAATGTCAGATAGTAAAATAAAAATTATTTTAAGGCTTGATTGTATAATGGTAAGCACAATGTACAAGAGAGATATATAATACGATGAATACGAGCGTACACACATAATTAACAAGATCATACCTTAATTGCTGATGACTGGTTGTACTCATTGTACAACACAGGTATGAGTAGAAGAATAGAATAATCCAGTAACAATAGTGTGATAGTGAACGTATGTTGCCATTCATCGGAAAGCTCTCCCCCTTATAATCATAAACCTTGCTGTTGGCATATATCTAAATATTCTATTTATAGAACAAAGTGCCCCATTAATTGTATAAATTCATATCGAAATAAAATCAATATTAATTGATGGAATAGTTTCCGGGCAGTGATTTCCAACTCATACGTATTATGTCATACCCAGGATACTATATAAATGTGTTATTTAAAGAGATAATCCATCTTTAACGGTGTAATACTTACAGGACGGCGAAAGAATCAAGTTATCAAGATTGATCTCATCATTGAATCTAGATTTAAACAACAGAGCTCAACAAAGGATGATGGATGTGTTGAAAAACACATATCAACAATTGCAACAGACAGTTGCATTTAGTACAAGTATACACTGCATCTTGGTTATAAAACAGAATACTCCCAGGCTTGCAGATTGTTCTCAAAAATCTAAAAATTCTCACAAAATGTTGTTAATGTGTCACTATTAATATTTCAAAATTGAATCAGATTTTTAATTATAAACCATGCTGTGGGCATATATCTAAATATTCTATTTATAGAACAAAGTGTCCCATTAATTGTAATATGATCATACGTAAACGTAATTTGCGCCCGCTTGTTACTTTTCATGGGATTATCGGATGAATTTTTATCTTTAGAAGGATTTGATGATGAACCCTAACGGGACACAATAAAATAATATATACAATGTATGTAAATAATCACATATAACGTAAATGTGGACAGTGTAAATGTGCCCGTGTAATACGAGTCTCAGCTGTCTGGCCATCAACGCAGACCTGTCTGGAATTTTGCGCTCCGATGTAGGTTGTGACGTCATGATGTACGTCTTGATGTCATGACGCCTTTACTGCTTTTTATTTTAACAGGGTTGCTGTGGATTGACGGTACATACACCACGTATATAGATGTGTAACGCGACATGTTTTATTTTAACAGGGTTGCTGTGGATTGACGGTACATACACCACGTATATAGATGTGTAACGCGACATGTTTTATTTTAACAGGGATGGTGTGGATTGACGGTACATACACCATGTATATAGTTGTGTAACGTGACGTGTTTTATTTTAACAGATACCCTGTGGATTTGACGGCACCGATAGAGACGGATTGGACGTCATGATGATGTGGGACGGAGGGAGGCTGACATTCATTGACTGGCGGCCCGGTAATCCACACGGCGTGCCTGTACCAGAGTACATGATAAGATGGATTGGACGTCATGATGACGTGGGACGGAGGGAGGCTGCCGTTCATTGACTGGCGGCCCGGTAATCCACACGGCGTGCCTGTACCAGAGTACATGATAAGATGGATTGACTGGCGGCCCGGTAATCCACACGGCGTGCCTGTACCAGAGTACATGATAAGATGGATTGAAATGGAGGAGCAGGCCCAGGCAAATTATGCAGCAATGAATCCGGAATATTCAGTTACAAAAACTGGTTTGTGGGTTAGTCAAGTTTTCCCACCCCAGTTAGTGTGCAGCACTGATGGGCTAGTTTACAATCCAGTAAGTGTATATGCTTTGGCATCAAATCAAATGTTGATGTTACTGGACACATACACTGTAGAGGATGTGAAAAAGTACTGTCCGATAGTACATAAGATAGTATAATAGATAGAGTATGATGTGTTCCCGGATCTGGAATAATCTTCCATTCCTCGTTGTTGTATTGATAGGGTTAATTGTATAATGGTAAGCACTATGTACAGGAGAGATATATAATATGATGAATACAGCCCTGGGAATTAAGGAAAATTTGCCTAGGCGATATATTTGCCTAGGTAAAAGAAATTGGCCTAGGCAAAAACAGATTTTACCTAGGCAATTTTGCAACAATATTTCCATCTCAAATTAATATGATTCAATAATATATAAACCTGAAATGCTTAGTTATTTTGGGGGAACATTATTTCCAGGCCACTACTCAACATATATGTACAAATCCACAAATCATGTCCAAAACAAGTGTCCTTATACCGGGTAGCTAGTTACTGGCCCAGTGCCATGGAAACAATTGTAGGACAATATACAATGTATGTAAAGAGTGATTTAAGGAAGTCATTTTGGCTAAATAGGTTCTATTTCTGATAGACACAAATACATTTTAGTAACCCAATTAACTTGTTTTACCTAGGAAATATAATCGCCTAGGCAAACCGATTTTGCCTCTGCTTTTACCTAGGCATTGCCTATTGCCTAGGATAATTCCCAGGGCTGTGAATATGAGCGTACACACATAATTAACAAGATCAAACCTTAATTGCTGATGACTGGTTGCACTCATTGTACAACACAGGTATGAGTAGAAGAATAGAATAATCCAGTAACAATAGTGTGATAGTGAACGTATGTTGCCATTCATCGGAAAGCTCTCCCCCTTATAATCATAAACCTTGCTGTTGGCATATATCTAAATATTCTATTTATAGAACAAAGAAGTGCCCCATTAATTGTATAAATTCATATCGAAATAAAATCAATATTAATTGATAGAATAGTTTCTGGGCAGGGATTTCCAACTCATTCATATTATTTCATACCCAGGAAACTATATAAAATGTGTTATTTAAAGAGATAATCCATCTTTAACGGTATAATACTTCTTACAGGACGGCGAAAGAATCAAGTGATAAAGATTGATCTCATCATTGAATCTAGATTTAAACAACCGAGATCAACGTAGGATGATGGATGTGTTCAGCCAACAGAGCTCAACATAGGATGATGGATGTGTTGAAAGAGACATATAAACTATTGCAACAGACAGTTAGTATCAGATAATATTGTATCTCACGTGACTTTGTTATTGAAATCAAGCTTTCCGATTGGTTGGCTACTCGACTCTATTAGTCGTAGTTGTATACTACGCATTCAAGTCTCTCCCATCGTGCACTATGCATATGTAGTTTTGACTACTAAAAATAGTAACGAACACTACATCAAACTTTGTTCTGAAACTACTTGTTATTTCGCCGCTGATCCAAATTAAAGCTTCAGTAAGGCGAACATCAATTGTCTGAACTTAGTAAAAGTTGAAAATAGTAGTTTCCTACTGCTAAATCAAAATTACAAAGAATTAATTAAAAAAAAACAAACAAACAAACCTGAACAAAGAGGATTTTTTTTTTACATATTATTTTTTTTTCTTTTAAAAAAAAATGGTGTTTGCCCACTGGTTTGCCTTTAATTTCTGCATTTGTTCGATACAATATAATAATTAGAGCATGACTTGTCGTGAAATACGCCGATATAGTGCATAGTGCGGTTGTGTAGTTCACTCCGCTTCGCTATGCACTATATCGGCGTATTTCACTCCAAGCCATGCTCTATTTATTAAATATGACTGAGAAGGTTAAGTTTAGTAGTGACTACCATGGAACATATATCACGTATTTCTCCAATATTGATGATGTATTCATGGCTCCAGACTAATGTAACCCAGCTCAACGTAGGATGATGGATGTGTTCAAAGAGACATATCAACAATTGCAACAGACAGTTACATTTAGTACAAGTATACACTGCATCTTGGTTAGAAAACAGAATACTCCCAGGCTTGCAGATTGTTCTCAAAAATCAAAGTATCCTCACAAAAAAATCTCTATGTGTCATTATTCATATTTCAAAATTAAATCGGATTTTTAATCATAAACCATGCTGCGGGCATATATCTAAATATTATATTTATAGAACAAAGAAGTGTCCCATTAATTGTATAAATTAGTATCGTAATATAATCAATATTAATTGATAGAATCGTTTCCGGGCAGTGATTTCCAACTCATTCATATTATTTCATACCCAGGATATTATATAAAATGTGTTATTTAAAGAGATAATCCATCTTTAACGGTGTAATACTTCTTACAGGACGGCGAAAGAATCTCTGAACAGTGGATCTCATCATTGAATCTAGATTCAACCAACCCAGCTCAACGCATGATGATGGATGTGTTGAAAAAGACATATAAAAAATTGCAACAGACAGTTAGTATATACTACATCTTGGTTAGAAAACAGAATACTCTGAGGCTTGCCAAAAACATAATATGCCTCGTTTTATAAAAAGCTGATGCTTGTATAATGTAATGTAATGTAATAATACCTCAATATAATGGAAACCGAGGATGGTTTCCCATTGGTGTATAACCTGGAACAAAATCAAGACAAGATTCTGCACTTGGCAAAGTGGAAATTGACAAATTATAGTGAAGTTATTGACATGATCAATGGACAGGAAACAAGTGGTAAAGTCTTAACAAACGTATTGGTTTAAAAAATACCAAAGCTAGAAATACAAACTCTACATGTTGGGGCCAGTAAACTCATACCAGTAACATATTTCATTCTATTCAAAAAAGGCCGTAACTCAGGTGACAATCGGCAGATAGAACCCAAATTAGAACTTGACTGTTTTGAGCTAGTAAACCCCCAAACAAAATTTCCTCCATTCAGTTGACAATATCTAAACTTATCATACAGAAACAAAAAGTGGACCGATGGACAGACATGCCAAAAACATAATATGCCTCGTTTTATAAAAAGCTGTTGCTTGTATAATGTAATGTGAATCACGAATATGAAGAATTAGTCAGTTTCCTTCGACGTAGAGCTAACCAGCTAATTATGTTTTGAGTCAAAGCTCGGTGCGTACATATTTATATTGCAGACTTTATGCCAGATCCAGTGAATATTTCATCAAGTTTTTGTTAAAGATGGATTATCTCTTTAAATAACAAATTTTAAATAGTTGCGTGGGTATAAAATAATAGATATGAACTGAAGACCTATGTCCGGAAAAGCTTCTATCAATTAATATTGATTTTATTTCGAATATTAAATCGGGCCCGTTTATGTTACTATTTTTAGAACCGACCATTCGGATAAGACCGTATTGTGATATAGAGCACTGGGCTGTTCCTACGACTACGCAACGAATGTCAAATGTCACAGATTGGTTGTTTGTATTGTTCCACAGATATAAGCGATAATGAGTATAATTAACGTTTATTTGTGACAAAACTGCACAATATAATTTCTGGTCTCTGTTAACAGTAACCACTATTGTTCGTTAGCTGAACAAACACACCTTTTTAGACCAGAAAATATTCGAACTAAAATTAATATTAATCGCTAGAAGCATTTCCGGACAGGAGTCTTCGATTCAAATCTAATATTTTATACCCCGGTAACTATATAATACATGTTTACAAAGAGATAATCCACCTTTAAGATTCAATTCATGATGCTAGACATATTCTCAAAATAAGTGTCCCTCTCTAATGCGCCTTGAGACCGCATTGAAAAATGACCAGAGGGTCATAGTTTTAACACTTTTGCATCTACTTTATAATCTCTCACATCTTTATCTGGTTGTAGAATAATACTCTCGATATGCTTTATAGCCATTTTAACTATTTAATTTCTCAATACGCACTATAGCCCTGGTGACGATTTCATTTCTCGATGGCCATTTTGACAATAACTCAAGACGCACAGAGTTTACTTTTGGCAAAAACATATTGCCTGACAGTCTATCTATACCGTTTGATGAACGTTGCTTTGTGTGACCCACATTATGTGAGTAAAGGGGGGATGCCCTATAGCAGAAGAGTCCACAATTAGAGGTACCATGTCTTACCCACCGGAAGCTGACATAAGCTAATGATAGGTAGAGCACTCTGCTGTATAGGCAGTTTCTGATATAGTCATAAAGAGTAGGAAAATAAAAGATAGCAGAAACCCAGAGAACACATACAAATTTCGTGTTATGATTTATATTTCATAATAATATTTAATTTAATCATTGTATGATCAAAGTTATGTGAAAAAGAAATAATCAAAAAAGCGAGGCCCCCTGGTCATTTCTGTAAATTTAGTACCCGTGAGGTCTCCATGTCGTTACTGTACATTTATTAACCACGAGTTTCCCAGTCCGGATCCCCCGTCTTTGTAAAATAATTGGGCTTAACATGTATATGCATATGTAAACCATAATATTTATATACTTATTAAAAGATACCAACACTGAATTTTTTTTATTATCGAATTATCCACACACTATCGTGACAGGTTATTTCGTTTACTTGATCAAGGGAGGTCCCGTTGTTTGATCATCGGCAACCATAATTCCGTATTAAAATAAATAATAGATAAACAAATCCTCATGCAAAAAGCAGCCCCGGGTCAAAGGACAAACATGAGTACAAGGTACAGTATGTGGAAGCTTCTAATTTGTTACTTGGGTCGACTCAAAACTTTCTTTCAATAAGCCAGCCCTGGTACATGATAAGATGGATTGAAAAAGAGGAGCAGGCACAGGCAAATTATACAGCAATGAATCCGGAATATTCAGTTACAAAAACTGGTTTGTGGGTTAGTCAAGTTTGCCCACCCCAGTTACTGTGCAGCACTGATGGGCTAGTTTATAATCCAGTAAGTGTATATGCTTTGGCATCAAATCAAATGTTGATGTTACTGGACACATACACTGTAGAGGATGTGAAAAAGTACTGTCCGATAGTACATAAGATAGTATAATAGATAGAGTATGATGTGTTCCCGGATCTGGAATAATCTTACATTCCCCCTTGTTGTATTGATAGGGTTAATTGTATACAAGGCTTAAAATAAGTGGTCTGACACGGACAATTGTCAGACCCCAAATTCAAATTTTTATAGGTTGTCAGGCTCTGCTTTGAAACTGTCTGACATAATGTCAGGTTGAGAAATTGACGTATTTTTAAGAAAAATATCACTGCTAATGTAATATTTTGCAAAAATTGATATAGCATGCTGTTAAATGAAAATGGATTGAAAAATTTATGGAACAAGTTTTTCCTCCTAGTTGAATTATAACATACTGCTGTCCTGCGTTCCATACATTCATATTAAATACAGATCATAATGATACATGTAGGCCTACCCTTACACAGTACTAGTAACACCACTGGGATCAGAGCAATTGAAGATTTCTATAACCTTAGAATTGAAATCAGCAAGCATGTTTGATGTTGTTGAGGTGGGGCAGATTTGCATTAAAAAAGTTAAAATTGAGAAGAGGAACATAATTGGGGGAAAATAGATCATTATTAGTTTAAATTGGTGTTATTTTTGGTGATAAAAAAGACATGTCAGGCCTCATTTCGAAATGTCAGACCATGTCTGTTTGGTGCCTGACAAAATGTCCGACAGTCGAATAAAAATTATTTTAAGGCTTGTTTGTTACTTGGGTCAACTCAAAACTTTCTTTCAATAAGTTTCATAGCAATGTTATCTATGTGCTGTTCTGAAAGTTGTTATGATCCGATCATGTACTGAGGCGGAGTTAAAGCAGCTTGTTTTTAAATAACAGTCTCAGATGTATGTGTCGTCCACAGGCATATTAAGGGAGGTAACCCAGCCTGGTTGTTACTGGCAGACACTCTATACATCTGAGTCTCATTGTTTACCATTTTTTTTCATACTAGCATAAATAAAACTAATTGCCAAAGATTGTTTGATATTAGAAAATCAGCAATTTTATTCAGCAGTCAGTTATACTTTAATGTTTAACCCTTTGAACCCTGGCTCCCCACAACGATCGACACCCTGACCCTGGGCTCCCAGTGGTATTTTTTATATTGTGGTCAGTGTTTAGATGTATGGTGTTGTTTATGTTCAAGTGGTGTCACATTTCTGAAACTTTAGATGTATGTCCCCATGGACCACGGATTATTTTACGATCTGGTTACATTGCCACGTGGTCACTCCCTGGTAACGGTTGCTAGTCATCTACCCGATATTGAAAGTAAAATACAATTATAGCTTTTACGGTCGTATTTCAGCCCAAGGAAATGGAGTTTTCGATGCAGTCAACACCTTATTGTGAAATTTGAGATATATCTGGCCAGAAGTCTGATCCCAACTTGTATTTAAGGGTAGCAACGGTTGCTAGGCAAATACCCAAATGATCGAATGACACCATTACCCTGTGAATCCAATTGTATTATGCCCCAATTTAGACATTCTTGGCATGCACATGCTGATGTTTAAATGGTGCTACAGGTCTGAAATTTTACAGGTATGTTCCCATGGGCCACTGTGTATTTTTTTTTTGAACGGTATACTTTGCCACACGATCACTCCCTGGTAACGGTTTCTAAGCAACTACCCGGACCTGAAAGTATAATGCAATTATAGCTTATAGCGTCGAATAATTCCGCGCTAAGAAACGGCATTTTCTATGCAGTCAATACCCTATTGTGAAACTGGAGATACATCAGGTCAGAAGATTGAACCTACATGTAGTTTTTATTTAACGGTATCAATGGTTGCTAAGCATATAGCCCAAGTGATCGATTGACACCACTTCCCTGTGCATTCAATGGCATTACGTCCCGTTTATACATGTATAGGGCACGGTGATGGTCATGTTCAAATGGTGCCACGAGTCTTAAACTTTACATAATTGCTCAATAATGCACGATTTGACCACGTGTTTGTAATGTGCACGCGCCTTGGTGCTGTCTTATCAAATTCAAATACATCTCTAGAATAATCATTATAGTCAGAACGACAAGTGTTAAACATACATGCTCGCGACCTTCAATGCGATTCCATCAATGCTATCATCCTTATTTGATCTCAATACATGAATATGATGATATTACTACATACTTCAGCATTACAATTGTCTCTATATTATTCTAATATATCAGTCACGAAGTGTTTCCATAACTAATGATTACATAATACGATTTCATTGATTACATTGCCATGATTATTATCTCATGCTCAATTCTTCAATTCTATAACCATTGCTTGACCGCTATTGATGTCCGAGCTACATCAATATCATATTCACTTAAATAACATATCATTGTCAATAATTAAAGAGCATCAGGAATACTATATGCAGACTACAAGATGTTTCATCACCCTCTGACCCTAGTTACCTCAAGCATGCGAGTTCCCTACCAGCAGTAATTGAGAACTCCCCATCTCAAGTATCTTTCCAACAATTTCGTCACATCGAAATGCGAAATCCTAAGTCAAACAGTTCATAAAACATATGTTCACTATAGAGGTGACAATTAACCTCATCATACAGGAACCAAATGTTAAAGCCAGTGGATGACTTCAACCTCAAATGACTTTATAGCCAATAATTTGAATAAACTCGTCCAGCAACATGAAGAGTTGGATCTCCTGATTCAAAGAATTCCTAACGGTTCAATTGATCTCAGATGTATGTGTCGTCCACAGGCAAATTAAGGGAGGTAACTCAGCCTGGTTGTTACTAGCAGACACTCTATACATCTGAATATCTGTGAAGGGAGGTAACCCAGCCTGGTTGTTACTAGCAGACACTCTATACATCTGAATATCTGTGAAGGGAGGTAACCCAGCCTGGTTGTTACTAGCAGACACGAGTTAAATCTAAAAAAGTTGAATTTTAAATTTTTTATTTTTTGTTTTCTTCGAAAAAGGGTCATAACTCCTTTAAAATTAATCGGATCAAACCCATATTCGGACTCGATCTGTATTTTGGGCTTCGAAACTCACATACCAAATTTGGTTCCAATCAAATAAAAAATGTTTGAGTTATCGCATTACTCGTAAAGTGTCTACGGACAGACAGACAGACAGACAGACAGACGGACGAACGACGAGTGGTCAATCCGGGCAACGACACTATGTTTACCATACTATGGTATGGGTAAACATAAAAATGCATCCTGCGCTCTTCAAAACTTACAAGCCACTGAAATACATGTAGGTGTGGCTTAAAGAAAGAGCCAAAAGGCAGAATTTTTAGCTCCAAACTGAATGTGACTTATCCAACGAGGTGATTTATCCACAGGCCGGTATGGTAATAAGAATCTGATCTCAGCTGACCTGGAGGAGGCTGACTGCCCACCACCGACAGACCGCTGTTTAAGTCATGTTACATGCACCTTGTGATAAAATCTTTGATATATCGTAATAGGAATGTTTTGATGGGTCTGAATGGGAGATCAATTCAGTGGTTGTTCTATATCCAGATCTGTATGGGAAATAACTTAACCCTTTACCCAACAGAACGGCCCTGTGCCAATGCATTCTCTTATATATGCGAGTCGACCATAGGTCGCCTCGCATATATAAGAGAATGCATTGGCTTAACACATTAAAAATTATAAAATTGTTAAAGAATGTAAGAAAAAATGGTAAAAAGTGTTAAAAAAAAGATTTTTTTTAGGCCAATGCATTCTCTTATATATGCGAGGCGACCTATGGTCGACTCGCATATATAAGAGAATGCATTGGCACAGGGCATAACTGTAACTATCACAATGTGGTCAAGGAGCCGGTTCCAATGATATCCATATTTGTATGGTTCTATTGAGACAGACCGAAGATATTTTAGGCTGTTGGAAGCTTTATTTGGCCGGTTTTGGCCGGTTTGTTGGGTAAAGGGTTAAAGGCACGGGTGTCTAGAGGAGAGTGCCTGCCTGACCACTGCCGACAGACCGCTGTTTAAGTCATGTGACATGTACCTCGTGATAAGTCATGTGACATGTACCTCGTGATACATGGATATATTATACATGTAATAGGAATGTTTTGGTTAGTTTTGATGGGTCTGAATCGGAGATCAATTCAGTGGTTGTTCTATCTCCGGATCTGATAACAACGTTATGGGAAATAACTTAAAAGCACAGGGGGCTCGAAGAGAGTGGCTGCCTGACCACCGCCGACAGACCGCTGGTTATGTCATGTTACATGTAACTCGTGATACTAAGATATATTAAACATGTAATAGGAATGTTTTGAGCAGTTTTGATGAGTCTGATTGGGAAATCAATTCAGTGGTTGTTCTATATCCGGATCTGATAACAACTTTACGGGATAACTTAATAGGACGATATCAATAACTTATTAGGAAAATATCACCACTAATAATCAATATACAAATACTGGCAAAGGGGCGGCTCGAAGAGCATACCTACGTGACCACCGCTGACAGACTGCTGGTTAAGTCATGTTATATGTACCCTGTGATACCTGGATAGTGGTTGTTCTATATCTGGACCTGATAGCAACTCTACAGGAAATAACTTAATAGGACGATAGGAAATAACTTAATAGGACAACAGCAAATAACTTAATAGGAAGATATCAAATAACTTATTAGGAAGATATCACCACTAACAATCAATATACAAATGCACTGGTGGGATGACAAACATAATGTCATATTTATAATGGAAAAGACATATGATCATCATAGATTCCTGAAATTCAATCATGGGTAGCCATATATATATATTCTCATTCATTAAGTATTTATTTTTTTGGTGTTAGGTCATCCGACATAATTACATAATTACATTTATGCATTTTATCTATTCCGATATTTCTATTGGAAAAGACAAATCATGATTGTAGATTCGTGGCTGTCTTTTCATCTGGCGTCGTGTATGTTTCTGATTCAGAGGACAATTCAGTGGTAGTTTCTGCCTCCGTATCTGAGGATGGGGTGAGATGTCATATTACATGTACATTGTGATAAAAACTTTGATATATCGTAGTAGGAATGTTTTGGGCAGTTTTGATGTGTCTGAATCGGAGATCAATTCAGTGGTTGTTCTATATCCGTATCTGATAACAACTTTACGGGAAATAACATAATAGGACGATAGGAAATAACTTAATAGGACGATATCACCACTAACGATCAATATCCAACTCCTTCAGAGGCTTATTTTCAAAGTTTTCATCGGAGACCAATTCTGTGGCAATTCAGAAATAGTTCTCTTTCCGGATCTGAAGTTTTCTTCGCTGATTTACAGGACTTCACGATTATATCATTTGTAAAATTCAAAGTTACATAAGATGGCAATCGAAACGAATATAGACAGGTATTTCTTTACCCCTCAATATCAAATTTCGGTGGACACCTGGTGACGTGTTTTGACAGAACTTCAGTTATATGCAAAAGTCATCAAAATACGTCACCAGGTATTAAAGTTTAAATTGTTATTTGTTTGTATTTGTACTTTTCATGTGTATATTGTAAATAAAAATTATCTTATCCTAATTTGATGTATTCTTATATATGTACAAGTTTATTGTTTATCATGTCAGGCACATCCTGAATTCCACTATTATAGCGATATTTCACTATTATAGTGGTATTTGACCATTACCGTTTTGTTAATTTGATAAAAGAGGGATAATCCAAAATCATATTTCCCACAAATATTATTCAAAATCAGATCGCACTAACTCCATACCATACATATAGTTTGTCCAGGAGAATTATTAATCATGACGGCACACGATAAGCAACTCAATTAGCATGTAATTAGTTGAAATATTGTTATGAAGGAGCGATTGAGTCATCCTGCTATTGTCATTTAGAACGGGATATATTAGTAATAGTATAATATTATTGAATATCAAAGCTGGCGCAAAAGATTGCACAATGAATTTTGTTGGAAGACTGTTCATTCGCTGCGATATTGTTATGAGTGACATTTGGCTGTGCACTGGTATGAGCCGTCTTCTATTCCCGACGCAAATAAAGGAAACATGAATATGTTATAGTCAAATAGCACTATAATAGTGGCAAATCGCTATAATAGTGGAATTCAGGATGTGCCTGACCTGTTTATACTTAATGTTTTAGTGATTTGAAGTGGTATGGCAGCGGGAAATTAGACCAGTAACAATATATACAAAAATACAAGGTTTGTTCAAGGTTTGATTGTATGGATATGCACAAATATCTAAGAAAACAACACAAGTTGGGTGGTGCACTTGTTAGTTCTATGTCTATGTTAGTTCTATGTCTTCTTATGACAGGATGTGCCAGAGCTGCTTTCAGAGACCTCAGAAGGCATATTAGTCCTTGCACAGTTAAAGAAAAATAGGCAACCAATGAAAGTGTCAATGACACTGTAGCTCAACTCGGAAAGGGAATAATTTAATGTATTACAGTCAATGGAGCGATTAGGAATGTGGACAGTTGAATGTCTAATACTACTAGTAGTTTATAGACATGAAGAGAAAAGTAAAATCCAAGATGGCTGCTGGCGGCCATGTTTTTGGCCGAATGACCCCAAAATGAGTCGTTCTCATCTACATGTCATCGTTAACATTCTTGACAAATTTGATGACGATCAGACTAAAGGTACGACCTGTAGCCCATGCTAAAGAATTTAGTCATACAAAGAGTAAAATCCAAGATGGCTGCTGGCGGCCATGTTTTTTGGCCGAATGACCCTAAAATGACTCGCTCCCATCTACATGTCATTATTAACATTCTTGACAAATTTTATGATGATCAGACTAAAAGTAGGACCTGCAGCCTGTGCTAAAGGATTTAGTCATACAAAGAGTAAAATACAAGATGGCTGCTGACGACCATGTTTTTTGGCTGAATGACCCCAAAATTACTCGTTCCCATCTACATGTCATTGTTAATATCCATGACAAATTTTATGATGATCAGACTAAAGGTACGACCTACAGCCCGTGCTAAAGAATTTAGTCATACAAAGAGTAAAATCCAAGATAACTGCTGGCGGCCATGTTTTTTGGCCGAATGACCCCAAAATTACTCGTTCCCATCTACATGTCAATATTATCATCCATGACAAATTTCATGATGATCAGACGAACACTCCGGCCTGTAGCCTGTGCTAATGGATTGAATTTTGAAATTCAAGATGGCCACATGTTTTTTTGCCGAATGACCCCAAAATGACACGTTCCCATCTACATGTCAATGTCAACTCCCATGACAAATTTTATAATGATCCGATTAAAGGTACGACCTGTAGCCCGTGCTAAAGGAAATTGTTGACGCATCACGCACACACATACGCACACACGGACGACGGATACCAAGCCATGGCAATAGCTCAAACTTTACAAAGTAAAGTTGAGCTAATAAGGATGAGACAAAATTTATTGGATATCTTGACATCATATCTCATGAAGACCTATGGTGAACTGTAAGTTAATACAGTATTCTTAATACAAATCTAAATTGGGCCTCATGTTAAGGTTATTATATACACCTAACAAACATGAGGGTGATGTTATGGTAATATGGATGGATATGAGTTACCAGTGGATTGGGCCTTATGTTAAGGTTATTATATACACCTAACAAACATGAGGGTGATGTTATGGTAATATGGATGGATATGAGTTACCAGTGGATTGGGCCTCATGTTAAGGTTATTATATACACCTAACAAACATGAGGGTGATGTTATGGTAATATGGATGGATATGAGTTACCAGTGGATTGGGCCTCATGTTAAGGTTATTATATACACCTAACAAACATGAGGGTGATGTTATGGTAATATGGATGGATATGAGTTACCAGTGGATTGGGTCTCATGTTAAGGTTATTATATACACCTAACAAACATGAGGGTGATGTTATGGTAATATGGATGGATATGAGTTACCAGTGGATTGGGCCTCATGTTAAGGTTATTATATACACCTAACAAACATGAGGGTGATGTTATGGTAATATGGATGGATATGAGTTACCAGTGGATTGGGCCTCATGTTAAGGTTATTATATACACCTAACAAACATGAGGGTGATGTTATGGTAATATGGATGGATATGAGTTACCAGTGGATTGGGCCTCATGTTAAGGTTATTATATACACCTAACAAACATGAGGGTGATGTTATGGTAATATGGATGGATATGAGTTACCAGTGGATTGGGTCTCATGTTAAGGTTATTATATACACCGAACAAACATGAGGGTGATGTTATGGTAATATGGATGGATATGAGTTACCAGTGGATTGGGTCTCATGTTAAGGTTATTATATACACCGAACAAACATGAGGGTGATGTTATGGTAATATGGATGGATATGAGTTACCAGTGGATTGGGTCTCATGTTAAGGTTATTATATACACCTAACAAACATGAGGGTGATGTTATGGTAATATGGATGGATATGAGTTACCAGTGGATTGGGCCTCATGTTAAGGTTATTATATACACCTAACAAACATGAGGGTGATGTTATGGTAATATGGATGGATATGAGTTACCAGTGGATTGGGCCTCATGTTAAGGTTATTATATACACCTAACAAACATGAGGGTGATGTTATGGTAATATGGATGGATATGAGTTACCAGTGGATTGGGCCTCATGTTAAGGTTATTATATACACCTAACAAACATGAGGGTGATGTTATGGTAATATGGATGGATATGAGTTACCAGTGGATTGGGTCTCATGTTAAGGTTATTATATACACCGAACAAACATGAGGGTGATGTTATGGTAATATGGATGGATATGAGTTACCAGTGGATTGGGCCTCATGTTAAGGTTATTATATACACCTAACAAACATGAGGGTGATGTTATGGTAATATGGATGGATATGAGTTACCAGTGGATTGGGTCTCATGTTAAGGTTATTATATACACCTAACAAACATGAGGGTGATGTTATGGTAATATGGATGGATATGAGTTACCAGTGGATTGGGCCTCATGTTAAGGTTATTATATACACCTAACAAACATGAGGGTGATGTTATGGTAATATGGATGGATATGAGTTACCAGTGGATTGGGCCTCATGTTAAGGTTATTATATACACCTAACAAACATGAGGGTGATGTTATGGTAATATGGATGGATATGAGTTACCAGTGGATTGGGCCTCATGTTAAGGTTATTATATACACCTAACAAACATGAGGGTGATGTTATGGTAATATGGATGGATATGAGTTACCAGTGGATTGGGCCTCATGTTAAGGTTATTATATACACCTAACAAACATGAGGGTGATGTTATGGTAATATGGATGGATATGAGTTACCAGTGGATTGGGCCTCATGTTAAGGTTATTATATACACCTAACAAACATGAGGGTGATGTTATGGTAATATGGATGGATATGAGTTACCAGTGGATTGGGCCTCATGTTAAGGTTATTATATACACCGAACAAACATGAGGGTGATGTTATGGTAATATGGATGGATATGAGTTACCAGTGGATTGGGTCTCATGTTAAGGTTATTATATACACCTAACAAACATGAGGGTGATGTTATGGTAATATGGATGGATATGAGTTACCAGTGGATTGGGCCTCATGTTAAGGTTATTATATACACCAAACAAACATGAGGGTGATGTTATGGTAATATGGATGTATATGAGTTACCAGTGGATTGGGCCTCATGTTAAGGTTATTATATACACCTAACAAACATGAGGGTGATGTTATGGTAATATGGATGGATATGAGTTACCAGTGGATTGGGTCTCATGTTAAGGTTATTATATACACCTAACAAACATGAGGGTGATGTTATGGTAATATGGATGGATATGAGTTACCAGTGGATTGGGCCTCATGTTAAGGTTATTATATACACCTAACAAACATGAGGGTGATGTTATGGTAATATGGATGGATATGAGTTACCAGTGGATTGGGCCTCATGTTAAGGTTATTATATACACCAAACAAACATGAGGGTGATGTTATGGTAATATGGATGGATATGAGTTACCAGTGGATTGGGCCTCATGTTAAGGTTATTATATACACCGAACAAACATGAGGGTGATGTTATGGTAATATGGATGGATATGAGTTACCAGTGGATTGGGCCTCATGTTAAGGTTATTATATACACCTAACAAACATGAGGGTGATGTTATGGTAATATGGATGGATATGAGTTACCAGTGGATTGGGCCTCATGTTAAGGTTATTATATACACCAAACAAACATGAGGGTGATGTTATGGTAATATGGATGGATATGAGTTACCAGTGGATTGGGCCTCATGTTAAGGTTATTATATACACCGAACAAACATGAGGGTGATGTTATGGTAATATGGATGGATATGAGTTACCAGTGGATTGGGTCTCATGTTAAGGTTATTATATACACCTAACAAACATGAGGGTGATGTTATGGTAATATGGATGGATATGAGTTACCAGTGGATTGGGTCTCATGTTAAGGTTATTATATACACCGAACAAACATGAGGGTGATGTTATGGTAATATGGATGGATATGAGTTACCAGTGGATTGGGTCTCATGTTAAGGTTATTATATACACCGAACAAACATGAGGGTGATGTTATGGTAATATGGATGGATATGAGTTACCAGTGGATTGGGTCTCATGTTAAGGTTATTATATACACCTAACAAACATGAGGGTGATGTTATGGTAATATGGATGGATATGAGTTACCAGTGGATTGGGCCTCATGTTAAGGTTATTATATACACCTAACAAACATGAGGGTGATGTTATGGTAATATGGATGGATATGAGTTACCAGTGGATTGGGCCTCATGTTAAGGTTATTATATACACCTAACAAACATGAGGGTGATGTTATGGTAATATGGATGGATATGAGTTACCAGTGGATTGGGTCTCATGTTAAGGTTATTATATACACCTAACAAACATGAGGGTGATGTTATGGTAATATGGATGGATATGAGTTACCAGTGGATTGGGCCTCATGTTAAGGTTATTATATACACCTAACAAACATGAGGGTGATGTTATGGTAATATGGATGGATATGAGTTACCAGTGGATTGGGCCTCATGTTAAGGTTATTATATACACCTAACAAACATGAGGGTGATGTTATGGTAATATGGATGGATATGAGTTACCAGTGGATTGGGTCTCATGTTAAGGTTATTATATACACCGAACAAACATGAGGGTGATGTTATGGTAATATGGATGGATATGAGTTACCAGTGGATTGGGCCTCATGTTAAGGTTATTATATACACCTAACAAACATGAGGGTGATGTTATGGTAATATGGATGGATATGAGTTACCAGTGGATTGGGCCTCATGTTAAGGTTATTATATACACCTAACAAACATGAGGGTGATGTTATGGTAATATGGATGGATATGAGTTACCAGTGGATTGGGTCTCATGTTAAGGTTATTATATACACCTAACAAACATGAGGGTGATGTTATGGTAATATGGATGGATATGAGTTACCAGTGGATTGGGTCTCATGTTAAGGTTATTATATACACCTAACAAACATGAGGGTGATGTTATGGTAATATGGATGGATATGAGTTACCAGTGGATTGGGTCTCATGTTAAGGTTATTATATACACCTAACAAACATGAGGGTGATGTTATGGTAATATGGATGGATATGAGTTACCAGTGGATTGGGCCTCATGTTAAGGTTATTATATACACCTAACAAACATGAGGGTGATGTTATGGTAATATGGATGGATATGAGTTACCAGTGGATTGGGCCTCATGTTAAGGTTATTATATACACCGAACAAACATGAGGGTGATGTTATGGTAATATGGATGGATATGAGTTACCAGTGGATTGGGCCTTATGTTAAGGTTATTATATACACCTAACAAACATGAGGGTGATGTTATGGTAATATGGATGGATATGAGTTACCAGTGGATTGGGCCTCATGTTAAGGTTATTATATACACCTAACAAACATGAGGGTGATGTTATGGTAATATGGATGGATATGAGTTACCAGTGGATTGGGCCTTATGTTAAGGTTATTATATACACCTAACAAACATGAGGGTGATGTTATGGTAATATGGATGGATATGAGTTACCAGTGGATTGGGCCTCATGTTAAGGTTATTATATACACCTAACAAACATGAGGGTGATGTTATGGTAATATGGATGGATATGAGTTACCAGTGGATTGGGTCTCATGTTAAGGTTATTATATACACCTAACAAACATGAGGGTGATGTTATGGTAATATGGATGGATATGAGTTACCAGTGGATTGGGCCTCATGTTAAGGTTATTATATACACCTAACAAACATGAGGGTGATGTTATGGTAATATGGATGGATATGAGTTACCAGTGGATTGGGCCTTATGTTAAGGTTATTATATACACCTAACAAACATGAGGGTGATGTTATGGTAATATGGATGGATATGAGTTACCAGTGGATTGGGCCTTATGTTAAGGTTATTATATACACCTAACAAACATGAGGGTGATGTTATGGTAATATGGATGGATATGAGTTACCAGTGGATTGGGTCTCATGTTAAGGTTATTATATACACCGAACAAACATGAGGGTGATGTTATGGTAATATGGATGGATATGAGTTACCAGTGGATTGGGTCTCATGTTAAGGTTATTATATACACCTAACAAACATGAGGGTGATGTTATGGTAATATGGATGGATATGAGTTACCAGTGGATTGGGTCTCATGTTAAGGTTATTATATACACCGAACAAACATGAGGGTGATGTTATGGTAATATGGATGGATATGAGTTACCAGTGGATTGGGTCTCATGTTAAGGTTATTATATACACCTAACAAACATGAGGGTGATGTTATGGTAATATGGATGGATATGAGTTACCAGTGGATTGGGCCTCATGTTAAGGTTATTATATACACCGAACAAACATGAGGGTGATGTTATGGTAATATGGATGGATATGAGTTACCAGTGGATTGGGTCTCATGTTAAGGTTATTATATACACCGAACAAACATGAGGGTGATGTTATGGTAATATGGATGGATATGAGTTACCAGTGGATTGGGCCTCATGTTAAGGTTATTATATACACCTAACAAACATGAGGGTGATGTTATGGTAATATGGATGGATATGAGTTACCAGTGGATTGGGCCTCATGTTAAGGTTATTATATACACCTAACAAACATGAGGGTGATGTTATGGTAATATGGATGGATATGAGTTACCAGTGGATTGGGCCTCATGTTAAGGTTATTATATACACCTAACAAACATGAGGGTGATGTTATGGTAATATGGATGGATATGAGTTACCAGTGGATTGGGCCTCATGTTAAGGTTATTATATACACCTAACAAACATGAGGGTGATGTTATGGTAATATGGATGGATATGAGTTACCAGTGGATTGGGTCTCATGTTAAGGTTATTATATACACCTAACAAACATGAGGGTGATGTTATGGTAATATGGATGGATATGAGTTACCAGTGGATTGGGCCTCATGTTAAGGTTATTATATACACCTAACAAACATGAGGGTGATGTTATGGTAATATGGATGGATATGAGTTACCAGTGGATTGGGCCTTATGTTAAGGTTATTATATACACCTAACAAACATGAGGGTGATGTTATGGTAATATGGATGGATATGAGTTACCAGTGGATTGGGCCTTATGTTAAGGTTATTATATACACCTAACAAACATGAGGGTGATGTTATGGTAATATGGATGGATATGAGTTACCAGTGGATTGGGCCTCATGTTAAGGTTATTATATACACCGAACAAACATGAGGGTGATGTTATGGTAATATGGATGGATATGAGTTACCAGTGGATTGGGCCTTATGTTAAGGTTATTATATACACCTAACAAACATGAGGGTGATGTTATGGTAATATGGATGGATATATGAAAACACATTTATTGCCACGTTTTTGATGATCGATCAACAGTCGTACAGATTTATAATCCTCATACAAACAGACAACCAAATAAAATCAAAACACCGAGTGTTTTGTTTAAGTGCGCTTTACTGCTTTCTACATTTCTTTACCAACCCCACTATGACTCGTAAAAAGTCAGCAGAATGGAAGAATAAAAGGTCAAGGTCGTTTGATTTAACCACGTGAAAAAACTCTTGATAAAAATTCAACTTTAGTTGCATAATAAATTCACAAACTTAATAAATATGTCGATATTATCAAAGAAACAGATAACTGGTTGCAGTAGAAGATAATTATTCCCGCGCAGGTCTGACGAAAGTGAAATTTGAAGACAGAAACGATGTCTAGCAAAGATAACACGAAAATAGGTGACGTACTGTCGCAATTTTCTCAACTTCCCGATTTGGAAACAGACGATATTACGCGATCTTTTAAAGACCCAAATGAATACATGAAATACAGGAACTCATATACTAAGAAAGAACCAACTGGAAAAGTTGCCAAGGCGCCATTTGAGGCCATATACTTATGTTTGTATGAAGAATCTGCACGTATGGTTGGATTTAACCCTTTACCCAACAAAACGGCCAAAAATGCCCAAATAAAGCTTCAACAGCCTAAAATATCTTCGGTCTGTCTCAATAACACCATACAAATATGGATATCATTGGAACCGGTTCATTGACCACATTGTGATGGTTATAGTTATGCCCTGTGCCAATGCATTCTCTTATATATGCGAGTCAACCATAGGTCGCCTCGCATATATAAGAGAATGCATTGGCCTAAAAAATTCTTTTTTAACACTTTTTACCATTTTTTCTAACATTCTTTGACAATTTTATCATTTTTAATATGTGTTAAGCCAATGCATTCTCTTATATATGCGAGGCGACCTATGGTCGACTCGTATATATAAGAGAATGCATTGGCACAGGGCATAACTGTAACCATCACAATGTGGTCAATGAACCGGTTCCAATGATATCCATATTTGTATGGTGTTATTGAGACAGACCGAAGATATTTTAGGCTGTTGAAGCTTTATTTGGGCGTTTTTGGCGGTTCTGTTGGGTAAAGGGTTAATTAAGAGATTTATCCCACAGGGAGCCTCACACAGATGGATGCATGCACTGCAGAGTGTCGTCTTCTCCAGTCTATGTGGGGCTCTATAAAGGTAAAGGGTTAAAGTGGCGACACTCGAGAGATTTATGGCATGGGTCAAAACTATGGCATACAGATACCACATTCAATTCACTGAAATAGATGATTGTTACACCAAATGGCTTGATAAATGTTTGGAAGGGAACAGTCTTATCAAGGAAACCCAAATACAGCTGTCATCAAATAGAGATGACATTAAACAAAAATTTATAAAGATCCATTTATTTCAGTCAACTTCAGTCATAACAGTTCAAGGCTCATACTACCTGCAATGGGCTGAAGAGGAATTTCCAAAACTTAAGGACTTTGTTGATACGATAAGCAGAGAAAACTTGAAAGACAAATCAAATATGCCTACTTGTACATCTTCTCGAGATATTGGTTCTGTGTGTATAAATACTTCTACTACAAAGGGCATCAATGACTCTACCACTCATGGCCAAGCGTCAGCAGCTACAGTAACTGCCAATTCGACAGTGGTATCATCGCGTTTTGTTCCCCCCGGCTATATCTAGTCCAATTAGCAGCTATGCTGCATCTCAGCAGGGCGCATATGCATGTGACGGGAGAACGCCGCCCATGCAAAACAGTCCTGTTTATACCCAGGCTACCACGTCAGGTACTTATGGACAGACAATTATAGCCGGTACATATACATCTTCATATGGGAAATCATCACAAGGGAGTAAACCAGCTCAGCCAGGTTACAACCAACCTAATCCTGGTTTCGCCGGATCACAACAACAGAGTGGCCAACAGTCATATTCAAATCCAAATTCCGGATATAATATTTTTTTACCCAAAATATGTATCTCCTATAATAAATATCTTGGACACTGAAACTAATGGTTATATATATCTTGCTTGCAAGATTCTAGAAGAAGTCGTTTTAAAAATCGGTACGCAGTACATCGAGTACGCGCACTTGTCAAATGCCAATTAATGGCGATTATATCTTTGGACCAATCGTGCGAGTCCTTTCGCTATAAAAGCGATTGAAAGGTAAGACCTCATTCTTTTTTAATTTCTTCTAGTCGCAAGATAAGTCGCATTTTTCATCTGTTCATTTCTCATGAACGTTTCTCTTTATGCTATTGCGAACGACAACATGCAGTTGCCTAATTTCGTGCACTACGCACGTGTTTTCCAATTTTTCGCAATTTAGTTTTACAATTGTTCAACAATCTTTTATTCTACAACACTGTCTTATTAATGACAGTAGTCCGTGGGTGGATAATTTCATTAACCAATATTTCAATTTTGTTTTATTTACGACATTAAACCGACCGTGGTTGAATTATGACAATGTAAAGAAAGCAATGTTTTGTAAAGTGTGCATTGACGCCGGTATAAGCAATTTGTTCGTAACAGGATGTTTTAATCTGGAGAAAGATTACGTCACTCTGCACGAAACAGCAAAAGGTCATTATTTTACATTTAATCCCCTAATCCCCCATTGTCTGCCTGGTCACTCACGGGGCTCCTGCACAATGCATGTTTATGACGACATTGTATTTATGACGGTCGAGGTTTATGAGCACCAAGTGTAAGACAATAGCTTAATCAGCAAAATGTGAATCACGACAGATATTTTGTGGCTATTTGTCATCAATACCGATACAGTCAAAATAATATGCATGCTTTTATGACAGATTGTTGTAATTTGATAATGACGTAACAATATTAAGTTATTAGTTTCCAGATGTCACTTAGATATTTTCGCAAGGAAAAATATTTAATGCTTTAAAAAAAAATATTGATATAAAACAAAAAAATAATGACATTAAGGACATAATAATCACATTATAACCGCACGTCAACCCAAGTTAATGGAGAGGTCCCTTTAGAGCGCTACATATTGTTTTATCGACTTATTGTTCAAAATGAACAAATTGGCAGCTATTGAGAACGCTATTCTGGCTGAGATGTTCGAGTGGCTTCGTGACACGCAGCAGTTGAAGGTAGATTTGCTGGTGTACCTGCAAACAACACCGAGTGTCGTTTATTAGGGGTGTAACGATACATCGATGTATCGATGCGACCACGATACAGCACTGACGATACGGTAATCGATACGGACTTTCAAACGATACGTATCTCGATACACAAATTGCATGTTGTTATTTCTTATTAAGGTAAGTAAACAGCGGTCGCCATGAACGAGAAATGTCAATGTTGAATCAGTATCTAACAAAAAATTAAGGTAATCCCCCACAATAAGTAATAAAAATGATAAGCATTCCCTATTTATTACAGAGTAACCGTGAGGCCAACAGACCGCATTGTATCAATTTGCATGTGTGGACAATACGATGAAACACATTGTATTAATAGACCAGTCAGTCGCTTGTGTTCCACTGATCAAAGAACAGACCTGACCTGAGTGACCTCAATTTTAATGACCTATTTCAATAGTACACGTCATGCAGCAAGTGACCTACTTTGTCAATGACATGTCGTTTACAAACGGCGGCAAACCTTTGATGCCTGTCTTACTGCTATTGCTGCAATTTTATTTCACTGTTAACCAGAGTGATGCAGCTACTGCATGTAGGTTCAACCTATATCATATCAATCTACACGTACATGTATGTCTTTCCCCATGTCTCGTCAACACTGGACACTGCACTCTGTGCACTGACCCGTGTGGGTTGCTGAGCAATTGTTAAACTTCCCGGAATAAACTTGTCAACAGAAAGTGAATCCCCCCAATTCCCGTTATAAAGTTGACAACTTGACATGAGTTATTAATATAAAGCCCCTCCCATTTAGCTGTCAATCTCATGACATTGACTGTGAGATTTTCGGAGAGGACGTTCCTCATTGGTCAACAGGTAGTGTTTGTACTCTCTAATTAATTTTATTCAGATAACACAGTGCAGCAATGGGGTTGAATGTCGACATCTTTATGCTTCCGGGCCTATGGGATTTCACTGATAGTCGATACATGGACGAGGTTTTAAATATTGTTTGTTCTTCTTAGACAATACAATACAAGTTGCAACAACAAACATTATAGATGAACATCTAGTACATATCAGTGTATATACAGTCCGTAGGAAGACTTGGCAATATCACTATAATTTTAGGTAAGTAAAATCGCGATACGTATCGTATCGTGACCTCTGTATCGCGATAAACATCGATACACCCCATACCCCGTATCGTTACACCCCTATCGTTTATGAGCGAATAAATAAACGGGGCCATTCGGGAGAACACAATATACAATTGGAGTATGTCGAATCGTTGCACAAACTACACGAGAAATGGCTAGTGCAAGGAACACACCGGACGCTACCGGCGCCCGTGATAATTATTGACGCCAATCAAGATATCGAAGCCATGAAGGAGGAATTTTGTCAAATCGCGGAACAGGTCTTGGGAGAATAGTTATAAGGAGCGTCTTTCACTCTGATTAAGCAACTGTATAATACAAGGTGGACTATTATTCCTGAACAATATCCTCCTCCTTATGGCTATGCAATAGTGTATGAAATTTCTGGAATGTTATCTGGTCGGATATTTCTTATTTCTTGTCGTAGAGTATATGTAGCTATTGAATGTGCACTATGGGGAATTTAATCTGTCATGAGTGCACATGTACAATTTACCTGGCCTAAATAATCTGGCCTGTAATATCCGAGCTTCAGCGTGAACATAAACCGTTTAATTTCCAACATTAGACACTTATTCTATATATAATACTAGCAGGTGGACCCAAAGCTCATATATTGTTCTTGGTGCTTACTTTGTTTTACAGGTGTGAATGCCACCACCGCTTTGCATATTGATTATGTTATGTACGTCATGTTGGCGTTGCCGCATGTATGTGCCATTTCCAATGGAGGAACTCTTGTTAAATTCACCTTCTGAGTTGAATATTTAGCAAAATTTCTTAGTATTCGAGTCGGTGGATAAACAAAATATCATAAGTGTCTTGTGTGGGAAATTGAACAGTAATATGTCCACTCGTAGGATTTGGCCTGTAATATCCGAGCTTCAGCGTGAACATAAACCGTTTAATTTCCAACATTAGACACTTATTCTATATATAATACTAGCAGGTGGACCCGACTTCGTCCGGGCTGTTTCCCCTCTGCTTTTCGGCGAATTGCGCGATTTGACCTTGAATTGTCCATTTTGAAGGTCAAGGTCAGGTGGTCCAAAACACTGCCCGGACAAAAGTACCCGACAAAAGTACCCGTCGAAATCCATCCGGTTTTACCCGATTTGACCTCGAATTGATAATTTTGAAGGTCAAGGTCAGGTCGGGGTCACGACTCGACCCGTCCAAAACACTCAGTGGACAAAAGTAACCCTACGTATCAAATTTCGTCGAAATCCCATCAAAATTCATGATTTGACCTTGAAATGACCCGATTTCAATGTCAAGGTAACGTCGCACAGGCAAACGAATAGGCTTATGACACTCCCCACATGAAAGTATCCCTAGACACTAATTTTCATCGAAATCCCATGATACTCAGGCGTTTGACCTTGAAATGACCTGATTCAAGGTCAAGGTCACGTCGCACAGGCAAATTAATAGGCCCATGCCACTCCATGGCCGAAAGTACCCCCACATACCGAGTTTCATCGAAATCGGCTCAGCCGTTTTCGAGTCCATCGCGAACACACAGACAGACACACACACACAGATCTTCCAAAATATATAATAGATCATTTAATATCATGCTGTTTACATGCCATTGAACTTTAACACTTTAACACCATTAAACTGATTAAAGTTACCATGACATTGATTAGTGTGACAATGACTTGCCCAAGCTTTATACGAGTGACACTGGCAGACGATTAGAAGGCACAAATACTTAAATACTATTCCCCGTGAAAAAAAATAATGAAGTACCGCCGGCCCGCCCCTGTTTTTTTCCCTCATGTTACCCTAAACTCAGGTATTCTTCCTTTTGGCCTTATCCTGTTTTCTTAGATATGAGCGGCACAGGTCAGTCTACGGAATATGTCCGATGCAAAACAAAAACAAAAACAAGAGACTCATATGTCAGATATGGTATGAATCAGGTGACCTATGCTGGATATGTATTCATAGCAACCACAGACGCTGTGTTGCTTTTCAAGTTTAGGCGTGAATGACGTCATTAATTTTTACAATACCATGAAACAGAATTTCGACGCGATGAAAATCCAGACAAGAAAAATGGGTTAAAAATGAATCGTCAGAAAAAACACCTCCACTGAATCTTATCACGGAAACAATAGAAAGTCACGATGCTGAGAGATACATGTATGTATATATCAGGTGACCTGTGCTGGATATGTATTCATACAACTATCAAGCCATAAAACGACTTGATGAATGAATCGTCAGAAAAAACACCTCTACTGAAAGTAATCAATGCGCAGTCACACTCGGATGATAATTGCTTTGATGCGTTATGTGACCCGTGCGCAGTCACACTCGGATGATAATTGCTTTGATGCGTTATGTGACCCGTGCGCAGTCACACTCGGATGATAATTGCTTTGATGCGTTATGTGACCCGTGCGCAGTCACACTCGGATGATAATTGCTTTGATGCGTTATGTGACCCGTGCGCAGTCACACTCGGATGATAATTGCTTTGATGCGTTATGTGACCCGTGCGCAGTCACACTCGGATGATAATTGCTTTGATGCGTTATGTGACCCGTGCGCAGTCACACTCGGATGATAATTGCTTTGATGCGTTATGTGACCCGTGCGCAGTCACACTCGGATGACAATTGCTTTGATGCGTTATGTGACCCGTGCTTGACCTTCATAAAGAACTTGAATGATAAATTTTATTATTGATTTTGTAAACAGAAATTCTCTTTGTGTCCACTGATGCTGACATCGTCTGAGGAAGAAGCATGTGAAATTATGACAGAGAACTTACAATTCTCGTTTTTATCCACGACATCGCGCGCCAATTATGTCATAATGATGACTCATCAACGTAATTTCCCAAAACAACCTCTCCTGCTATAGTAAGTATAGTTCCATTTTGGGTTCCATTTTGGCTGTAAACATTTAAAACGTGTTCTTTTTTGTGGGTGTGGTGGCTGCCTGTTCGCCACCATACATGTTATATATGCATTGGAAATTGAATAACAATTGGACCATCAACAGATTAAGGTAACTTAATTTCATTCTACTTTACAGCTTTATTCATAATTATCGTCAACTTTATCTATACTCGACCTATTTCGTAATTGCTATTCGTATGAGCGATAAATCCAACCTATACCACAAGGGAATACAAAATAAACAATTACCTACTTACATACATGTATATAATATAACGAGAGTCGCACAGTGAAGGCATCCTGTCAGGTCGCTAAGACATGACAGCTAGAAGAGACACATTGGGAGTTTGTTTACAAAAACTAAGAATAGAACCAAAACAAAATCCCGTACCCGATTGTGTCAGTTGCTAAATATAGATTTGATGGAACACGCGGATCGATACACAAATTCCATTGGTAGGATTAACATGCAGTATTATACAATCGTTAATAAGATTTAAGAAGGCAACATCTGCCTGATAATTTATTCACAATGTTACCACAAACCCGCAGTTGCATCAAGGTAATATATAACCATGGTGCTTATCATACTCAGTAAATCGGGAGAGCGGAACTATATCGTCGAAGGTACTTAACCCTTTGAGTGCCAGGTAGATTTTTGTATGAACCCATATACCCTGTGCAATGCATTCTCTTATATATGCGAGTCGACCATAGGTCGCCTCGCATATATAAGAGAATGCATTGGCCTAAAAAAAATTCATCATTTGTTATTATTTTTTACAATTTGTTTTACAATTTTAATAATTTGTTCTTATATTCTTTAACAGACTTATTTTGTAGGTTTGTGCCAGGGAATCTCACGTTTTTCATGGGCATCAAAATTATTACTATGAATACTTGGTGATAGTTTTGAGTTATAACATGCCCCTAAGATGTTATCCAGTTTGTTTTTAAAAATCACTATAGCATGCTTAAGCATACCCAAAAAAAATTCAACCCATAAAAAAACAAACAAACAAATATTTTTAATTTTTTTAGGGCCGAATTTACACACCGTAAATTAGGGCCGATGAGATCGGCCCGTGGCACTCAAAGGGTTAACCAAGTCGTTACAGGGCCAAGGTCTTTTCGAAAATAGGGGAAATTATGTTTTTGTTTGAGCTCTCTGTTTATTGTAATTTGACAGTCCTCCACGATGGTTTGTGTGCTTGTTCTCGGACATTCTTTTGTCAATCGTTTGGGGTGTCACTTATACGGAGGGCCACGGTGCAGGACATTTCCCAAATGGAACAATTTCGCCCACACTCTGAACATTAGTACTCATCGGCGAAATGCTAGCAGTCCTTTGCGACACGTGTGCGTCCATTTCCTTGGACGTTCGGGGGCGACAGTACGTCAGTTAAGGGGCGACAGCGGGGTACAGAGAACTCTCGAGCGTTTCCATCATAGGGTGATAAACAAAGTGACAAGGCAGCTAGGGTGATAAACAAAGTGACAAGGCAGCTAAGGTGATGCTTAAGTTGGACACACATGATAAGTTCGCGACAACAGAAGTCTGGTTACTTGCGGTTTACGCATCTGTGACCGAACAAACGTTTGATTTTCGTAGCGATAAAAGTATAAAATTAAATAGAGTTGAACAAACAACACACTATTCTATTTTTAAAATAGCTAGTGGACCACTGGAGTGGGCACCAGACAATTGTAATTGAGTTTGAGGTGAAATTTTGTCAACGACAAATAGAAAACATTTTGATTGACTTGTGTTGTAGGGACAGCCATTGTTAAACTATTTAGACATTAAAATTGTTGGGGGAAAAATGAATAAAAGTACACAACTAACATCCATGTTATTATTACACAACTAACATCCATGTTATTATTACACAACTAACATCCATGTTATTATTTTGTTATTGTAATAATCATCTGAACAAATGGTCTGTGCATTCTGACGAAGCTGAGCGCTGATGAAAGACTGAGATTGAGCAATCATCTCGAGAAAAGTAGCAAGGATAGTGGTTGGTGTAGGGTGTATGTTGGTACACCCAATGCAAATGGGTACTGCACATACAATCTAACATAGATTGAAAAAAAAATCAAAAATCAACCCACAACACGACCTGCTGAATGAATCGTCAGCTAAAACTCCTATACTGACGGTTCTCATGGAAACGGAGGCAGTTCTCATCAGGTGATGCTCGTGTACGATGAAGCAGACGACACTATGCAGTCCTCATCTTGATAAAAGTAGCAAGGACAGTGATCGCTGCAGGGTGTATGTTGGTACACCCAATGCAGATGGGTTCTGCACATACAATCTAACATACATTGAAAAATCCAACGAGACAAAGCTAAGTAGGAAAGTTTTAGTACATCGACATTGGCATATTATTTGTTCAACCGACAACCTCTAATTGAAAAATATGATATTTCGCACTACTGTCATCAGAAGACATGTATATGGGTGGATCATCTCAGCATGGAGTCAGGAGGAGTAAATTCAAAACGTCAGATATGGAGAGGGAATGGTGAATGTTCACACCACAGGGGTACGCTGATTGCCTTTTACGATTAATGTAAGGATCCAACATATGTCTTACAATATTGATATCTTCAAATGGTACCTTGAGAATACCGGTGCACAGTATACGTTATATGGCACATACAATTTGCAGTACATTGGAAAGGATGAGGATAAAAATGAAAGTGATAAATTTTTAGTTCATTTCCTTCAAAAATCATTGTTGTTGACATACTGCTCATAGAGTTATCCCCCCTCCACCAAAACATTAATGTTTGCCCTCCAAATAAAAACAAGAATGAAACAAGGAGAAGTCTCTCGTTTATTTTAGTAACTAATCACTGCCACCATTAAAATTGCAGTGGCAATATGACGGTGTTGAAAATCTTATCTGCCAGAATATTTACTTCGTGACACACAGGATTAATAGATTATAATTTAGTGGCCCCATGATTAATGTTGTGGCATGATTCAGACATCTTAGTATAGCAGAAAGCAAATTCATTGGTATTGCTGATTAAAACTTGAAACTGGAAACGAATAGGCAGAACACAAATTCTAGTGACATAGTACCCTATTCGTAATACTTATTTTTTTTTTGTCTCATAAATGTACACACATTGCCCCAGCCCTCAAAATTAGCTACAGCAAAAGGCAAATGCTGTAGGAAAGGCTGTATAAACCAATATAGAATTTTATGCAGTTCCTGAACAAAAAATCAATAGAAGAAAAATGCAAATTTCAAGGACTATTGCCAGTAAAACTAATACAGTTTTCAAACTTTTATAACATGATATTTAATCAGGAGAAGTCTCTCGTTTATTTTAGTAACTAATCACTGCCACCATTAAAATTGCAGTGGCAACATGATGGGTGTTGAAAATCTTATCTGCCAGAATATTTACTTCGTGACACACAGGATTAATAGATTATAATTTAGTGGCCCCATGATTAATGTTGTGGCATGATTCAGACATCCTTATTATAAAGCTCATAATTTAGTGGCCCCACGATTAATGTTGTGGCATGATTCAGACATCCTTATTATAAAGCTCATAATTTAGTGGCCCCACGATTAATGTTGTGGCATGATTTAGTTGTTTCTTTTTGTTTTGTTTTTGTAATATATGTTTATTTATATTATAGCAGAAAGCAAATTCATTGGTATTGCTGATTGAAACTGGAAACGAATAGGCAGAACACAAATTCTAGTGACATAGTACCCTATTCGTAATACTTACATTGCCAGTCAGAAGAAGTGGTATATAACGACGTGTGCCTTTATTAAGTGGTATATAACGACGTGTGCCTTTATTAAGTGGTATATAACGACGTGTGACTTTATTGCGATTTTTAGTGAGTGGACTGATGAGACGCCAGTGAATAAGGTAAAATATAAAGTTTCCAGTCAACAAGGTCAATGGCTATTAGTAAGATAAATATTTAGTTTCTCTGAGCAAAAAAGAGACCTAATGCTAGTGTACGACGACAAAGAGTAGCAGATCATGGTTAAGAAGCTAGTTTAAGCTTAGAGGCGCAGCAAAAATCGCTATTTTCCGGTGCCCTTGGCGACCAGTTTATATCCGAAATTTGCAATAAACCAGATGGTTACTTTGTCAAAGCATTAACCAAACAAAATGTTAACACGATGGTCGTGTTGCCTGCTGGGCCTAACCCTAGTCAAGGCTGGATGGTTAACCCTTTGAGTGCCAGGGGCCGATCTCATCAGCCCTAAACCTACAAAATAAGTCTGTTAAAGAATATAAGAATAAATTACTAAAATTGTAAAAAATTGTTTTAAAAAAAAAGGAAAAAAAATTTGTTAGGCCAATGCATTCTCTTATATATGCGAGGCGACCTATGGTCGACTCGCATACATAAGAGAATGCATTGGCACAGGGTATATGGGTTGATACAAAAATCGACCTGGCACTCAAAGGGTTAAGGAATGGCCAATATTTACAAATAAAGATAAATCGTTGTTAATAGGCATGGTTAACAACACAATAGCCGCAGTTGCGAGCGCAGAAGAGACAGAAGCCGTAAATGGCCTTGTCTGTTATTTTAACATTAAGCAGATATGAGGCTGCATCACTCGATGTTAATGATAGATTATATGTGAACGGTTAAATATCTAATACTTTATTATATAATTATATAGAACACGATTATATAGATATTCCTCACATGTTTTAAATATTCTGACGTCTGTTTCTATATTTCAGGTGATCTGAGCTGGAGATCTATTCCGTTATACATCAACCCACAACACGACCTGCTGATTGAATCGTCAGCTAAAACTCCTATACTGACGGTTCTCATGGAAACATTAGACAGTCGTGACGCTGATATCGACCCGGCGATAAGAGAGATAACACGGCGGGTGGTGAGTTGTTACACCAGGTTCTCATCAGGTGATGCTCGTGTACGATGAAGAGCAGCAACTCCTCATCTTGATAAAAGTAGCAGCGACAGTGATCGCTGCAGGGTGTATGTTGGTACACCCAATGCAGATGGGTTCTGCACATACAATCTAACATACATTGAAAAACCCAACGAGACAAAGCAAAGTAGGAAAGTTTTAGTACATTGACATCCGCATATTATTTGTTCTACCGACAACCTCTAATTGAAAAATATGATATTTCGCACTACTGTCATCAGAAGACATGTATATGGGTGGATCATCTCAGCATGGAGTCAGGAGGAGTAAATTCAAAACGTCAGATATGCAGAGGGAATGGTGAATGTTCACACCACAGGGGTACGCTGATTGCCTTTTACGATTAATGTAAGGATCCAACATATGTCTTACAATATTGATATCTTCAGACGGTACCTTGAGAATACCGGTGCACAGTATACGTTATATGGCACATACAATTTGCAGTACATTGGAAAGGATGAGGATAAAAATGAAAGTGATAAATTTTTAGTTCATTTCCTTCAAAAATCATTGTTGTTGACATACTGCTCATAGAGGTATCCCCCCTCCACCAAAACATTAATGTTTGTCCTCCAAATAAAAACAAGAATGAAACAACTGATTGTTGTGGTGATAACTGAAATACAATTCATTAATTATAAATTGTGAACAGGGCAAGATAACTTCCTGTTTACATTGATTTGAGTAAGCTTATGTAAATCCCTGATATATACATGTACACCATTTACAGTATCCTATTTTTTGGTCTCATAAATGTACACACATTGCCTCAGCCCTCAAAATTAGCTACAGCAAAAGGCAAATGCTGTAGAAAAGGCTGTATAAGCCAATATAGAATTTTATGCAGTTCCTGAACAAAAAATCAATAGAAGAAAAATGCAAATTTCAAGGACTATTCCCAGTAAAACTAATAGTTTTCAAACTTTTATAACATGATATTTAATCAGGAGAAGTCTCTCGTTTATTTTAGTAACAAAGCACTGCCACCATTAAAATTGCAGTGGCAACATGATGGTGTTGAAAATCTTATCTGCCAGAATATTTACTTCGTGACACACAGGATTAATAGATTATAATTTAGTGGCCCCATGATTAATGTTGTGGCATGATTCAGACATCCTTATTATAAAGCTCATAATTTAGTGGCCCCACGATTAATGTTGTGGCATGATTCAGACATCCTTATTATAAAGCTCATAATTTAGTGGCCCCACGATTAATGTTGTGGCATGATTCAGACATCCTTATTATAAAGCTCATAATTTAGTGGCCCCACGATTAATGTTGTGGCATGATTTAGTTGTTTCTTTTTGTTTTGTTTTTGTAATATATGTTTATTTATATTATAGCAGAAAGCAAATTCATTGGTATTGCTGATTGAAACTGGAAACGAATAGGCAGAACACAAATTCTAGTGACATAGTACCCTATTCGTAATACTTACATTGCCAGTCAGAAGAAGTGGTATATAACGACGTGTGCCTTTATTGCGATTTTTAGTGAGTGGACTAATGAGACGCCAGTGAATAAGGTAAAATATAAAGTTTCCAGTCAACAAGGTCATTGGCTATTAGTAAGATAAATATTTAGTTTCTCTGAGCAAAAAAGAGACCTAATGCTAGTGTACGACGACAAAGAGTAGCAGATCATGGTTAAGAAGCTAGTTTAAGCTTAGAGGCGCAGCAAAAATCGCTATTTTCCGGTGCCCTTGGCGACCAGTTTATATCCGAAATTTGCAATAAGCATTAACCAAACAAAATGTTAACACGATGGTCGTGTTGCCTGGGCCTAACCCTAGTCAAGGCTGGATGGTTAACCCTTTACCCAACAGAACGGCCCTGTGCCAATGCATTCTCTTATATATGCGAGTCGACCATAGGTCGCCTCGCATATATAAGAGAATGCATTGGCTTAACACATATTAAAAATTATAAAATTGTTAAAGAATGTAAGAAAAAATGGTAAAAAAAGATTTTTTTTAGGCCAATGCATTCTCTTATATATGCGAGGCGACCTATGGTCGACTCGCATATATAAGAGAATGCATTGGCACAGGGCATAACTGTAACCATCACAATGCGGTCAATGAGCCGGTTCCAATGATATCCATATTTGTATGGTTTTATTGAGACAGACCCAAGATAATTTAGGCTGTTGCAGCTTTATTTGGTCGTTTTTGGCCGGTTTGTTGGGTAAAGGGTTAAGGAATGGCCAATATTTACAAATAAAGATAAATCGTTGTTAATAGGCATGGTTAACAACACAATAGCCGCAGTTGCGAGCGCAGAAGAGACAGAAGCCGTAAATGGCCTTGTCTGTTATTTTAACATTAAGCAGATATGAGACTGCATCACTCGATGTTAATGATAGATTATATGTGAACGGTTAAATATCTAATACTTTATTAAATAATTATATAGAACACGATTATATAGATATTCCTCACATGTTTTAAATATTCTGACGTCTGTTTCTATATTTCAGGTGATCTGAGCTGGAGATCTATTCCGTTATACATCAACCCACAACACGACCTGCTGAATGAATCGTCAGCTAAAACTCCTATACTGACGGTTCTCATATACATCAACCCACAACACGACCTGCTGAATGAATCATCAGCTAACACTCCTATACTGACGGTTCTCATATACATCAACCCACAACACGACCTGCTGAATGAATCGTCAGCTAACACTCCTATACTGACGGTTCTCATATACATCAACCCACAACACGACCTGCTGAATGAATCGTCAGCTAAAACTCCTATACTGACGGTTCTCATGGAAACATTAGACAGTCGTGACGCTGATATCGACCCGGCGATAAGAGAGATAACACGGCGGGTGGTGAGTTGTACGGCACCAGATACCGGGAGCATGTTACACCAGGTTCTCATCAGGTGATGCTCGTGTACGATGAAGAGCAGCAACTCCTCATCTTGATAAAAGTAGCAGCGACAGTGGTCGCTGCAGGGTGTATGTTGGTACACCCAATGCAGATGGGTTCTGCACATACAATCTAACATACATACAAGGACAGTGATCGCTGCAGGGTGTATGTTGGTACACCCAATGCAGATGGGTTCTGCACATACAATCTAACATACATTGAAAAACCCAACGAGACAAAGCAAAGTAGGAAAGTTTTAGTACATTGACATCCGCATATTATTTGTTCTACCGACAACCTCTAATTGAAAAATATGATATTTCGCACTACTGTCATCAGAACACATGTATATGGGTGGATCATCTCAGCATGGAGTCAGGAGGAGTAAATTCAAAACGTCAGATATGGAGAGGGAATGGTGAATGTTCACACCACAGGGGTACGCTGATTGCCTTTTACGATTAATGTAAGGATCCAACATATGTCTTACAATAATGAATATTGATATCTTCAGATGGTACCTTGAGAATACCGGTGCACAGTATACGTTATATGGCACATACAATTTGCAGCACATTGGAAAGGATGAGGATAAAAATGAAAGTGATAAATTTTTAGTTCATTTCCTTCAAAAATCATTGTTGTTGACATACTGCTCATAGAGTTATCCCCCCTACACCAAAACATTAATGTTTGTCCTCCAAATAAAAACAAGAATGAAACAACTGATTATTGTGGTGATAACTGAAATACAATTCATTAATTATAAATTGTGAACAGGGCAAGATAACTTCCTGTTTACATTGATTTGAGTAAGCTTATGTAAATCCCTGATATATACATGTACACCATTTACAGAATCCTATTTTTTTGTCTCATAAATGTACACACATTGCCCCAGCCCTCAAAATTAGCTACAGCAAAAGGCAAATGCAGTAGAAAAGGCTGTATAAACCAATATAGAATTTTATGCAGTTCCTGAACAAAAAATCAATAGAAGAAAAATGCAAATTTCAAGGACTATTGCCAGTAAAACTAATACAGTTTTCAAACTTTTAGAACATGATATTTAATCAGGAGAAGTCTCTCGTTTATTTTAGTAACTAATCACTGCCACCATTAAAATTGCAGTGGCAACATGATGGGTGTTGAAAATCTTATCTGCCAGAATATTTACTTCGTGACACACAGGATTAATAGATTATAATTTAGTGGCCCCATGATTAATGTTGTGGCATGATTCAGACATCCTTATTATAAAGCTCATAATTTAGTGGCCCCACGATTAATGTTGTGGCATGATTCAGACATCCTTATTATAAAGCTCATAATTTAGTGGCCCCACGATTAATGTTGTGGCATGATTCAGACATCCTTATTATAAAGCTCATAATTTAGTGGCCCCACGATTAATGTTGTGGCATGATTTAGTTGTTTCTTTTTGTTTTGTTTTTGTAATATATGTTTATTTATATTATAGCAGAAAGCAAATTCATTGGTATTGCTGATTGAAACTGGAAACGAATAGGCAGAACATAAATTCTAGTGACATAGTACCCTATTCGTAATACTTACGGGGCCTCGGTGGCTCAATCGGTTAGGGGTACAACTCCAAGCCGTTTCGCCTTCCAGCGCTGGCGATAAGGGTTCAAATCGTAACTCGAAATCGTTATCTGGGAAAGTTGTCAGTTACTTGCCGATGGCCGGTGGTTTGCCGCACATGGTCGACGAGTTTATCAGCCAATGAAATCACTGTTAGATTAGCCGTAAGTGTGCAGATTTCCTCCACCATTAAAACTGGCAATGTCGTGATATGGCCTTAGTGGCTAAAGCGACATAAAACCCTAATCAATCAATCAATCAATCAATCAATCAATCGTAATACTTACATTGCCAGTCAGAAGAAGTGGTATATAACGACGTGTGCCTTTATTGCGATTTTTAGTGAGTGGACTGATGAGACACAAGTGAATAAGGTAAAATATAAAGTTTCCAGTCAACAAGGTCATTGGCTATTAGTAAGATAAATATTTAGTTTCTCTGAGCAAAAAAAGAGACCTAATGCTAGTGTACGACGACAGGAGTAGCAGATCATGGTTAAGAAGCTAGTTTAAGCTTAGAGGCGCAGCAAAAATCGCTATTTTCCGGTGCCCTTGGCAATAAGCCAGATGGTTACTTTGTCAAAGCATTAACCAAACAAAATGTTAACACGATGGTCGTGTTGCCTGCTGGGCCTAACCCTAGTCAAGGCTGGATGGTTAACCCTTTGAGTGCCAGGGGCCGATCTCATCGGCCCTAAACCTACAAAATAAGTCTGTTAAAGAATATAAGAATAAATTACTAAAATTGTAAAAAATTGTTAACAAAAAAAAACAACAAAAAATTGTTACGCCAATGCATTCTCTTATATATGCAAGGCGACCTATGGTCGACTCGCATATATAAGAGAATGCATTGGCACAGGGTATATGGGTTGATACAAAAATCGACCTGGCACTCAAAGGGTTAAGGAATGGCCAATATTTACAAATAAAGATAAATCGTTGTTAATAGGCATGGTTAACAACACAATAGCCGCAGTTGCGAGCGCAGAAGAGACAGAAGCCGTAAATGGCCTTGTCTGTTATTTTAACATTAAGCAGATATGAGGCTGCATCACTCGATGTTAATGATAGATTATATGTGAACGGTTAAATATCTAATACTTTATTAAATAATTATATAGAACACGATTATATAGATATTCCTCACATGTTTTAAATATTCTGACGTCTGTTTCTATATGTCAGGTGATCTGAGCTGGAGATCTATTCCATTATACATCAACCCACAACACGACCTGCTGAATGAATCGTCAGCTAAAACTCCTATACTGACGGTTCTCATACATCAACCCACAACACGACCTGCTGAATGAATCGTCAGCTAAAACTCCTATACTGACGGTTCTCATCAGGTGATGCTCGTGTACGATGAAGAGCAGCAACTCAACGATTGTAGGTTATAATTTCTCATGTTTATATGATATTGTATGTTTAGTATTGGTAGCGCTATGTATGTTAACGATTGTATGTTATAATTTCTCATGTTTATATGATATTGTATGTTTTGTATTGGTAGCGCTATGTATGTTAACGATTGTATGTTATAATTTCTCATGTTTATATGATATTGTATGTTTAGTATTGGTAGCGCTATGTATGTTAACGATTGTATGTTATAATTTCTCATGTTTATATGATATTGTATGTTTAGTATTGGTAGCGCTATGTATATTAACGATTGTATGTTATAATTTCTCATGTTTATGTGATATTGTATGTTTTGTATTGGTAGCGCTATGTATGTTAACGATTGTATGTTATAATTTCTCATGTTTATGTGATATTGTATGTTTTGTATTGGTAGCGCTATGTACATGTATGTTAACGATTGTATGTTATAATTTCTCATGTTTATATGATATTGTATGTTTAGTATTGGTAGCGCTATGTATGTTAACGATGTATGATAAAAGTAGCAGCGACAGTGATCGCTGCAGGGTGTATGTTGGTACACCCAATGCAGATGGGTTCTGCACATACAATCTAACATACATACAAGGACAGTGATCGCTGCAGGGTGTATGTTGGTACACCCAATGCAGATGGGTACTGCACATACAATCTAACATACATACAAGAACAGTGATCGCTGCAGGGTGTATGTTGGTACACCCAATGCAGATGGGTACTGCACATACAATCTAACATACATACAAGGACAGTGATCGCTGCAGGGTGTATGTTGGTACACCCAATGCAAATGGGTTCTGCACATACAATCTAACATACATACAAGGACAGTGGTCGCTGCAGGGTGTATGTTGGTACACCCAATGCAAATGGGTTCTGCACATACAATCTAACATACATTGAAAAATCCAACAAGACAAAGCAAAGTAAGAAAGTTTTAGTACATCGACATCCGCATATTATTTGTTCTACCGACAACCTCTAATTGAAAAATATGATATTTCGCACTACTGTCATCAGAAGACATTTATATGGGTGGATCATCTCAGCATGGAGTCAGGAGGAGTGAATTCAAAACGTCAGATATGCAGAGAATGGTGTATGTTCGCACCACAGGGGGTATGCTGATTGCCTTTTACGATTAATGTAAGGATCCAACATATGTCTTACAATATTGATATCTTCAGATGGTACCTTGAGAATACCGGTGCACAGTATACGTTATATGGCACATACAATTTGCAGTACATTGGAAAGGATGAGGATAAAAATGAAAGTGATAAATTTTTAGTTCATTTCCTCACCACCCTTCAAAAATCATTGTTGTTGACATACTGCTCATAGAGGTATCCCCCCTCCACCAAAACATTAATGTTTGTCTTCCAAATAAAAACAAGAATGAAACAACTGATTGTTGTGGTGATAACTGAAATACAATTCATTAATTATAAATTGTGAACAGGGCAAGATAACTTCCTGTTTACATTGATTTGAGTAAGCTTATGTAAATCCCTGATATATACATGTACACCATTTACAGTATCCTATTTTTTGGTCTCATAAATGTACACACATTGCCCCAGCCCTCAAAATTAGCTACAGCAAAAGGCAAATGCTGTAGAAAAGGCTGTATAAGCCAATATAGAATTTTATGCAGTTCCTGAACAAAAAATCAATAGAAGAAAAATGCAAATTTCAAGGACTATTGCCAGTAAAACTAATACAGTTTTCAAACTTTTATAACATGATATTTAATCAGGAGAAGTCTCTCGTTTATTTTAGTAACAAAGCACTGCCACCATTAAAATTGCGGTGGCAACATGATGGTGTTGAAAATCTTATCTGCCAGAATATTTACTTCGTGACACACAGGATTAATAGATTATAATTTAGTGGCCCCATGATTAATGTTGTGGCATGATTCACACATCCTTATTATAAAGCTCATAATTTAGTGGCCCAACGATTAATGTTGTGGCATGATTCAGACATCCTTATTATAAAGCTCATAATTTAGTGGCCCAACGATTAATGTTGTGGCATGATTCAGACATCCTAGACACAAATTCTAGTGACATAGTACCCTATTCGTAATACTTACATTGCCAGTCAGAAGAAGTGGTATATAACGACGTGTGACTTTATTGCGATTTTTAGTGAGTGGACTGATGAGACGCCAGTGAATAAGGTAAAATATAAAGTTTCCAGTCAACAAGGTCATTGGCTATTAGTAAGATAAATATTTAGTTTCTCTGAGCAAAAAAAGAGACCTAATGCTAGTGTACGACGACAAAGAGTAGCAGATCATGGTTAAGAAGCTAGTTTAAGCTTAGAGGCGCAGCAAAAATCGCTATTTTCCGGTGCCCTTGGCGACCAGTTTATATCCGAAATTTGCAATAAGCATTAACCAAACAAAATGTTAACACGATGGTCGTGTTGCCTGGGCCTAACCCTAGTCAAGGCTGGATGGTTAACCCTTTACCCAACAGAATGGCCCTGTGCCAATGCATTCTCTTATATATGCGAGTCGACCATAGGTCGCCTCGCATATATAAGAGAATGCATTGGCTTAACACATATTAAAAATTATAAAATTGTTAAAGAATGTAAGAAAAAATGGTAAAAAAAGATTTTTTTTAGGCCAATGCATTCTCTTATATATGCGAGGCGACCTATGGTCGACTCGCATATATAAGAGAATGCATTGGCACAGGGCATAACTGTAACCATCACAATGCGGTCAATGAGCCGGTTCCAATGATATCCATATTTGTATGGTTTTATTGAGACAGACCCAAGATAATTTAGGCTGTTGCAGCTTTATTTGGCCGTTTTTGGCCGGTTTGTTGGGTAAAGGGTTAAGGAATGGCCAATATTTACAAATAAAGATAAATCGTTGTTAATAGGCATGGTTAACAACACAATAGCCGCAGTTGCGAGCGCAGAAGAGACAGAAGCCGTAAATGGCCTTGTCTGTTATTTTAACATTAAGCAGATATGAGACTGCATCACTCGATGTTAATGATAGATTATATGTGATCGGTTAAATATCTAATACTTTATTAAATAATTATATAGAACACGATTATATAGATATTCCTCACATGTTTTAAATATTCTGACGTCTGTTTCTATATTTCAGGTGATCTGAGCTGGAGATATCTTCCGTTATACATCAACCCACAACACGACCTGCTGAATGAATCGTCAGCTAAAACTCCTATACTGACGGTTCTCATGGAAACATTAGACAGTCGTGACGCTGATATCGACCCGGCGATAAGAGAGATAACACGGCGGGTGGTGAGTTGTACGGCACCAGATACCGGGAGCATGTTACACCAGGTTCTCATCAGGTGATGCTCGTGTACGATGAAGAGCAGCAACTCCTCATCTTGATAAAAGTAGCAGCGACAGTGGTCGCTGCAGGGTGTATGTTGGTACACCCAATGCAGATGGGTTCTGCACATACAATCTAACATACATACAAGGACAGTGGTCGCTGCAGGGTGTATGTTGGTACACACAATGCAGATGGGTTCTGCACATACAATCTAACATACATACAAGGACAGTGATCGCTGCAGGGTGTATGTTGGTACACCCAATGCAGATGGGTTCTGCACATACAATCTAACATACATTGAAAAACCCAACGAGACAAAGCAAAGTAGGAAAGTTTTAGTACATTGACATCCGCATATTATTTGTTCTACCGACAACCTCTAATTGAAAAATATGATATTTCGCACTACTGTCATCAGAACACATGTATATGGGTGGATCATCTCAGCATGGAGTCAGGAGGAGTAAATTCAAAACGTCAGATATGGAGAGGGAATGGTGAATGTTCACACCACAGGGGTACGCTGATTGCCTTTTACGATTAATGTAAGGATCCAACATATGTCTTACAATAATGAATATTGATATCTTCAGATGGTACCTTGAGAATACCGGTGCACAGTATATGTTATATGGCACATACAATTTGCAGCACATTGGAAAGGATGAGGATAAAAATGAAAGTGATAAATTTTTAGTTCATTTCCTTCAAAAATCATTGTTGTTGACATACTGCTCATAGAGTTATCCCCCCTACACCAAAACATTAATGTTTGTCCTCCAAATAAAAACAAGAATGAAACAACTGATTATTGTGGTGATAACTGAAATACAATTCATTAATTATAAATTGTGAACAGGGCAAGATAACTTCCTGTTTACATTGATTTGAGTAAGCTTATGTAAATCCCTGATATATACATGTACACCATTTACAGTATCCTATTTTTTTGTCTCATAAATGTACACACATTGCCCCAGCCCTCAAAATTAGCTACAGCAAAAGGCAAATGCAGTAGAAAAGGCTGTATAAACCAATATAGAATTTTATGCAGTTCCTGAACAAAAAATCAATAGAAGAAAAATGCAAATTTCAAGGACTATTGCCAGTAAAACTAATACAGTTTTCAAACTTTTAGAACATGATATTTAATCAGGAGAAGTCTCTCGTTTATTTTAGTAACTAATCACTGCCACCATTAAAATTGCAGTGGCAACATGATGGGTGTTGAAAATCTTATCTGCCAGAATATTTACTTCGTGACACACAGGATTAATAGATTATAATTTAGTGGCCCCATGATTAATGTTGTGGCATGATTCAGACATCCTTATTATAAAGCTCATAATTTAGTGGCCCCACGATTAATGTTGTGGCATGATTCAGACATCCTTATTATAAAGCTCATAATTTAGTGGCCCCACGATTAATGTTGTGGCATGATTCAGACATCCTTATTATAAAGCTCATAATTTAGTGGCCCCACGATTAATGTTGTGGCATGATTTAGTTGTTTCTTTTTGTTTTGTTTTTGTAATATATGTTTATTTATATTATAGCAGAAAGCAAATTCATTGGTATTGCTGATTGAAACTGGAAACGAATAGGCAGAACATAAATTCTAGTGACATAGTACCCTATTCGTAATACTTACGGGGCCTCGGTGGCTCAATCGGTTAGGGGTACAACTCCAAGCCGTTTCGCCTTCCAGCGCTGGCGATAAGGGTTCAAATCCACATGTTTCCATCGTGGACTTTGTAACTCGAAATCGTTATCTGGGAAAGTTGTCAGTTACTTGCCGATGGCCGGTGGTTTGCCGCACATGGTCGACGAGTTTATCAGCCAATGAAATCACTGTTAGATTAGCCGTAAGTGTGCGGATTTCCTCCACCATTAAAACTGGCAATGTCGTGATATGGCCTTAGTGGCTAAAGCGACATAAAACCCTAATCAATCAATCAATCAATCAATCGTAATACTTACATTGCCAGTCAGAAGAAGTGGTATATAACGACGTGTGACTTTATTGCGATTTTTAGTGAGTGGACTGATGAGACACAAGTGAATAAGGTAAAATATAAAGTTTCCAGTCAACAAGGTCATTGGCTATTAGTAAGATAAATATTTAGTTTCTCTGAGCAAAAAAGAGACCTAATGCTAGTGTACGACGACAAAGAGTAGCAGATCATGGTTAAGAAGCTAGTTTAAGCTTAGAGGCGCAGCAAAAATCGCTATTTTCCGGTGCCCTTGGCAATAAGCCAGATGGTTACTTTGTCAAAGCATTAACCAAACAAAATGTTAACACGATGGTCGTGTTGCCTGCTGGGCCTAACCCTAGTCAAGGCTGGATGGTTAACCCTTTGAGTGCTAAACCTACAAAATAAGTCTGTTAAAGAATATAAGAATAAATTACTAAAATTGTAAAAAATTGTTAACAAAAAAAAACAACAAAAAATTGTTACGCCAATGCATTCTCTTATATATGCGAGGCGACCTATGGTCGACTCGCATATATAAGAGAATGCATTGGCACAGGGTATATGGGTTGATACAAAAATCGACCTGGCACTCAAAGGGTTAAGGAATGGCCAATATTTACAAATAAAGATAAATCGTTGTTAATAGGCATGGTTAACAACACAATAGCCGCAGTTGCGAGCGCAGAAGAGACAGAAGCCGTAAATGGCCTTGTCTGTTATTTTAACATTAAGCAGATCTGAGGCTGCATCACTCGATGTTAATGATAGATTATATGTGAACGGTTAAATATCTAATACTTTATTAAATAATTATATAGAACACGATTATATAGATATTCCTCACATGTTTTAAATATTCTGACGTCTGTTTCTATATGTCAGGTGATCTGAGCTGGAGATCTATTCCATTATACATCAACCCACAACACGACCTGCTGAATGAATCGTCAGCTAAAACTCCTATACTGACGGTTCACATCAGGTGATGCTCGTGTACGATGGAGAGCAGCAACTCAACGATTGTAGGTTATAATTTCTCATGTTTATATGATATTGTATGTTTAGTATTGGTAGCGCTATGTATGTTAACGATTGTATGTTATAATTTCTCATGTTTATATGATATTGTATGTTTTGTATTGGTAGCGCTATGTATGTTAACGATTGTATGTTATAATTTCTCATGTTTATATGATATTGTATGTTTAGTATTGGTAGCGCTATGTATGTTAACGATTGTATGTTATAATTTCTCATGTTTATGTGATATTGTATGTTTTGTATTGGTAGCGCTATGTACATGTATGTTAACGATTGTATGTTATAATTTCTCATGTTTATATGATATTGTATGTTTAGTATTGGTAGCGCTATGTACATGTATGTTAACGATTGTATGTTATAATTTCTCATGTTTATATGATATTGTATGTTTAGTATTGGAAGCGCTATGTACATGTATGTTAACAATTGTATGTTATAATTTCTCATGTTTATATGATATTGTATGTTTAGTATTGGTAGCGCTATGTATGTTAACGATTGTATGTTATAATTTCTCATGTTTATATGATATTGTATGTTTTGTATTGGTAGCGCTATGTACATGTATGTTAACGATTGTATGTTATAATTTCTCATGTTTATATGATATTGTATGTTTAGTATTGGTAGCGCTATGTACATGTATGTTAACGATTGTATGTTATAATTTCTCATGTTTATATGATATTGTATGTTTTGTATTGGTAGCGCTATGTACATGTATGTTAACGATTGTATGTTATAATTTCTCATGTTTATATGATATTGTATGTTTAGTATTGGTAGCGCTATGTACATGTATGTTAACGATTGTATGTTATAATTTCTCATGTTTATATGATATTGTATGTTTTGTATTGGTAGCGCTATGTACATGTATGTTAACGATTGTATGTTATAATTTCTCATGTTTATATGATATTGTATGTTTAGTATTGGTAGCGCTATGTATGTTAACGATGTATGATAAAAGTAGCAGCGACAGTGATCGCTGCAGGGTGTATGTTGGTACACCCAATGCAGATGGGTTCTGCACATACAATCTAACATACATACAAGGACAGTGATCGCTGCAGGGTGTATGTTGGTACACCCAATGCAGATGGGTTCTGCACATACAATCTAACATACATACAAGGACAGTGATCGCTGCAGGGTGTATGTTGGTACACCCAATGCAGATGGGTTCTGCACATACAATCTAACATACATACAAGGACAGTGATCGCTGCAGGGTGTATGTTGGTACACCCAATGCAGATGGGTTCTGCACATACAATCTAACATACATACAAGGACAGTGATCGCTGCAGGGTGTATGTTGGTACACCCAATGCAGATGGGTTCTGCACATACAATCTAACATACATACAAGGACAGTGATCGCTGCAGGGTGTATGTTGGTACACCCAATGCAGATGGGTTCTGCACATACAATCTAACATACATTGAAAAATCCAACGAGACAAAGCAAAGTAGGAAAGTTTTAGTACATCGACATTGGCATATTATTTGTTCCATCGACAACCTCTAATTGAAAAATATGATATTTCGCACTACTGTCACCAGAAGACATGTATACGGGTGGATCATCTCAGCATGGAGTCAGGAGGAGTAAATTCAAAACGTCAGATATGCAGAGGGAATGGTGAATGTTCGCACCACAGGGGGTATGCTGATTGCCTTTTACGTTTAATGTACACACATTGACTCAGCCCTCAAAATTAGCTACAGCAAAAGGCAAATGCTGTAGAAAAGGCTGTATAAGCCAATATAGAATTTTATGCAGTTCCTGAACAAAAAATCAATAGAAGAAAAATGCAAATTTCAAGGACTATTGCCAGTAAAACTAATAGTTTTCAAACTTTTATAACATGATATTTAATCAGGAGAAGTCTCTCGTTTATTTTAGTAACAAAGCACTGCCACCATTAACATTGCAGTGGCAACATGATGGTGGTGTTGCCTGCTAGGCCTTACCCTAGTCAAGGCTGGATGGTTAACCCTTTACCCAACAGAACGGCCCTGTGCCAATGCATTCTCTTATATATACGAGTCGACCATAGGTCGCCTCGCATATATAAGAGAATGCATTGGCTTAACACATTAAAAATTATAAAATTGTTGAAGAATGTAAGAAAAAATGGTAAAAAGTGTCTTTAGGCCAATGCATTCTATTATATATGCGAGGCGACCTATGGTCAACTCGCATTATATAAGAGAATGCATTGGCACAGGGCATAACTGTAACCATCACAATGCGGTCAATGAGCCGGTTCCAATGATATCCATATTTGTATGGTTTTATTGAGACAGACCCAAGATAATTTAGGCTGTTGCAGCTTTATTTGGCCGTTTTTGGCCGGTTTGTTGGGTAAAGGGTTAAGGAATGGCCAATATTTACAAATAAAGATAAATCGTTGTTAATAGGCATGGTTAACAACACAATAGCCGCAGTTGCGAGCGCAGAAGAGACAGAAGCCGTAAATGGCCTTGTCTGTTATTTTAACATTAAGCAGATATGAGGCTGCATCACTCGATGTTAATGATAGATTATATGTGAACGGTTAAATATCTAATACTTTATTAAATAATTATATAGAACACGATTATATAGATATTCCTCACATGTTTTAAATATTCTGACGTCTGTTTCTATATTTCAGGTGATCTGAGCTGGAGATCAATTCCAACAGACTTCAACCCACAACACGACATGCTGAATGAATCGTCAGCTAAAACTCCTATACTGACGGTTCTCACCAGGTGATGCTCGTGTACGATGAAGAGCAGCAACTCCTCATCTTGATAAAAGTAGCAGCGACAGTGGTCGCTGCAGGGTGTATGTTGGTACACCCAATGCAGATGGGTTCTGCACATACAATCTAACATACATACAAGGACAGTGATCGCTGCAGGGTGTATGTTGGTACACACAATACAGATGGGTTCTGCACATACAATTTAACATACATACAATGACAGTGATCGCTGCAGGGTGTATGTTGGTACACACAATGCAGATGGGTTCTGCACATACAATCTAACATACATACAAGGACAGTGATCGCTGCAGGGTGTATGTTGGTACACACAATACAGATGGGTTCTGCACATACAATCTAACATACATACAAGGACAGTGATCGCTGCAGGGTGTATGTTGGTACACACAATACAGATGGGTTCTGCACATACAATCTAACATACATACAAGGACAGTGATCGCTGCAGGGTGTATGTTGGTACACCCAATGCAGATGGGTTCTGCACATACAATCTAACATACATACAAGGACAGTGATCGCTGCAGGGTGTATGTTGGTACACCCAATACAGATGGGTTCTGCACATACAATCTAACATACATACAAGGACAGTGATCGCTGCAGGGTGTATGTTGGTACACACAATACAGATGGGTTCTGCACATACAATCTAACATACATACAAGGACAGTGATCGCTGCAGGGTGTATGTTGGTACACCCAATGCAGATGGGTTCTGCACATACAATCTAACATACATACAAGGACAGTGATCGCTGCAGGGTGTATGTTGGTACACACAATACAGATGGGTTCTGCACATACAATCTAACATACATACAAGGACAGTGATCGCTGCAGGGTGTATGTTGGTACACCCAATGCAGATGGGTTCTGCACATACAATCTAACATACATACAAGGACAGTGATCGCTGCAGGGTGTATGTTGGTACACCCAATGCAGATGGGTTCTGCACATACAATCTAACATACATACAAGGACAGTGATCGCTGCAGGGTGTATGTTGGTACACCCAATGCAGATGGGTTCTGCACATACAATCTAACATACATACAAGGACAGTGATCGCTGCAGGGTGTATCTTGGTACACCCAATGCAGATGGGTTCTGCACATACAATCTAACATACATACAAGGACAGTGATCGCTGCAGGGTGTATGTTGGTACACCCAATGCAGATGGGTTCTGCACATACAATCTAACATACATACAAGGACAGTGATCGCTGCAGGGTGTATGTTGGTACACCCAATGCAGATGGGTTCTGCACATACAATCTAACATACATACAAGGACAGTGATCGCTGCAGGGTGTATGTTGGTACACCCAATGTAGATGGGTTCTGCACATACAATCTAACATACATACAAGGACAGTGATCGCTGCAGGGTGTATGTTGGTACACCCAATGCAGATGGGTTCTGCACATACAATCTAACATACATACAAGGACAGTGATCGCTGCAGGGTGTATGTTGGTACACCCAATGTAGATGGGTTCTGCACATACAATCTAACATACATACAAGGACAGTGATCGCTGCAGGGTGTATGTTGGTACACCCAATGCAGATGGGTTCTGCACATACAATCTAACATACATACAATGACAGTGATCGCTGCAGGGTGTATGTTGGTACACACAATACAGATGGGTACTGCACATACAATCTAACATACATACAAGGACAGTGATCGCTGCAGGGTGTATGTTGGTACACCCAATGTAGATGGGTTCTGCACATACAATCTAACATACATACAAGGACAGTGATCGCTGCAGGGTGTATGTTGGTACACCCAATGCAGATGGGTTCTGCACATACAATCTAACATACATACAATGACAGTGATCGCTGCAGGGTGTATGTTGGTACACCCAATGCAGATGGGTTCTGCACATACAATCTAACATACATACAAGGACAGTGATCGCTGCAGGGTGTATGTTGGTACACACAATACAGATGGGTTCTGCACATACAATCTAACATACATACAAGGACAGTGATCGCTGCAGGGTGTATGTTGGTACACCCAATGTAGATGGGTTCTGCACATACAATCTAACATACATACAAGGACAGTGATCGCTGCAGGGTGTATGTTGCTACACCCAATGCAGATGGGTTCTGCACATACAATCTAACATACATACAAGGACAGTGATCGCTGCAGGGTGTATGTTGGTACACACAATACAGATGGGTTCTGCACATACAATCTAACATACATACAAGGACAGTGATCGCTGCAGGGTGTATGTTGGTACACCCAATGCAGATGGGTTCTGCACATACAATCTAACATACATACAAGGACAGTGGTCGCTGCAAGGTGTATGTTGGTACACCCAATACAGATGGGTTCTGCACATACAATCTAACATACATACAAGGACAGTGATCGCTGCAGGGTGTATGTTGGTACACCCAATGCAGATGGGTTCTGCACATACAATCTAACATACATACAAGGACAGTGATCGCTGCAGGGTGTATGTTGGTACACCCAATGCAGATGGGTTCTGCACATACAATCTAACATACATACAAGGACAGTGATCGCTGCAGGGTGTATGTTGGTACACCCAATACAGATGGGTTCTGCACATACAATCTAACATACATACAAGGACAGTGGTCGCTGCAGGGTGTATGTTGGTACACACAATGCAGATGGGTTCTGCACATACAATCTAACATACATACAAGGACAGTGATCGCTGCAGGGTGTATGTTGGTACACCCAATGCAGATGGGTTCTGCACATACAATCTAACATACATTGAAAAACCCAACGAGACAAAGCAAAGTAGGAAAGTTTTAGTACATTGACATCCGCATATTATTTGTTCTACCGACAACCTCTAATTGAAAAATATGATATTTCGCACTACTGTCATCAGAAGACATGTATATGGGTGGATCATCTCAGCATGGAGTCAGGAGGAGTAAATTCAAAACGTCAGATATGGAGAGGGAATGGTGAATGTTCACACCACAGAGGTACGCTGATTGCCTTTTACGATTAATGTAAGGATCCAACATATGTCTTACAATAATGAATATTGATATCTTCAGATGGTACCTTGAGAATACCGGTGCACAGTATACGTTATATGGCACATACAATTTGCAGCACATTGGAAAGGATGAGGATAAAAATGAAAGTGATAAATTTTTAGTTCATTTCCTTCAAAAATCATTGTTGTTGACATACTGCTCATAGAGTTATCCCCCCCTACACCAAAACATTAATGTTTGTCCTCCAAATAAAAACAAGAATGAAACAACTGATTATTGTGGTGATAACTGAAATACAATTCATTAATTATAAATTGTGAACAGGGCAAGATAACTTCCTGTTTACATTGATTTGAGTAAGCTTATGTAAATCCCTGATATATACATGTACATCATTTACAGTATCCTATTTTTTTGTCTCATAAATGTACACACATTGCCCCAGCCCTCAAAATTAGCTACAGCAAAAGGCAAATGCTGTAGAAAAGGCTGTATAAACCAATATAGAATTTTATGCAGTTCCTGAACAAAAAATCAATAGAAGAAAAATGCAAATTTCAAGGACTATTGCCAGTAATACTAATACAGTTTTCAAACTTTTATAACATGATATTTAATCAGGAGAAGTCTCTCGTTTATTTTAGTAACTAATCACTGCCACCATTAAAATTGCAGTGGCAATATGACGGTGTTGAAAATCTTATCTGCCAGAATATTTACTTCGTGACACACAGGATTAATAGATTATAATTTAGTGGCCCCATGATTAATGTTGTGGCATGATTCAGACATCTTATTATAGCAGAAAGCAAATTCATTGGTATTGCTGATTAAAACTTGAAACTGGAAACGAATAGGCAGAACACAAATTCTAGTGACATAGTACCCTATTCGTAATACTTACATTGCCAGTCAGAAGAAGTGGTATATAACGACGTGTGCCTTTATTGCGATTTTTAGTGAGTGGACTGATGAGACACAAGTGAATAAGGTAAAATATAAAGTTTCCAGTCAACAAGGTCATTGGCTATTAGTAAGATAAATATTTAGTTTCTCTGAGCAAAAAAAGAGACCTAATGCTAGTGTACGACGACAAAGAGTAGCAGATCATGGTTAAGAAGCTAGTTTAAGCTTAGAGGCGCAGCAAAAATCGCTATTTTCCGGTGCCCTTGGCGACCAGTTTATATCCGAAATTTGCAATAAGCATTAACCAAACAAAATGTTAACACGATGGTCGTGTTGCCTGGGCCTAACCCTAGTCAAGGCTGGATGGTTAACCCTTTACCCAACAGAATGGCCCTGTGCCAATGCATTCTCTTATATATGCGAGTCGACCATAGGTCGCCTCGCATATATAAGAGAATGCATTGGCTTAACACATATTAAAAATTATAAAATTGTTAAAGAATGTAAGAAAAAATGGTAAAAAAAGATTTTTTTTTAGGCCAATGCATTCTCTTATATATGCGAGGCGACCTATGGTCGACTCGCATATATAAGAGAATGCATTGGCACAGGGCATAACTGTAACCATCACAATGCGGTCAATGAGCCGGTTCCAATGATATCCATATTTGTATGGTTTTATTGAGACAGACCCAAGATAATTTAGGCTGTTGCAGCTTTATTTGGCCGTTTTTGGCCGGTTTGTTGGGTAAAGGGTTAAGGAATGGCCAATATTTACAAATAAAGATAAATCGTTGTTAATAGGCATGGTTAACAACACAATAGCCGCAGTTGCGAGCGCAGAAGAGACAGAAGCCGTAAATGGCCTTGTCTGTTATTTTAACATTAAGCAGATATGAGACTGCATCACTCGATGTTAATGATAGATTATATGTGATCGGTTAAATATCTAATACTTTATTAAATAATTATATAGAACACGATTATATAGATATTCCTCACATGTTTTAAATATTCTGACGTCTGTTTCTATATTTCAGGTGATCTGAGCTGGAGATATCTTCCGTTATACATCAACCCACAACACGACCTGCTGAATGAATCGTCAGCTAAAACTCCTATACTGACGGTTCTCATGGAAACATTAGACAGTCGTGACGCTGATATCGACCCGGCGATAAGAGAGATAACACGGCGGGTGGTGAGTTGTACGGCACCAGATACCGGGAGCATGTTACACCAGGTTCTCATCAGGTGATGCTCGTGTACGATGAAGAGCAGCAACTCCTCATCTTGATAAAAGTAGCAGCGACAGTGGTCGCTGCAGGGTGTATGTTGGTACACCCAATGCAGATGGGTTCTGCACATACAATCTAACATACATACAAGGACAGTGGTCGCTGCAGGGTGTATGTTGGTACACACAATGCAGATGGGTTCTGCACATACAATCTAACATACATACAAGGACAGTGATCGCTGCAGGGTGTATGTTGGTACACCCAATGCAGATGGGTTCTGCACATACAATCTAACATACATTGAAAAACCCAACGAGACAAAGCAAAGTAGGAAAGTTTTAGTACATTGACATCCGCATATTATTTGTTCTACCGACAACCTCTAATTGAAAAATATGATATTTCGCACTACTGTCATCAGAACACATGTATATGGGTGGATCATCTCAGCATGGAGTCAGGAGGAGTAAATTCAAAACGTCAGATATGGAGAGGGAATGGTGAATGTTCACACCACAGGGGTACGCTGATTGCCTTTTACGATTAATGTAAGGATCCAACATATGTCTTACAATAATGAATATTGATATCTTCAGATGGTACCTTGAGAATACCGGTGCACAGTATATGTTATATGGCACATACAATTTGCAGCACATTGGAAAGGATGAGGATAAAAATGAAAGTGAATAAATTTTTAGTTCATTTCCTTCAAAAATCATTGTTGTTGACATACTGCTCATAGAGTTATCCCCCCTACACCAAAACATTAATGTTTGTCCTCCAAATAAAAACAAGAATGAAACAACTGATTATTGTGGTGATAACTGAAATACAATTCATTAATTATAAATTGTGAACAGGGCAAGATAACTTCCTGTTTACATTGATTTGAGTAAGCTTATGTAAATCCCTGATATATACATGTACACCATTTACAGTATCCTATTTTTTTGTCTCATAAATGTACACACATTGCCCCAGCCCTCAAAATTAGCTACAGCAAAAGGCAAATGCTGTAGAAAAGGCTGTATAAACCAATATAGAATTTTATGCAGTTCCTGAACAAAAAATCAATAGAAGAAAAATGCAAATTTCAAGGACTATTGCCAGTAAAACTAATACAGTTTTCAAACTTTTATAACATGATATTTAATCAGGAGAAGTCTCTCGTTTATTTTAGTAACTAATCACTGCCACCATTAAAATTGCAGTGGCAACATGATGGGTGTTGAAAATCTTATCTGCCAGAATATTTACTTCGTGACACACAGGATTAATAGATTATAATTTAGTGGCCCCATGATTAATGTTGTGGCATGATTCAGACATCCTTATTATAAAGCTCATAATTTAGTGGCCCCACGATTAATGTTGTGGCATGATTCAGACATCCTTATTATAAAGCTCATAATTTAGTGGCCCCACGATTAATGTTGTGGCATGATTCAGACATCCTTATTATAAAGCTCATAATTTAGTGGCCCCACGATTAATGTTGTGGCATGATTTAGTTGTTTCTTTTTGTTTTGTTTTTGTAATATATGTTTATTTATATTATAGCAGAAAGCAAATTCATTGGTATTGCTGATTGAAACTGGAAACGAATAGGCAGAACATAAATTCTAGTGACATAGTACCCTATTCGTAATACTTACGGGGCCTCGGTGGCTCAATCGGTTAGGGGTACAACTCCAAGCCGTTTCGCCTTCCAGCGCTGGCGATAAGGGTTCAAATCCACATGTTTCCATCGTGGACTTTGTAACTCGAAATCGTTATCTGGGAAAGTTGTCAGTTACTTGCCGATGGCCGGTGGTTTGCCGCACATGGTCGACGAGTTTATCAGCCAATGAAATCACTGTTAGATTAGCCGTAAGTGTGCGGATTTCCTCCACCATTAAAACTGGCAATGTCGTGATATGGCCTTAGTGGCTAAAAGCGACATAAAACCCTAATCAATCAATCAATCAATCAATCAATCAATCGTAATACTTACATTGCCAGTCAGAAGAAGTGGTATATAACGACGTGTGCCTTTATTAAGTGGTATATAACGACGTGTGCCTTATTGCGATTTTTAGTGAGTGGACTGATGAGACACAAGTGAATAAGGTAAAATATAAAGTTTCCAGTCAACAAGGTCATTGGCTATTAGTAAGATAAATATTTAGTTTCTCTGAGCAAAAAAAGAGACCTAATGCTAGTGTACGACGACAGGAGTAGCAGATCATGGTTAAGAAGCTAGTTTAAGCTTAGAGGCGCAGCAAAAATCGCTATTTTCCGGTGCCCTTGGCAATAAGCCAGATGGTTACTTTGTCAAAGCATTAACCAAACAAAATGTTAACACGATGGTCGTGTTGCCTGCTGGGCCTAACCCTAGTCAAGGCTGGATGGTTAACCCTTTGAGTGCCAGGGGCCGATCTCATCGGCCCTAAACCTACAAAATAAGTCTGTTAAAGAATATAAGAATAAATTACTAAAATTGTAAAAAATTGTTAACAAAAAAAAACAACAAAAAATTGTTACGCCAATGCATTCTCTTATATATGCGAGGCGACCTATGGTCGACTCGCATATATAAGAGAATGCATTGGCACAGGGTATATGGGTTGATACAAAAATCGACCTGGCACTCAAAGGGTTAAGGAATGGCCAATATTTACAAATAAAGATAAATCGTTGTTAATAGGCATGGTTAACAACACAATAGCCGCAGTTGCGAGCGCAGAAGAGACAGAAGCCGTAAATGGCCTTGTCTGTTATTTTAACATTAAGCAGATATGAGGCTGCATCACTCGATGTTAAGGATAGATTATATGTGAACGGTTAAATATCTAATACTTTATTAAATAATTATATAGAACACGATTATATAGATATTCCTCACATGTTTTAAATATTCTGACGTCTGTTTCTATATGTCAGGTGATCTGAGCTGGAGATCTATTCCATTATACATCAACCCACAACACGACCTGCTGAATGAATCGTCAGCTAAAACTCCTATACTGACGGTTTCTCATCAGGTGATGCTCGTGTACGATGAAGAGCAGCAACTCAACGATTGTATGTTATAATTTCTCATGTTTATATGATATTGTATGTTTAGTATAGGTAGCGCTATGTATGTTAACGATTGTATGTTATAATTTCTCATGTTTATATGATATTGTATGTTTTGTATTGGTAGCGCTATGTATGTTAACGATTGTATGTTATAATTTCTCATGTTTATATGATATTGTATGTTTAGTATTGGTAGCGCTATGTATGTTAACGATTGTATGTTATAATTTCTCATGTTTATGTGATATTGTATGTTTTGTATTGGTAGCGCTATGTACATGTATGTTAACGATTGTATGTTATAATTTCTCATGTTTATATGATATTGTATGTTTTAGTATTGGTAGCGCTATGTACATGTATGTTAACGATTGTATGTTATAATTTCTCATGTTTATATGATATTGTATGTTTAGTATTGGTAGCGCTATGTACATGTATGTTAACAATTGTATGTTATAATTTCTCATGTTTATATGATATTGTATGTTTAGTATTGTAGCGCTATGTATGTTAACGATTGTATGTTATAATTTCTCATGTTTATATGATATTGTATGTTTTGTATTGGTAGCGCTATGCACATGTATGTTAACGATTGTATGTTATAATTTCTCATGTTTATATGATATTGTATGTTTAGTATTGGTAGCGCTATGTACATGTATGTTAACGATTGTATGTTATAATTTCTCATGTTTATATGATATTGTATGTTTTGTATTGGTAGCGCTATGTACATGTATGTTAACGAATGTATGTTATAATTTCTCATGTTTATATGATATTGTATGTTTAGTATTGGTAGCGCTATGTACATGTATGTTAACGATTGTATGTTATAATTTCTCATGTTTATATGATATTGTATGTTTTGTATTGGTAGCGCTATGTACATGTATGTTAACGATTGTATGTTATAATTTCTCATGTTTATATGATATTGTATGTTTAGTATTGGTAGCGCTATGTATGTTAACGATGTATGATAAAAGTAGCAGCGGACAGTGATCGCTGCAGGGTGTATGTTGGTACACCCAATGCAGATGGGTTCTGCACATACAATCTAACATACATACAAGGACAGTGATCGCTGCAGGGTGTATGTTGGTACACCCAATGCAGATGGGTTCTGCACATACAATCTAACATACATACAAGGACAGTGATCGCTGCAGGGTGTATGTTGGTACACCCAATGCAGATGGGTTCTGCACATACAATCTAACATACATACAAGGACAGTGATCGTTGCAGGGTGTATGTTGGTACACCCAATGCAGATGGGTTCTGCACATACAATCTAACATACATACAAGGACAGTGATCGCTGCAGGGTGTATGTTGGTACACCCAATGCAAATGGGTACTGCACATACAATCTAACATACATACAAGGACAGTGATCGCTGCAGGGTGTATGTTGGTACACCCAATGCAGATGGGTTCTGCACATACAATCTAACATACATACAAGGACAGTGGTCGCTGCAAGGTGTATCTTGGTACACCCAATGCAGATGGGTTCTGCACATACAATCTAACATACATACAAGGACAGTGATCGCTGCATGGTGTATGTTGGTACCCACCCAATGCAGATGGGTTCTGCACATACAATCTAACATACATACAAGGACAGTGATCGCTGCAGGGTGTATGTTGGTACACCCAATGCAGATGGGTTCTGCACATACAATCTAACATACATACAAGGACAGTGATCGCTGCAGGGTGTATGTTGGTACACCCAATGCAGATGGGTTCTGCACATACAATCTAACATACATACAAGGACAGTGATCGCTGCAGGGTGTATGTTGGTACACCCAATGCAGATGGGTTCTGCACATACAATCTAACATACATACAAGGACAGTGATCGCTGCAGGGTGTATGTTGGTACACCCAATGCAGATGGGTTTCTGCACATACAATCTAACATACATACAAGGACAGTGATCGCTGCAGGGTGTAATGTTGGTACACCCAATGCAGATGGGTTCTGCACATACAATCTAACATACATACAAGGACAGTGATCGCTGCAGGGTGTATGTTGGTACACCCAATGCAGATGGGTTCTGCACATACAATCTAACATACATACAAGGACAGTGATCGCTGCAGGGTGTATGTTGGTACACCCAATGCAGATGGGTTCTGCACATACAATCTAACATACATACAAGGACAGTGATCGCTGCAGGGTGTATGTTGGTACACCCAATGCAGATGGGTTCTGCACATACAATCTAACATACATACAAGGACAGTGATCGCTGCAGGGTGTATCTTTGGTACACCCAATGCAGATGGGTTCTGCACATACAATCTAACATACATACAAGGACAGTGATCGCTGCAGGGTGTATGTTGGTACACCCAATGCAGATGGGTTCTGCACATACAATCTAACATACATACAAGGACAGTGATCGCTGCAGGGTGTATGTTGGTACACCCAATGCAGATGGGTTCTGCACATACAATCTAACATACATACAAGGACAGTGATCGCTGCAGGGTGTATGTTGGTACACCCAATGCAGATGGGTTCTGCACATACAATCTAACATACATACAAGGACAGTGATCGCTGCAGGGTGTATGTTGGTACACCCAATGCAGATGGGTTCTGCACATACAATCTAACATACATACAAGGACAGTGATCGCTGCAGGGTGTATGTTGGTACACCCAATGCAGATGGGTTCTGCACATACAATCTAACATACATACAAGGACAGTGATCGCTGCAGGGTGTATGTTGGTACACCCAATGTAGATGGGTTCTGCACATACAATCTAACATACATACAAGGACAGTGATCGCTGCAGGGTGTATGGTTGGTAACCAATGCAGATGGGTTCTGCACATACAATCTAACATACATACAAGGACAGTGATCGCTGCAGGGTGTATGTTGGTACACCGCAGATGGGTTCTGCACATACAATCTAACATACATACAAGGACAGTGATCGCTGCAGGGTGTATCTTGGTACACCCAATGCAGATGGGTTCTGCACATACAATCTAACATACATACAAGGACAGTGATCGCTGCAGGGTGTATGTTGGTACACCCAATGCAGATGGGTTCTGCACATACAATCTAACATACATACAAGGACAGTGATCGCTGCAGGGTGTATGTTGGTACACCCAATGCAGATGGGTTCTGCACATACAATCTAACATACATACAAGGACAGTGATCGCTGCAGGGTGTATGTTGGTACACCCAATGCAGATGGGTTCTGCACATACAATCTAACATACATACAAGGACAGTGATCGCTGCAGGGTGTATGTTGGTACACCCAATGCAGATGGGTTCTGCACATACAATCTAACATACATACAAGGACAGTGATCGCTGCAGGGTGTATCTTGGTACACACAATGCAGATGGGTTCTGCACATACAATCTAACATACATACAAGGACAGTGATCGCTGCAGGGTGTATGTTGGTACACACAATGCAGATGGGTTCTGCACATACAATCTAACATACATACAAGGACAGTGATCGCTGCAGGGTGTATGTTGGTACACCCAATGCAGATGGGTTCTGCACATACAATCTAACATACATACAAGGACAGTGATCGCTGCAGGGTGTATGTTGGTACACCCAATGCAGATGGGTTCTGCACATACAATCTAACATACATACAAGGACAGTGATCGCTGCAGGGTGTATCTTGGTACACACAATGCAGATGGGTTCTGCACATACAATCTAACATACATACAAGGACAGTGATCGCTGCAGGGTGTATGTTGGTACACACAATGCAGATGGGTTCTGCACATACAATCTAACATACATACAAGGACAGTGGTCGCTGCAAGGTGTATCTTGGTACACCCAATGCAGATGGGTTCTGCACATACAATCTAACATGCATTGAAAAAATCTAACGAGACAAAGCAAAGTAGGAAAGTTTTAGTACATTGACATTGGCATATTATTTGTTCCATCGACAACCTCTAATTGAAAAATATGATATTTCGCACTACTGTCACCAGAAGACATGTATACGGGTGGATCATCTCAGCATGGAGTCAGGAGGAGTAAATTCAAAACGTCAGATATGCAGAGGGAATGGTGAATGTTCACACCACAGGGGGTACACTGATTGCCGTTTGTGATTTAATGTAAAGATCCAACATATGTCATACAATATTGATATCTTCAGACGGTACCTTGAGAATAACAGTGCACAGTATACATTATATGGCACATACAATTTGCAGTACATTGGAAAGGATGAGGATAAAAATGAAAGTGATAAATTTTTAGTTCATTTCCTCACCACCTTTCAAAAATCATTGTTGTTGACATACTGCTCATAGAGTTATCCCCCCTACACCAAGACATTAATGTTTGTCCTCCAAATAAGAACAAGATTGAAACAACTGATTATTGTGGTGATAATACAATTCATTAATTATAAATTGTGAACAGGGCAAGATAACTTCCTGTTTACATTGATTTGAGTAAGCTTATGTAAATCCCTGATATATACATGTACACCATTTACAGTATCCTATTTTTTTGTCTCATAAATGTACACACATTGCCTCAGCCCTCAAAATTAGCTACAGCAAAAGGCAAATGCTGTAGAAAAGGCTGTATAAACCAATATAGAATTTTATGCAGTTCCTGAACAAAAAATCAATAGAAGAAAAATGCAAATTTCAAGGACTATTGCCAGTAAAACTAATACAGTTTTCAAACTTTTATAACATGATATTTAATCAGGAGAAGTCTCTCGTTATTTTAGTAACTAATCACTGCCACCATTAAAATTGCAGTGGCAATATGACGGTGTTGAAAAATCTTATCTGCCAGAATATTTACTTCGTGACACACAGGATTAATAGATTATAATTTAGTGGCCCCATGATTAATGTTGTGGCATGATTCAGACATCTTATTATAGCAGAAAGCAAATTCATTGGAATTGCTGATTAAAACTTGAAACTGGAAACGAATAGGCAGAACACAAATTCTAGTGACATAGTACCCTATTCGTAATACTTACATTGCCAGTCAGAAGAAGTGGTATATAACGACGTGTGCCTTTATTGAAGTGGTATATAACGACGTGTGCCTTTATTGCGATTTTTAGTGAGTGGACTGATGAGACACAAGTGAATAAGGTAAAATATAAAGTTTCCAGTCAACAAGGTCATTGGCTATTAGTAAGATAAATATTTAGTTTCTCTGAGCAAAAAAAGAGACCTAATGCTAGTGTACGACGACAAAGAGTAGCAGATCATGGTTAAGAAGCTAGTTTAAGCTTAGAGGCGCAGCAAAAATCGCTATTTTCCGGTGCCCTTGGCGACAAGTTTATATCCGAAATTTGCAATAAGCCGGATGGTTACTTTGTCAAAGCATTAACCAAACAAAATGTTAACACGATGGTCGTGTTGCCTGGGCCTAACCCTAGTCAAGGCTGGATGGTAACCCTTTTACCCAACAGAACGGCCCTGTGCCAATGCATTCTCTTATATATGCGAGTCGACCATAGGTCGCCTCGCATATATAAGAGAATGCATTGGCTTAACACATTAAAAATTATAAAATTGTTAAAGAATGTAAGAAAAAATGGTAAAAAGTGTTAAAAAAAGATTTTTTTTAGGCCAATGCATTCTCTATATATAAGAGAATGCATTGGCACAGGGCATAACTGTAACCATCACAATGTGGTCAATGAGCCGGTTCCAATGATATCCATATTTGTATTGTTTTATTGAGACAGACCCAAGATAATTTAGGCTGTTGCAGCTTTATTTGGCCGTTTTTGGCCGGTTTGTTGGGTAAAGGGTTAAGGAATGGCCAATATTTACAAATAAAGATAAATCGTTGTTAATAGGCATGGTTAACAACACAATAGCCGCAGTTGCGAGCGCAGAAGAGACAGAAGCCGTAAATGGCCTTGTCTGTTATTTTAACATTAAGCAGATATGAGGCTGCATCACTCGATGTTAATGATAGATTATATGTGAACGGTTAAATATCTAATACTTTATTAAATAATTATATAGAACACGATTATATAGATATTCCTCACATGTTTTAAATATTCTGACGTCTGTTTCTATATTTCAGGTGATCTGAGCTGGAGATCAATTCCAACAGACTTCAACCCACAACACGACATGCTGAATGAATCGTCAGCTAAAACTCCTATACTGACGGTTCTCACCAGGTGATGCTCGTGTACGATGAAGAGCAGCAACTCCTCATCTTGATAAAAGTAGCAGCGACAGTGATCGCTGCAGGGTGTATGTTGGTACACCCAATGCAGATGGGTTCTGCACATACAATCTAACATACATACAAGGACAGTGATCGCTGCAGGGTGTATGTTGGTACACACAATACAGATGGGTTCTGCACATACAATCTAACATACATACAAGGACAGTGATCGCTGCAGGGTGTATGTTGGTACACACAATACAGATGGGTTCTGCACATACAATCTAACATACATACAATGACAGTGATCGCTGCAGGGTGTATGTTGGTACACCCAATGCAGATGGGTTCTGCACATACAATCTAACATACATTGAAAAATCCAACGAGACAAATCAAAGTAGGAAAGTTTTAGTACATCGACATTGGCATATTATTTGTTCCATCGACAACCTCTAATTGAAAAATATGATATTTCGCACTACTGTCACCAGAAGACATGTATACGGGTGGATCATCTCAGCATGGAGTCAGGAGGAGTAAATTCAAAACGTCAGATATGCAGAGGGAATGGTGAATGTTCACACCACAGGGGGTATGCTGATTGCCTTTTACGTTTAATGTAAGGATCCAACATTTGTCTTACAATATTGATATCTTCAGATGGTACCTTGAGAATAACAGTGCACAGTATACATTATATGGCAGATGGTACCTTGAGAATAACAGTGCACAGTATACGTTATATGGCACATACAATTTGCAGTACATTGGAAAGGATGAGGATAAAAATGAGGGTGATAAATTTTTAGTTCATTTCCTCACCACCCTTCAAAAATCATTGTTGTTGACATACTGCTCATAGAGTTATCCCCCCTACACCAAGACATTAATGTTTGTCCTCCAAATAAGAACAAGAATGAAACAACTGATTATTGTGTTGATAACTGAAATACAATTCATTAATTATAAATTGTGAACAGGGCAAGATAACTTCCTGTTTACATTGATTTGAGTAAGCTTATATAAATCCCTGATATATACATGTACACCATTTACAGTATCCTATTTTTTTGTCTCATAAATGTACACACATTGCCCCAGCCCTCAAAATTAGCTACAGCAAAAGGCAAATGCTGTAGAAAAGGCTGTATAAACCAATATAGAATTTTATGCAGTTCCTGAACAAAAAATCAATAGAAGAAAAATGCAAATTTCAAGGACTATTGCCAGTAATACTAATACAGTTTTCAAACTTTTATAACATGATATTTAATCAGGAGAAGTCTCTCGTTTATTTTAGTAACTAATCACTGCCACCATTAAAATTGCAGTGGCAATATGACGGTGTTGAAAATCTTATCTGCCAGAATATTTACTTCGTGACACACAGGATTAATAGATTATAATTTAGTGGCCCCATGATTAATGTTGTGGCATGATTCAGACATCTTATTATAGCAGAAAGCAAATTCATTGGTATTGCTGATTAAAACTTGAAACTGGAAACGAATAGGCAGAACACAAATTCTAGTGACATAGTACCCTATTCGTAATACTTACATTGCCAGTCAGAAGAAGTGGTATATAACGACGTGTGCCTTTATTGAAGTGGTATATAACGACGTGTGCCTTTATTGCGATTTTTAGTGAGTGGACTGATGAGACACAAGTGAATAAGGTAAAATATAAAGTTTCCAGTCAACAAGGTCATTGGCTATTAGTAAGATAAATATTTAGTTTCTCTGAGCAAAAAAAGAGACCTAATGCTAGTGTACGACGACAAAGAGTAGCAGATCATGGTTAAGAAGCTAGTTTAAGCTTAGAGGCGCAGCAAAAATCGCTATTTTCCGGTGCCCTTGGCGACAAGTTTATATCCGAAATTTGCAATAAGCCGGATGGTTACTTTGTCAAAGCATTAACCAAACAAAATGTTAACACGATGGTCGTGTTGCCTGGGCCTAACCCTAGTCAAGGCTGGATGGTTAACCCTTTACCCAACAGAACGGCCCTGTGCCAATGCATTCTCTTATATATGCGAGTCGACCATAGGTCGCCTCGCATATATAAGAGAATGCATTGGCTTAACACATTAAAAATTATAAAATTGTTAAAGAATGTAAGAAAAAATGGTAAAAAGTGTTAAAAAAAGATTTTTTTTTAGGCCAATGCATTCTCTATATATAAGAGAATGCATTGGCACAGGGCATAACTGTAACCATCACAATGTGGTCAATGAGCCGGTTCCAATGATATCCATATTTGTATTGTTTTATTGAGACAGACCCAAGATAATTTAGGCTGTTGCAGCTTTATTTGGCCGTTTTTGGCCGGTTTGTTGGGTAAAGGGTTAAGGAATGGCCAATATTTACAAATAAAGATAAATCGTTGTTAATAGGCATGGTTAACAACACAATAGCCGCAGTTGCGAGCGCAGAAGAGACAGAAGCCGTAAATGGCCTTGTCTGTTATTTTAACATTAAGCAGATATGAGGCTGCATCACTCGATGTTAATGATAGATTATATGTGAACGGTTAAATATCTAATACTTTATTAAATAATTATATAGAACACGATTATATAGATATTCCTCACATGTTTTAAATATTCTGACGTCTGTTTCTATATTTCAGGTGATCTGAGCTGGAGATCAATTCCAACAGACTTCAACCCACAACACGACATGCTGAATGAATCGTCAGCTAAAACTCCTATACTGACGGTTCTCACCAGGTGATGCTCGTGTACGATGAAGAGCAGCAACTCCTCATCTTGATAAAAGTAGCAGCGACAGTGATCGCTGCAGGGTGTATGTTGGTACACCCAATGCAGATGGGTTCTGCACATACAATCTAACATACATACAAGGACAGTGATCGCTGCAGGGTGTATGTTGGTACACACAATACAGATGGGTTCTGCACATACAATCTAACATACATACAAGGACAGTGATCGCTGCAGGGTGTATGTTGGTACACACAATACAGATGGGTTCTGCACATACAATCTAACATACATACAATGACAGTGATCGCTGCAGGGTGTATGTTGGTACACCCAATGCAGATGGGTTCTGCACATACAATCTAACATACATTGAAAAATCCAACGAGACAAATCAAAGTAGGAAAGTTTTAGTACATCGACATTGGCATATTATTTGTTCCATCGACAACCTCTAATTGAAAAATATGATATTTCGCACTACTGTCACCAGAAGACATGTATACGGGTGGATCATCTCAGCATGGAGTCAGGAGGAGTAAATTCAAAACGTCAGATATGCAGAGGGAATGGTGAATGTTCACACCACAGGGGGTATGCTGATTGCCTTTTACGTTTAATGTAAGGATCCAACATTTGTCTTACAATATTGATATCTTCAGATGGTACCTTGAGAATAACAGTGCACAGTATACATTATATGGCAGATGGTACCTTGAGAATAACAGTGCACAGTATACGTTATATGGCACATACAATTTGCAGTACATTGGAAAGGATGAGGATAAAAATGAGGGTGATAAATTTTTAGTTCATTTCCTCACCACCCTTCAAAAATCATTGTTGTTGACATACTGCTCATAGAGTTATCCCCCCTACACCAAGACATTAATGTTTGTCCTCCAAATAAGAACAAGAATGAAACAACTGATTATTGTGTTGATAACTGAAATACAATTCATTAATTATAAATTGTGAACAGGGCAAGATAACTTCCTGTTTACATTGATTTGAGTAAGCTTATATAAATCCCTGATATATACATGTACACCATTTACAGTATCCTATTTTTTTTGTCTCATAAATGTACACACATTGCCCCAGCCCTCAAAATTAGCTACAGCAAAAGGCAAATGCTGTAGAAAAGGCTGTATAAACCAATATAGAATTTTATGCAGTTCCTGAACAAAAAATCAATAGAAGAAAAATGCAAATTTCAAGGACTATTGCCAGTAATACTAATACAGTTTTCAAACTTTTATAACATGATATTTAATCAGGAGAAGTCTCTCGTTTATTTTAGTAACTAATCACTGCCACCATTAAAATTGCAGTGGCAATATGACGGTGTTGAAAATCTTATCTGCCAGAATATTTACTTCGTGACACACAGGATTAATAGATTATAATTTAGTGGCCCCATGATTAATGTTGTGGCATGATTCAGACATCTTATTATAGCAGAAAGCAAATTCATTGGTATTGCTGATTAAAACTTGAAACTGGAAACGAATAGGCAGAACACAAATTCTAGTGACATAGTACCCTATTCGTAATACTTACATTGCCAGTCAGAAGAAGTGGTATATAACGACGTGTGCCTTTATTGCGATTTTTAGTGAGTGGACTGATGAGACACAAGTGAATAAGGTAAAATATAAAGTTTCCAGTCAACAAGGTCATTGGCTATTAGTAAGATAAATATTTAGTTTCTCTGAGCAAAAAAAGAGACCTAATGCTAGTGTACGACGACAGGAGTAGCAGATCATGGTTAAGAAGCTAGTTTAAGCTTAGAGGCGCAGCAAAAATCGCTATTTTCCGGTGCCCTTGGCGACAAGTTTATATCCGAAATTTGCAATAAGCCGGATGGTTACTTTGTCAAAGCATTAACCAAACAAAATGTTAACACGATGGTCGTGTTGCCTGGGCCTAACCCTAGTCAAGGCTGGATGGTTAACCCTTTACCCAACAGAACGGCCCTGTGCCAATGCATTCTCTTATATATGCGAGTCGACCATAGGTCGCCTCGCATATATAAGAGAATGCATTGGCTTAACACATTAAAAATTATAAAATTGTTAAAGAATGTAAGAAAAAATGGTAAAAAGTGTTAAAAAAAGTTTTTTTTTAGGCCAATGCATTCTCTATATATAAGAGAATGCATTGGCACAGGGCATAACTGTAACCATCACAATGTGGTCAATGAGCCGTTTCCAATGATATCCATATTTGTATTGTTTTATTGAGACAGACCCAAGATAATTTAGGCTGTTGCAGCTTTATTTGGCCGTTTTTGGCCGGTTTGTTGGGGTAAAGGGTTAAGGAATGGCCAATATTTACAAATAAAGATAAATCGTTGTTAATAGGCATGGTTAACAACACAATAGCCGCAGTTGCGAGCGCAGAAGAGACAGAAGCCGTAAATGGCCTTGTCTGTTATTTTAACATTAAGCAGATATGAGGCTGCATCACTCGATGTTAATGATAGATTATATGTGAACGGTTAAATATCTAATACTTTATTAAATAATTATATAGAACACGATTATATAGATATTCCTCACATGTTTTAAATATTCTGACGTCTGTTTCTATATTTCAGGTGATCTGAGCTGGAGATCAATTCCAACAGACTTCAACCCACAACACGACATGCTGAATGAATCGTCAGCTAAAACTCCTATACTGACGGTTCTCACCAGGTGATGCTCGTGTACGATGAAGAGCAGCAACTCCTCATCTTGATAAAAGTAGCAGCGACAGTGATCGCTGCAGGGTGTATGTTGGTACACACAATACAGATGGGTTCTGCACATACAATCTAACATACATACAAGGACAGTGATCGCTGCAGGGTGTATGTTGGTACACACAATACAGATGGGTTCTGCACATACAATCTAACATACATACAAGGACAGTGATCGCTGCAGGGTGTATGTTGGTACACACAATACAGATGGGTTCTGCACATACAATCTAACATACATACAATGACAGTGATCGCTGCAGGGTGTATGTTGGTACACACAATACAGATGGGTTCTGCACATACAATCTAACATACATACAAGGATAGTGATCGCTGCAGGGTGTATGTTAGTACACCCAATGCAGATGGGTTCTGCACATACAATCTAACATACATACAATGACAGTGATCGCTGCAGGGTGTATGTTGGTACACCCAATGCAGATGGGTTCTGCACATACAATCTAACATACATACAAGGACAGTGATCGCTGCAGGGTGTATGTTGGTACACACAATACAGATGGGTTCTGCACATACAATCTAACATACATTGAAAAATCCAACGAGACAAATCAAAGTAGGAAAGTTTTAGTACATCGACATTGGCATATTATTTGTTCCATCGACAACCTCTAATTGAAAAATATGATATTTCGCACTACTGTCACCAGAAGACATGTATATGGGTGGATCATCTCAGCATGGAGTCAGGAGGAGTAAATTCAAAACGTCAGATATGCAGAGGGAATGGTGAATGTTCACACCACAGGGGGTATGCTGATTGCCTTTTACGTTTAATGTAAGGATCCAACATTTGTCTTACAATATTGATATCTTCAGATGGTACCTTGAGAATAACAGTGCACAGTATACATTATATGGCAGATGGTACCTTGAGAATAACAGTGCACAGTATACGTTATATGGCACATACAATTTGCAGTACATTGGAAAGGATGAGGATAAAAATGAGGGTGATAAATTTTTAGTTCATTTCCTCACCACCCTTCAAAAATCATTGTTGTTGACATACTGCTCATAGAGTTATCCCCCCTACACCAAGACATTAATGTTTGTCCTCCAAATAAGAACAAGAATGAAACAACTGATTATTGTGTTGATAACTGAAATACAATTCATTAATTATAAATTGTGAACAGGGCAAGATAACTTCCTGTTTACATTGATTTGAGTAAGCTTATGTAAATCCCTGATATATACATGTACACCATTTACAGTATCCTATTTTTTGGTCTCATAAATGTACACACATTGCCCCAGCCCTCAAAATTAGCTACAGCAAAAGGCAAATGCTGTAGAAAAGGCTGTATAAACCAATATAGAATTTTATGCAGTTCCTGAACAAAAAATCAATAGAAGAAAAATGCAAATTTCAAGGACTATTGCCAGTAAAACTAATACAGTTTTCAAACTTTTATAACATGATATTTAATCAGGAGAAGTCTCTCGTTATTTTAGTAACTAATCACTGCCACCATTAAAATTGCAGTGGCAATATGACGGTGTTGAAAATCTTATCTGCCAGAATATTTACTTCGTGACACACAGGATTAATAGATTATAATTTAGTGGCCCCATGATTAATGTTGTGGCATGATTCAGACATCCTTATTATAAAGCTCATAATTTAGTGGCCCCACGATTAATGTTGTGGCATGATTCAGACATCCTTATTATAAAGCTCATAATTTAGTGGCCCCACGATTAATGTTGTGGCATGATTCAGACATCCTTATTATAAAGCTCATAATTTAGTGGCCCCACGATTAATGTTGTGGCATGATTCAGACATCCTTATTATAAAGCTCATAATTTAGTGGCCCCACGATTAATGTTGTGGCATGATTCAGACATCCTTATTATAAAGCTCATAATTTAGTGGCCCCACGATTAATGTTGTGGCATGATTTAGTTGTTTCTTTTTGTTTTGTTTTTGTAATATATGTTTATTTATATTATAGCAGAAAGCAAATTCATTGGTATTGCTGATTGAAACTGGAAACGAATAGGCAGAACACAAATTCTAGTGACATAGTACCCTATTCGTAATACATTGCCAGTCAGAAGAAGTGGTATATAACGACGTGTGCCTTTATTGCCATTTTTAGTGAGTGGACTGATGAGACACAAGTGAATAAGGTAAAATATAAAGTTTCCAGTCAACAAGGTCATTGGCTATTAGTAAGATAAATATTTAGTTTCTCTGAGCAAAAAAAGAGACCTAATGCTAGTGTACGACGACAGGAGTAGCAGATCATGGTTAAGAAGCTAGTTTAAGATTAGAGGCGCAGCAAAAATCGCTATTTTCCGGTGCCCTTGGCGACCAGTTTATATCCGAAATTTGCAATAAGCCAGATGGTTACTTTGTCAAAGCATTAACCAAACAAAATGTTAACACGATGGTCGTGTTGCCTGCTGGGCCTAACCCTAGTCAAGGCTGGATGGTTAACCCTTGGAGTGCCAGGGGCCGATCTCATCGGCCCTAAACCTACAAAAATCGCTATTTTCCGGTGCCCTTGGCGACCAGTTTATATCCGAAATTTGCAATAAGCATTAACCAAACAAAATGTTAACACGATGGTCGTGTTGCCTGGGCCTAACCCTAGTCAAGGCTGGATGGTTAACCCTTTACCCAACAGAACGGCCCTGTGCCAATGCATTCTCTTATATATGCGAGTCGACCATAGGTCGCCTCGCATATATAAGAGAATGCATTGGCTTAACACATATTAAAAATTATAAAATTGTTAAAGAATGTAAGAAAAAATGGTAAAAAAAGATTTTTTTTAGGCCAATGCATTCTCTTATATATGCGAGGCGACCTATGGTCGACTCGCATATATAAGAGAATGCATTGGCACAGGGCATAACTGTAACCATCACAATGCGGTCAATGAGCCGGTTCCAATGATATCCATATTTGTATGGTTTTATTGAGACAGACCCAAGATAATTTAGGCTGTTGCAGCTTTATTTGGCCGTTTTTGGCCGGTTTGTTGGGTAAAGGGTTAAGGAATGGCCAATATTTACAAATAAAGATAAATCGTTGTTAATAGGCATGGTTAACAACACAATAGCCGCAGTTGCGAGCGCAGAAGAGACAGAAGCCGTAAATGGCCTTGTCTGTTATTTTAACATTAAGCAGATATGAGACTGCATCACTCGATGTTAATGATAGATTATATGTGAACGGTTAAATATCTAATACTTTATTAAATAATTATATAGAACACGATTATATAGATATTCCTCACATGTTTTAAATATTCTGACGTCTGTTTCTATATTACAGGTGATCTGAGCTGGAGATCTATTCCGTTATACATCAACCCACAACACGACCTGCTGAATGAATCGTCAGCTAAAACTCCTATACTGACGGTTCTCATATACATCAACCCACAACACGACCTGCTGAATGAATCGTCAGCTAACACTCCTATACTGACGGTTCTCATATACATCAACCCACAACACGACCTGCTGAATGAATCGTCAGCTAAAACTCCTATACTGACGGTTCTCATATACATCAACCCACAACACGACCTGCTGAATGAATCGTCAGCCAACACTCCTATACTGACGGTTCTCATATACATCAACCCACAACACGACCTGCTGAATGAATCGTCAGCTAACACTCCTATACTGACGGTTCTCATATACATCAACCCACAACACGACCTGCTGAATGAATCGTCAGCTAACACTCCTATACTGACGGTTCTCATATACATCAACCCACAACACGACCTGCTGAATGAATCGTCAGCTAACACTCCTATACTGACGGTTCTCATATACATCAACCCACAACACGACCTGCTGAATGAATCGTCAGATAAAACTCCTATACTGACGGTTCTCATATACATCAACCCACAACACGACCTGCTGAATGAATCGTCAGCTAACACTCCTATACTGACGGTTCTCATATATATCAACCCACAACACGACCTGCTGAATGAATCGTCAGCTAACACTCCTATACTGACGGTTCTCATATACATCAACCCACAACACGACCTGCTGAATGAATCGTCAGATAAAACTCCTATACTGACGGTTCTCATATACATCAACCCACAACACGACCTGCTGAATGAATCGTCAGCTAACACTCCTATACTGACGGTTCTCATATACATCAACCCACAACACGACCTGCTGAATGAATCGTCAGCTAACACTCCTATACTGACGGTTCTCATATACATCAACCCACAACACGACCTGCTGAATGAATCGTCAGCTAAAACTCCTATACTGACGGTTCTCATATACATCAACCCACAACACGACCTGCTGAATGAATCGTCAGCTAACACTCCTATACTGACGGTTCTCATATACATCAACCCACAACACGACCTGCTGAATGAATCGTCAGCTAACACTCCTATACTGACGGTTCTCATATACATCAACCCACAACACGACCTGCTGAATGAATCGTCAGCTAACACTCCTATACTGACGGTTCTCATATACATCAACCCACAACACGACCTGCTGAATGAATCGTCAGCTAACACTCCTATACTGACGGTTCTCATATACATCAACCCACAACACGACCTGCTGAATGAATCGTCAGCTAACACTCCTATACTGACGGTTCTCATATACATCAACCCACAACACGACCTGCTGAATGAATCGTCAGCTAACACTCCTATACTGACGGTTCTCATCAGGTGATGCTCGTGTACGATGAAGAGCAGCAACTCCTCATCTTGATAAAAGTAGCAAGGATAGTGGTTGGTGTAGGGTGTATGTTGGTACACCCAATGCAGATGGGTTCTGCACATACAATCTATGATAATTTATTCTTTTATCTTAAATTTTTTTATAAATCAAACTTTTAATTTTTTACTGAAATTTAAATTTTCTTTAGCTTTAATTTTACAGTAATTTTCGTTAAATTTAATTTTTATTTATTTTTTTTCTTAACATAGTTATGTTTTTATTTTTTCTTAATCCAACTTTACCAAATTGTATTTAATAGTAGTAGGCCTATTGTTTGTATTTTTATAGTTTTATGTGTTTTTATTGTATTTACTTGTAAAGCGCATTGGAACATTATGTAGAATGCGTTTCTTAAATGTAAATAAATAAATAAAAAAAATCTGTGCATCAAAAAACTAGACAGTGCGATCTGTCAGCTGATGAGAGGCTGAGATTGAGCAATCATCTCGATAAAAATAGCAAGGACAGTGGTCGCTGCAGGGTGTATGTTGGTACACACAATACAGATGGGTTCTGCACATACAATCTAACATACATTGAAAAATCTAACGAGACAAAGCAAAGTAGGAAAGTTTTAGTACATCGACATCGGCATATTATTTGTTCCATCGACAACATCTAATTGAAAAATATGATATTTCGCACTACTGTCATCAGAAGACATGTATATGGGTGGATCATCTCAGCATGGAGTCAGGAGGAGTAAATTCAAAACGTCAGATATGGAGAGGGAATGGTGAATGTTCACACCACAGGGGTACGCTGATTGCCTTTTACGTTTAATGTAAGGATCCAACATATGTCTTACAATATTGATATCTTCAGACGGTACCTTGAGAATACCGGTGCACAGTATACGTTATATGGCACATACAATTTGCAGTACATTGGAAAGGATGAGGATAAAAATGAAAGTGATAAATTTTTAGTTCATTTCCTTCAAAAATCATTGTTGTTGACATACTGCTCATAGAGGTATCCCCCCTCCACCAAAACATTAATGTTTGTCCTCCAAATAAAAACAAGAATGAAACAACTGAATGTTGTGGTGATAACTGAAATACAATTCATTAATTATAAATTGTGAACAGGGCAAGATAACTTCCTGTTTACATTGATTTGAGTAAGCTTATGTAAATCCCTGATATATACATGTACACCATTTACAGTATCCTATTTTTTTGTCTCATAAATGTACACACATTGCCTCAGCCCTCAAAATTAGCTACAGCAAAAGGCGAATGCTGTAGAAAAGGCTGTATAAACCAAAATAGAATTTTATGCAGTTCCTGAACAAAAAATCAATAGAAGAAAAATGCAAATTTCAAGGACTATTCCCAGTAAAACTAATAGTTTTCAAACTTTTATAACATGATATTTAATCAGGAGAAGTCTCTCGTTTATTTTAGTAACAAAGCACTGCCACCATTAAAATTGCAGTGGCAACATGATGGTGTTGAAAATCTTATCTGCCAGAATATTTACTTCGTGACACACAGGATTAATAGATTATAATTTAGTGGCCCCATGATTAATGTTGTGGCATGATTCAGACATCCTTATTATAAAGCTCATAATTTAGTGGCCCCACGATTAATGTTGTGGCATGATTCAGACATCCTTATTATAAAGCTCATAATTTAGTGGCCCCACGATTAATGTTGTGGCATGATTCAGACATCCTTATTATAAAGCTCATAATTTAGTGGCCCCACGATTAATGTTGTGGCATGATTTAGTTGTTTCTTTTTGTTTTGTTTTTGTAATATATGTTTATTTATATTATAGCAGAAAGCAAATTCATTGGTATTGCTGATTGAAACTGGAAACGAATAGGCAGAACATAAATTCTAGTGACATAGTACCCTATTCGTAATACTTACGGGGCCTCGGTGGCTCAATCGGTTAGGGGTACAACTCCAAGCCGTTTCGCCTTCCAGCGCTGGCGATAAGGGTTCAAATCCACATGTTTCCATCGTGGACTTTGTAACTCGAAATCGTTATCTGGGAAAGTTGTCAGTTACTTGCCGATGGCCGGTGGTTTGCCGCACATGGTCGACGAGTTTATCAGCCAATGAAATCACTGTTAGATTAGCCGTAAGTGTGCAGATTTCCTCCACCATTAAAACTGGCAATGTCGTGATATGGCCTTAGTGGCTAAAGCGACATAAAACCCTAATCAATCAATCAATCAATCAATCAATCAATCGTAATACTTACATTGCCAGTCAGAAGAAGTGGTATATAACGACGTGTGCCTTTATTGCGATTTTTAGTGAGTGGACTGATGAGACACAAGTGAATAAGGTAAAATATAAAGTTTCCAGTCAACAAGGTCATTGGCTATTAGTAAGATAAATATTTAGTTTCTCTGAGCAAAAAAAGAGACCTAATGCTAGTGTACGACGACAGGAGTAGCAGATCATGGGTAAGAAGCTAGTTTAAGATTAGAGGCGCAGCAAAAATCGATATTTTCCGGTGCCCTTGGCGACCAGTTTATATCCGAAATTTGCAATAAGCCAGATGGTTACTTTGTCAAAGCATTAACCAAACAAAATGTTAACACGATGGTCGTGTTGCCTGCTGGGCCTAACCCTAGTCAAGGCTGGATGGTTAACCCTTGGAGTGCCAGGGGCCGATCTCATCGGCCCTAAACCTACAAAATAAGTCTGTTAAAGAATATAAGAATAAATTACTAATATTGTAAAAAAATTGTTAAAAAAAAAAAAAAAAACAAACAAATTGTTAGGCCAATGCATTCTCTTATATATGCGAGGCGACCTATGGTCGACTCGCATATATAAGAGAATGCAAAGGAATGGCCAATATTTACAAATAAAGATAAATCGTTGTTAATAGGCATGGTTAACAACACAATAGCCGCAGTTGCGAGCGCAGAAGAGACAGAAGCCGTAAATGGCCTGGTCTGTTATTTTAACATTAAGCAGATATGAGGCTGCATCACTCGATGTTAATGATAGATTATATGTGAACGGTTAAATATCTAATACTTTATTAAATAATTATATAGAACACGATTATATAGATATTCCTCACATGTTTTAAATATTCTGACGTCTGTTTCTATATTTCAGGTGATCTGAGCTGGAGATCTATTCCGTTATACATCAACCCACAACACGACCTGCTGAATGAATCGTCAGCTAAAACTCCTATACTGACGGTTCTCATATACATCAACCCACAACACGACCTGCTGAATGAATCGTCAGCTAACACTCCTATACTGACGGTTCTCATATACATCAACCCACAACACGACCTGCTGAATGAATCGTCAGCTAACACTCCTATACTGACGGTTCTCATATACATCAACCCACAACACGACCTGCTGAATGAATCGTCAGCTAAAACTCCTATACTGACGGTTCTCATATACATCAACCCACAACACGACCTGCTGAATGAATCGTCAGCTAACACTCCTATACTGACGGTTCTCATATACATCAACCCACAACACGACCTGCTGAATGAATCGTCAGCTAAAACTCCTATACTGACGGTTCTCATATACATCAACCCACAACACGACCTGCTGAATGAATCGTCAGCTAACACTCCTATACTGACGGTTCTCATATACATCAACCCACAACACGACCTGCTGAATGAATCGTCAGCTAAAACTCCTATACTGACGGTTCTCATATACATCAACCCACAACACGACCTGCTGAATGAATCGTCAGCTAACACTCCTATACTGACGGTTCTCATATACATCAACCCACAACACGACCTGCTGAATGAATCGTCAGCTAAAACTCCTATACTGACGGTTCTCATATACATCAACCCACAACACGACCTGCTGAATGAATCGTCAGCTAAAACTCCTATACTGACGGTTCTCATATACATCAACCCACAACACGACCTGCTGAATGAATCGTCAGCTAACACTCCTATACTGACGGTTCTCATATACATCAACCCACAACACGACCTGCTGAATGAATCGTCAGCTAACACTCCTATACTGACGGTTTTTCTTAATCCAACTTTACCAAATTGTATTTAATAGTAGTAGGCCTATTGTTTGTATTTTTAGTTTTATGTGTTTTTATTGTATTTACTTGTAAAGCGCATTGGAACATTATGTAGAATGCGTTTCTTAAATGTAAATATATAAATAAAAAAAATCTGTGCATCAAAAAACTAGACAGTGCGATCTGTCAGCTGATGAGAGGCTGAGATTGAGCAATCATCTCGATAAAAATAGCAAGGACAGTGGTCGCTGCAAGGTGTATGTTGGTACACCCAATGCAGATGGGTTCTGCACATACAATCTAACATACATTGAAAAATCCAACGAGACAAAGCAAAGTAGGAAAGTTTTAGTACATCGACATTGGCATATTATTTGTTCCATCGACAACATCTAATTGAAAAATATGATATTTCGCACTACTGTCACCAGAAGACATGTATACAGGTGGATCATCTCAGCATGGAGCCAGGAGGAGTAAATTCAAAACGTCAGATATGCAGAGGGAATGGTGAGTGTTCGCACCACAGGGGGTACGCTGATTGCCTTTTACGTTTAATGTAAGGATCCAACATTTGTCTTACAATATTGATATCTTCAGATGGTACCTTGAGAATAACAGTGCACAGTATACATTATATGGCACATACAATTTGCAGTACATTGGAAAGAATGAGGATTATACAAATGAAAGTGATAAAGTTTTAGTTCATTTCCTTCAAAAATCAATGTTGTTTACATACTGTATTGAAATACAATTCATTAATTATAAATTGTGAACGAGGCAAGACAAAACTTCCTGTTTACATTGATCGGGTAAGCTTAAGTAAATCCGTGATATATACACCTTTTACCAGTATCCTATTGTGTATGTCTCATGAAGGTAGCCAGCCCTCTAAAAAAAAAGGCAAATGCTGTAGAAAAGGCTGCATAAGCCAATATAGAATTTATGCAGTTCCTGAACAAAAAAACAGCACAAGAAAAATGCAAATTTCAAGGACTGTTGCCAGTAAAACTAATACCATTTTCAAACTTTATATATCATGATATTTAATCAGGAGAAGTCTCTGGTTCAGATATTTCAGTACAAGGCAACAATATCAAGGGCTGTTGCCAGTAAAACTAATAGTTTTCAAACTTTATATAACATGATATTAAATCAGGAGAAGTCTCTCGTTCAGATATTTTAGTAACAATCACTGCCTCCATTAAAATTGCGGTGGCAACATGACGGTGAATGACCCGCCATATCAAATCCAGTCGTAAGTCGGGAATTTTTTTTACCCTGTGCCAATGCATTCTCTTATATATGCGAGTCGATAGGTCGCCTCGCATATATAAGAGAATGCATTGGCCTAACAATTTTTTATCATTTTTTTTAAATAAATGTTTCTTACAATTTTTAGGACATAAAATAAAAAACATCCATTACCCTGCAGGGAGCCCCACACATATATAGAAGCATATAGAAGAGTGTCGTCTGCTCATGTTTGTCTGGGGCTATGTATGGGTGAAATTATAAAATTGTTAAAGAATACAAGAAAAAATTATTAAAATTGTAAAAAATTGTTAGGCCGATGCATTCTCTTAAATATGCGAGGCGACCTATGGTCGACTCGCATATATAAGAGAATGCATTGGCACAGGGTAAATCCTGACTTACGACTGGATTTGATATGGCGGGTCACATATAAAGATGTACTACAATAATCCAGGTATTTTAGACTGAACATCTTAGCAATGAACATTTTTATGTATGTCATTGCTCAACTTATCACAATAGTCATTTTAATAACATCGAGGAATGGCTGCTACAAAAAAGAAGTGCTGATTCCATAAGAATACTGCTCAATAGTAAAGTAGCTCAGATGTGTGTGATGAATAAATATTCAACTAATATCGAGAAATGGCTTCGACAAAGAAAGAGTGCAGATTGCACAAGGATATTGCTCAATAAGAAAGTGGCTCTGAAGTGTATGATGAAGAAACCTTCCTATACGGACTTGCATTTGTTTGTCAGAGATTATCCTACTACATGGAATTTACCATTCGTATACTTATGTGGTACGACATGTGTTTATACGAGTTCCATTTATACGACTTCAGATGAATACAAGACTTAACAGTGATGTATATAGATGATATGTTTGCACGCGTGCACTAGGACTACATATGCACCCTGCATATCAGAAACAAGTGGTGAGTATAACACTGAATGTTGATTACATGTAATCTTCGACAGTGGTATGATGAAAGTGGCTCTGAAGTGTATGACGAAGCAACCTTCATATACAGACTTTCATTCGTTTGTCAGAGATTAACCGACTTGGAATTTACCGTTTGTATACTTATGTGGTACGACATGTGTTTATACGAGTTGTGTTGAATACACGACTTAACAGTGATGTATATACATGATATGTTTGAACAAGTTCAATCGTTCAACATACACCATGGAATCTACTATTACTCAGGTATGATTCCATTCTCAATTCATATCAACTATTTTATAGCAATCTATGATGAAGAAACCTTCATATACAGACTTGAATTCGTTTGTCAGAGATTAACCTACTTAGAATTTACCGTTCGTAGACTTATGTGGTACATTATGTGTTTATACGAGTTCAGTTGAATACAAGACTTAACAGTGTTGTATATACATGCTATGTTTGCACGTGTGCACTAGGACTACATCTGCACCATGCATATCAGAAACAAGTGGTGAGTAACACATGACAATATTTCTTAGTCCGAGTGGGCAACTATGTTCAAATATATTAACATGCAGCAATGATTGCCAACATCAGTGAAGGATCCAGGGATTTTTTGGGGACACCTGTTTTTCGGCAATGATATGCCGAAGGCATATTATGAAGACTTGAGCGAGGGAAGTTTGGGACATACTATAATGAGACATATCTTCCATTTTGTTGGTTATCAACCAGCCAAATGAAACCTGACATGAACTAGCTCTTGTTTGCTGATGAGCGATAATCAGGACACCGACCTACCTACAATAACCACCCATTACCCTGCAGGGAGCCTGCAGGGTGAATTTGGTGATGCTAGCCCGCTATGCGGGGTAGCATCACCTAATTCACCCTCTGGGGACCTCATTCTGCAAATGACAGACACACTATTTGCAGCATTGATAAGTAATGTAAAACATCAACCTCAAAAAACAATATTAAAGTTTTATCCCACAGGGAGCCTCACACAGATGGAAGCATGCACTGCATAGTGTCATCTGCTCCAGTCTATGTGGGGCTCTATAAAGGGAAATGAAGGACATTTTCAGTATGACCACCTGACTGTCCCATTTCAAATAGCAAAAGAACAGATAAAACTTTCTTCCCCACATGCGTCATGGATTGGAACAAATTGGATGAAAAACGAGAGGCCGATCACGATCGGCAGATGTTTAACCCATACCTTGGCGATAGCGATTAGCTATAACTGATAATTTGTCAAAGATATGATCACAGTAATACATATATCAGTACCTAACTTAAAATCAAAAGGTCAAATAATTTGTCTTAAGAAGGGGTTAAAGTAATTGGGGTGGGAGAGGAGTCGTTTTAAATCTCATAACTCTGTCCCTATTCACACAAGGACCTCTCACTGAGATCCAATTGTTTAGCCATTAATAAATTTGACAGATAGGATAAACAATTATCCAGCCAGCAGGTTGTTCATCTTTACCTTCATACAACCACCCCCCTAGAGCTATGTAACATATGTCATCACTCAATTAATAACAGATTTTGCTTGGAATGACATCTATTAAAGGTATTCTCATACTCTGGATATTGGATGTTCACATGTCAATTTATTGATATCATTATATTACATGCAACTATTGCAATAAAATCTTCACATTTTCAATACAGGACATCACACCTTATTAATGGAATACAACTAAAACAAATTAGTGTCAATGACAAATTTTTTTTTTTTTAATTAAATAAATTTTTTATTATTATAAAAGTTTTTTAATATTTGTTTATGTTAAATTGAGCGAGGAAATTCAATCTAAAAAAATATGAAAAATCCAAATTTCAAATTTAAAAAAAAAAGAAGGGTCATAACTCCTTTAAAATAAATCGGATCAAACCCATATTCAAACTCGAACTGTATTTTGGGATGAGAAACCCCTATATACAAAATTTGGTTCCGATCAAATAGAAAATGTTAGAGTTATCGCATTATACCTAAAGTGTCTGACAGACAGACAGATATAGATGGACGGACAGACGAGTGGTCAATCCGGACATTGATGCTATGTGTACCATACTATGGTATAGGTACACATAAAAAGTTTTATCTCATGCAGAGTACAGGAAAAATACATCAAACCTGGTGTGCCCCTTTAATTTTTCAATTCACATATGTAATCAATTGAAATCAATGTCGAAAAAGCTTTCCAATAATATATAGATAAAACAAACTAGACCTACAGTACTAAAAGTGTTATGAACAATTATTTTGTTCCCATAGACTGATTCAGAGCTCTCAAGTTTTTAAAACTTTGAAAACCAAAGTTGTCTTCCCATGAAACCAACAAAATTCCAATGGTAATGCAATTAAACAATGAAACCAGATTATGCCTTTAAGATGAAATTTAAATAACCATGCATATAAAATATAATAGTATAAACATTCCACCTATGATATGGCCAGAGATACTTATAGAGTATAAAGTATATCTGATACAGCCAACACATCTCCTAGCAGTTAATTAACTCAATACAAGATAACCAACTTCATGGTATTGTAACTGGATACTAACTCTGTGTGAGAAGACACAAGAGAGACAACTTCATGGTATTGTAACTGGATAATATCTCTGTGTGAGAAGACACAAGAGAGAGACAACTTTATAGCATCCTGAACCTGATTTATTAGATACTATCTAGACAGTGCCACCTGTGTATCTTTGATATATTTTAGCGATGAATAAAATAATCAAAGGGCCATAACTCCAGTAAAAAGTACCGGATCAAACCCATATTCGAACTCGATCTGTATTTTGAGTTGAGAAACTCACATACAAAATTTGGTTCCTATCAGTTGAAAAATTGTTGATTTATCGAAGCATTCATGAATTCTATGTCAAAGGGCCATAACTCCATTAAAAAATATCGAATCAAACCCATATTCGAACTCGATATGTATTTTGGGTTGAGCAACTCACATACCAAATTTGGTTATGGTCAGATAATTTCTTTTTGAGTTATGGCAGCATGCATAAATTCTAAGTTGAAAAGAGGCCATAACTCCGTAAAAAAAACTCGGATCAAACCCATATTCAAACTCGATCTGTATTTGGTGCTGAGAAATTCATATACAAAATTTGGTTCCGATCAGATAGAAAATATTTCAGTTATCGCACCATGCGTAAAGTGTCTACAGACAGACAGACAGACAGACAGACAGACAGACGGACGGACTAACGACGAGTGGTCAATCCGGGCAACGACACTATGTTTACCATACTATGGTATGGGTAAACATAAAACAGAAAGAAACAGTCCACTCGACGGGAAAATGGTGAAGATTACAGCAGAAGCGATCGTTTGAATAAAGAAATATCCACATTACAAGAGGAACAATTGAGATCGAGGCGTGACGTAGCGTATTAGTTTTATCCCACAGGGAGGCTGAGGGAGCCTCACACAAATGGAAGCATGCACTGCCTAGTGTCGTCTGCTCCAGTCTATATGGGGTTCTATAAAGGGAAATGAAGGACATAGAGTCTGACAGAGTGTGGCGTCCAACGATCACCTGACGAATATCTTCAATGCAGTCAACCCATTTGTCATGTAGAGTTTGACAGTGGGTGACAGTCAGATTCAATGTTCACATCACATGCCATATAAAGTCAGACAGTGGGTGACAGGGACCAGCCGAGAGGGCGACGTGGGCGAAGAAGTCTCCCTATTCTTGCTCACTTCACCCTAATTTTGCAGCCGGGCGAAGTTTAAGTCGCCCTGAAATTTCCGAAGTTGACCAACGAAAATCGGCAAAATATTCACCCTAATTTACTGCCAACATTGAACATTGATTGAACCCAGTTATCCATTGACACTATTGTAGATAACACCATAGTTACTATTAACCTCTGTATTAATCCGATTTGGGAGCATATTCACACCTGAGTGTTGATTGCAGACAGCTGTGAATACATCGTCAGGTGTCCACAGTGACTTGTGATTTTGAGATTATCACACCTGAAGATTACAACTCTACACCTTACATCAGATCATCACCCCTTTGTTAAATTATGTAAAGGCCAGAATAACTTTGAAAACAAATTCATTTTTGCAACATATTAATATCTACCCATGTTGGGGACCTTTAATGAGTGAGAATGTTCAAGATTTCGTTTCGTTTTAGCATTTTTTTTCGTATTCATAAGCATTGTGTAATTTATATATTTTTTGTATTCATAAGCGGTTGTAAAAATGCCGTTCTTCCAAAATTATTATATAAAATGCTACCATTCTCTCACAATTATGTTTGGACATTATTCATAGTTATTAGAGTGATGATTTGAACATAAAGTTTCCACATTTGAACCATTGCTTCATCATTTTAATTTAAATATTACATATCTCCTATTTTCGTTATATAGGTGACTACAGCACTTGCGGGGCGATTTCAAATTTGCCAATGCACTTCGCCCTGGAGAACGCCCACTTCGCCTTATTTTTGTGACAGGGAGAAGTCACTTCGCCCTGAAAATCAGAAAAAGGAAAATAATCGAGTTGTTTGATAAAAACCTATTCAATGCACCAACACTTCAACTAATGAACCTGTCAGAAGATCAGAATGCCTATGCCGCCGTTAGGAGAGCCACTAAAGCCCGGAACAGTATTGAGAGTGATAATACTGTCGCTCCCGAAGCAGTATCAATCCAAATCAAAGGATAACCATGGGAACGACAGAGCCAAACATCGCAAAACAAATGATGATAATTGTGATGATAATGAATAAAGAAGAAGAAATAACTTCTCATATAAAACATTCTTAGTAACAAACTAGGAAAAAGGAAGCTGTATATAAACATTTCCAAAAGAAGAAATGATGATAATGATGAAGAAATATAAACATTTCGAGTAAAGAAAGGATAACAAATACTTTCTTACCAGGATGTATATAAACTTTCCAAAATAAGGAAAGATGATGATAATGATGATCGTCTGTATCCTTAGAGAAAATAAGGAATTTATAACTTTATCATGCAGACGTTACAGTGATAATAATTCTTAAAGACGAGTCCAACAGTGATCGTGATAGTGATATGTTGCAGTTTATGATAAGTGCAAAGACACTAACATTTAAGAAAATATTGTTGAAACTAATTCAAAAATGTATATTAATTATTGTTAACCTATTGTATTAATAGAAAATTTATATTAGAATTGGATTAAGACCATGGTATTTCTCTCACACATTTTAGTTTGAAGTATAAATATTTAGCGATTAGTGAGAAATATCATGGCCACCACACTTCCAATGTACGGCTGAAATTATAACAGAAATAGTGCTGTTTTTCGAACTACACCTAAAGTCATCCTTCTGTTATATTCTCTGTCTTGAGAGATTTCCCTAACGTGAAATCTCTTGGGTATATGAGGATTGTAACAGAATGATGTCTACCAAATCTAAATTCTCTATCATTCGAGATGTAAGCTGGTAGTTCGGAAATAAGGTGCAATTTAGTTTGCATATTTCTAGGAAATATTTCCCAGCTTAAAATGAGAGTACGACAGCATCAGCCAAGTACAGTAGAACTGTGGCGTCGGAATTATGCTGAAGTCACATTCTCATGACCAACATTTAGAATATTAATATGTAGAGGTCATGGATTAAATGAGAATGACAGGAACAGCACCGTTCACCAGGGTACACCTTAGTTTATTATACGAATGCTTGACATAACGTACCCTGTTACCTAGTTCGAACTATCCTGCCTGCTAGATGACTATTGTGACAGGTTTTGTGCCAACTTTGACACAGGATGGTTGGAACTGGTATGTCTAAAATTTATTATAATGAGGAGACTTATGATTGGTCAGTTAAGTCTCACACCCTTTTTGTATATATGCTCGGTCCAGAGTTTAGACCGGCAGTTCATGTTCAGTTCTATTCCTGCTACTCCACTTAGTTAGTCGCTTATACTAAGGTGCTGTTCCACTGGCTCAGTGTAACTCTGAAAGAAAACACTAACAGATTATCTCTTGACGAAATAAATAAAAGATCAATTCAACACGACTCGACTTATTTGTGACAAGACCACGACCACCATCGTCACACACACAACGTTAAAGAAGAAGTCCTCCCGGTTCTGTCACAGCTGGTCCCTGGTGGGTGACAGCAAGTTTTTTCTCTTCGATCTTCATAGATATGATTTTCTCGATTGCTGAAAGTTTCATAATAAATATAAATGTTGACTTACTGTGAAATGTCCCATCTCTGTATTCTGACTTCCTACAGCTTCCCATGTATGTATTCGGATCCCCAGTTCTGTATTCTGACTTACTGTGAAATGCCCCATCTCTGTATTCTGACTTCCTACATTCCTGTAGAATGTTATAAACAGTGTTAACTGCTAGTTTTTTTTTAAAACAATTGGCTCATGTCTGTGTGAAGAGATGAACGCAATTCATAAATTGCATTTGATTTCATTTGTTTGCATCTTTGTTAAAGACATATTATGTACTTGTTCGGGAGCGTGAAATTGGTAAATTAGTATTCAGGTGCTATGCCAACTGGAGGAATGTAGCATTCTACTAACATTACCGAAAGACTCAAGCAAATCAACCGTACAACTCCATAAAACACATTGCCCGAACTACGCTAAATTGTAAATATTTACTACTCGAATCGGGATGGTTCTATCGGCGATAAACTAACAAAAACGATTTCACTATCGACAGTCACTGCATTTAATTAATATATAAGAATGACAGTGTGTGTTGTCAATTTAGATATAATATTTATAACAAGAGGTGGCATCAGAGATGCTGTGTCTCGTTTTCGGTGGCTTACCGCCGGTGGCTACCACCAATTGGTGTGCATCAGTATCGGTCGACTAATTAATAGGTAAAATCGGTTAATATTTGTTCAAGTTATCGCGCTAACGGCCTCAAAATCGCGAAGAATTCACAAACTAAGGGGCATAACTCAGGGGAAAAAGTTCGGAGAAACCCGGTTTTCGCACTCTTTCGAGATATTGTGCGAAGCAAGTCACACACCAAAAATTAATATAATCGGTTAATATTGTTCAAGTTATCGCGCTAACGGCCTCAAAATCAAGAAAATTTTGCAAACTGAGGGGGATAACTCAGAGAAAAAAGATCGGACAAACCCGCTTTTCGAACTCGTTTGAGATATTGTGCCAAGAAAGTCATGTACCAAAATTTTTTAATCAAATCGGAGGATGTTTGTTGAAGTTATCGCGCTAACGAGCTAAAAATTCACGAAAAATGACTAATTAAGAGCCATAACTCTATCAAATTTTATTGGGCCAGGCTGGTTTTCGAACTCGTCCGAAATATTCTTGGCAAGTATGTCTATTCCAAATTTTAAACAAATCGGAGGACGTTTATTGAAGTTATCGTTTTCTAACTCGTCCGAGGTATTCTTGGGAGACACCTATATATCAAAATTTCAATCAAATAGGATGATGTTTGTTAAATTATCGCGCTAACGAACTGAAATTCAAAATTTGTGAAAAAATGACTAATTAAGGGCCATAACTCTATCAATTTTATCGGACCTGGCCGGTTTTCGAACTCGACCAAGATATTCTTGGGAGACACCTATATACCAAATTTCAATCAAATCGGATAACGTTTGTTGAAGTCATCGCGCTAACGAGCTGAAAATTCGTGAAAAATTACTAATTAAGGGCCATAACTCTATCAAATATTATCGGACCAGGCCGGTTTTAGAACTCGTCCGAGATATTCTTGGGAGACACCTATATCCCAAATTTCAATTGAATCAGATAACGTTTGTTGAAGTTGTTGCGCTAACGAGCCTAAAATCAGTGAAAAATAAGCAAAACACGCCGCCCGCCCGCCCGCCCGCCCACCGTCCCTCATCAAACTATAAGTCGAGTTTTGGAAAAAAACTCGACTAAAAATAACTACTCTGAGCAATATTATTCTCCATTTATATTTTATCACCATACCGGAGTGTTTCACATCACTTTAATTTATTAGCAAGGTTTGCATATTCATTTGGAAGGTTCCAGAGTTCTGACTAATTACTTTATACAAGTTGTCAAATTGTTGTTTCATATACATGATCCAAATTGGATTGTTCTATACTAGTATAAAATTTATATTAACACTAGCTCATCTAGCTGGGATACCTGATGTTGCTTGGGTGAAGAATGTGTTAATTTATTAGCGGCCATTCAAGTCATTTAAAATAATTTTCTGTCTTCTGGGATAAACATCATGACTCTCGGGATAAAGTTACATCTATTTCAAGGCCTGTATACTATTGGCCATAAAGACATACAGTAATGCCCTAAGTAATCGACTTCTTAACCACAGCAGAATTATGGGTAACTTTTCAGGATTTTGTCGGAAATATGGCTTGTTGCCATTCATCGGAAAGCCCCGAGAGATTTCCGATGAATGGCAACAAGCCATATTTCCAACTAAATCCTGAAAAGTTACCCATAATTCTGCTGTGGTTAAGGAGTCGATTACTTAGGGCATTACTCAGGGCCTGACCCAGCCCGTTTTCGACGCCTGTTTTTAAAAAAATTCAGGTCCCAATTCATATTATAACAAGATACACAGAATTTATGTATTTATATATATTGACATAAGACATTTAAGTTTACAAAAAGATTTAAGTTTAGCAGTTGGAATCATACTGTAAAGTATGTTTGGTTCTATCTAGCTTTCATCTGTGAAAACTTCAAATAGTTCAGGTTTGTTACCATTCAGCCTTCAGACTTTAGTATTTCAATCAAATTAAAGCTAAATTACACAATACAGTATAGGAACAGTGACAATTTGATCAAATCAACCTGGTTATCAGGTGGGATCTCATAATACCAAATGAATAATTAACGTAGAGATTAGTTATAATTACTAGGGCCCTAACATATACCGGTATATCAATTGGAAAACAAATAGAACAACACAACATAATTTTGAGAGTGTTTAACTACAAACCTAGAATAAGAAATAATGACAAATGTTGCAGGACTGTTCATTCTATCTTTTTCATCTCAGTCATACAGTGGCGCATATTATACATTATTAGATTATATTATGCATTATTATGATCATATATTAATCTGTTATCATTATGTGTGTTTGTTTAATTCTGTTAAAAACAATGTTATCTTGTAAGTTGAAATAAATATGTTGGTTCATTGTGTCTTTTCTTTTGTGTATAAATATAAATTGAATTCATGTATTAAATGAATTTTGTTTTCTAGCTTAAGTGACTCTGGTCATATTAATAGCTACTGAAAGTATAAAATTCTCTTTGGTTAAAAAATGAAAATCATCCTTCAGATATGCCCAAGATCACTCTCAGAGCATTGAAATTTCAAGAAATTTCCCGGGGGAGGCCCCCCGGACAGCCCCAATGAGTGGGGCCACCCCTCTCATACTCTCCCCTTCGGCAGTCGGCGATGACCTTCGATCATCGGGAGGTGTCCCCAAATAAAACCTGGATCAGGCCCTGTTACTGTATGTTTCACTTATCACCTTGTAACAGGAATGAAGTTTGGTTGATGGCACATTAGCACAACAGAACAAATTTGGTTTGATAGACCCACTCGTCCAAATGAACTGCCAGTGAAGATTATTCTTGTCATTGAAAATTGACACATAGCCTTGTACGGTAAAGTGATCCGAGGAACTGCAGTTGACCCTAAAGTGGGGTCTTAAAATTTATATTAACACTACCTGGGGTACCTGACCATGCGCGGTGAAGAATGTGTACTATTGGGCTCCAAATAAACATGCATGCACGTTTATTATTTTCTTGGGCAATTTTGCCCCTGCACAGTACTTATTTGGGTCTGCACATTTATTAATTTTGAGGCTATCAAATCCAGTCGTAGGTCGGGATTTTTTTACCCTGTGCCAATGCATTCTCTCATATATGTGAGTCGACCATAGGTCGCCTCGCATATATAAGAGAATGCATTGGCCTAACAATTTGTTATCATTTTTTTTAAATAAATGTTTCTTACAATTTTTAGGACATAAAATAAAAAACATCCATTACCCTGCAGGGAGCCCCACACATATATAGAAGCATATAGAAGAGTGTCGTCTGCTCATGTTTGTCTGGGGCTCTGTATGGGTGAAATTATAAAATTGTTAAAGAATACAAGACAAAATTATTAAAATTGTAAAAAATTGTTAGGCCAATGCATTCTCTTATATATGCGAGTCGACCTATGGTCGACTCGCATATATAAGAGAATGCATTGGCACAGGGTAAAACAATCCCGACTTACGACTGGATTTGATATGGCGGGTCTATTAACCCATAGAGAGCTCCACACAGCCTGGAGCAGACGACACTATGTAGTGCATGCTTCCATCTGTGCTCATATACGTATATAATTTGCCGTTTGTTTTGAGAACCAGTAACAAACTTTGCATTTTCGAATGCAAAGCAAGACATGATTTAACACTATTTGCCCTGATTATTTGGCTTAATATCACTGAAGGTTAATAGGTTATTAATTTGTCCCAGGTATATGATGTTTTATGACAATCAAATTACCATCCAGTTGATGTATGTATCTAAACGGTGGTGACAAACACCTGATCGATCGCGGAAAGCTACGGATTACGGAGTGGAACCGCATGCAACAATCAGAAACCGGTGCATTATTCTATATGTTTTGTGTAAAAATGTTCCTTTAAAATTGATATGGTATGGTCTACCGGGCCGTACCGGTTCTTGCATACAATCGAACATCGTTGTTTTCGAACTTGCCCACAGTGTGCTTGTCACCGATTGACTTCACAAACGGAGGTACATGAAGAAAAGCAAGATATTTTGAGAAACGAACTTCATCTCCGACAGAGTCAAACAACAGTTACAAAATAAATGTTATAACAGCTGTAGTGCGTACAAGCCTTGTATGCTCGCAGATGTCATGTACATATATCGGACACGGAATGTGGTAAAGTTCCCTGTAAATATAGAGTCCGCATATATTAACAAGAGCATCGCTAGGGCGTGGCAAAATACGCCCTTTAGCCATTTCTAATTGTACTATCGCAAAATAAGATAATACTTTGAGCTTACATTTGAAGAAAATCTGATATACCCCTAATTTCAATGCCAAAATGTGGTCAAATTCTAAGTTGAAAAAATGGCCATAACTCATGTAAAAATAATTAGACAGAACCTATATTCAAACTTGGTCTGTAGTTTTAGCTGGGAAATACACATACCAGCTTTGGTTCAGCTCAAATAATCAAAACTGGAGTTATCGGTCGGAAACCAAAATGTTATGAAATTGGTCAAATTCTTAATTGAAAAAGGGCCGTAACTCATGTAAAAATAACTGGACGAAACCCATATTCGAACTTGGCCTGTATCATTAGCTGGGAAATACACATACCAACTTTGGTTCAGATCAAATAATCCAAACTGGAGTTATCGGTCGGAAACCAAAAATGTTAACAGACGGTCAAATTCTAAGTCGAAAAAGGGCCGTAACTCATGTAAAAATAATTGGACGGAACCCATATTCGAACTTGGCCTGTATCTTTAGCTGGGAAATACACATACCAACTTTGGTTCAGATCAAATAATCCAAACTGGAGTTATCGGTCGGAAACCAAAAATGTTAAATGACGGTCAAATTCTAAGTCGAAAAAGGGCCGTAACTCATGTAAAAATATTTGGACGGAACCTATATTCGAACTTGGCCTGTATCTTTAGCTGGGAAATACACATACCAACTTTGGTTCAGATCAAATAATCCAAACTGGAGTTATCGATCGGAAACCAAAAATGTTAACGGACGGACAGACAGACGGACGGACGGACGGACGGACAGACAGACAGACGGACGGACAGACTGATAACATAATACGACCTTTTTTCAAAAAGGGCGTATAAAAATGGACCATGCATTGCGTACATAATGTTGTTCCTTGTAATCATTGCAAGGTAACGATATGACATAGCTTAATCACGGACAGTCATTTTCCCGCCAAAACGCACGTGTTTTCACTGTTTGATTTGATCGCGTACATAAATGTCTCTCGTGCAAGGTACATTGTAAATATATATACAATATATACAATTTTACTCGCGAGTCCCCAAATACACCATCGATTGTGTCAGTTTCAAAAATAAAACTGCGCAGACCGGCGATGTTAATAGTACATTTCAATGCAATGTCATAAGTTCTATATTTAGCCCGATTCCAGGAATTTGCGTCATCCAGATTACGTTTCTGGGAACAGCCCTGTCACCGCCCATAATATATTGGACTTGTTATTAAACTTAAAACTTAATAATGTCACCTCGCAACTAACTTGATAGAAGTTGAGTCCTGCACACCTGCAAACACGTTGACCAGTTATCACTCAGATCAATTCAGTCACGCCGAAATAGACCCGGTTGCGATAGGCGCTGATTCTTTGAAGTTGATTATCAAAACCGGCCATCTCAACTTCAAAGAATAAGCCGCTGCGGCGCCGACAAATACATTGAGTCATTGGGTTTCGTGCTCGTGCATGACCACCAAGTACTGAAAGCAGTTATCGCATCAAAGGGACAACAAAGAAGGCTTTAACAAGCTATTTGTGATTGTGTATTTCGATAGCCTGATTGTTTAAATTGTCCAGTAATTCGGTAACGGCAGCAACGGCACTGCTTTCGCGATGGCATAATGGTGGTGGGTGTGTTCCGACTAGTAGACTAGCTGATTTCGGAATCGACTAATTTAATAATCGCGTCGATTTCAATTAGTCGATTAATCGTTTCAACACTAGTGCTGCCAAATCTAGATGGAGTCTGTTGACGGCAACATGACACTTCCGTGTCGCCTAATAATTAACAGCGGGAGCCTTTTCTAAGGATGGATTATGACACCTTGATTTTATGACAGTTTACTGGTGGGAGTCCGTGGGACGTTGACTACTTAAAAGATTATCACACCTTGTCACCAGACAGATTAGCCCTCAAACACATATAACAGATCGTCTGGCGGATGGTACTAGTATTTAGACAATGGCCTCAATCAAGCCTCATTTATGGTGCCCTCTTTGTGTTTTTCAACATCATTCAAAGAACGGCAAGTACACCGCGGCCGAACTGCAGTCAGCCGGTGGAGCCAGCGGGGTATGCCCATGCCTGCGGCTCGGCCATTTGATAATTCCGGCGGCGGAGATTTTTTTATGTGGCTGGCGTAGAGATAATATGGCTGGTGGCGGCTTGTGGCCAATATGGCTGGTGACGGCGGCGTGCGATGGCGCCTTCGGGCTCTAGCCTCTACACATGACCTATGAGTATGAGTATTGTCTATTGACTAATTGAGTATGATTTTTCTTGCATTTTCGTGATCAACAGGTGTCAATCTAGCTGGGTAAACATCACTGTTATGGGCTGCAGGTTCAATTCAGTGAATTTGGACGAAACGTTAACACTGTCGCCTATGGGAAACCATTTAGTTCAGTGATTCCAACTCAGTATAAGGACGACCATCGGACATGTTGCTGCACATGCGCGGCTGGGCTGCGCCCACTCACTGGTCCAGCTTATCGTCCTTGAAAAACAAACACGAAGTCAGTTCTGTCCAAATGTAACTTTTAAGTTATCGAGTCATATTACCGTTTGCTATATGTCTTCCTTTCATCTTTGGCTGATGGATAGTTGACAATACATTCATTTATTGAACATTTAGAGAGGTTTCTTATTCCTAAAAGTCAGCAGTTTTTCTCATTTTTCGCCATGTTTTTGTACGATTTCAAAAGTATAGCCGGAACGCGGAAATACACCGAAACGAACCGGGTGTTGTTTTCCGGCTTGTAAAATACCAGCAACATCTATTCAGTATAACTATAAGCTTGAATATATATTCTACTACCATCACAAAGAATATATTTACAGAGAGGGTTCACACAAGGGACTGTGAGAGAGTGATTGGGGGGGGGGGCGGACCTCCTATTTACCGAGAACAACCGAGAACAAGTCCAAAATTAATAAATAAGTCATAATAATGTCCAAGTATAGTGTATATATCACTCTTAAGTATATATTGTACCATATTTGACCATTTAAATGACATATATGTGGTTATTTTACGTATACCTAGAACTTGAAACGTCGCCGCCATGTTCTCGGCTGGCGGTAACACAAAGGCATGAGTCGTGCCTAAGTGTTAATTAACGGGACCTGGGTCTGTTTGGTGATTAGAATTAATTGAGTTGTGTACACTAATATGTGTTACTGTTTGTTAATCACTGCGATATGTGAGTGCCTAACATTGTAGGTGAGAAATATATTAAAGAAATAATTACAACTGATGCAAAAAAATACCTTCTGTAATCTGTCACTTGGAAGAACAAATCCTACTTCTCAAATCAGCAATTGAAACTGGATCTATAATTGGTATCGACGGAACATTTAATCTTGCATCTTGCTATGTAACAACTATTATTTTTAAAAACCCTAATATTATAAGGAAATCAACTTCAGATCCACCAATATCTTTAGGACCTTTATTGTGGCATTGGGATGGTAGGTTTTAATCTTACCATCGGTTTTTATCTTATTTATCAAGTAAATTAGCAGGCATTTCACAAGATAAAGTAACATTTGGAACTGGTGATGAATACATAACTTGTGAATGCCATAAGTTAACATCTTGTTTTCCAAACAGCACGCATACACTATGCACACGCCAATTGACAATTGACAATGGCAGACATACGATGAGACAGAAGCTGACATACTTACGCAAAACAGACGATATTTGACAAATTCATTCATGCCGAGATTACGAACTAAAATATTTGACGCTCGAAAGCAAAATAAAAACATTCCTAAATTTTGGACTAATAACAATTGTGAATCAATGAATAATATTATTAAATTATCAACCGATTGGAAAATATTAAAACTCCCAGACTTAACAGACAGACTTTATGAAAGTGTAAATGATCAACTCAGGGATATTAGAAGTGCGCTGCACTCAACAGGTGACTTTCAGTTAGCGGAAAAATTCAAAGTAAGACATCAAATTTGGGTAAACTTGCCACCGGAACGAAGAGATATACGTCTAAAACAAATTCTACAATTCGTATCAGCTCCTTCGACTGTTTTGCTATCAACAGACGAAAAACAAAAGTCCCAAAGGGCAATGTCACACACTCCCCTTAGATGGGGTAAATGTGCGTGCCGAGTCTCAAATGGTCACATGGAGCTCGAGTGCTGTAATAAGTGAAACAGCACAAGCACTTTAAACAAAACATAGGGGCGCGTTGTCTGCCGGTCCAAAGCCCGCGGATAAAAGCTGATGGAAGTTTAAATTCGTGTCAAACCGAGAAGACACTACAAACCGAGAACAAGCTTAATTAATTAAGCCGATACGCTGTGTGTTAAACGAGATCGTCGCTCGGTGGCGCTTACAATTTGTTAACAATATGTCGGTTAAATGCATAAAAGTAAACATTTTAATGAAAATATTGATGTCTACTGTAGATATTTCAAATAAAACACTATATTTAATGTATATAAGGCATTTTAAACCTTGTTCTCGGTTGTTCTCGGTTGTTCTCGGTAAATAGGGTGACCCGGGGGGGGGGGCTAACCCCGGGATTTTCTATTATATTTTAAGCCTCTAGCTACTAGCTGATATCTTCTTCTTTCCGATAAAATGCAACTCCCTGCAGAAGCCTTCTGTAGGAATATTATCGCATTTGTGCACACAGGCGGATGAGGATGTCGTTAAAAGCCAATATTAGTGAATTTAAAATAAGGATTGTGTATATTACAAGTAAAATCATCATGAGTGGAGTTTTAAAATCTGTTCTGTCATCCTCAGTAGCCTGTTTTGAGCATCTCCTTCTGAAAGTCTTCCAGGGAGGTGCAAGCCACTGCCTCTTCAGATACCTAGGGCGTTCCACATCCGCATTTATATGCATCTACTCGCACATGATGCTGAGTGTACATGGTGTAGCGCTGGTTATGGCCTCGTGATCTGCGTTGGTTTTGCTCTTCACGAGTGGGGTAGCTTGATTTGTGACGACCAGTCCTTTGATACACTTGAAGAACATAGACAAGGTGGCATCTTTTCGTCTTTCTTCAAGTGATTTCCATCCAAGGTTTTTCACCATCGTTCTTGGGCTGCTCCTCCATTGGTAGTTGTTCTAGACCATTCTGGCTGCTCTCAGTTGAACTTTCTCCAGTTTCTCGATGTTTTCTGCTGTGTGTGGGTTCCATACAGTCGATGAATACTCTACTATTGGACGCACCGTGGCATTGTAACACTGCTCCTTGATGTTGGGGCTGCAGTTTGTTAGGTTTCTTCCAATGAAGGCTGTTGTAGAATTTGCCTTTTTACAGATCTTAGAAACATGGTCATTCCAACTACATGTAACATCTTCCTTGATGTTGACACCGAGATACCTCGCAGAGTTCCCACATCGTAGTGGTTTCCCATGAATGGTGTACTGGGTTTCCAAGACATTTTGTTTCCTTTTGTTTGTTATACGTATGATCTCGCATTTGTCCGCATTGAATTCCATTTGCCACTTCTTTTCCCAAAGTTGAAGGTTGTCAAGGTCTTCCTGGAGCAGTTTAGCGTCTTTTTTTATTTTACTGTCCTGTACAGCAAGCAGTCATCTGCAAACAAGCGGGGTGTAGCTGTCACACATTTGGGAATGTCGTTGATGTAGATAATGAACAGTAATGGTCCCATAACAGTTCCTTGTGGTACTCCTGATGCTACAGATGTTGCTTCGGAGAGAGGTGTATAATCTAGAAGGATTGATTTAGATTTGTTACTGCCCAGATATACACCTTTGAGTAGTTTATCTTTGCTTTGTTTATTTGGGCATTTGATATTCATTTTATAAGTGGGTTGGTTATCATGTTTGGATGAAATTAGTCGCTTTGCTTCGAAGTTTGTGCCAATGTTTTGTGTAATTTGGTCCTCTGATATGTTGGGGTGGACTCCACAGATGACCACGAAAAAAAAATTCATTGTTTGGTTGAGATTGGCCTTTGGTTGGTCTAAATTTAACATTTGCCTCTTTAAGGGCTTGAATTTCTTTATGTGCTTTTGTCAGTAGGTATATTCTGGTTGCTTCGTTAGAGGGATAGACTAGCATGTTTTGACGCTTAGTCGTTTGAGTTCTGATAGGGTGTTTTGACCTTTGACCCTAACATACCATGCAGTGCGAAGGGATTGTTTAGCATGTCCTGTGTTGGATTCTCAACGAATAGAGTTGCCGGTCGTTTGTTGTTGTTGTTGGGTTTAGTGTTTTCTTTGTTTGTTTCGTTTATGGAACTTTAGGGGGCTGCTTTCTGAGTTGAGTTTACGTCTTGTTTGCTTAGGGGTGGAGGTTGCGGAGTCGGCGGGACTATATTGCTTCCGTTTTTGTCTTTTTCGGTTGGTAATTACTTCAAATTCGCCATCATCTGAGTCCATGTTTGCATCTTTTAATGGGGTGATTAGTGTTTCAATTAGTGGAAGTGTGATTCCTGATAAGTCTGGGATATTTACATGGTGACCTTCGGCGTTTACCTTAAAAGTGCCATGTTTGGTGGTTGATGTTGAATTCAAATCATGGGTTTGGTTAAGCTGTATTTTGATGTTTTGTAGTTGAGGTATGTTCTTAGTTATTACTTCGTTGTTCGTTGTTGTTGTTGTTGTTGTTGTGGTTGTTGTTGTGGTTGGCTGGGTGGGGGTGAATTTTGGAGTTTTGGTTGTTGTTGTTGTTCTCTGTTTCAATTTTGATTTCTTTGTTGATTTCCTTGAAAACTGGTACCTCAAATGAGTCGTAGCTCTACACTGGATCGTCAGCTGGAAAACTAGTTATACCTCTGATCATACGAAGATGATACATGATACCTAACAGTACACAATACATATTAATAGATAATCAATGGACACAACAATATCTGACATATGACACAACATATGTTCAAGGTACATCACAGATTGAATGCTCACATTACACGTGAGAAATATCCTAACAAGGCAGTGGATGCCATGTTACAGAGAAAAGCACTGTAAAGGTAGATAGTCACAGACACAACTGTAACTAACTGGAACTATTAATGTTCTGAAAATAACTATGGAGTAAACTGAATATGGATACATCTTGCACAGGTGAACTGATATCACCTGAAAACAAGAGTTCACTTAAGTATTGACTCAAATATTGACTGTAGTACATCAGGAGAAACTCTGGAAAATAACTGATTGTCCGTAAGTTTCTTAATTAACTCATTTTTGTCTATCATGCTACCTGAAATAGGTTGCAATTTATTGACAACAAAGTCTCCTTTCTGCATCCACGATGGCTTACTCCTTTCTCTTGTCGATCTCCTAGGCACTGGACTTGGCACACTGGTATCTATATGGGAAGAAATTTCCTCATTACCAGATCTACTATTGACTGAAATAACACCTGAGGCTACATCATCTGAAGCTATAATTCTATCACCATCTCGTTCTCGTTCTTCATCACCTGCAACAGCTGCAGAAGGAACAATATCACCATTCTCAGCCTCTACATTTACACCTGTGGACCTAAGTTCTTTGTGAACGAATGGCTCATGTGTATTTGAAATAAATTCTATCACATTATCTTCACTATGCTCCCTATTTGGAGTGCGGTCGTCACCACTGAAAGAAATACCAGGATCCAACCTCGAACGCCGATCGTCATCAGGACGAGGTGGACCTCCATGATCCACATTACCTGAAACAAATGGAACACTTGGAACATTTTGTGGAATAAACATAATCACTGACTCCTCATCACTATCATTATCACGACCATTAAGTCTGTTCTCTTCATGAGATTTGTCAACAGTGCCTGGAATATAATCTTTCCTCACAGTTCTTGGTTTAGGGACAGGTCTGACAGGATCTTGTGCAGCTGGAACATCAACACCTTTAAAAGAATCGGGTTTAACTGTTGGATCATCAACTGGAAGATCAAAAGGAATTGAACCAATAGGTAATAAATGATTCCTATGTAAAGTTCTGGTTCTACCTGAGTCATCCTGCAACACAAAAACTGGAATATCACTATTCGGTTGCTCTTTCACAACATATACCTCCGGATCAAATTTATCCGCCAATTTATGCCTGCCATCAAAAGCTAAAGTTTTGACAAGTACACGGTCGCCTACATGTATAGTAGCGCCTCTCACTTTCTTGTCATAATTCCTCTTATGACCTTCTTGAGACTTAGACATACCACTGGAAGCTAACCTGTAAGATTCTCTAAGTCTGTGCTTAAGGTCAGTAACATAATCACAATACGAACGATCATCATCAGATTCAGATTTATGCAAACCAAACATGACATCAATTTGTAACCTTGGTTCTCTGCCAAACATTAACAAATATGGTGCATAACGTGTAGTTTCATGTCGTGTGCAATTGTATGCATGAACAAGTGGACCAATAAAGGATTTCCAATCCTTCTTTTGGTCAGGATGAAGAGTACCTAACATTCCTATGAGTGTACGATTAAATCGTTCTGTAATGCCATTACCCATGGGGTGGTAAGGCGTAGTCCTCGACTTCTTTATTCCACACAGCTGACAGAGTTCTGAAATGACTTGTGACTCAAAATTTGCACCTTGATCACTATGTATACGCTGTGGGTATCCATAATGAATAAAGACATTATTGAATAAGACATCGGCTGTAGTCTTGGCTGTCTGATTCTTGGTAGCAAAAGCTTGAGCATACTTAGTAAAGTGATCTGTAATAACAAGAACATTTTCATAACCACCTTTACAAGATTCTAAACACAAAAAATCAATACAAACTAACTCAAGTGGCTGTGAAGTAGAAACTGAAACTAAAGGAGCTCTAAAATTTGTAGAAGTCTTTCTCCTTATACATCTATGGCAATTCTTGATCCAGTTATCTACTATACTGTCAATGCTGGGGAAATAAAATCTTTCTTTCACCAGAGAAATAGTCCTATCCCGTCCGGGATGTCCAATGTCATTATGCAATGACTTCAATACAAGTCTAACATAAGAAGAAGGTAATACAAGTTGAGACGTTGAACTACCATTAAAAGTTGACTCTCTATATAAAACACCTCTCTGCAACTTCAACTTCGAAAAATGCCTGAAAAAAGGAGAATGATCCTTTGAAGGAGGCAAAGACCTTCTATTCGGACATTTCTTCTGCCTAACTGCTGTCATCCAAAATGATAAAACATTATCTCGCTCCTGTGCTCTCCTCCAATCCTTGTAATTCATCTCACCAAGATCATAACCTAATTCATCAACTGGTTTTAATACATCAGAGTCTACACATAAACTCTCAACAAAAGGCTGCTGAACCTGTAAAGAGTTACATATAGTCTTTACGGATTCAACTGGAATGAATTCATGATTAAAAGCTGAAGAAGGCTCATCCAACCTAGATAAAACATCTGCATCTGTATTGGTCTTACCAGGCTATATAGAATATCAAATTTAAAAGCACCAAGGGCTGACAACCACCTTTGTCCTGTAGCATCTAATTTAGCTGAGGTAAGTACATAAGTTAAAGGGTTATTGTCTGTATACACAACAAAATAATTTCCATATAAGTAATCATAAAACTTCTCAGTCACTGTCCATTTCAAAGCTAAAAATTCTAATTTGTGTGCGGGATAATTCTTCTCTGCGGCAGTAGTACCTCGGCTGCCATATGCTATCACCCGCATCACGCCATCGTCTTCCTGGAGAAGGACACAACCTAAACCATGCCGGGACGCATCAATATGGATTTCAAATGGTCTGCTATAGTCGGGGTAGCCTAAAATGGGGGGATTTGAAAGACGATCTTTCAAATAATCAAATGCAGACTGCTGCTCACTTTCCCATTTCCATTTACCTGTAAAAGATGATTTAAGCTTATTCTTTGACTTCTTAACATTAGTGGGTGTGAGTAAATCTGTAAGAGGTTTAGAAATTGCAGAAAAATTCTTGACAAATTTCCTATAAAAACCACAGAAACCTAAAAATTTCCTCAACTGATCTGGATTCTCCGGAGCTGGCCAATTGACAATTTTGTCAACTTTCTCAGGATCAGTTTCAATTCCATGCTCTGAAACTATAAAACCAACATAAGTACATTTACGTTGAAAGAATTTGCATTTTGAAGGTGCGAGCTTCAAATTACACTGCCTCAATCTGTCAAAAACAGCTTCAAGTCGCTCTATCATCTCTGGAACCGTCTGCGACCAAATAATGATGTCATCAATATAAATATTGCAGATATTATGGTTTAAACCTTCGAGACAATCCTCCATCATTCTCTGAAATGAACTTGGACTATTGTTAAGTCCAAAAGCTAAGCGATTGTACTCATAAAATCCTAATCCTGAAACAGAAAAAGCAGTTCTCTCTTTGTGTTCCTCGGAGATCTCTAATTGATGAAAACCCATTTTCAAATCAAGCACAGAGAAGTACTTGGCACCTTTGAGAGAATCAAACAACATTTCTGGCCTAGGCAAAGCATAATTATCAGGTATAGTCTGTTTATTGAGTTGCCTGTAATCAACACAGAGCCTAAGAGCATTAGAACCGCGCTTCCTAACAAGCACAACATTAGAAGAGAATGGACTTCTGGATCTTCTAATAACTCCAGCTGAAAGTAACTGATGAAGATGATTTCTGACCTCTTCAATCATACTAGGTGGAATGTGTCTTGCACGCTGCTTAAAAGGTGTACTGTCATACATATCAATCCGATGTTTAATCCTGTTATAAAAACCTAAGTCCAAGTCACTCTGAGAGAAAACATCTGAAAAACTTTTAATAAGTTTCATCCCAGCTTTAAATTCATCAGCTGTCAAAGAAGATAAGTCAAACTGAAGTTGATCTGTAAATGAAGAACTTGTTTCACCAGACTTAGACTCCTCGGTATCCTCTACTGAAACAGGTTGAATCTGGCATATTACAGAATTAGGTGCAATGCTAATGGTTCTGGAAGAAATGTTGGACAGATGAACATCAATCGAATCATTACTCTTGCAATCATATTTAACAACGTACGGACATATTTCTAAAAAATCAAATCGACTATCATCTGGAAGTGGTTGCAAAATTGCACATGTAGGCTGATATGGCATCTTGTGATCAATAAAACCTGAAAGAACTTTCTTTGTGTTTGGATGAAGGATCACATGCTGATTCTCTGCAGATTTAACCTGCCCTAAAACAAAATTATTCTTTGCAAGGTTCCTTTCTCTGAATGTCATACAGCGAAATGACATATACCATGGAGAAGACAGATTAGATACCTGCAAAAACTTGGAACCATGCTGCTGCTTACAAATCTCCATGAAATCAGCTAACACATTTGTACCTAACAACACTGGAACTGAAAAGTTATAGTTGCTATTTGGCACTACAAGAAAAATACAATCTCTTGTCACATTCCGAGTAAACTCAGAAACTGTCACTGGACAGTCTATGTATCCTAGGTACGGAAGACTTTTACCATCTCCACACTCAATGTTCAGGATCTGGTTTAGAGGCTGAAGTGGGGACTTCGACAAAAATGAAGTATAAAACCGCTCTGAAATAGTACTGACTGTGCTCCCTGTATCAAGAAGTGCTTTTGTATTGAAGCCAGCAACTTGAACTTCAGTCTCTGCGGGACTTCCACTTAAACCAGAGGGATCCTGTAAATTAAGATTCATGGACTGCTGCTGAGGTCTGGAAGAATGACTATTATAAGTCTGTTTGGCTCTGCCCCTATTCCAGTACCTGAAATTCCTACAACCTCTAGCAAAATGTGAGTCCTCTCCACATTTATAACAACCTACAAATTGTCTGGAACAATTTATATCATCTTGCAACCTGTCATTAGAAGGATGATTAAAATCATTCACTTCATGAGCATCTCTCTGTGAACCTTTATGGTTCTGTGACCTCTTCTGCTTATACCGTCTACGCCTAGAATAAGTGTTATTATAATCATAACCATTATTATAATAATTGGTGTAATAGGCATTCTCATTCTGCATTTCCATCTCCTGCTCCTCCTTGAGTCTTTCAATCTGTTCCCTTAATTTACCAATCTGAGCTGTAATCTTATCTAATAACTCATCGTTCCGCTCCATTGACTGTAAGTCATCAACACCGGCCATCATGATTAAATTTAATGAACAATATGGATAAAATAATACACATAAACACAATTATTCAAATCAATCAGCAAGTTGTGGTTAAAGTAATGTATTAACCAATAATTTATTTAGAAAAATATCTGAAAAATATTTCAAGATCAGCTATCTAATAACTATTGACTATCGTAACCTGTGAAAAAAATATTCAAGTCCATGCAATTGCTAATTGAAATCTGAAAAAAATATTCAAGTCCTAAGTTCACTGTAAATAAATTACGGCTTTACCATAAAAAGAAGAAATAAATCTCTATGTACGATAACGCAGAAATATCTGAAAAAATTTCTAAGTCCGATGAAGTCACCTAATGTCGATGTAAATCGGCTACCGTCTACAAAAAAATATTTCCAAGTACAACCATGTCACCTAATTTCAATGCAAAAACAGCTGAAAAAAATCTAAGTCGGGACAAGTCACCTAACTTCAATAATGTCTGACGACGAGCTGAAAAAATTCAAAGTCGAAACTAATCACCTATATCCGAACTAAAATGCGAACAAACTGAAAAAAAATTCTAAGTGTCCTATTTTCAATGTACTGCGTCCACCGTCTTCGGAAAATCTGAAAAAAATTTACAAGACGGGCGAAGTTACCTAATTTCACTAATCTGACGTAGACATAATAATATAATTACCTTAGTTAATTAATTATACCATTATTAATTTGAATTATTTAATTCATGCTATGATATGAAATGATGCGAGCGCACGGTATTGTACGACAAAAAGATTGAAATGTCAAGCGACAAGTGGGCAAGTCAGAATGTAGGTCGGGGCAAGTCGATGTATGGGCAAGATACCGTGACCAATATTATTGGCCAACTGACTGGACGACACTAAACTTACCGTCTTATGTTATCTGCGACTACTGAACATAACACAAAAACACTGAAGCAGAATGAAGAATGTCGAACAACAACGCTGATGGAAAACAAGCTGAAACTACCATTTTCACAAATGCCAGCTTAAACACTACCGGGATGATGCAAAAATTATTTGCATCCAAAATGCCAACACAAATGATGCACTAAGTTAAGTATGCATCCGCAGAAAGCGATTAAATTTACACAACCAGAAAACACGGAATGTTTGGAAAAAATTCAAATATTTTCCAACAAGTCCGGCTTTGGAAAAATATCACTTAATCAGCAGTGTGATTCTGGCACATGAGAAATTTGACAAAGTGGCCTGACAAATTTTGTTGTCAATTTTGGATACTCAATCAAATACAACATTTTGAACATGCTATGAGCCTCAAAATAAATTACCAGCATATTAACTAGTCTATAGTTTGCATGAAAACAACTTACACTTACAAAAATACTGGCACTGATGAAAAACAATGACAAAATCGTCCGGATCTGCTCACGTTGACATGTCAACAAAAAGCCATGTGTCAATGTTTACAACGCAAAACCGGAAGTTCTATTTATGTGTCGGGTTTACTAAACAGAGCACTTTATTGAGCGTTGAAGAAAACAGACACTGCTTTGAATAAGAAATAGAACGCTCTTTATACACGACACACGTTAGTTATAAGATTATACAGGCACATTTGACAGCATGACCGGGGTCACGTCACCAAAGTTGCATACACAAGCTCACAACCCTAAATAAACTAATTAAGCTATTGATAATGCATGGCTCAAATCAGAATGAACAGAAGTGCATATAAACAAAACAAGTGTGCATATAAATAAACAATGGGCATTTTGAGAATAATTGACATCAGATCCCAATTGAATGTGAATTGTTTACAATTTAGCACGTCACAGTTTGTGATTCTACACACTGTAGTATTTGTCTACGAATCTAGGTCATCACTCCATCGGTGCGCGACTTGGTCAAGCGATAATTGAATAGCACAATAGTTTGCCTACACACTGCACTGGATCAAACAATCACTGAACGAATAGATCACACGGGCGACACATTGTTGTTACTGCGTGCGCGTCCTCCGTTGACAGGTTGGGATTTCCCAGTTTCCAGCAACAGTTATCTTTGGGCTGGTTTACCAGTTTCACTTAAAGAAACACAACTTCTTCGAATTTCCAAGAGTTCTGGAAGCCACTGCCATTACCACGGTGAGCGCCAAATGTCATAGGGTTACTATGGGTCCATTTATATTATTAAAATGTCCTTGAGCCTTTGACATTACATTTATAAAGTTAGCTTTGGCAGTATGGGCTCTGTTCTCAAGAATTCTCAATCTGGTGGACAGGGTCTATAGAAAGTTCATATTACCTTTGTATGTCTTCATATAGCATTTATTCATTCATCACAAGAATATTATCATCATCTCCATCGACACACAAAATCGAACATCATCCACAGACTGGCATTGTCTGACAATACATCAACATAGATGTAGAATATAGAATATAGTAGGCCCTGCAACCAAATGCAAATATATTACCATTTGCATACATAATAAGCACGCATATGTGCATACACAAATATATGTTAAAGGAACTTGAGGAGTTCCTGAAAATACTAGAGATGCCAAATAACTAATCTATCTAATTGAGATATCTACAAACTGGCATCTCAGGTTATCGGGAGATAACCTCACAAAAGTAATCACATTAAAATATAATTAAAATAGGAAATATACTTTATGTCAAAATGGACAAACTCTATGCTGAACTACTTGAAGACAAAAGTATTTATAAAAACATGATTATAACGATAAAATATAGAAACTGTGAACATACCAGTTCAATGAGACATAGGCCACTATGTCAGGATCTGTATACAACGATAGTCTAAACAACTTGACGACATCTTGACGACAAAATAAACTAAGACTTTAGGACAATAACTTTCCGAAGACAACTTTACTTTCTGACCAACTAACCTAAAACCCCGCGAAACTGTTTAACCTTTGACAACTTTACGCGCGACCATGTGTCATCCAATCAGCTGCGAGCTTACCTGTACTATTTGAAGTGGCAGTACTAGAGCGTTTAGCATTGGGCTGAAGTGACAGTGATAAGACAGGGACGGATCGAATACAGCAAAGTTGAGAGGGTAAACGGGATGTCGTAAATACCGGTGATATGGATGAATATGTTAGCTGCTAGTTGTCAGTATTAACTTGTATTAGTTGTATATAAACTAGGGCTAAATTACACCGTCACAATCACATATTACATCATGGTTCCAATGCTCAAGAAGGAATCGGCAACGACAGACATGACAGTAAAGTTGGTTGGTGAAAAAAAAATGAAAATGTACTAAAGACTCCAGTATCGGGAGAACCAGGCGCAACTCTTCTGCTTGTGGAGTAACTACGAAAACGGCGGCATCTCCACCAGTGGTCTGTTGAAGGCATGTTCAAAACTGTTTGCGCCAACAGAAACTGTTGCTGTCGAGTCGGCTGATTGTTAATCAAATAACAAATATCATGTCCCATATTGTTGTGTAAAATAATGTTGTTAATGTTAATATGTTATTGTTATTTTAAAATAAAGAATAAAGTATGAAATTAATACTGTTCCCCCATTCCCAACATGGTACAACACACGGTACGAAACGACCAATTGATTTTCTACATGGTACGAAACGACCAATTGATTTTCTACATGGTACGAAACGACCAAACAATGCGGTACGAAACGACAAAAAAATATGGTACGAAACGACCATGGTACGAAACGTCTTGAAGCCATAATGTTGATGACTGACATGTTAGTCCTATACTATGATTATAATTAACCATTTTTTTATATGCAGGCGGAGAGATGTTCCTAGCGCTAATGTGAAAAATACCATATATAACTTTGAGCGAAATCAAGCAAGAAATAGATGTCGTGTAAAATTAAGGATGATATAGAACTAATGCATAAACATATGTATAAATATAACTCTGACCTCATGACAGTATACATGATACGCCATGTTTTTCTGTTTTTGTTTTGTTTATTTTTTATCGTCTCCAATGAGGTGTGAATAAACCGATTCCTTAATGCTTTAGAACGACTTGCACGTGCGCTGAGAACTCCTCTCCCCTCTCTGTTGTGAACTGCGCGTGTACCATATATATACACCGGCCCGTCCTTCACGTTGTAAAGGCTTAATGTATAGTTTAATTATAATGGGTATTGGGGTCGGGCGGGTCGGTGGCTTCATGTATGCTCGAATACCACAGTAGAAGTGGTGAAATGGGTTAATAAACATGTCTAAGTGGTTGTAGTGTCGTAGCTATACATGATATGAATCCATATTGACTTTTGCTGTAGAGCTTGTTATTGTTCATGTGATCCATGATTGTATCTCGTATCATTGTCTCCAGTTCCTTGCAAGTGACACACGTTAGTCTCACATTCGTAATTTGGGGCTGTACACTAATTCTGGCCTCATATAATCTGCTGAACTTCTCTGTAAGTATTGCGAATAATCCTATACGAAGGTATGGAGATTCACTTATACAGAATCGTGTAAACTTATATACATAAAAATAAGCTCTAAGTATTGTTTCTAATTAGACCATGAGTTTATACACCCACGCGACCGTCCTTCGTTATTTGGTAGGTGGGGGTCATCTTTCAAGAATATTTTAAATTAGGCCTACCCAAGTGTTGCAAGTCTACATCAATTGGAAAATAGTTGCCGAGACCCTAATAATTAATAATATATTCTATCTATCTATTGGTACTGGTCGACCCCCATATATGGGTGTTATCACCAGGCGCAGTCAGTGCAAGTTAGTGGAGAATAGAGTGATAGGGTGACAAGTTTGTCAGTTAAAAGAATATGTACAGATAAAAGCATTTTAAAAACAAAGGTTGCTGTCAGGTTCATGGTTGTAGCTGATAAGCTCTCCTCCTGAACTGGTCAGGGTCAGAGAGCTTGATCAGATCAGGCGGGAGTTGGTTCCAGAGTATAGCAGTTGATGGGAAGAATGAATGTCTAAAATAGTTTGGCCCAGTATGAATTCGACGATAAGTGTCAGCGTTGCTATATCTGCTGTGTCTGAGTGGTTTCTGAAGGTAATCTGGGATTGTAATATCTACTTTATTATGGACTATTTGAAGAGGGATAATTTTGAGATGGTTCTTCTGTCCTCAAGGGGTTTCAGTTCTAATTCTGTCCTCATTTTTGACAAACTTGAGAATCTTGAATAGTCGTTAAAAATCCAACGGATGGCCCGATTTTGTACTCGTTCAATTTTTAGTTATGTTTTCTGAGGTATGAGGGGACCAAATTGCAGCGGCATACTCTAACTTTTGTCTAACCATGGCCTGATAAGCTGCTTTCTTGAGTGCTTTATTTTGTGTTTTGATATTCCTTTTTAAGAATCCCAGAAACTGATTTGCACTTAGAGTTGTTCGTTGTATGTGGGCATTAAATGAGAGATTGTTTGTGAGGTCGATTCCCAAATATCGCGCGTTATTGACATGATCAAGTACTTGGGAGTGTAGGATGTAGTCCCAAATTATGGGTTTTGCTTTGCGGCTGACTGTGAGGACTTGACATTTTGAGGGGTTGAAGGCCATATCCCAATTTTGCTCCCATGTCTGTAGTTTGTTTAGGTCATATTGTAATTGTTCGCAGTCTTTCGAGTTAGTTATTGTCATGTATAGTGCGGTGTCATCAGCAAATAAGCGTGTTTGAGCAGTTATGTGGTTTGGTAAATCATTGATGTACACCAGGAACAGCAGGGGGCCCAGGACATAGCCCTGGGGTACCCCAGATGTCACTGAGACTTCAGAGGAGGCATCCCCCTCCAGGACAACAACTTGGGTTCTGTTGTTGAGAAAGGCTCTGATCCAATTCATTATGAATATTACCGATAAACAGTTAGGCAACTAGAGATCCGGTACATAGCTGCTGGACTAACTTATGTATGGTATAGGCCGATGTTTGGTTATTTGAAGCATGTTGTATGACTGAATGTTCGGGAATTATTTTACCCAGGTTTGCAAAACATAAATTGTTTTACCTAAGTTCGTTGAAACTTTAATTGTTTTCTAATGTGGACAATTCTCGTGTTGGCGGCATCCAACACATATGTGCGTGTCATTGGGCATGTTATGTACCGTACAATAATCCAATTCACCACTATCAGTTCAGTTCAGTTGTTCTGGATCCCTCATATGTGTGTATGTGCGAGGAGCACCACAAGTTGATGGGTAACATTAAAAAAAAACTAGGTAGTAAAAGCATAGGTAAAGTAAAAAGTAAAAAGCATGGATTTTGGATGATCGTTATATTAAGATAGTAGTGTTGGATAAAAGTAACTGGATAAAAGTAGATTCTATCTATTTACAATCTATATATCTTTTTTGTTTGTTGCAAAATTGGTATTTATAACAGCAAATATACATATGACCTGTTTATTTGTTATATCATATTATGGCTTTTTCATACCTGTACAGCTCGGTATATATTTTGTCATTTATCATTCCATTGATTTCAGAGTATTTACTCTGTGTATATGTAATGCATATAGATAGTCTCTTGCAGCTTTTTCTATTAGAAGCTTTACTGTCATATTTAGACTCCATTGTTCTAGCTTGGTACAGTCTATAGTTAGTTGTGTCAGTATGTTTGGCTGTCTAATATTATTATTTTCTGTAACTGTTGTCGGTAGTATTTCCTCTATCTTTTGTATATATTTGTCTCTTTGGGTTTTGGTTTTCGGACAGTTTGCTATGAAATTATATATATCCTCATTTTCATTATTACACATTGGACACAGAGCATCTGTAAGATTCATCGCCCAATAAATACACACATTGTATGAAACCAGATTTTTAAATGTAATTTAGAACTGAAAACATTTGGAACAAAGGAACTCTGTGTTCATTGATCATTATTAATCATTATCTGGTCGTCTGTAATCACTGGCAATGGAGTGTTTAGGTATACTGGAATTATTATCACAGCCTGTGAACAATTTGGCCATTCATTAAATTAATTTGTTTCTTGTGGCGAAGACCTGGAAACTGAGATCAGCGAGAACAATCATGAATAACTATTTGTGTCCAGACAAATGTGCACGTGATCAGACATTGAGTATATCTGCTTCGTCGGAAGAAAAGGGAACCGACACAGCAGATGGTCTACAGACTCCACACGAGTGTGGGTTATGCGGGGAAATATTCAGACATTCTGGGCATCTGAATTCACATATAAAAAATCACGCAGGCGATCGTGCATTCGAGTGTGATATATGTGGGAAAGTATTCATGCGATCTGGAACTTTAATTAACCATAAGAGGATTCACCTGGGAGACCGCCCATTCGAGTGTGATATATGCGGAAAAACCTTCACACAATTGGTAAATCTGACAAGACACAAGAGAATCCACACGCGTGATCCGAGTCCGTATGAGTGCGATATATGTGAAAAATCTTTTATTAGTTCATTTCAAGCCACCGTTCATAAGAGAATCCACTCAGGAGAGCGTCCGTATCAGTGCGATGTGTGTGAAATATCATTCGTCAGTTCTTTTCAAGCCACTGTCCATAAGAGAACCCACACAGTTGATGGTTCGTATCAGTGCGATCTGTGTGAGAAATCATTCAGCAAGAAATATCACTTGATAACTCATGAGAGAATTCACACAGGAGATCGTCCGTATCAATGTAATGTGTGTGATAAATCATTTGCACAGTCTAGTATCCTGACAAGACACAAGAGAATCCATACAGGAGATCGACCATATGAATGTGAGATATGTTTGAAAGCATTTACTCTTTCGCGAACTCTCACTGTGCATATGAGAATCCATACGGGAGAGCGTCCGTATCAGTGCGATAGGTGTGAGAAATCATTCACGCATGCAAGTACCCTGACTACGCATAAGAGAATCCACACAGATGAGCGTCCATATCAGTGCAATGTATGTGAGAAATCATTCACCACTTTAATTCAATCCACCCTTCATAAGAGAGCTCACACCGGTGATCGTCCGTATCAATGCGATATGTGTGCGAAATCTTTTACTCAGAACTGTAGCCTGATAGGACATAAGAGAATTCACACAGGAGATCGTCCGTATCAGTGCGATGTGTGTGAGAAATCATTTACACAGCCTACTATCCTGGCAAGACACAAGAGAATCCACACAGGCGATCGTCCACATGCGTGTGATGTGTGTGGGAAGACTTTTACTATAGCAGGAGAACTGACTAAACATAAGAGAATCCATACAGGTGATCGCCCTTATCAGTGTGGTGTATGTGAGAAATCGTTTACACAGTTAAGTAATCTGAGATCTCACAAGAAAATCCATACGCGAACTTGACCATCGGGACACCACTATATAGGCCTATATGACATATATACTGTATTAACGATGGATTATCTCTTCATATACAAATTTTAAAATAGTTTCATGGGTATATAATAATAAATATGCATTGAAGACCCCCGTGTTACGCCACCTTTTGAAGTAACTGACCACTTTTGAAGTATAGGTCTCCACTTTTTAAGTAAAAATCGCCAGCTTTTGAAATACAATGTACCTCACCACTTTTGTAATAAAATAGCCAACTTTTGTAGAAAAGTGAGGTCTCCGCTTTTGTATTAAAAACCGCCAGCTTTTGTAGTAAAAAAAAAGATGTCTCCACTTTTGTAATAACAAAATTACAGCTTTTGAAGTAAACCGACGCAATCAATTTTTACGGGCGCTGGACGATTTTCATGACAAAGTCAACCCGATAATCCAAAGCGGCTACCGTCCATACGAGTGTGACTTGTGTCAAATAACTTTCAGTCATACCTACACAAGGGTTACACACAGTCAATCGCCCATACGAGTGTGACTTTGCGGGTGCGACGTTTGTCAGAAGAAGTTCGGTGTGACCTGGAGTCTGACAAGTCATAAGAGAACCCAATGTCTGAAGATTTCCCTTTACCCAACAGAAGGGCCCTGTGCCAATGCATTCTCTTATATATGCGAGTCGACCATAGGTCGCCTCGCATATATAAGAGAATGCATTGGCTTAACACATTAAAAATTATAAAATTGTTAAAGAATGTAAGAAAAAATGGTAAAAAGTGTTAAAAAAAGATTTTTTTTTAGGCCAATGCATGCTCTTATATATGCGAGGCGACCTATGGTCGACTCGCATATATAAGAGAATGCATTGGCACAGGGCATAACTGTAACTATCACAATGTGGTCAAGGAGCCGGTTCCAATGATATCCATATTTGTATGGTTCTATTGAGACAGACCGAAGATATTTTAGGCTGTTGAAGCTTTATTTGGCCGGTTTTGGCCGGTTTGTTGGGTAAAGGGTTAAATCAAGTAACATAACGACATGTAACGTGTATATGTATATTTTCTCGTAATTGGGTGATGTAACGAATGTATCAATTCCAACGGGAAATATTTGGTCTATTTGGCCTCGTCTTTGGAGGAAATGTTCTATGCCAAACTTTCAACTTTCATGGTGCCAAAAAAGTTTATTCTAACGAAATATACGAATACAATTAATTTTATTGTCGATTGTCAGGCAGAGCAATTCAAAATGAAACGCCTAACACAATTAGGAACACATTTAATGCGATTGTGTTTGATGAATTAAAATGATTAGTTAACTTTATACCCAACCTCCACTTGGATCTTATAGTTCTTGAGTAACTATGTAGAATATGCTATCATGGCGGCAATATTTGCTGGTATAATAAATTACTATTGCTATGTGGCACCTATCAATTGGGGGTCAAATTAAGTGGTGACAGTGGTGTACTATAGACAGGGATGGTTGAGGTGTCTCATGGACCGACAGCTTAAAGATCGATTATCTCTTTAAATAACAAATTTGAAATAATTGCGTGGGTAGAAAATAATAAATATGATCTGAAGACCCCTGTCCGGAAAGGCTTCTATCAAATAATATGGGACCGTTTATTTGTCTATTTTTAGAACAGAACATTCGTGTGATACCATATAGCGATATAGAGCATTAGGCTGTTCATATGGCTACGTACCGAACGTCAAATATCCCAGATTGATTGGTTGTATTGTTTTATTCCATAGTTATAGGTGATAATGAGTATAATTAATGTTTATTTGTGACAAAATTACAGCATAAAATTTCTGGTCTCTGTTAACAGTAACCACTATTGTTCGTTAGCTAAACAATCACACTTTTTAGACCAGAACATATTCGAAATAAATTGAATATTAATCGATAGAAGCATTTCCGGACAGGAGTCTTCGATTCAGATCTAATATTTTATTCCCCGGTAACTATATAATACATGTTTACAAAAGAGACAAGAGCATCGCTAGGGCGTGGCAAAATACGCCATTTAGCCATTTCGAATTGTACTACGGCAAAATAAAATAATACTTTGAGCTTACATTTGAAGAAAATCTGATATACCCCTAATTTCAATGCCAAAATGCGGTCAAATTCTAAGTCGAAAAATGGCCGTAACTCATGTAAAAATAGTTAGACAGAACCTATATTCGAACTTGGCCTGTAGTTTTAGCTGGGAAATACACATACCAGCTTTGGTTCAGATCAAATAATAAAAACTGGAGTTATCGGTCGGAAATCGAAATTTTATGAAATTGGTCAAATTCTAAGTTGAAAAGGGGCCGTAACTCATGTAAAAATAACTGGACGGAACCCATATTCGAACTTGGCCTGTATCTTTAAAGGTACGGTTGGCCTTGGCGGTGGGTATCCTGTGAAAATATTTCCACCCGTCAAAAACCACCACAAACAGAAAGAGCATCAAAATGTAGACAGACTTTGTCCGTATACAAATAAGAAATGTCGCATAAACAGTATGTTATTGTCATATGTTTGACCATTGTTATGTAAACAAAAGCATAAAAAGTAACTTTTCTGGTGTTTGTTTATATTATGATGGTAAACATAAAGAGCGTTCTTTGTTGGTGAATTCCTGATATGGAACTAATAAAGAGCGTTTATGCCATTTGTGTGTGTTTAGCATTGTGCTGTCTTCTGTAACACAACCAGGCTCTTGCTTAGGTAAAATATAGTAGGTCTTTATGATAACATGCTGTTTACGCAATGGTCATGGTATATATGAACGAAACTGTATGCGTTTTAATGTTTTTCTGTTTACGGTGATTGGAACAAATATGAATATTTTCGACAACTAAGGCCTCACGTGCCTTTAACTGGGAAACACACATACCAACTTTGGTTCAGATCAAATAATCCAACCTGGAGTTATCGGTCGGAAACCAAAAATGTTAACAGACGGTCAAATTCTAAGTCGAAAAAGGGCCGTAACTCATGTAAAAATAATTGGACGGAACCCATATTCGAACTTGGCCTGTATCTTTAGCTAGGAAATTTAAATTTGGGTTTAGTCCCCCTATTTTACCGGAGTTATGGTCTTTGTCGGCTTGGAAATTATTTTGGTTCCAATGTGATAACTTCATAGACTTGGAATTTACTGATCATTCTGCTGTCTAATCAAATAAAACTGTGTTCTAACGATATAGACAGTTGGAAAAAGAGTTTGATTCAGTTGTTATTGACAGAATCAAATTTTTCATTTCTAAAATAAGCCACAAACTAAATAACAGGGTAGCAGATCTGCCCTTCTGGTGGGGGAAATTATTAACTGACCACATAAAAACAGGTAGATAATTGCAGTGTTGCCAATTCTTGGGGGAAATTTGGCCACTAAAGCGCGCAGCACACGATGCGATATATGTCAAACGAAAGGGAATTTGATTGCCAATAAGACACAACTGAGGATATTTTAGCTGAAATTATCGATTTCTAAAATTTATTAGAGCTTTGATAGTTCATGTGGTTTTAGCCAAAATGGGTAACTTGAACTTGTCACTGGTAAAGTCTACGTTTGTATTTTAATAATTTTCCCCAGCCCTGGCCTGTGGAATTTTTATTTCGTGTGCTTTTTAATTGGCTTAGCCTGCATGATTTTCATTTCATCCGCCTGGTTAGATAAAACATTATTAAACGTTGTGGTTAGATAGATAGATAGTTAATTTTTAATGGCTAACAGATGCAAAACATGTAGACAATTGAGCATAAGCACATATACAAAAGAGCAATACAGAGTGTGACATTCTTATAGTATAAATATAAAAATTATAGATATTATAAATATAACAAGAGTGGTGGGTCCTCAATTGACATGGAAAACAAAATTACCTCCCATATGTTCAATCAATGGCCATTTTCAGACCAATAGTAAGGCTATTGTATTCATTGTAACACTCCCTCCCAAAAGTTTGGATACAGCCGCAATCATGCTTTTTTGGTAACATTACAGTTTTGACCTACTTGGCTGTTGGACCGTCATCGCCCAATACATATACCAATTCTACGAGCCCAGAATTTGTTATGTCATTTCTAATGAACAAAGGAAATCGGTATTTGGCGATATGTTTATCTGATCGCAAGTGTTTTCATATATCACCGACCGAGTTGGCCAACATTCGTCTGTTTGATACGATCCGTATATGTATCAGTCAGGAACAAAGTAGGTCGACATTTATTCAACAGAACGCGGTGTCCATTTACTATTTAGGCATAATATTTCTGTTTGGCGAAGAGAACAGGCATCAACTGATCATGGATAACAATCTATGGCTGCGACTTGTGTGTGAGAATTAAGTTCGTAGTTCATCTCAAATCACAGATTATATGGGAGTCCACAATGAGGACTACGATGTGTCAGGGAAATCTTTAGAGAACCTGACAATGCACAAACAAATAATTCCATTAAATAAATCACACAAATGTGATATATGCGGGAAAGCATTTAATCTAGCGGGTAACCTCACTCGACATAAGAGAATCCACACAGGTGATCGCCCATACGAGTGTGATGTTTGCGGGAAAGCATTCAGTGAATCGGGACATTTGACTAGTCATATGAGAATCCACACAGGGGAGCGCCCGTATCAGTGTGACATATGCGATAAATCATTCGCTGATTCAAAAACTCTGACGATTCACAGGAAAATACACACTGGAGATCGTCCGCATCAATGCGATCTTTGTGATAAATCGTACATACTGAACAGTCACCTGACAACACACAAGAGAATACATTCAGAAAATCGACCATTTGAATGTGAGATATGCAGTAAATCATTCACTTATTCGGGAAATCTTACTGCACACATGCGAGTCCACACTGGAGATCGTCCATATCGGTGCGACATGTGTGAGAAATCTTTCACCCAGGCGTCTTCCATGAGAGCACACAAGAAAATACATACAGGAAATAAGTCATACAAATGTGAGATATACGATAGGCCTAAAGCAGTCACTTATTCTGGAAGTATGTCTGCCCACATGGAAACACAAACGGAAGAGCGTCCGTATCAGTGCGATGTGTGTGAGAATTCTTTCACCCAGTCGTCTTACCTCAGGACACACAAGAAAATCCATGCAGCAAATCGACCACATGAATGTGAGATATGCGGTAAAACATTTTCTCAGTCGCGAAATCTTACTGCGCATATGAAAATTCACACAGGTGATCGTCCATATCAATGCGATCTGTGTGATAAATCTTACACCCAGAATAGTCACCTGAGGGCACACAAGAGACTACATTCAGAAAATCGACCAGTTGTATGTGAGCTATGCGGTAAAGCATTCACTTATTCGAGAAATCTCGTTGCGCATATGAGAATTCACACAGGAGATCGTCCGTATCAATGCGATCTATGTGAGAAATCTTACACACAAAACAGTCACCTTATGGCACACAAGAAAATTCATACTGGTACAGAAAATAGATCATACGAATGTGAGATATGTGGTAAAGAATTTACGCAGTCGGGAAATCTTACCGCACATATGAGGATACACACGGGAGATCGTCCGTATCAATGCGATGTGTGTGATAAATCATTTAGTCTGTCGGGGCATCTCACTGTTCATAAAAGAATCCACACAGGTGACCGTCCGTATAAGTGTGATGTGTGTGGGAAATCGTTTACCCAATTAAATAACTTGAAAAACCACATGAAACTGCACGCACGAAATTGATCATATAAAAAATGTGAAGCAAATGAAATTGAAACCGAAGAACATTTTATAATGAGATGTGAAAAACATAACAATATGCGGAAGAGATTTTTCACCAAAACAATTTTCGTAAACTTTGATGACAAAGAAAAGTTTATATTCCTCATGAAGTCTGAAAACCCGGTCATTTGCAATTAGTCCAGGAGATATTGGTCGACCTCTGCACCCCCCCCCCCCCTCCCAGGACTCAACTTCACCCCACTAATTTTCTTCCTTAAGGTCTCCTCTAATTTTTTTTCACTTGTTAACAAGAAAATAAAGTGACCGCAGAGACTCCAGACAAGATGGCGGCCATTTTTTTTAAATGCACCAGGTCTCTTTGATCGCCGTTATAGTAAAGATGATATCACATGCGGTCTTGTTTTCCGCTCGATTCGTTATGCTAATATACAACCCTTACAAATTAGCCAAACATCCGACACCAGAATCCAATATGGCGGCCAAGATGGCCGCCGAAATGTGAAAATATGCTATTTTTCTGACATGTTACCACCTTTCGTTTGTCTCTGTGGGAAAATGTTGGCATCTTTGCGTCATGTTATACATTTATCATATAGAGGAGTCATTGGCGACCACATGGGAACCATAATATACATTATATGTTATATTATACATGTGAGATGTTTTGTATATGCAATAAATCGGGAAGTTTGACTGTGCCAATGATAAACCACACAATGGATCGTTCTAATGAGTCTGATATGAGCTAAATATTTATTCTATTGGAAACCCTGACTTACTGACTATACGCGGGATGGTTTTAATTCATGTCACTTTTCATAAACGGTGTACGTGTACGGTACAATGTGACCGTCCCTACGTATGCGATGTGCGTGAAATCTGTTTTTTAGTTTAAAGGTGGATTATCTCTTTGTAAACATGTGTTATATAGTTACCGGGGTATAAAATATTAGATCTGAATCGAAGACTCCTGTCCGGAAATGCTTCTATCGATTAATATTCATTATATTTAGAATATTTTCTGGTCTAAAAGTGTGTGGTTGTTCAGCTAACGAACAATAGTGGTACTGTTAACAGACCAGACATTTTATGATGTAATTTTGTCACAAATAAATATTAATTATACTCATTATAACTATGGAATAAAACAATACAACCAATCAATCTGACGTTTTTGACGTTTGACATTCGTTACGTAGCCTAGGAACAACCTAATGCTCTATATCGCTATATGGTATCATCCGAATGGTCTGTTCTAAAAATAGACAAATAAAAAGTCCCAATAAAATATTCGAAATAAAATCAATATTAATTGATAGAAGCCTTTCCGGACATGGGTCTCCAGTTCATATTTATTATTTTATACCCACGCAACTATTTCAAATTTATTATTTAACCATTTGAGTGCCAGGGCCCGATCTCATCGGCCCTAAACCTACAAAATAAGTTTGTTAAAGAATATAAGAATAAATTATTAAAATTGTAAAAAAAAAAAAAAAAAAATTGTTAGGCCAATGCATTCTCTTATATATGCGAGGCGACCTATGGTCGACTCGCATATATAAGAGAATGCATTGGCACAGGGTATATGGGTTGATACAAAAATAGGACCTGGGACTCAAAGGGTTAAAGAGATAATCCATCTTTAACTTGGAGAATATATGTAACACAGAGGAAGTAGTACCATTCTATATCATTGGAAGACAATCTAAAATCAGGATATATATATGTGGAAAAGGAGGTAAAAGAAATGTATTCCATCAAATTCAGTTACCGCAACGCGGGTGAACCAAGATAGTATACGTCGCATGCAAATGGCCACTATGTAATTGACGAGGAATTGGTGTAAAATATGTTTTATACTTCAGTGAGCGCAACGCCAGTTATTTCAAATATTGTGGCTCGCGTGAAAATGACTATTAGTTACCTCGTGAATAAATGGAGTAAAGTCTATTTATTTATTCAGTTCCACAATGCTGGCGATTTAAAATATTGCATCTCGCATGCAAATGGCCACTTTGTGTATCTCATGCACGAGGAATTTGAGCTATATAAATAGTTTCCTTCTATTCAATGAGGGCATCACGAATTATTTTACTTTTATAGCTCATGTACTAAATTCCAACAGCTAGTTTGTGTCTCGTGGGAAATTGGGGTAAATTGGATACATACATGTTGAGGCCTACATACCTGTGGCTTCCCTATATATGTGTATACAAATTACACACTGTGTGTGATTTCAAATATTGCAATTCTATTTTTTGGGGAAATGGTTACTCTGGTCTATCACACGTGGAATAGGACCTAGAATAATAGATTTAATCAGTTTCATGGAACGCAACGCGGGCGATTCAAAATAGTATGATAATCTATAGCTAGATCACAAACAAATGTGACCCGCCATATCAAATCCAGTCGGAAGTCGGGATTTTTTTACCCTGTGCCAATGCATTCTCTTATAGGCCTATATGCGAGTCGGCCATAGGTCGCCTCGCATATATAAGAGAATGCATTGGCCTAACAATTTGTTATCATTTTTTTTTAAATAAATGTTTCTTACAATTTTTAGGACATAAAATAAAAAACATCCATTACCCTGCAGGGAGCCCCACACATATATAGAAGCATATAGAAGAGTGTCGTCTGCTCATGTTTGTCATACATCGCATGCCAATTTGATGGCTATCCGTGTCTTCCGCAAGGAATTTGTGTGAAGTAGATAATTATGTGGCTTCCGTTTCTGTGAACCTGATATATAGGTCCGGTTTAAAATATTTAAACTCTCTTGCAAATGGATACTGCTGGTTTATGCAAAGTACTCTTCTGAATCTCGTGAGAACTTAAAGTAGGGGAGACCGGGACATACATGTATTGGAACACTTTCGCCTAAAGATCGCGTGTACCACGGTATATGATATATTGAATGTTATCAAGTGTCTTTCACATATTGGTAACAAGAAAACATACAAATCGATGCTTTAACCCTTTACCCAACAAACCGGCCAAAACCGGCCAAATAAAGCTTCAACAGCCTAAAATATCTTCGGTCTGTCTCAATAGAACCATACAAATATGGATATCATTGGAACCGGCTCCTTGACCACATTGTGATAGTTACAGTTATGCCCTGTGCCAATGCATTCTCTTATATATGCGAGTCGACCATAGGTCGCCTCGCATATATAAGAGAATGCATTGGCCTAAAAAAAATCTTTTTTTAACACTTTTTACCATTTTTTCTTACATTCTTTAACAATTTTATAATTTTTAATGTGTTAGGCCAATGCATTCTCTTATATATGCAAGGCGACCTATGGTCGACTCGCATATATAAGAGAATGCATTGGCACAGGGCCCTTCTGTTGGTTAAAGGGTATACCAAAACAAAAATGGTGTCTGTGATGAGTTGGAGGGGTGTTTTGATATGCCCCGTGTTCCAATGTGGCTCGGTCTCCCATGATCGGAATCAAGTTCAATTTCACAATGCGGATAAATTATAATCATCTTGTCTCATGAAGAATTGGAGCAGAAATAATTATGTGAGTTAATGCATCGCTAATGTAGTAATAATAGCATCTTGAATGAGTCATTCTCATTGATCATTTCGATACTTACTTACTTACTTCTTCTTCTTTACGCCCACATATGAGCAACCTCCTTTATGAGTAACCAGGTAATTCCATGTATTCCACCACCACACCACACCAATATTTGAAATGTCCTTTTCAACTTCACCACCGCACATATATACACACTATATACATACCACAGCTGAGTGTGTTCCACCACCACTATATACCGAGGAGAGATAACTCTATTACACCATCACCTGAAATGTCTACCAACTTACGCCCCGAAGGGAGGAATTTTGACAGGAATTTGGCCATTAACCCGTGGATCGTTGCCCACAGTAGGGTTCTTTATCGTGCACACATGGTTGTACACGGGACAGTCATTTACGTCCCCATCCGATGGGACGGCGTGATCAAACCAGTGTCATCCCTGTACATGCCACCGGGCGGGAGAGGATTACCGCTTCACGATACCTCAGCGAGGCATTCACGGTACTTTATATAGGTATGCTCGGAGCTCCCGACTTTTGTTTTGTCGAGGATCGAGGTGAATCGATCCGGGGTCCAAGCGAAACCTCTGGCCGGTAGCCGAACACGCTAACCACTCGGCTCCCGGAATGAGAATTTGTTCACGCTCACTGAAGCAAGCACATTTGAAGCATTTCACACTCATGAATACTTATTCCGTGCCTCCATATAAAATCTGATTTATATTACGCATATATCTATTAGGAAATTAAGATAAACTAGTTACTTTCTTTTCTTAATAATTATTACAAACATATTTGGTCACCGTATTGATCATCGCGCAATAGAGAGTTCCATTTTGTGAAACCAGATATAATGAATCATCTTAACAATTAAAACACATCTGCTAAATTTGGGTATCTCTGTTTGTGTACGTGTTCACGAGAAAATGTCAGTGCGAGGAACACACGGAGCCGTTTTCAAATATAACATTGAGATCAATTAATGGTGCATGTTAGCTTCATCAAACATCCGTTGTCGGTTGAGACACCTTTCATCAATGGTTCGTATACTTAATGTTGCCGAGAAGAATGATGCAGCGAAATCCATTGCCACGGTTATGTCTCGCGGTGGATTTCGGAAGAGAGAAGGCTTCTCGAGATTTAACAAGATATATGAGTATGAGTATAATGTCCAGAACCAGAACTGTACAATGACAATGACATCAGTTTCTGGTCATCTTTTGGGAATGGACTTTGTTGGGCAATACAGGAAATGGTACAGCTGCAGTCCAGTTTCATTGTTTGATGTTCCTGTTGAGAAATTTTGCCCTGATAATTTTACTGACATAAAGAGGACTTTGGAACGGGAGATAAGGGGTTGTCAGAAGCTGATTATATGGACTGATGGTGACAGAGAAGGCGAGAATATTGGTTTTGAGATCATTCAAGTTTGCAAGGCTTTGAAACCAAATATTCCGGTGTTGAGAGCAAGGTTCTCTGAAATAACCCCAAGGGCTATAGAAACAGCTGTGAATCACCTGGTTCAACCTGACAAGAATACGAGTGATGCTGTTGATGTCCGTAGTGAACTTGATCTTCGAATCGGTGCTGCTTTCACAAGATTCCAGACTTTGAGACTACAGAAGGTTTTTCCTGCGCAGTTGGCAGAGCAGCTAATTAGCTATGGCAGCTGCCAGTTTCCTACTCTAGGGTTTGTGGTGGAGAGATACAAACAAGTCCAGGCTTTCATACCGGAACCATTCTGGAAACTAAAAGTAACTCACACACTGGATGAAGTAAATGCAGACTTTACATGGAAAAGAAATCGCCTATTCAATCACTTGGCATGCTTAGTTCTTTACGAGAACTGTATAGAAAATCCCCAAGCTATAGTTATTGATGTCAAGAGCAAACCGAAGAGTAAATGGAGACCACAGGCTTTGGAAACTGTAGAACTTGAGAAGCTGGGATCAAGGAAGCTCAAAATCAATGCTAAGGAGACGATGAAAATAGCGGAGAAACTATACACAGGTGGCTTTATCAGCTACCCTCGTACAGAAACCAATATGTTCCCAAAAGATTTTGATTTGAATGGACTGATCAATGAACAGACCAGAGATCCTAACTGGGGAGGTTTTGCTCAAGGAATACTGGAGTCTGGTGGGTCTCATCCAAGGAATGGGAACAAGACAGATAATGCCCACCCTCCTATACACCCTATCAAGTACACCGCTACACTGCAGGGTAATGAACAGAAGATCTATGAGTTTATTGTGAGACATTTTCTGGCCTGCTGCTCAAAAGATGCCCAGGGTCATGAAACTATTGTGGAGATAGATGTCGCCGGGGAACAGTTTGTAGCGACAGGACTTATGATCCTAGCCAAGAATTATTTGGAAGTTTACCATTATGAGAAATGGAATGCTAAGGAAATACCACTTTATGAGAAGGGAGATTCGTTTGAACCAGATTTGATCGAAATGTGTTGTGGTGAAACTGGTCCACCTCCCTTACTGTCTGAAGCAGATCTGATCGCCTTGATGGACAAACATGGCATCGGAACCGATGCTACACACGCTGACCACATAGAGACTATAAAAAACAGACTATATGTTGGAGTACGCCCTGATGGCAGATTTGTTCCAGGTCAGCTTGGAATGGGTTTAGTTGAGGGTTATGATTCTATGGGATATGCTATGTCAAAACCTAATCTGAGAGCAGAATTGGAGGCTGGGTTGAAAGACATATGTGACGGAAGGAAAAACAGAGATGATGTGTTATCATTACAAATTCAGAAGTACAAAGAGGTATTCATAGAAGCCTGTAATCAGGCACTGAAATTGGATGAGGCCCTGTCACACTATCTTGGTGAAGCCCAAACGGTTACAGTAGCAGAAGTGATGAACACGTCCGTCGCCACTCCCGTGAGGCCATGTCCGCAGTGTGGACAAGACATGGTGCTGAGGGAAAAAAAGGATAACAAAGGATTCTATCTAGGTTGTATGGGATATCCATCCTGTAGGGGTGCATTATGGTTTCCAGAGTTTGTTCTTGAAGCCATGGTTGAGGATTCTGTTTGTAACCAGTGTGGATCTGGCAATGTTCATTTACTGAAATTCAAGTTCAAAAGAGGATCTGTGCCACCAGTTCTGATGTCTGAATCCATGGAATACACAGGCTGTATCAGCTGTGACAGTTTACTACAGGAAACCATGAGTATATCACCTGATCAATTCAAAAAAGCTCACACAGCAACTCAGCAAACTCAGGGTAGAACAAGCCATCGTGGAACAAGTCATACTCAAGGGCAAAATAGCAGCAACAACCAGCGATCTGCACAGAGAACTTTCGCAGGAACAGACAACAGTGGCTTGACAGTGGCTCAGCCAAGAAATGAGCCCCGGCCCCAACCATTGAGGAATCAACAGAATACTGGCCCAGTTGACAATGGGGATAATAATATAGTTTGTTTGTGTGGGAACGACGCCACGCTTCTCACTGTCAGAAAAGAAGGTCCTAACACGGGTCGCCAATTCTACAAATGTAGCAAACCTTCTGGAACCGGATGTAACTTCTTTCTATGGGCTGATGAAAATCCAAGTGATGATGGTGCTGTTAGAGGAAACTCAGAAAATACATATAATAGAATCCAGCCATCGAGTCAGACCAGACAGAATAATCGCGATTCATTCATAGGTGGGGATGCTCAGGATGTGCAGTGTAACTGTGGGCAAGCGGCCAAGAGGCTGACTGTCCAAAAAGAGGGACCAAATAAAGGAAGAAAGTTTCACGCATGTCCAAAGCCTAAAGGTGAAGGCTGCAACTTTTTCCAGTGGGATGATCATAATGCAGATGAAGCTTCAACATCTAGACCAAGTTCATCAAGGCAAGGAAACGCTGTTCCAAAGACAAGGTTGACAACCCGCAGTGATAGCGGAGAGGCGAAGAAAAGGAAATGTGGTATATGTGGTGTAGAAGGGCACTCAAGGAGAACATGTCCACACAAATAGCAGATTCGTTCATATTATAGGCCATCAGAATTGGCCACCGTGACATAAAATGACACATTATTATCTACGCGAGAAACAACTGAATTTATATATAGCACGACTTAGACTTAACTGCTAGTACTGTTGTCACCATAACTTTGTTATTTACAAATGTGATGCTGTTACGTTGTACTGTTGTGAAGAATTAGTACATGGAATTTAATATTCTGAGACATGTCCTTCACTTTAAGTCATCTGCCCAAATTATATGTTATTAGTTTTTTAGCCTACCCACAGTTTCCCAAAAAACTTTATCCTATAGAAAGGTATCCAAATTGGCCGGGCCTAATTTATTATATTTTTTTCAAAGTTCAAAATACACACATATTTTTGCAACATAAATGCCTCATATATATAGCTAGAAAGATATTTTATTACTCTTCGAATTGATGTATCCCTTGTACAAATTGCTTCAGAACAACTCCAGTTATGAGCACATGCAGGTCTGACACAAACCGGTTGTTAAAATCACTCGTTCGAGATAGTGTCCGCTAAACATGGTCAAAGAGTCGGATTTTTACACCGACTTGCGCTTCAAAAACACACTCAACGGTAAGTAGAATATATATATTATTCATCATTATAAGCGGAATTGTTTACTGACCCATCCAAACCAACCACGCCACATGACGACATCGTATCTCTCGTGTTTATTGAAAAAATCAGTTTCAATAACCCGGAAGCAAATTGGAATTTACAAAAACCAGCCATTTGGTGAGTAATCTGAAATAACGTTACATTTATTTGTCATTGGCCAGATATAAATCAAATATATGATGAAGAAGTAATATATGTGACCCGCCATATAAAATCCAGTCGTAAGTCGGGATTTTTTTACCCTGTGCCAATGCATTCTCTTATATATGCGAGTCGACCATAGGTCGCTTCGCATATATAAGAGAATATAATGGCCTAACAATTTTTTACAATTTTAATGATTTGTTCTTGTATTCTTTAACAATTTTATAATTTCAACCATACAGAGCCCCAGACAAACATGAGCAGACGACACTCTTCTATATGCTTCTATATATGTGTGGGGCTCCCTGCAGGGTAATGGATGTTTTCTATGTTATGTCCTAAAAATTGTAAGAAACATTTATTTAAAAAACATGGTAAAAAATTGTTAGGCCAATGCATTCTCTTATATATGCGAGGCGACCTATGGTCGACTCGCATATATAAGAGAATGCATTGGCACAGGGTAAAAAATATCCCGACTTACGACTTAAGTCGACGAAATTGCTAACACCGATACAAGAAAATAATGACATTTCGCATGTTCGAATAGAAATTTCGTAGATGTATGCTTTGTGGGACACCTTTCTCAATCAATACGGCACCTACACTTCATTCCTATTGATAACACGGCATATCTGACCTGCTTGATAACGTGGAGAATTAAAGGTGGATTATCTCTTTGTAATCATGTATTATATAGTTACTGGGTATAAAATATTAGATCTGAATCGAAGACTCCTGTCCGGAAATGCTTCTATCGATTAATTTGATTTTATTTCGAATATTTTGTGGTCTAAAAATGTGTGGTTGTTTAGCTAACGAACAATAGTAGTTACTCTGAACAGTGACCAGAATTTTATTGCGTAATTTTGTCACAAATAAACATTAATTATACCCATTACCGCCCATAATTATGGAATAAAGCAATACAACCAATCATTCTGGGACACTTGACGACCAGTACGTAGCCATAGGAACAGCCTAATGCTCTCTATCGCTATACGGTATCACCCGAATGGTCTGTTAGAAAAATAGACATAAAGTGTCCCAATTAATCGTCTCATTTCATAATAAAATATTCGAAATAAAATCAATATTAATGCCAATATCAATATTAATGCCAATGCATTCTCTTATATATGCGAGTCGACCATAGGTCGCCTCGCATATATAAGAGAATGCATTGGCCTAACAATTTTTTATAATTTTAATAATTTTTTCTTATATTCTTTAACAATTTGATAATTACACCCATACAGAGCCCCAGACAAACATGAGCAGACGACACTCAGTACACATGCTTCTATATATGTGTGGGGCTCCCTGCAGTGTTATTTAAAGAGATAATCCATGTTTAATAGAATTACTTTGAAATACGCTCCATTGTGTTTTGAAATTCGGCAGCGTTGCACACCGAGAACGGGACGTATAACTAATGAGAACACGATGTGTCACCTAATGAACGGGACGTATAACTAATGAGAACACGATGTGTCACCTAATGAACGGGACGTATAACTAATGAGAACACGATGTGTCACCTAATCGAGAACGGGACGTATAACTAATGAGAACACGATGTGTCACCTAATGAACGGGACGTATAACTAACGAGAACACGATGTGTCACATAATCGAGAACGGGACGTATAACTAATGAGAACACGATGTGTCACATAATGAACGGGACGTATAACTAATGAGAACACGATGTGTCACCTAATCGAGAACGGGACGTATAACTAATGAGAACACGATGTGTCACCTAATGAACGGGACGTATAACTAATGAGAACACGATGTGTCACCTAATGAACGGTACGTATAACTAATGAGAACACGATGTGTCACCTAATCGAGAACGGGACGTATAACTAATGAGAACACGATGTGTCACCTAATCGAGAACGGGACGTATAACTAACGAGAACACGATGTGTCACCTAATCGAGAACGGGACGTATAACTAACGAGAACACGATGTGTCACCTAATGAACGGGACGTATAACTAATGAGAACACGATGTGTCACCTAATGAACGGGACGTATAACTAATGAGAACACGATGTGTCACCTAATCGCGGGACGTATAACTAATGAGAACACGATGTGTCACCTAATCGAGAACGGGACGTATAACTAATGAGAACACGATGTGTCACCTTATCGCGGGACGTATAACTAATGAGAACACGATGTGTCACCTAATCGAGGACGGGACGTATAACTAATGAGAACACGATGTGTCACCTAATCGAGAACGGGACGTATAACTAATGAGAACACGATGTGTCACCTAATCGAGAACGGGACGTATAACTAATGAGAACACGATGTGTCACACAATGAACGGGACGTATAACTAATGAGAACACGATGTGTCACCTAATGAACGGGACGTGTAACTAATGAGAACACGATGTGTCACCTAATCGCGGGACGTATAACTAATGAGAACACGATGTGTCACCTAATCGAGAACGGGACGTATAACTAATGAGAACACGATGTGTCACCTAATCGCGGGATGTATAACTAATGAGAACACGATGTGTCACCTAATCGAGAACGGGACGTATAACTAATGAGAACACGATGTGTCACCTAATCGAGAACGGGACGTATAACTAATGAGAACACGATGTGTCACCTAATCGAGAACGGGACGTATAACTAATGAGAACGGGACGTATAACTAATGAGAACACGATGTGTCACATAATCGCGGGACGTATAACTAATGAGAACACGATGTGTCACCTAATCGAGAACGGGACGTATAACTAATGAGAACACGATGTGTCACCTAATGAACGGGACGTATAACTAATGAGAACACGATGTGTCACCTAATGAACGGGACGTATAACTAATGAGAACACGATGTGTCACCTAATCGCGGGACGTATAACTAATGAGAACACGATGTGTCACCTAATCGAGAACGGGACGTATAACTAATGAGAACACGATGTGTCACCTAATCGCGGGACGTATAACTAATGAGAACACGATGTGTCACCTAATCGAGAACGGGACGTATAACTAATGAGAACACGATGTGTCACCTAATGAACGGGACGTATAACTAATGAGAACACGATGTGTCACCTAATGAACGAGACGTATAACTAATGAGAACACGATGTGTCACCTAATCGCGGGACGTATAACTAATGAGAACACGATGTGTCACCTAATCGAGAACGGGACGTATAACTAATAAGAACACGATGTGTCACCTAATCGCGGGACGTATAACTAATGAGAACACGATGTATCACCTAATCGAGAACGGGACGTATAACTAATGAGAACACGATGTGTCAACTAATCGAGAACGGGACGTATAACTAATGAGAACACGATGTGTCACCTAATCGCGGGACGTATAACTAATGAGAACACGATGTGTCACCTAATCGAGAACGGGACGTATAACTAATGAGAACACGATGTGTCACCTAATGAACGGGACGTATAACTAATGAGAACACGATGTGTCACCTAATCGAGAACGGGACGTATAACTAATGAGAACACGATGTGTCACCTAATGAACGGGACGTATAACTAACGAGAACACGATGTGTCACATAATCGAGAACGGGACGTATAACTAATGAGAACACGATGTGTCACATAATGAACGGGACGTATAACTAATGAGAACACGATGTGTCACCTAATCGAGAACGGGACGTATAACTAATGAGAACACGATGTGTCACCTAATGAACGGGACGTATAACTAATGAGAACACGATGTGTCACCTAATGAACGGTACGTATAACTAATGAGAACACGATGTGTCACCTAATCGAGAACGGGACGTATAACTAATGAGAACACGATGTGTCACCTAATCGAGAACGGGACGTATAACTAACGAGAACACGATGTGTCACCTAATCGAGAACGGGACGTATAACTAACGAGAACACGATGTGTCACCTAATGAACGGGACGTATAACTAATGAGAACACGATGTGTCACCTAATGAACGGGACGTATAACTAATGAGAACACGATGTGTCACCTAATCGCGGGACGTATAACTAATGAGAACACGATGTGTCACCTAATCGAGAACGGGACGTATAACTAATGAGAACACGATGTGTCACCTTATCGCGGGACGTATAACTAATGAGAACACGATGTGTCACCTAATCGAGGACGGGACGTATAACTAATGAGAACACGATGTGTCACCTAATCGAGAACGGGACGTATAACTAATGAGAACACGATGTGTCACCTAATCGAGAACGGGACGTATAACTAATGAGAACACGATGTGTCACACAATGAACGGGACGTATAACTAATGAGAACACGATGTGTCACCTAATGAACGGGACGTGTAACTAATGAGAACACGATGTGTCACCTAATCGCGGGACGTATAACTAATGAGAACACGATGTGTCACCTAATCGAGAACGGGACGTATAACTAATGAGAACACGATGTGTCACCTAATCGCGGGACGTATAACTAATGAGAACACGATGTGTCACCTAATCGAGAACGGGACGTATAACTAATGAGAACACGATGTGTCACCTAATCGAGAACGGGACGTATAACTAATGAGAACACGATGTGTCACCTAATCGAGAACGGGACGTATAACTAATGAGAACGGGACGTATAACTAATGAGAACACGATGTGTCACATAATCGCGGGACGTATAACTAATGAGAACACGATGTGTCACCTAATCGAGAACGGGACGTATAACTAATGAGAACACGATGTGTCACCTAATGAACGGGACGTATAACTAATGAGAACACGATGTGTCACCTAATGAACGGGACGTATAACTAATGAGAACACGATGTGTCACCTAATCGCGGGACGTATAACTAATGAGAACACGATGTGTCACCTAATCGAGAACGGGACGTATAACTAATGAGAACACGATGTGTCACCTAATCGCGGGACGTATAACTAATGAGAACACGATGTGTCACCTAATCGAGAACGGGACGTATAACTAATGAGAACACGATGTGTCACCTAATGAACGGGACGTATAACTAATGAGAACACGATGTGTCACCTAATGAACGAGACGTATAACTAATGAGAACACGATGTGTCACCTAATCGCGGGACGTATAACTAATGAGAACACGATGTGTCACCTAATCGAGAACGGGACGTATAACTAATAAGAACACGATGTGTCACCTAATCGCGGGACGTATAACTAATGAGAACACGATGTATCACCTAATCGAGAACGGGACGTATAACTAATGAGAACACGATGTGTCAACTAATCGAGAACGGGACGTATAACTAATGAGAACACGATGTGTCACCTAATCGCGGGACGTATAACTAATGAGAACACGATGTGTCACCTAATCGAGAACGGGACGTATAACTAATGAGAACACGATGTGTCACCTAATGAACGGGACGTATAACTAATGAGAACACGATGTGTCACCTAATCGAGAACGGGACGTATAACTAATGAGAACACGATGTGTCACCTAATCGAGAACGGGACGTATAACTAATGAGAACGGGACGTATAACTAATGAGAACACGATGTGTCACCTAATCGCGGGACGTATAACTAATGAGAACACGATGTGTCACCTAATCGAGAACGGGACGTATAACTAATGAGAACACGATGTGTCACCTAATGAACGGGACGTATAACTAATGAGAACACGATGTGTCACCTAATGAACGGGACGTATAACTAATGAGAACACGATGTGTCACCTAATCGCGGGACGTATAACTAATGAGAACACGATGTGTCACCTAATCGAGAACGGGACGTATAACTAATGAGAACACGATGTGTCACCTAATCGCGGGACGTATAACTAATGAGAACACGATGTGTCACCTAATCGAGAACGGGACGTATAACTAATGAGAACACGATGTGTCACCTAATGAACGGGACGTATAACTAATGAGAACACGATGTGTCACCTAATGAACGAGACGTATAACTAATGAGAACACGATGTGTCACCTAATCGCGGGACGTATAACTAATGAGAACACGATGTGTCACCTAATCGAGAACGGGACGTATAACTAATGAGAACACGATGTGTCACCTAATCGCGGGACGTATAACTAATGAGAACACGATGTATCACCTAATCGAGAACGGGACGTATAACTAATGAGAACACGATGTGTCAACTAATCGAGAACGGGACGTATAACTAATGAGAACACGATGTGTCACCTAATCGCGGGACGTATAACTAATGAGAACACGATGTGTCACCTAATCGAGAACGGGACGTATAACTAATGAGAACACGATGTGTCACCTAATGAACGGGACGTATAACTAATGAGAACACGATGTGTCACCTAATGAACGGGACGTATAACTAATGAGAACACGATGTGTCACCTAATCGAGAACGGGACGTATAACTAATGAGAACACGATGTGTCACCTAATGAACGGGACGTATAACTAACGAGAACACGATGTGTCACATAATCGAGAACGGGACGTATAACTAATGAGAACACGATGTGTCACATAATGAACGGGACGTATAACTAATGAGAACACGATGTGTCACCTAATCGAGAACGGGACGTATAACTAATGAGAACACGATGTGTCACCTAATCGCGGGACGTATAACTAATGAGAACACGATGTGTCACCTAATCGCATTCAAATATGTGCAGAGTGTGATGTATAGTCCAGGATATGTTGATACACTGAGTCATAATCTTAGATAGCAAGTTAGCAACATACGTTGTTTGATGGAACAATGCCGTGTTGCATATGTCGCAAGAGTATGGGCGTAATTGTTGAAATATAAAATTATCCGAAAATATTCAAAGTCTATCAAAATCTGAACTGCCAGTGCTTCTGTCATATTGTGGGGTAGTGCCATATTGGGAGTTGTGTCATATTGTGATTTAACACGTTCATTTCATATCACACATTTTAAATATTAGGTTGAACAAAAATTGGTTCAAAGAAATCGGGATTTTTTATATGGAGTGCATGAAAATACTGGGGGGTTAATACAAAGTTCCATTATATACCACAGATGTGAGAAAAGCTCATTACTAACATTGATTCAAAGCACGGTAAAGTCTGGCGAAAATAATTGACCATAGGTGATTTAGCGGGGTTTAATTATATCCTGTCATATTCCCAACAGGTAAGTTGTATGAAGGATGTTGAATGTAACTGAGCATGCAAATTTTGGATGGAAAATAGATTACCAGTATGAAAATGGTAGACATATCGGCGCCAAAATTAAGGTAAAAGATAACACCGCTGGACCATCGCTGGGGTCCGGAGAATAGTTTCAGACTTAATGCCAGAATTTAATTACACACATGCCATCCTGCGTGCATGAGAGTAATCTAGCATGAATCATTAATATAACATATGTGGGTGAAATTATGGCCAAAGTAAGTTATGCAAAGTAGCCTGTCCATCACATGATTTGAAAACTTCTACACGTGCCATAAAACGATTTTGTTGGATTGAGCTAGAACCGAGGATTTTCATTGGTGATTTCTGACAAAATGACTACCTCAAGCCACCGTGCAGAACAGGGGGTATAAATATGGATTGTGTTGGGAAATTCGTCACTTTCGAACGAATAAATTCTCAACACGACTATTTATACTGTTCTGTTCATTACTTTAGGTGAGTTAAAATCTAAGATACTTTTTGTTTGCAGATTAATACACCATGAATATTTGTAATAGGCGAGATATTTTCAATGTGAATATGTGAATCTTGTGAGTAAAGTTTTTCTGTTAAATCCGGAGTTTGTTCAACGGTAACACATTTGTATTATTATTGGCGATTATGAAACATGCAAATCTTTCATCCTGGTTCCGGGTAAGTTGGTATAGCCATGTTCAGGTGTAATGTTATTATAAGCATAGATTAATATATGTCTGAATTCATCCATCCAACCAATCAATCGAAGTTGCATGCACTGGCAACTGTTAAATTCAACCATGATTCGGTCACTTAATGGAGCCATAACATTTAACAATCAAATACGAAATTACTTTCAACCATAATATTCTACCACGGTTCAATAAATTGAACCATCCAAACTTAGCCATTACAAGTTTCCTAGCCTAGGCTAGCTTCGAAGATATTTCCCAATTTAAAGCTGCATGGGTCCTTTTAAATAGACATATTGATAAAAGTTTACTTAAATGCAAATGGAAATTTCGCATTCAGCTTCGAGCTTTTCACATCAAAGAATTACATTCTTATAATTAATATACACCTTTATACATACTTTAGCTTGGGCTATGCTTGAGGACACAACATATGCTTAAATCTAAATAAAGATTGATTGATTGGTTGATTGACGAATGGTCGCTGAATTGTTACCACTATTTATTCTGTTACTGCCATTCTAATTATAATGCTAAATTTGTTTATTACTTTGGACTTTCGAACGAATAAATTCTCAACACGACTATTTATACTGTTCTGTTCATTACTTTAGGTACCAACAGCCTACCAAGCTAATTTCCCCAAATAATGAAAATCTAAACAAGATGGCAGCGGATTATAATTAAAGTAGGGTGTCACACACTACACCCGAATTCCGCACTGCCACACTGTTGTCAGAATCCACCGGGCAAGACAGATCCATCAAGGAAAAATCAATACGAGGGACCAATACATCGAAGGACAGATCAGGACTGTTTCGACGGCATGCAGGAGGGGCCGACTTCATAAAAGGTCGACAAAATAGACGGCAGTATTTCAACAATGCAATAATTATCTGTGCGGACATACCTCCTCTTCTATGGATTCAGAATAAAATTTAGGAGCTGTTGTTCGTGCACTCCAAAGGATACAGATTCAAATTCTACACGGAAAACTTGTGTGTGATTCTCAAATCTGTATAGGTATTTGATTCATATAATTAATGCAAAATATTAAGCAGAACACATAATTTATTCATTTTAATCCGTGAAATTTTCGGTAAACTGAATAGTCTAATGGTGGAACGCACTGTGGGTGACAACAACCGGTAGAATTTTTAAACATATCCAATATATATGTTCGCATTAGTTGGTCTAAAATTATGACAAGGCAAATTCATTTTCACTGACCTAAACCCTAGGCAGTGCAAGATTCATTTCCCCATATATCGATTGCATAACAAACGCTCTTTGTTAGATATCGCAACGAAAGCACATTCGCTCTTTATTAATCACATGAAGATAGCATAGACGCTCTTTGTTATTTACCGCAATTAATAATAGACGCTCTTTATTATATACCCCAAATGAGAACACAGACGCTCTTTATTAATCACAAGCAGATAGCATAGACGCTCTTTATAATGAATAAGTGAAGGCATCATCGACGCTCTTTATTATATACCACAGCGGGAGCACCGACGCTCTTTATTGTACTTCTCGACACATAGAACACATAGCTTCTTTGTTTTAATCTGGGCCAGTTGGTCAGTTGATTTTCGTGGGTCGGTGTTTCTACACGCCGTGGGACAATTTCTCGGTGAAATCAAGTCTCTGCGTGGTCATTCCTCCACCCGTAAAATTGTTAACTTCTTGTGTGGCCTAGCGGCTAAAACGACGATAAACCCTAGGAAACCAAACCAAACCAAATCTTCGTTTTTATATAAACCCAAGTATAACCTAATTATAATTCGTATACAAGCCTACTGTAAACTAATTGTCGCAAGTTTCAATTCACGGAACAAAAGGCATATATCTATACATATGAATTCATTTAAACAGATAATATAAGATACGAATTAATTCAAAATACACCCAGATGCGCAGTTGCAAAACATGACTAAAATACGTATAATTTGACAAACATTGGCATATACATGAAAAATGTGGTGTCCTAACAAATTTCGTTTTCCTCTTGTTATCCTATAACGTTTGGTTCATTGGTAATAACTTATTGATTGACTAGCTTCATTGAAATTTCAAGCGGCGAAGAAAGACTGGATAATGTCAAATACAGGAATAATAGTTCCTTTGTGTTAATTCTTCATAATAAATCTAAATTTCTCCCCAAATTGCCATTGGTGAAAAATGTAAAATGGTATTCTGTTTCAATGAGTTTACGTCTAAACACAATACATAATCTTTCACTAACGAGTAGTGGCGCTGTTTGTGTCTCCCCTTTGTTAATTTCCAAACTATGATTGCCGATTAGCAGTCTCTTAAATAGAAAACTCGCTTTATTAGAACGCGTGCAGCAAATGTATGGCTCAAATTAGTACCTTGCTTTAAACAACCTATGCGTTGTTATCAGTTTTAGATCTTCCGTTTTCAATTTTCGCACATGTTCATTTGAAATGTCAACACCATGCATATGTTCCATATAAGTGACTATTCACTGCATAATGGTACCGCTAACGAGGCAGTTTCCAAATATAGATAGTTCAAGTTACTGTGTAGTTAATCACACATGGTATTGTTTTGATCATAACGGTGTGGACATCATGCCGAGAATAAAAGCGGGTGTTCATGGACCTGAATAAAATTAATGCGACGGGCATATAGGACTAGAAGTGATCTTTTCATGTAGTTTGTTACACAAAAGGCGCCGATTGGAATGATACATGACATCATAATTACTCTATAGTTAGATGGTTAAACAAAATACAATATTGAAATACAGCTCATTAAAGTGATATGAATCACCCAGATATGGTGATCAACTATATTTATGGAATAATCAAAAGTTTAAAATATGTAATTTGTGTTTAAACATTATATCCGAATAGATGACACATACAGCCATTCTCATAAATATTAAGTTGATGTAGTTCTTTGGGCCGACATTTATTTCATTTATTACAGATACATGCGTCCCGAATCGATTACTAAATATTTACAATTGAGCATTGTTCAAGCGAAGTTTTCTATGGAGTGTTTCGGTCGATTTGCTTCATATTTTCAGCGAGGTTAGTAGAAGTTTACCTTCTTTCCGTTGGCATAGCGCTCGAAAACTATCTTATCAGTTTTCACGCACCCGAACAAGTGCATAATACGTCTTTAAATATAAAATGTTCATTCAGTCATTACTCAATACTTGTATTATTATTATGTAATGGTTCAGTTTTATCTCTTGATACACAACTATGATACCTATGCATAGGTCACCGACTCATATTTTGAATTGTGTATGAGTAATGCACGATTCAGGATGTATATAATCCCAGAGAGAAAATCTAATAAAGGATTATATAATAATTATACAAAATTAATTGTCGGAAATAAATTGGTTTCACAACAATTTGGCGATATTCGGTTATCATTCCGTGTAGCTCTGTACACATGATGATGAAATGATAATCATCGCCCATTTCGCATCTGCAGTAATGTGCATAAATGTACCTGATTTATCCTATGATTTTGTCAGCCATTTAGTATATTAAAAGGGTAATTTTAGATTATCTGTTCACAATTGCAACATACATTTAGTTAAATAAGTTCATACAACAAGGCATAGCAGTCGAAATTATGCTTCCTTCTTGGTTTTCTTAAAATTAAAATTAAGACAGGAAATAATGTACAGTGAAATTGGTTTGAGTATAATTATGACGTGTTGTCTATGGTTCTGGGTTCGATAGCAATGAGTTCGGGGTCCCGTGCACGCTATCAGAGCTAGAGTATGGGCGGCGTTCTCTAGTATACCTATCAGGCCTATGTCACTGTATGTTTATAATTGAGAGGACATGATAAGTATTGGCTTTATATATCAATATAAAAGTTTTCCGCGCCGATTACCATATATACAGGCTCAAAAAGAGCGTTTTTGGGATCCATTAATATGTGCATCTATATTTCAACAAACTGTCAATATTCAATAACAAATAGGGACTTTAGACGTCTGTATATCCATTTATATATACTGAACGCATATATAAGCCGACATTGCGCGACCTTTTCTGGTCATATTATATACAATTTCACACAAAACACGACATTTCTCAGTCTACTATAAGACATACTTATTTATGAACGGTAGTTCACACGCTTTCCGTGATACGATATCTAAATGCCAAGATTATGCAGAATGATAAGCAACTGCAAAGCCGGGCTATATAATAGTTTTGCAGTTAAATCCAATAAATGACCAGGATTGCATATCCTGGTCTGTTGTTAACTGCGCCTCATTAATATGGAAAGGATAGTCCATGGTTGCCAGACATTAATGAGGACTTTATCCCATGGTATCTGATAGAAGTTGAACATGCACAAAGTAATACAATGCCAGCATGCTGAATGTACATCAGCGTGCCTTCTTGTAAATAACTTGTTATAGGGTCACAATGACATGAAGGTTAAAATCCGAGAATGCATATATAAATTGTATAATTTTTAGTTATATACACACCGAAGTGCGACCTTGTGAATAACACAATCGTTTTGCTGTGTTGTAATGAAAATAATCTTCATGGTGATGAATATGGAATGAAGAGAATAAGAGACGTCCTACAGTACAGTGTACGTCCTATTCCTGTTCCAGAGTGGTTCGATTTCCTAACCAATCTCTCCTTTCCGTTAACGAATCTATCACTTCCGGTAAATAATTTTATCCCTTAAGGGAACGATTCTTGTCACTTCCGGGAACGAATCAGTTCCGAGTACGAAACTCACAACTTTTGTTATTTTATAGCAATTTTGCGGTCAATATATTTCCAATGCGAATTATAATATCATAGCTACTTCCCGTGCGAGAGGCCCAAACTGACTTATGCTCATTATGCAAGCTGATTTCAACGATTATTTATGGCTACTTCCCAGTGCGCGAAGGTCATACTTAAAGACGCATTTTTATGCTAGATTCTACAATTACTTGAAACGACTTCCCCATGCGTGAAGTTCGTACATAACTAGGCTCATGTATACATGTATGCTGGTTGATACACTCATATTCGGGTGAGCCGGTTTCCCAGTCGCGAGAAGCTTGGAAATCAATCATGCTACATTCTACAATTAGGCATGGCGTCAGGGCCATGGCCTGGGGGTCTCTGGTGTCGCATGTCGCAAATTCGTGATATATTATCGCATATTTCTAAACGTCATGACGGGGCCAGACTCCATTTTTAAACATGCTCGTTTCTACTATCCTACATGGCTCAGATGCCATTTTTCCCGTGGTTTTTGTATCGGAGGTTGCATATGACTCAGCTCATATATAAACTTCCTTTCGGTGCGAAACTACATTATATTTATGCTCAATTTCTATGCGAAGAAAATGGTTTAGCAACCCTTTTGTCCCCCGGATTTTCTTGTGTTGTACTTCTATACCGACATCAACGCAAGACGTCGCTTTAGAAGGGGTTCCGCTGTCTGACGGGTTCAAGTTTGGATAGATTGGTATGCAGGTTGTGGGTCACAATTTATTGACAGGCTCCTGATATTTTGTATAGAATTGATCACTCTATATATAATATATGTCATTGGGGCTACTTACTTATTTATTTATCTTATTATTTATACCCACACCACCTGAGTTTGTGCATTTCCATTGTTCTGATTGAAACAGCAGCCCAACCAAAGGAAAGCCTCACATGCTGGTTTTCTTAGAGCATATTCTACAAACAGGTCAATATGTGACCTGATTACTGCTTTACGAGTTTGAGAGCATAATTTACACATACTGTCACGACGTGACGTCAGTATAACAAGTACGAGCCAAGAGTACATCTTTACATACAGTCTTACAGACTAAGGGCACATTTCTATATAATTGCCACTTTATCACCGAAATCCGGGCCTCACCACGTATACTATAAAGTATTATACACATGTCTACATGACATTAAAACAGCTGAAATTGCTGGCTACATCATAGCGCATATTCGCCTATAAATATGACATTACATAACACCTATTTATGATATCAACTTGTCTTTTCAAGACGTAAATACTTATACAAATTAAAACATGGAAATACTTTTCATGAACAGGTCATGTTCGTCCTATATGACTACTTCAGATATAAATGACTAATATGAAGTTAAATATAACTTAAATATAACAAGCCACACAAGGGCTGGTTCGTTTCACACGATATCCAGTCAAGTTACTATGAAAAATGCTACTTATATACAAATCATAAACGGTCCTTCCTTTTCAAAACTTGTTTGAAAAGGTACCCGCATCCTATAATGAAAGTATACATGCATATTCATGCATATCTATGTAAGTCATACAGTGATGCTTGGAAAATACGAAATAAAAGCATAGTTCATCGAACATTTATCTCATTTCAATAGATATAATGCTGAGCTTTAATAACAAATCTACTTGACTAAGTTCATTAATGAAACGTTGTCTGTCACTCATAATGGTTCCATCACCACCATCACCACTCTACTACGCTACCACCACTACCATAACCATCATTCGAGATGTATTAAGCTTATTATACAAATATTCTTTGCAAACTAGTATATATCTTCAGCAAAATCTTCTCATTCTATATATCAAATTTCAGTGTTCTGCGACTTCACACTTAAATACACATATCTATTAGCATTAATTTACCAATTACCACATTGGAATATGCGATAGCTATTTACAAGATATGGAATTTTCCAGTTCCTGCAAATAATTCATGACTTCTAGCACTAACTATGTATTCAGCAGTATGCATTATACAAGGCTTGCAAACTGAACGCTCTTGTTATTAACAAACTAAATAGTCTTTACACTGATGTTATTTCAACTACTTCTTGATTCCTTATACCGATTCATAAGGCTTAGACTTTAAATATTATTAGGCATTGTAAGGAGCGATTTATATATGTGTTCTGCCACTGTATTTTGCCTTAATACCAGATGCAAATCACTCCAAGAGTAAACGAGGTAGGTAGGTTACGTTCAAAATGAGTCAGGCCACATTTCTGTTTCATGTTATTAATTTTATTTATGTGTAACAATGCACAGCTTCTTTGCTTCTTAGCGTCGGAAATGAATTGCAGTAATATTCGATCAAATCACACCAATGTGATGACAAAGGTTTAATTACTTATGTAACTATTACATTAAAAACTCATGCAAAATTTCACATTTATTTAGCACAAAAGCAGTTCAATTTTATTTCAAGTGACCATATTCGGCTCACATTGATTCTCTACTATATCATACGTCATTTTGCACGCAAGTTCTTTTCAAATCATTCACTAGCAGGCCAAATTATGGTTGATAAGTTATTGATAGATGACTCGAACGATAATACCTAAATCTCTCTACTTAATTCTTTGGTGTTTGCGAGTATAATATTTGACTCTAAGCACTCCAAGTTCAATTCTCTTCAACGTCAGAGCCGACGGATCATGATGTCACAGAATACAGCCATCTCACGGACATTCAGGAACGGGCATCAGCTCCACTATATCCACAAATATGAGCAAAGAAAATTGTTGACTGTTTGCATTATTTTTTTTATATGGAGATGCCAGGCGCCATCTCATTGGGACAAGAGGGTAGTGTCATATTGTGGGGTAGTGCCATATTGGGAGTTGTGTCATATTGTGATTTAACACGTTCATTTCATATCACACATTTTAAATATTAGGTTGAACAAAAATTGGTTCAAAGAAATCGGGATTTTTTATATGGAGTGCATGAAAATACTGGGGGGTTAATACAAAGTTCCATTATATACCACAGATGTGAGAAAAGCTCATTACTAACATTGATTCAAAGCACGGTAAAGTCTGGCGAAAATAATTGACCATAGGTGATTTAGCGGGGTTTAATTATATCCTGTCATATTCCCAACAGGTAAGTTGTATGAAGGATGTTGAATGTAACTGAGCATGCAAATTTTGGATGGAAAATAGATTACCAGTATGAAAATGGTAGACATATCGGCGCCAAAATTAAGGTAAAAGATAACACCGCTGGACCATCGCTGGGGTCCGGAGAATAGTTTCAGACTTAATGCCAGAATTTAATTACACACATGCCATCCTGCGTGCATGAGAGTAATCTAGCATGAATCATTAATATAACATATGTGGGTGAAATTATGGCCAAAGTAAGTTATGCAAAGTAGCCTGTCCATCACATGATTTGAAAACTTCTACACGTGCCATAAAACGATTTTGTTGGATTGAGCTAGAACCGAGGATTTTCATTGGTGATTTCTGACAAAATGACTACCTCAAGCCACCGTGCAGAACAGGGGGTATAAATATGGATTGTGTTGGGAAATTCGTCACTTTCGAACGAATAAATTCTCAACACGACTATTTATACTGTTCTGTTCATTACTTTAGGTGAGTTAAAATCTAAGATACTTTTTGTTTGCAGATTAATACACCATGAATATTTGTAATAGGCGAGATATTTTCAATGTGAATATGTGAATCTTGTGAGTAAAGTTTTTCTGTTAAATCCGGAGTTTGTTCAACGGTAACACATTTGTATTATTATTGGCGATTATGAAACATGCAAATCTTTCATCCTGGTTCCGGGTAAGTTGGTATAGCCATGTTCAGGTGTAATGTTATTATAAGCATAGATTAATATATGTCTGAATTCATCCATCCAACCAATCAATCGAAGTTGCATGCACTGGCAACTGTTAAATTCAACCATGATTCGGTCACTTAATGGAGCCATAACATTTAACAATCAAATACGAAATTACTTTCAACCATAATATTCTACCACGGTTCAATAAATTGAACCATCCAAACTTAGCCATTACAAGTTTCCTAGCCTAGGCTAGCTTCGAAGATATTTCCCAATTTAAAGCTGCATGGGTCCTTTTAAATAGACATATTGATAAAAGTTTACTTAAATGCAAATGGAAATTTCGCATTCAGCTTCGAGCTTTTCACATCAAAGAATTACATTCTTATAATTAATATACACCTTTATACATACTTTAGCTTGGGCTATGCTTGAGGACACAACATATGCTTAAATCTAAATAAAGATTGATTGATTGGTTGATTGACGAATGGTCGCTGAATTGTTACCACTATTTATTCTGTTACTGCCATTCTAATTATAATGCTAAATTTGTTTATTACTTTGGACTTTCGAACGAATAAATTCTCAACACGACTATTTATACTGTTCTGTTCATTACTTTAGGTACCAACAGCCTACCAAGCTAATTTCCCCAAATAATGAAAATCTAAACAAGATGGCAGCGGATTATAATTAAAGTAGGGTGTCACACACTACACCCGAATTCCGCACTGCCACACTTCTATGCATAAGTTGGATGTAAACCTAGCATCTTTAAATACAGTGCAGTTCTCAGATTGGCGGAACATCATGTTACATGCGCAAGCATATGGGCACACTTCCAACATATCCCAACTCGGAAACATTTCTAGATATTAAATCTGGATATTAAAGATCTATATCCCAATATGGTATCTCCCGAATGGTCTGTTCTAAAATAGACAAATAAACGGTCCCAAAAAAATATTCGAAATAAAATCAATATTATAAAGTTATTATACAATGTTGTGTAAAGTATGTGTTTTTAGCTCACCTGAGACAAAGTCTCCGGTGGAGCTATAGTCATCACTCGTCGTCCGTCCGTCCGTCCGTCTGTCTGTCTGTCCGTCCGTCAACTTTTTTTAAAACATCTCCTCTGAAACCATCATACCGAATTGGTTCATATTTGGTGTGGATGTTCCCTAGGTGACTCTCATTCAGATTTGTTAAAATGAGGTCACCAAGTCAAATAGTTTTGATGTCAGGACCATAACTATTTTTCCACATAGTAATTCTTAAAACGACTTCTTTTCTGAAGTTGTCGGGCCGAATGGGTTCATATTTGGTATGAGGGTACCTTGGGTGACTGTGGTTCAGATTTGTTCAAATGAGGTCACTGGGTCAAATGTGGGTGGGGCTATGGACATAAATCTGAATTTTTTAATTTATTTTTCAATTTAACTTATTGCTCAATTTAACCCAAATATATATATATATATATATATTTTATTTTTAATAAATATTTTTTTTTTATTAAATAAAATATTTTATTTTTAAATAAAATTAAAAAAAACTCATTAAAATTTTGAAGAACCTATGACATTACATCTTTGGGAGGGGAGGGGAGGTACCTCTAGTCACTCCACTATATTTGGTTGAAATCAGGGGTTTGGGAGAAATCAGGAACAGACAGATGTACAGAAATGTTCAGTAAATGACTTTAAATCCTTGTATTCTCTACTACAGCAAGCCACCCATGTGCTCTGATGGACACATGTTTATACAACTGGCAGTTGGGTAGATAACATCTGCTGTGTCATAGTGCTTTCCATCCCCAGAGAGTGTAATTCATGTCATTTGTAATTTAACTGAGATTAATGGTGTTATCAATGAAGCACCATTGTTGTTTACATTATCACTCAGTGGTCATTAAAATCAGATTAATTTAATTTTCTCCAAGTTTGAATTAAGAGTGTCTGGCATTTGTAGAATGAGGTTCCCAGAGGGTGAATTTAGGGGGTTGCTCCACACAGCAGGCTAGCATAACCAAATACACCCTCTGAGAACCTTATTCTGCTTAGGCATCATCTTCTGGGAAGTATCTAGTCTCAAGATCTCATTCTGCTTAGGCCTCATCTTCTGTGAAGTATCTATAGTATCAAATTTACATTGTTGTTAGTTAAATTTCCCTTCTAGGAAGTTTATATATCCCCTAATTTGCAGAAGATAAAATTCATGATTGAGGTGCCCAATGGGTGAACATCACCAACTTCAACTGGGGAACTTCAATCTTATTCTAGGTCTTCCATAGCAGTTGAGGGCCTTATCAGAATGAGGTCCCCAGAGGGTGAATTTAGTGATACTAGCCCGCTGTGCAGGATAGCGTCACTAAATTCACCCTCTGGGGACCTCATTCTGCAAATAACAGACAGACTATTTCAAGGCTTGATTGTATAATACATTGTGTTGCTTGAGGCCAGACATGCACAATGTAGGAACAGACATGCTTTTAGTGATGCTATCCCACACAGCGGGCTAGCATCACCAAATTCACCATCTGGAGACCTCATTCTGCTTAGGCCTCATCTTCTGGGAAGTATCTATAGTATCAAATTTACATTGTTGTTAGTTAAATTTCCCTTCTAGGAAGTTTCTATATCCCCTAATTTGCAGAAGATAAAATTCATAATTGAGGGCCAATGGGTGAACATCACAAACTTCAACTGGGGAAATTCAATTTTATTCTAGATCTTCCATAGCAGTTGAGGGCCTTATCAGAATGAGGTCCCCAGAGGGTGAATTTAGCGTCACTAAATTCACCCTCTGGGGACCTCATTCTGCAAATGACAGACACACTGTCACACTATTTCAAGGCTTGATTGTATAATACATTGTGTTGCTTGAGGCCAGGCGTGCACAATGTAGAAACAGACACGCTTTTGTGATGCTATCCCGCACAGCAGGCTAGCATCACCAAATTCACCCTCTGGAGACCTCATTCTGCTTAGGCCTCATCTTCTGGGAAGTATCTATAGTATCAAATTTACATTGTTGTTAGTTAAATTTCCCTTCTAGGAAGTTTCTATATCCCCTAATTTGCAGAAGATAAAATTCATAAATGAGGTGCCCAATGGGTGAATATCACCAACTTCAACTGGGGAAGTTAATTCTTATCCTTTGTGAAAATGGGATCACAAAGTCAAATAAGGCCAGAGCAAGAGACTTACCTATTTCACTACATAGTAATTCTTAAAATATGTTTGCAAGAACTAGCTGGCTTATATAGAATGGAATGTTCTTCCTTGACTGCAATGCAGATTTTTTTTAATGGGGTCACCTGGTCAAATAGGGGCCAAGCGAAGGACAGTTTCCCTCTTAATATGCTTCCTTCACAAGGACCATCAGGTCTATTTTACTGATATTTATGATATGTATGAAGGGTTCTTTGGTGTCTGGGATTCAAATTTATTCAGATGGGGTCACCAGGTTAAATAGGGTGGGAGAATTACTATAGAGACATATAGTTATGTCCGTGGGACCAGGGACATAACTATATGTCTCTATAGTAATTCTTAAAATGTCTTCTCAAGAGAGTTTGGACTATTTAGCTTTAATACATATAGTATGGAGGAATCAGGAGGATCCTTTAGTGACTGAGATTCAGATTTGTTAAAATGAGGTCAACCTGTCAAGAAATGGCAGGCTATGGGGAGTTAACACTTTTGTGTCCAATAAAATCATCGAAATACCAAATTCATTAAAACATCTACCTTGGAACCACCTGACTGATTGGTCTGACATACATGTATTGTGTTTTTGGTCCATGGATAATTGGGCTTCAAACATGTTTAAATGGTTTTAGAAAAAGGCGCTTGTGAGATTGGAAATTTCCAACAATTGAGAAAGTTTGGGGTGTCGGTTGTGAAATTCCAACCTAAGACTTGGGAGTCTGGAGCCCGGTCGGGAGGGGACTTGTTGAGCTGGAGGAGGGGGGTGATCAGTAGTGTACAGTTGGCAATTTCAAGGTGGATTTTCACCAAGCTACATACTTGAAGTCTCTCTAGCCACATATCCTGTTTAAATCTACTTCTTTTAAAGTGATTATGAAAAGTGCTGACTGTTTTGGTCTCCAGAGTCTCAGTCTTTGTAGTCTGGTGAGCGACCCCACAGTCATTGACTGTCTTGTTCTTGTACGAGTCCAGGTTGTGGTGAAAAGTCATATTGGACGAGACCCGCAGTGTCGAGTCCAATATGACTTTTCACCACAACCTGGACGAGTACAAGAAAAACTCATACTGTACACAACATTGTATAATGACATTTTTATTATCGGATAAATAGTCAATACAATAGTGAGTCTTGGCTTCACTTCAAACCATGAATGAAAACTTTAGTTAGTTGTGTCAACCATAGTGTTTGCAAAACATCAAATTAGTTTTGCAGGTCAAAATTGCGGAGCCAAGTCAAAAATGGCGGAGCCAATTCATAAAACGAGCTGTCGAGCTCAAATTCAAAATTATTGTTGCAATTGAACACGAAACGAGCGGTGACATTGTTATGAGGGGAAATGGGTGGGCTCGTTTTATGAAATTTATCGACCAGCTTTCCATACTTGTCAATTGTATACTAAGTAGGGGTGGGGATATTTGTTTTCGGGGTTTTTGACACTAATTTCCAACAACTGTGCTCAAATCACTCGGATTAGCCAAACACCGCGAAAATGACAACTTTAGAAAAAAATGACGGTACTATTTCGTAACGGCATCAGTTTGCCCTACACTCTAAGAACAGTCAAGAACCCTACGGTTCTTCACGCCTTCAAGAACCGATATTATGGGGATTTGGTTCTTCGCGCTCTCTAGAACCGAATATTGACTCGCGCGTTTTGAAGAACCAAATGAAGAACCAACTTTGTATAACATGAGTTGCGGTTCGTAATAAATGCGTGTCGCCCAAATGGAACAGAACTACGACCTCGTTTTGAGTTTTCAGAACCGCCATTTTCAATCGCTGATTTTTGTGAGAGGCGATGGAACAAAATCCGACATAATCGACAAATGAACCGGCCATGTGGAGTGCTGGCGATGTGGAGCAATGGTTGATCGAGTGCCAGACTGCCAGTTGACAGCACGTGTTGCTACTTTTGAAGGTGATTATATTAGTTATCTTAATTTATATTTAGGATGTCGGATGTTTTGTAAAATAATCTCAGTTGAATTTAAATCAGACCTAATTAAAGTAAACTTGAAAGCTTTCATATTGTAGATCTATGTCACTTAATTTACGGTATTGACTATTATTACCACTTTAGAGGGCGTTCTCTACAGTTCTTCACGTCTCCAAGAACCCATATTATGGGGATTTGGTTCTTCGCGCTCGCTAGAACACTGACTTACGCGTTTTGAAGAACCAAATGAAGAACCAAATTTCTATGCTAAACTGAACTTAAGTGAAACCAAAAATCAAGGCATAAACTTATCACCAAGCACTCTGACTGGCCTCAGAGGAGTAATTCATCGACATATCAGCACCGATAGTATTATCATTCTGCTTAGGCCTCATCTGGGAAATATCTGTAGTCTCAAATTAACATTGATTTTAGTTACTTTTTTCCTTCTTAGAAATTTCTATATCCCCTAATTTGCAGAAGATAAAATGCATAATCAAAGTAACTAATGGGTGAACATCACCAACTTCAACTGGGGAACGTCAATGGGATCCTATGTCTCCCATAGCAGTTGAGGCTTAAGCTGAATGAAGTTCTCAGAGTGTGAATTTGGTGATGCTAGCCTGCTGGGCAGGATAGTGCCACTAAATTCATGATCTGGGGACCTCATTCTGCAAATGACATACACAATATTGCAAGCTTGCTCGCCAGCGAATATAAAGTCATTAACCCTTTCTGTACTAAATAATCATTGACGAGTACATGTAGTTCTCTCAGGAAATATTAAAGGTACTCAATCCGATAAAACTCCTCTCAATTACTATTTCAATGGCTTCGGGGGTCAAAAATATTTGATTCGAGTCGAGGAAGTCACCATCAAAGTTCAGATTTGTTAGATATCGATTTTAGAAATCTAGTATTTTTCATTTTCGAGAATACTTTCTGGCCCAGAACTCAGTCAAAATTGCGTTATTATTACCACTTGATTTTAGAGTTATCCATCCTTGTCTGTTTGAATAGATTTTTGTGAACACATCCCGAGTAGATTACGGCAGTTGAAGGCAATTATTAGTACTCATCTCGAGTAAATAACAAATTTCAAAAATCAATATCTAATAACTCTGAGCTTTGTTTGATGGGTTCCTCGACTCGAATCAAATATTTTGTACCCACAAAGCCAAAGAAATAGTAATATAGGACCCTCTGATCGGATTGTTGTTGTTGGAATCTGTTGAGATGGGGACCCTCTGTTCGGATTGAGTACCTTTAAGAGAATGCATGATCCTAACAATATTTACCATGACTATAAGCCAGTGCATTCTCTGGTATATGCGAGGCTGCCTATGTGAGACTCGCATATATAAGATAATTCCTGTCACATGATCTTTAATTCTGCATCTGCTGTGCCGATCCCACAATGGAAGGGATATTGAAGCCACAGCCCGGTTTGTGCTCCATTATAGAAATAATATTATTAGCTTCAGAATTTTTCCAAGTATCGAAATAGTTCGATAAATATCTTAACTACCTTCTACGAACATTTTGTAACCCAAAAAGACGCATTGAAGTAATGAAAAATACAACTGTGAGTCTGTGAATACCGTGTTAGGGTCCCAAACACAAAACAGCCATTTACAAGAAATGGAACAAAAAAAGAACGTCCCATGGTACTCTACTCCTGACATGGTAACAATAAAGAGCGTTTATCTTACTCTGGCGAAAGTTGAAAATGACTGAGAAGTGGCTGTGACTTTGACAAAGTGTTTTTCATAGCATATGAAGCCGGTGCATCAATAGTTTTGGCAGTTCGAATGAGCCATTTACGTTTAAGGCCCTGAGTCCTTTAATGAGATATTATTTTTTATTTGTAGATGCCCAACGTGTCAGGTCAGTTTCAAAGACCGGTTATTCCTGAAACGTCATCAGTTGCTGCATATAGACAAGAACCGTGTCAAATTACGTAACTTAACTTTTGTGACTATGTGTGCCGGCGATCTGTTTCATTGAGATGTCATTTTGGAAAGATATCGCCGATCTAGCGGAGCTGTCTTCAAATGTGATGTGTGTCCATTCGAGATGATTGACGAAAATATATTTAGTAGACAATTTCATTCTGAAGATTCACATAGGAATGTAGTTGGAATCTAAATTCAGAGAGGTCAGATGAAACCATGTTAACAGAGAACTCTGATATTCAAAATAAGAATGAACGACAATGTGACCTTCAAAATAAGGATGAGAAACACTTTTACATTCTCCGCTCTAAGCATGTCAGCTATGAAACTGTGGACCAGCATTGTTACCAGAATAGTCACCAGAATAGTCAGATAAAGTCCCATTCTTGCTATTAAAACGTCAATGAATATGGATGCTGAGGGCGTCGGATGGGAGCGACTTCAGAATATCTTACCAGTTGTCATACAAATACAAAAGTTTAATGTTTTTCTCAAATCTCACTATTTGGTGCAACTGTGTGGCTCAATAAGGTAATTCGCACTATTGACATATTCGTGATTTGTATATATGGTCTTTGTGATATATGACACGACTACTATGTTGCAAAGTGAAATATCAAGATTCAATTGAGCTATTGATATATTCCACCTTATTTTTTTTTCTGGGACTAATCAGAACAAGCTATGTGTATGTTCTGGTTTTCGCGCACATAAGGCATGCGTTTGTTTATTAATCTCTTGCGAGAAGTCTGAACTATCGAGGAAAACAACAAATGGATTCGTTTGGAGTGACATCTTCCGGAACCATATACACTCAAATATGTGTAAACGAATGTCAAGTTCAAGAATGCCAAATAATTAGATCTGGTTTAATTTGTGCATATCATTTGTTGACTTTCTGAATGGACATTTTGCATCAGTAGTTGCACTTCTATTGTGGTTTGACATTGGTTGTTAATGTCTACACATCGCAGCGTCGCTATTTGATACTATTCTAGATGCTGTGTTCATTTTCTAACAACTGTTTGGCGTTGTTGAAACGGGTAATAATTTATTAATATTATTGGAAAGAACCAGGAAATCGTATGATGAAGTCAACACGTGTCGCATATTTCTAAAACGTCCAGAAAATATGCATCAAGATGATTCTGACTACTCCCAGAGAAAATTTAAATGGTACTAGTCTGAAGTATTTCCAGGCAGCTAAATAAGGTGCCGGTCATTTGCAGAATGAAGTCCCTAAAGGGTGCATTTAGTGATGGAACCCACATAGCAGGCTAGCATCACCAAATTTACACTCTGAGGACCTCATAGCTGATCAATTCCTAAACAGAATGAGTCCCATTGGATGAATTTGGTGATGCTAGCCCACTATGAGGGGTAGCATCACTAAACTCACCCTCTTGTGACCTCATTCTTCAAAATGTCCAGCACATTATTTTGAGGCCTGAGAAATTCTCATTAATATCCCATTTAACATCAAATGGTAATTCAGTTGGTCACTAAACTCATGATTTATCGCAAATAGATAAATAAACAAATTTTCAACATAGTAAGTTCCCCCTAATATATTTGTTAATATGTTATGAAACATGAGATGGGTTTTGACGAAACATCATTCAATTGTTTTGTGGTATCTGGTTCAGAGCCTGCACAGTGTACGAGACAAGGTCTTGTGGGTTATGTTATGGCCGACTGAGCACAAATTGATTGGAAGAGTGGTGCTTTTCAAAAGCTACAAAACACTTGACGTAGAGTGAACAATCACTCCAGTGTTCCATTGTTCACTCAAGTTGCTACTGGCTGTAAATGTGGTCCAAAAGTGACACTTATCCACGATAACATGCGTGTTATCTTCGGGACCCAATGTGCCCAATGCATGCCCAGGCCATTCAGGCTAACCACATTAATTTGGAAAGACACCTTGCAGTAATGCAGTTACATGCTGTGAACGACAGAGAGTTATTGGAATCAGTCTATTTGAAGCCCTTTTTTCAGTAAACCATATAGGCATTGAGGTACCAACAGATAAGGATGTTTCAAGCCCGTGCGAGAAATGGGGGGACAACAGCACAGCCGAATGACTGATTACTATATCTGTGTTTTTGCAACTTTTTAAAAGTGACCCTTTTCCATTCAATTCATGCTCACTCAGCCATATATCACCTCACCGCATAGTGCTTATATCACACTTGAGGTCTCTGGTACCTCAAGTCATTCAGAGATTTTCATCAAAATCCATCCAATATCTCATAAAATATTACCGAATATATTAGGGGGGACTTTCTTTTTTTTTGAGGCGTTTACAACAAAATTGGCAAGAGAATGATGGTGAATTTGTAAATATCTTTCAAAATTCCACGTTTAAAACAAAACCATAAATGAGATTATTGATCCCCTGAAAAAAATGTTTATCCTAAAAAATTTATTTTAATGTGACAAATAAATCTACAAGCTAAAAGTATGGTCTGCTATCCTTAAATGTACTCAATCCGATTCGATGCTCCTAAATTACTATTTCTTTGACTTCGGGGGTAAAAAAAATATTCAATTCTAGTCGAGGAAGTCATCCATCAAACCTCAGATTGATTAGATATCGATGTTTGAAATGTGCTGTTTCTATGTGTTTGTGGACCAATCTTTTCTTGTTAATAGTTACAACTTGATTTTAGATTTATCCATCTTACAACTGCAATTTGTCCGTTTTTAGCGCATGGTCGTCGAAAAGATTGGACCGCAAACAATAGAAACAGCACATTTGAAACATCGATATATAATCAATCTGAGATTTGAGATGGGTGGGTTCCTCGACTCGAATCAAATATTTTTTACACCCAAAGCCAAAGAAATAATAACTTAGAAGCATCTGATCGGATTGGGTTTCTTTAAAATACTGAATTCTTAAACATATTGTGCCAAAATTCCACCTGACTATATGTAGAATATTTTTCAAGTTTAATGAATAAATGATTATCTTTATGCAACATTTTTCTTCTGATTCACATGTACACAGAATTAAATGCATTTTCAGTGCTGATAATGCAATCTCTGTTACTGGAACCAACTGGTTCTTGGGCATGTATCCAACAAGGAACCAAATTTATTCTAAATGAAGAACCAATGGTTCTTCGTGGAAGGGAGGAGGGGAAATTGGTTCTTGGGGAAGAACCAAACTGGAACCAATGAAGAACCAGGGATTGGTTCTTGATGGAGAACCAATGAAGAACCATTTGGTTCTTGGGATGAAGAACCAAATCTTAATCATGAAGAACCTATTGGTTCCGCCTGGAGGACAAACTTGAAGAACCAAATTTGGTTCTTCAATTTTCTCTGTGAGGAACCATTATTACTCTTGAAGAACCAAATTATTATTCCCGAATAACCAAATGGTTCCACATGAAGAACCAATTATATCAACGAAGAACCAAATATTCAGTCGTGAAGAACCAACTGGTTCTGCGGTGTATAAATAATGAAGAACCAAATGGTTCTAGATTTGGTTCTTAATAGTCACAATAATGCGGAACCAATTGGTTCTTGGTTTGGTTCCCGATAAACCCAAATCTGAAGAACCAAATGGTTCTAGGTCCCCTGAAGAACCAGTTGGTTCTTCATTTGGTTCCGCCTGGAGGACAAGTGGGGAACCAATGAAGAACCATTGGGTTCCAATTTTTTCTAAGAGTGTACCCGCATTATGACAATTCAGCAGGACCACGGGTCAGCATCATAGCATAGTAGCAGAACCATTTGACCAGGGGTGTTATCGTGTGGATATTTGTTATACATCTCACAAATCTTCGTGGTCTATGAAAATACACTGGAAAACAATTTTGAAAATATAAAAAATAGGGGTGGTGGGTGCCAAGATAGGTCAAATGAAAAAAATAGCCTACCGCTACGTGCCCCGAACCTTTTTTCCGCCTCCCCTGATTCACCAGTTATAATTACCCTGGCCTGCCTTTAAGACCCTATAAATAGGAACACAAAGAGAAGGGACAAGGCACCATTTTGGCATCAAAATAATTTATTTTGCTGGATAATGTTCACAATGAATTGACACTTATGAACAAATAAATAATCTTACCACTCTCCTGTCATACCTCATTCATACACATACCATACACACCATACATTCCTGGAATACGCTTCAGTGATGTTTCACCGCCAACTCAATCAATATAAACATATTAACATTATTCATTACGTATTCCAATCAATATGACCATTATCCAGTACAATATTGAAGTACGGTAATTACTTATGATTATAACACATGGCTAACAGTTGCTTACTATGTCCATTAGCTAATAGTCAAAAGTCGATAGGAATTTTACAGTACGATTTCTTGGGTGGGTGGGTGGGTGGGTGGGTGGGAGATAGAAAAGTCGAGAAGTTGGCTCCCATCCTCCCGCATGGTCGGGAATCGATTGCCATATGACAGTGGCTGACTATAACTAAGGTAGAGTGAATGGTCACAGGTTAAATGTACTCAGGTTAAAATAACTCAAAATGTCAGCAGCCGTGTACAGTGAAAGGTCACGACCTCTGAGTACATTTAACCTGTCACCTTAAAGGCTTTGGTTAAATATACTCAGAGTTTAAATGAACTCAAAGGTAATCGGCCATGTAATTAAATATTTTGAAGCCAAAATAGTATTTTTACCAACAACTAAGCTCTGTTGTGTAATGCGTTTCCCAACCCGCGCAAGGTTCATTTGTGTCAGCGCGACCCCATTGTGCGTATGGGCAGCCAAATTAACATATATACTCAAATATTTGGAGATATCTCTATAGCAATTTGAGCGTGTATAAACATTAAGGCTCAAAGGTGTCTTGTTCTCACCCTGGAGCGGCATCATGTAGAACAAAGCTCCTTTGTGGAAGCTATTTACCACTCCGCGTGAAGCTCATGGGTGATAATCGTGCCAAATAACATATATGACATACCGGTAGGCTTACATGGTCACCGTCTGATCGCGCAATAGAGACTTCCATTTTGTAAAACCAGATATATTGAAGCACCTTTCTTAACAAAGAAAACATATTTTTTTCAAATTTGGGCGTCTCTGTCAGGCGAAATAAGCCCATTATAAGGTTGTGGTATACACGTGACAAATTGTCAGTGCGAGGAACAAGCGAAGACGTTTACCCATAAACACTTTTGGACCAATCCATGGTGCATATTGTCACTCTTGTCCATGTTTGCTCCATCGAACAGCCGTTTTCCTTGAGACACTTTTCACTTTCAGGATTTTTAGTGTGCCGTCTGTATCAGTAGAATACATGAAAATGTGTTGGACATAATTTTATCGCTCGAGACAGGTGTGTCGTATAATACACTGATGGATAGCGATAAACATTCGCACACACCGATTGACGGTGAAGGATCTTCCTCTCAGATGACAGGTGCCGAAGTGTGTTTACCCCCGAACTGGGCAGAAGAGTCATCTGGATGCCTTCCCCCAGCAGAACAAGACTCATCTGAATGTCATTATTGTGGTTTATGTGGAAAATCATTTGCCCACGTCAGCAACCTTAACTCACATCTCAAAGTTCACGACGAAGATAGTCCATATAATAGCCATCCGCGCGAGGAACCATTTGCTGAGTCTACTGACTTGGCAATCCAGACGGGAATTAAGACGGGGGTCGATCAAGATCATTGTGACCCGTGTCAGTCATCCGGCATAGGTTCGAGTCATCAGATGGTACAACAGGACGTTGATCCAGTAGACCAGTTCTTTAAATGTGATATATGTGAGAAATTAGTATCAGGAATGAATGAATTCATTAAACATCAGACAATTCACTTCGTTGATCGTCCACACAAGTGCGACATATGTGAGAAAGCATTCACGGAATCAAGCGACCTGCGGAGACATCTGAGGATACACACAGGAGAGCGTCCACATACATGTGACATCTGTGAAAAAACATTTACCAACTTGAGTGACTTAACGGTGCATAGACGAATCCACACCGGTGAGCGCCCATATGCATGTGATATATGTGAATCGTCGTTTACTAAATCGAGTCATCTTATTGTGCATAAGAGAATCCACACCGGATGTCGTCCGTATGCGTGTGATCAATGCAAGAAGTCGTTCACAAGCTCGGGTGACCTGACAGCACATAGGAGAATTCACACAGGTGAACGACCTTATCGGTGTGATATATGTGATAAATCGTTCAGTAAGTCAAGCCATTTGACAACGCACAAGAGAATCCATTCTGGAGAACGACCATATCAGTGTGAAGTGTGCGAGAAATCGTTCGCTAGGGGGAGTGAATTGCGTAGACATATCAGGATTCATGTGAAAACTTCTGGATCAATACAACGCTGAAGGGGTCACTCTCACAAAACAAAAGTGCTGAATATGTGCTGAAATGTACACAGGTTTTTTAAATGTGCTGAAGGGTACACATGTTTTGAAATCTCGTTCTAAATGATGTTTATTTTTCGAGTCTGCTATGATTTATGTTAGATAATAATTGTCTACGTTCCAATTAAATTGAATTGAAAACTAACTGCTGGTGGGCGCCATACTTCCGGGAGCACGATAGAAGTAACTGCGTTAGCAAACCCTGTGTACCCTTCACCATTTTAAAAACCTGTGTACCCTTCAGCACTGTTTTGCGTGAGAGTGACTCCTTCAGCCAATGTAACGGTTTATTCTGAGATGTGTGTACATGTTACATGGTATAAATAACGCTATTGAACTGCATGAACATGAATATAGAACAGCAAATGCACCGTCTAGAGCACCAGCATGTGGTTTGTTTACCTTACTCGTATTTAAAGGGGTACTGTATGCCAAATGTTGTTGTTGGTTTCAATATTCTCCGAGTCGGAGAATAAGGTAACAATTTTTCCATTATTTGAAAGTCTGTTGAGTACGAAGTCATGTTACGGATGACAAATTTACCTGAATGCAAAAATACAAATTGTCATTGTCGAGTAATTTTTGTAAAGTTTTCAACCAAGTGAATCAAATAAAAGTTATATTATAGGCATACTAGTCCCATATAATCATTTAAGTTATTGTATCGTCGCTAGTCAGTGAGTGGCTTGAGTGTTCTCCCCGTATCATCATAATATTTTAAGCAATCGTGTGTGCGATCGGTTTAAAAATCCAGTATCCCTCAATTACTATTTTTGATTACGGTAATTCGTAATTTAATTGACGCCATTTTATGGCTCCAGTCATAAATTCAATTTATATCAAATTATTAACTTTTAAATTATTAAATTTTAAGATAGCCTATTAACCTGAGCGTTTACAGAATACATCTTCGACTCAAATTACTTATGTTTCTATATATTATCGATATTAGATCGTACAGTACCCCTTTAAATTCGCGCAGTACTATTTTTCGCTCAGTTTTGAATTCGCGCACTTTGAATTCGCGCACCCTGGTGCGCGAATTCAAAACTGACAGAAATACATGTATGTTCGTAAATGTCTTGTATCTGATGACAGTTTCAGTTCTTAATTATCATTAATGCTACATGTGTATATATATAAAGACAACCTGGTAGAAAATATAACACAACTGTATTATCATTTCATTGCGAAGATGCGTGCTTATATGCATGCATGGTACAATTTATCACTGGCATTTAATAAATATTTATGGACATCCTGGAACTGAACTTGACTTGATGACTTCAGAAAGATTCAACTGTTGGTTGCGTGTTTTGAATGCATAACTAATTCATGTTGTTTGACCGCAGTGTCACCCCGTGCAGGGCTGTGAAAGAGTGCTTTCGTGCCCTTCCAGGCTACAATATTTGTATTTCTTAGAAGCATTTCAACACGATAGATCGAACTATGATTAAATGCTTTACGTGCATGTAGCCTATACATATTGATAATGTCGTTAAGATTCGTTTCCCCGCATGTAAATATAATTGTCTATTTTCTATCTAAAATAACCCTCTTATATTCCTTTGGTTATAAACTTATGAGTCGTATTATTTTTCGCTCAGTTTTAAAGTGATAGTACTGTTATTTCTATATGAAATTATTCTTGCTCAGAATAATCGGATTGCCATGGTGGCGCGCGCACCAGCAAACCCAGGCATTCATCGTAAATCGGTGTTTAGATATTGCAAGCATTGGTCGAAGGGTCAAGGGTCAGAAAGACCAGAATGCATCATCGATCTAAAAATAATGCTGACCGACACGCATTAATAATATAAAAATGGCGGAACGTTTAAAAAATAGATTTGGAAGCGATCCGGGGGCTGTTAATTGTTCATGCGGGAATGTATGCGCGTGGAGGAAGTCGGCCACGTCTCGTTCGTTGCGGACATCGTGTCCCTGTTTGGATGCGGGGACATTTTGCAGCAGAGGCTGCAAATGTGGAACAAGCAAAATGAGCTGTCAGAACCAGCCCAAGATTGGCAAGAAGAAAGGGTCGATTTTGTCGGCAGAACTTGGGTTGTCAAGTAGCGAAGACGATGCCGTTGGTGAAAATGTCGAAGATGTCGTCGTGAAAAAAAAGAGGTAAAAAATTGTATCACTCTTCGCTATAAAATTGAAATTGATATCCACACAAATTCCAACAGGCAATATTAAATTTTTTATTTTTTTTTAGGCCTTACTCTTGTCGTCTTGAACTTGAAGTTGAAGGTCTCGTTATTCACCATTCAAATAGTACTAGCAGTATATGTAGCATCATAAGCATGTGCAGTGTTGCTGTTAGTACTAGTAGGCCTACCAAAAATAATAATAATACTGTAAATCTGTAATATTTTTCATGACCATGATTGTGGAAAATTTTCCCAGATTGAATAAATTACAGGCCAAAATAATAGTAGGGGTGGATTTTTTTTCCCCACATTGAGTTTCCAAAAGTTATTCTCAGATGGGCTAGTTACTATCAACGGAAAATCAAATATATAAGTTCTCTAATAAAAGTAATTGATTAACAGTATTTTATCTGCACAATACATGTAAGTCAATAATTTTGAGGCGAAGTTGATCGGAAGTGGGCAACTATGGGAGGCCCTTTCACATTTATTATTTATTTGCGCTTAAGCGCAAATCATTTGCGCTTAAGCATAAAACAATTTGCCCTTAAGCACAAATCATTTGCACTAAAGCGCAAATATGTGTCTATCAATTTATTTGCTCTTAAAGCGCAAATCATTTGCGGTTAAGCGCAAATACCTAGCACTCCCTTACTTCCCTCTGATTGTGAATGATTGGGTCCATCTCATAGTAAATTATGATGGGCCCATAGTAATAGCCCCATACAGACTAGAAGTTGAAGAAAAAACATATATCCATGTCAGCATCTCTGTCCCTGGTGTCCCAGGAATTGGTGTCTCACTCCCAGAGCTCTAGTATATTTTATTAAAGGGATATCTCCTGCACAGATATATACCATTTCCATGGCCATAAAAAGGGAATTAAGGGTTACTACTATCTAACTTGCCCATAAATTATTGGCATGACCTGGTGTATCAACTAGCAACACAAGAGGAGCATTGGGCTAATTTTAACCTGTTTTAATTAGCCTGAGTACTCAACAGTCAAATGTGAGTGTGTGTTCAACAAGGATAATCCCTAATTACATATTATCAGCATCCATCTATCCAAAGAATTTATGTCTCCTTCCCGGAACTCTAGTAATTTTTTGTATGATGTTTTTTAATGTATTATTGCAATGATTTGGGCCCTTACTATGGTCATATACTATAGCATGCATGTGGTGTCACTGCATGAGGGCTTGCTTACCTCATATGGTTTACTTATTGACTTAAATCAGAGGAAATAACCCTATTTTCATATTATCAGCATCCCTGTCAAAAAAGATTGGTGTCTCATTCCTGGAGCTTTGGTGTCTCAGTCCTCGAGCTCTAGTTCTTTTTATTACACAAATCTATAGTATTGCCATGGTCATATACATGTAGTTCCACCGAGGGCTTGCTTCCCTCATATGGTGTGCCTGTATACTCGAAAATTGAGGAAAATCAGTCGCCCCGACTAATACAGAATAACTAATATATACTAAAGATATTATAATGCTATCACGAGTCGCTCCAACTAAAACAGAAGGTGATACTATTGCGAGTCAGCCATTTTGATAAAGAAGTTGGGCTAGCTCCCTACCCATCCAAACCAATGAAACCAAGAGGTGATATGTCAATAGGAGTTAATGCTAAGTTATGGAGAAACCTATTTATTCACCAGGGGTGTTTAGTTACCTATAACCATGAATTGCGCATAAGCGCAATGATTGCACTGAAGCGAAATTATTTGCGCTTAAGCGCAATTAATTGCACTTAAGCACAATTGATTACGCTCAAGTGTTAAGTGCAATTGATTGTGCTTAAGCACAATTAATTATTAAATGTGAATTGGGCCTCCCATACACTTAAGCATAAATCAAATTCCAGATCTAAAAACTCCCCTGGGGCTGAAATGATGGGGGGGGGGGCTTTCATATTTATTATTTATTTGCAAATATTTGCACTTAAGCATAAATCATTTGCACTCAAGTACAAATATGCGTCTAACAATTAAATACCAAACTCGCTCTCCCTTACTTCCCTCTGATTGTGACTGATTTGAGTCAATCTCATAGTATATTATCATGGGCCCAAAGTAGTAGCCCCATACAGACTCAATAGTTGAAGAAAATTTCTGTCCCTGGTGTCCTAATAAGTGCCTCACTCCCAGAGCTGTAGTATATTTTATTAAAGGGACATCTCCTGCACAGATATATACCATTTCCAATTTTCCATGGCCGTAAATAGACAATTAGGGCTTAAGCGTAAATAAATGATAAATGTGAAAATGCTTTAGAAATGAGGGTAAATAAAATATACTTAAGTGTAGATCAATTATACCTAAATGTAAATTAGTTATGCTTATACATAAATAATTACACTCCCATAGAGCTCCCCTCAAGCTGAAATTGATGCAACCACATATATTGTCTGCATATCAGTAGAATCTTTCAATGGCAGATATTATATACCGGGGGGGGGGGGGGGGGGGGGGGGGTGATACGAAATTTACAGGAAGGTATTTTGGGGTGGGTGACCCATGCAAATGTTTTACTTTGAGCACTTATTTGACATTTTTGTAACAGTTTAAAACTCATTTTGAGTATTTATAACAACAAAAACACCATATGTATGGTACTGGGACCTCATATGGCCCTTAGTGCAGTGGAGATGACATTAATCTATGTCTTTTTGCATATGGGACGGTGGGGTGAAAAAATTCCTTCACCACACTTCCCTCTGATTGTGAATGATTTGAGTCAATCTCATAGTATATTATCATGGGCCCAAAGTAGTAGTCCCATACAGACTCAATAGTTGAAGCATTTCTGTCCCTGGTGTCCTAATAAGTGCCTCACTCCCAGAGCTGTAGTATATTTTATTAAAGGGACATCTCCTGCATAGATATATACCATTTCCATGGCCGTAAATAGGCAATTAGGGGTTACTGGGGGTTTGCTTATTGGTGTACTTATTGACTTGAAATAGGGGGGAAAACCCCTATTTTCATAATATCAGCATCCCTGTCCCCAAGAATTTGTGTCTCCATCCCTGAGATATAGTATTTTTATAAAAGAGACATATCCTGCACAGATCTATACCATTCCCATGGTCATAAAACATCTTGGGGTTACTGGGGGATTGTTTCCATCATATGGTGGGTCTATATAAACTTTATTGATGTGTTTAGGCCTGTGCCATTTGAAATTAATTCATGGGGGAATCAATGTTTTGAGCTAAAGTGTAAATAAATAATAAATGTGAAAATGCTTGAGGAATGAGGGTAAATAAAATATGCTTAAGTGTAGATCAATTATACCTAAAAAGAACCTTCCAGAAACGTAAAACTTAAATAAATAAACTTGTCTTGATGTCGCTAATGCATAGATCATTGTGTGAATGGAAAATGAGCGAGCAACTGACATTAAATGTCACTATCAACGGATAGAAAGTATCTGACTATCAATGGGTAAAAAATATCTGTCATCAGTGCATCAAGCCAATCAGTGAATTATTTGCTTGTCTATCAACTAAGATGATCTCTGGCAAGACCTAAAGTATCCAAGTCTGATAGAGTGATGTGACTATGTTTATTTCCATCAAAACAGCTTCTGAAACAGGTTAAACTGTTATTTGAACTAAATGAGATAGATCATTCCCAGTCATATGAGTAATATCAGTACAGCTTTATTCAGTTTTGAACCAAATTTAGTGAAATTTGGGAGGTGGGTGTGAACAAATTGGGAGTAAAAAACATATTGGTTTTGCAGGTTTGGTGGTGATGGGTCCCCGAAAATGCCAGATGCAAAAAAAAATTCATTCCTTCCTGCAAATTTGTTACTACCCCCATCCCCCTGCTCCACCTACAATCTTTGCATCAGCTTATACCGAGGTAAAATAGCCGAAGAACCCAATCATGCTAATTTATTGTGCTGCATAAATCATATATGCTAAGCATAGTCAGTTAATAAATGTTAACACATCCTCCAATAAAGGGGTTTCAGTTTTTAATTTTCCAACAATTGGAAAGATATAGGTACCAGTTGAAAACAATTTCCAGAGTATATGCAAAGTTAATGCACATTTACTGATATAAGCTAATTATGATAAAACAATTCAATTAAGCTTTAAGGTAGCAATACACGATTTCCAGCAATTTTGCCAACCTGGGAGGGGGTACTGTACTTCAAATCAATGCTAAGCCATTATCGTTGGCATATATCCAATCAAGCATGTTTTAATTTCGACAGAAATTTTAGGTTTAATCATTTAAATGTACTTTTGGTTCTTCGTACAATATGTCATTGAGTTATGCCCCTTGGTTTGCACACACGAACCGCTCAATTTTACCCATTTGTTTCACTCAAATTGGCCATTTTCTACCCAAAAACAGACCATGATAGAGCGAATGTCAATAAATAAGATTCTTCCACCTGATAGAGCTGAGAAATATTTGAAATAGAAAAAAAGTTATCGTATCAATTTGAAAAAAAAGTCTTGCGAGCCCAGATGACAGAATTCAGGGGAGAGAAATCGGGCTATTTTCCTGTAACCAATAACACAGAGTTGGCCTTCACTGAATACGAAAACCCTGTTGCGTATCCAAATTTTTCACTTTTTTGAGAACTTTCCCAGTTTTGTAAAATAAATAAACCTTCAAACCAGTAATGACACAGTTAACACAGACTACACTGGCCGTTATGCCCCCCAGATATTTATATTTTTCAGACCCCCTACAACCTGTGAAATCGTGTACTTCTACCTAAGCATAAATATATTTCTCTGAAGTATCATTGTATTATGGTAAATCATAATTCAGTTACCCTTAACCACCATTGTTTGTTTTACCTCTCTCATCTTGGATAAAATGGTATGACATAAATGGTATCAAGTGTGTGGAGCCTTCCCCTATTAGTTGACTCAAAGACTGAGATACTACTATGTCAAAGGTTTCAACTTGAGCGGAATTCTGAAAGAGCATGTCTGAACTATGTGTGAGTGAATTGTGCTTCAGTCTAATTCATGAGAATGGATTACTCTTATTAAGCGAACCATTATTTCGCTTAAGACAGCCAAGGGTATAATAAGTGACGGCATTGCCCACACTGATACCATTTATGTCATACCATTTTATCAGCTAACACTGGTCAATGTGAATTCGGGTCCCACATACTCTAGGAATACACACACCGCTGCACACTGTGGGTCAAATATAGACAAATTTTGACAAAAATCAGCTCAAATAAGGTTGAAAACAGACATTTCTCTAAATATCAGTCATGTGACAAATGTTCAGGTTGCTACATGTACCAATTATTATTGTTGCAACACATGCCGAAATAAATTTATGAACTAAAAAGATCTTAAATCAGTTTGAAAATAAGCACAAGTCTAGTAGATCTGAAATTTTGAAATGGCTGAAACCCAAACATGGCTGATGAATCTTAAATACATGAAAATATCTAGGGTTATGTTAATTAGCCTTGATAATAGTGCAATGTTACCTCTAAAGTGCACATAATTTATCTGATCATTGTGCGAGTATAAACAAAAGTTTTACTTTTTTCAACATATAATGAATTTCCCTTTCAAAATATAGTCCATATATCAATGTATATGGATTTCTATGTGTTTTTTTCACTTTCAAAATTCATGTGAACTCTATTATATTCTGATTTATATGCAACTGTGCATGGATGCACTGGAAGCCCTTGTGGCAGATATTTTTGTATCTGTATTTCTGGCATGGGGGATGTCCTAGGCATTGATTGAACCATAATTTGTGTGAATAAATGGTTGCTATGGCTCCCTAATGTTCTCGTCTTGTGGGTAGAGTTTGAAAAATCTTCAAAAATGAGGTCCTGTCCCATCATGTATGGTCATAGAATGGTGCACTGGACCTAAATCATGAATATGTTAGATTAACACAACTGATAGTTGTTTTAAATACTACTTCCTGGTCACAAATGCTTGAAACATATGTTTTGTGTCCATGCTTTAAACCAGCAAGGACCATGACTGGTAAATATAATGTTTAATTAGGTGAATAGCTATTGGACTCACAGAGAGTGATAATTTGATGGATTTCACAAGTCGCAGTATCAGTATAATAAGTTGTGAACTTGTGAGGCAGATGTTGGGTTAAATTAGCCAAGTTATACATTAATGCCCTAAGTAATCGACCTCTTAACCAAAGCAGAAGTATGGGTAACATTTCAGGATTTAGTCAGAAATGTGGCTTGTTGCCATTCATCAGAAAGCTCTCCCCGAGATTCACTACCTTTATACATTTCTATTTTCAGACTATATTAATGATGGAGAACGAGAGATGTGGTTAACTCATCAGGACAAATCATTAGAATGTAATAATGTGAGTACCATAATGATAAGCATAAATGATTATTGTATTTTGCATGCAGATCTTTAGTAACATCAACAATCAGCACTGACTGGTACAATGTACATGTAGCTGTATATGTAGCCATAAATCAATGACTTTTGGGATAAAAACATATTTCTATATAATCTACTTTTGTTGATATATTAAAGAGATTAAACTACTAACTAATACCAATATTAGTGATAATGACTTTTTTTGGTGAAAAAATTGGACTTTTTTATATTAATCCCAGAGACTACAATTATCTGCTGAAGTAAAAATATATGATGTGGTATATAGACTGTTTTTACTTTTGTCACATTCTCAGGGTCAAAGTATCATGATTATAGAATATATTCTTCAGTCATATTTAAATTTGTGCAGTACATTGTACTATTTTTCGCTAGTGTGCATTTATTATTCACATGTGTATAGCTAAATCATGGTTAGATATTTTAAGTTGAATTTCTTCTAAAATATAAACATATATATTCCAGACTGAAGGAATTTTTGTCAAGATGATCTTTAATATGCACAAGTATTTTCAGCGATAATGAAGAACTGAAATTGTCATCATATACAAAAATATTTGTAAGTTTAGAAGTTGCTCAGAATTTTAAATAGAGCGAAACATAGTACTGCACAAATTCAAATATGAGTAAGGTATACAATTGATATACAGGGGATCCTAGTAGTTCAGTCAGTATTGGGCATGAATAAGGAATCAGAATTCCTAAATGAAAAGATGTGTACTAGTATTTAAATATCGTACATGTATATGGTACATGTATATTTATTCCAAAAATATATAGCATATTTAATTTGTAGTAGACAATTATATCATCTCAGCCATAGAGCTTTCTCTTCCAGAATCATTCCGATAACCAAGATGGACACAGTTTAAATTGAAAAGCACAGTATGACATCATTTGAACTAACCATTGCTTGATCTGCATGTTAATCAGGAATGAGATTTTCTTCATGGCATTGCTGAGAAAGTGCATCGAACATAGCAATATATCTTTTTCAATATCATTGTCATTATTGTGTTACTTCACAAAACTGCTGGTAACATTGTAAGAATGTAATGATTGTACATGTGGCAATTCGCTAAATTCAAGTGTGTTTAATGAACTGCAGTTGTGCAATTTCTTGGAGTCTTGTCCTTCCAGCCATATCTACATCTCTCTCTCCATTAGAACCTATAATAGAACAATAACAATATTTTATGTTATAGAAACCAACATCACTATATAAAGGAGACTGGTGCTGCCTAACTCATGGAGTGTGTGACTCACTGGAATTGGCGTCAAGTTTTGGATAGCAGATCTTGAATGTTAGTAACCAGAAAAAGTGAATAGTTTCAGTCGAGGCCAACAAACAGTGCAAAAGACAATAACTTTCAGTTTAGTTTAATTGTTATTCTCATTAAAATTATAAAATAACAATTCTTGTAATATCAATCCACCAGCAATGTTATATATTAAGGTTGGCAAAATTGTAAAGTTTGATGTCTAATCTATACTGGCCTTTAGTGAAGAATTGAATATGAGGTCACTCTCCCTCAGACAATTTTTTTTTACAACAACAGACTTTTTATGAAACTTGTTTTGATAACATGATTATATAAGTGCAGTTATCATCAAAACATGAAAGAAACATATATGCTGTCTCATATATTCATCCCTAGATATTGAATCAAATAAAATACATGTGCCACTGCCAAATAAATTGTGTTCTAAACATCGTAATATTTTTGTCCCACAATATATATTTCTAGTGACGGAAATGTCTGTTGAGTGGTGCCTTTTAACTTCTTAACCAAAGCAGAATTATGGGTAACTTTTCAGGATTTAGTTGGAAATATGGCTTGTTGCCATTCATCGGAAAGCTCTCCCGAGAGCCATATTTCCGACTAAATCCTGAAAAGTTACCCATAATTCTGCTTTGGTTAAGAGGTCGATTACTGAGGGCATTACTGTATGTCTATTATTCATTTGGAGGGAATTCAGGATACACCAACAGATAGAAAATATCCTAAGGGAACTACTTGTCACTTAGTATTTAGTAAAGAACCTTTGACAAGCTAAGCTGTAGATATAAACTACATCAGTTATAACAAAAAAATGTTTCAAATGTCCACTCTCAGAATTCTAATGTACATGTATGTACCTGTCAATATTCTAGTGGTGCAATCCTCAAACCATGCTGACACCCATCGGTCTCAATCATTCTTTCATTCCTTCTATTCATATTCTGTGCTTGGACTGGGCTACAAGTGCATGAACAACTGATCTGAAATATAAGAAAAGTTGATTTAATTTTTGGTTTAACATGAAACGGCATACATTTTTAAATACTTTTCTGTCAGAAAAGAATATCTATAACATCATTGGAATATTGAATAAAGAATGTGCATCATATAAGATGACATATGATATGGTGTGAGATGTGCTGCAATTGGTTTGGAATAAAAATTCATTTTTTCCATTTTGAGTTTTTGACCATCAGCCATGATTTTGGCCGAATAACCAAAAAATGACTCGATCTCATCCATGACAAATTTCACAATGATCTGACAAAAGATGCGACCTGTAACCCTGGCCAAAGGATTTAGTCATGCAAAGAGTAAAATCCAAGATGGCTGCCAGCGGCCATGATTTTTGGCCTAACGACCCCACTAATGTAGCTGAATGACCCCAAAATTACTCATTCCCCATCTCCATGTCAATATTAACATCCGTGACAAATTTCATGATGATCCAACCAAAGGTACGACCTGTAGGCTGTGCCAGAGAATTTAGTCATGCAAACAGTAAAATCTAAGATGGCTGCCAGTAGCCATTTTTTTGGCCGAATGACCCCAAAGTTACTCGTTCGCATCTACATGTCATTGTTAACATCCGTGACAAATTTCATGATAATCAGAAGAACAGTACGACCTGTAGCCCGTGCTAATGGATTGAATATTGAAATCCAAGATGGTCGCTGGCGGCCATGTTTTTTTTCTTCAGAATGACCCCAAAATGAACGGTTCTGGTCTAAATGTTGATATCAACAGCTATGTCAAATTTCATAATGATCCGACCACAAGTAGCACCTGTAGCCTGTATTGTTGACGAATCACACACACACATACGCACACACAGACGACAAAGCCATGGCAATAGCTCAAACTTTACAAAGTAAAGTTCAGCTAATAAAACAAATGGTTGGGATAGTCTTAACTAACATATATGTGAGCCAGAGAGGCCCATTTCACATTTATTCTTCAGGGCGAAAACTATACCTGTGTTTCTGGTAATAAACGGTCATTGAAAAATATGGGTGGCCCAGGTGGGAAGGTGGTGTTTTCATTTTTAGCTCAACTTTACTTTGTAAAGTTTTAGCTATTGCCATGGCTTGGTATCGTCGTCTGTGTGTGTGTTTGTGTGTGACTCGTCAACAATTTCCTCTAGCACGGGCTACAGGTCGTACCTTTGGTCATTATAAAATTGGATCATTATAAAATTTGTCATAGCTGTTGGCATTGACATGTAGAGTCATTTTGGGGTCATTCGGAAAAAAACATGGCCACCAGCAGCCATCTTGGATTTTACTCTTTGCATGACTAAATCCTTTGGCACGGGCTACAGGTCGTAACCCTTTTATGACTGGAGCCATGCTGGTTCAGCATTAATGATCCTGTGCCAGTGCATTCTATTATATATGGAGCCTCGAATATATAAGAGAATGCAATGGCTTATAAGGTCAAGGTAAATATTGTTAAGCCAATGAATTCTCTTAAATATAAGAGAATGCATTAATTCTCTTAAATATAAGAGAATGCATTGGAACAGGGTTTTCACAAAATTTCAAGATGCAGTCATGAAAGGGTTAACCCGAAGAAATTCACCTTGATAGTTGAAGTTTTGGACATCTTACTTCTACAAAGATATTAAACTTAAAATATCATGACAAACCTATGTCTCATATACCGGTACTCGATAATTTCCTAACAGGTCACTGAACAGGTATTGGGGGGGGGGGGGAGATAAAAGGACCTGAGTATCCAATTACCACCTAGTAGCTACATATGAGAAAAAATAAACTTATGATTTTATTGCTTATTATTGCTTTATATAGTCATGAAATGGTGAGAAATTAACTTTATTGAGTTGATTGTGTTGGTGTTTGGGTGGATGGGTGCTACCCAAGTATGATCAGGCTGATTATAATCCCCCCCCCCCCCCACTCACGCAGAAGCTACATCAGGGAAATTTCCAGGGCTGTTTTGATAGCTGTTACAGGTATGGGTGCCCAAACTTGAGAAGCCCAAATGACTCCAAATTCCCAGTGGACAGTATTGAATCAACCTGAATTTTCAAGGCAATTCAACAATAAGCGCTGTATTAAAAAATCAGCAGTTGCAATACGGCCTTCATTTGCATGTTGAATTTTTAAATCAGAAATATTATGTCCTATTTATAATATATGCGTCTGTATCTGTGTTGGTTCGGTGTAGAAGCCGTATTTTAAAGTTATATTGGGATACCGGTACATATCCTCTGCTGGAAACAGGTGTCCCCAAATTATCTCTGGATTCTTCCCTGAGCTACATATGAGAATGTTTGGACTATATAAAGCAAAATAAGTGATAATCAGGACTTGGTATCTCCCCCCAACTTAATAAACTTTTTCTCGGATGAAGTATGGTATATAAAGCAAAATAAGCGATAGATGATGTTTTGATCATATGCAGCTACTAGATGGGCGCCGGAGAAGATTCTCAGTCCTGGGTATCTCCCCCCGAGTCGACCCCCTCACAAACCCAGACTCAACCAAATTTTTCTCAGATATAGTTAATTTCTTGCCATATCATCACTATATAAAGCAAAATATGTGATTGTGAGGGTAAAATAAGTGGAAAAATATTATGTGGGTGGGAGATACCAATGTTGGTAGAGGAAAATTGTTCCACTTGTAGTCCACAATTTCCTAACAGGTACACAGGATATATACCCATCCCTGTTAACTGCATATGTTCAGCAGTTCTTATGATATTGGTTGGGGTAATGCATATTTTGGGAGGAGATATAACAAAACAAAAGACACCCATATGTAAGGCCAAGTGATAATCTGACAGATTTGATTTGCTCTTAAAGTGCCTTAAGCGGAATTAATTTATTTGCTCTTTTAAAAGTAAAATTCATCTATTTGAGCTTGAGCATAAATCAGATTGTCTAGAAATAAAAAAAGAGTGAATTAGACTCTGAGAAAGGAATTACAAATAGGTGGACTAGTATATATTATTAAATACATGTATGATAGTCTCATGTCTTATTTACACTTAAGCGCAAATGATGTGCGCTTAATTGAGCTCAAATAAATGTTTTTTTTACATAGAGCATAATTAAATGATTGGGTCTATGAACACCTTTCATGTATGGTACATATTCCAGATACAGATAATTTAAAGGTACGGTTGGCCTTGGCGGTGGGTATCCTGTGAAAATATTTCCACCCTTCGAAAACCGCCACAAAAATAAAGAACATCAAAATGTAGACAGACTTTGTCCATATACAAATAAGAAATAACGCATAAACAGTATGTTATTGTCAAATGTTTGACCATTGTTATGTAAACAAAAGCATAAAAAGTTACTTTTCTGGTGTTTGTTTATATTATGATGGTAAACATTAAGAGCGTTCTTTGTTGGTGAATTCCTGATATGGAACTAATAAAGAGCGTTTATGCCATTTGTGTGTGTGCATGATTAGCCAGTTCAAGAGTTGCATTAATATTGTGCTGTCTTCTGTAACACAATCAGGCTCTTGCTTAGGTAAAATATTGTAGGTCTTTATGATAACATGCTGTTTACGTGATGGTCATGGTATATATGAACGAAACTGTATGTGTTTTAATGTTTTTCTGTTTACGGTGATTAGAACAAATATCAATATTTTCGACAACTAAGGCCTCACATGCCTTTAATAGAACTTTAAATGTGCAAATGATTTACGCTGTTTAAATAATTTGCACTTAAGTGCAAATGAACAGGTCATATGGTGAACCAACGATCGACCTTTATTAGACTAATCGCTATAGAATAGACCGATTGGTCATTCATCATATGCAGGCATTGGGGATAAGTCGAGTCACTCTGAACTGTTCTATAGTGGTAATTATATTACATCCAATACTTAAAAAGAGATAATTATAATTTCTGTTGAAAGACACGGAATAATTATTTACTGAATATATTCAATATAAAGATAGACTGATCAGTTTTATACAGATCAACCAGTGGTTCACCGAGACCTGCAGATGATTGTTGAGCTTCGGTACATTCAATGCGATTATTAATAAACATGCAGGTCTGGGTGAACCACCAATAGATCTTTATTTAGACTAATCGATCTAATATAGACTGGTCTTACACCACCTAGATGCATCTGAGATAAGGGGAGTCACACTAAACTGTTCCATGATATATCGTTCAACTTGGTAACTACTTAAAAACATTTGGATTTCTTTTGAGAGAATGAGAATATAAATAAACGTTTAAAAATCTTCAAACAAACACCATTTAAATATTCAAGAATTGGAGTGAGCACCTCTCGGCTACTGACAGTACTGACTCGGCATGTCAGTGTCAGCCATGTTTTATTGGATTTCGATCAATTGGTGTTCACCCAGACCTGATATTTAAATGTGAATTTGGGCTCCCTTTCCCATACAATTTAGTAAGACACAAACTTACGCAACCTTCCAAGTCTGCATGGGGTTGACATCAGCCGATATACTGCAACGTATTCATCGATCAGTTCATGCCAATAATCTTACATCTTACATCTTCTGTGTCTTTACGGCCAGCATTGACCAACCCCAGAAAATAATGGAAACTAGTTTGTGACTCGTCTTCCATTCCAGATCATTCCAAATTCAACCTGCTGGCTGCTGTCAACTGTCTAGGATTACTTGAGTACCGGTACCGGTACGATTAAACGGACACTGACCGTGGAATGTCGCATTTCCATATCACATAAGCGTTGCGAGTATAATTTCTGCAATATATGCTGTCTTTGTGGTGCGAATTTCTCACAACAAACGTCGTTAACTTGCGAAGTAACAATGCGGAAGTTACAATTTTTGGGTTTTCCCAACCCGGAGGTAAACAAATCAGACAGTGCTTAAAGTCACGCAGTCGGAGGACATCGCGTGGCGAGGGGACTGAACTCTGTTTTGCAACTTGCGATCGACGTACCACCGGTCATCTGAGTACTATCCCTTTAAATTCGCGCACCGATGGGTGCGCCAAAAATAGTACTGCGCGAATTTAAATACGAGTAAGGTATTTGAAAATAAACAGAATAGGTCTAATTTTAATTTAAAAAAATAAGCTATAACTTTTTGCTACATATATAATGTTGTATTGTTTTATAAATGCCCTCTTCTGTGATAGCAACGCGTGTATATATAGAGGATCTCACATGAGTTCCTATTTTATACGGAATTTATCAACCGAGTTCACTAAATTCGATTTGAGCCGAGGTTTACCGAGGCTCAAATAGAATTTAGAGGACGAGGTTGATAAATTACGTATAAAATAGGACGAGTGTGAGATACCTTTTATCACATGATCAAATAAACCCGAAGCAACGCGAAATATTCATCGAAAACAACAATCATAAACTACAGCGATCGCAAGTTATCTGAAGAACGCCGTGACGTCATCGCACGCGCTGATATTAAACGTGTCTATTACCGATAATTATGCAACTGCTTTTATGGCCAAATTATGTGATAAATATATATACGCACTTACATAGTTATTATAAAATTTAGTAGAGATATTGAATACATTCACGGTGGCCGGCAGTACCAAATATTCACCACAAGTGGAAATGTGGTTTTCCGCGAGTCTTTGTGTCGTCAAATCACTTGCTGGATCTTCAAGGACCCGACGATGCACCACTGTCGTAAGTCGGGATTTTTTTTTACCCTGTGCCAATGCATTCTCTTAAATATGCGAGTCGACCATAGGTCGCCTCGCATATATAAGAGAATGCATTGGCCTAACAATTTTTTACAAATTTTAATAATTTTTTCGTGTATTCTTTAACAATTTTATAATTTCACCCATACAGAGCCCCAGACAAACATGAGCAGACTACACTCTTCTCAAGCCGCAGCGTAGCGTAGGGGACTGAACTCTGCCTTGCAGCTTGCACTCTTCTATATGCTTCTATATATGTGTGGGGCTCCCTGCAGGGTAATGGATGTTTTTTATTTTATGTCCTAAAAATTGTAAGAAACATTTATTTAAAAAAAATAATTACATTCTCTTATATATGCGAGGCGACCTATGGTCGACTCGCATATATAAGAGAATGCATTGACACAGGGTAAAAAAATTGCATACCACGTGTGATGAACATTGTGTACTCGTGGCTACTATCGGTGCACTGTATTGTATTTATGCCATATTCACTATTTTTGTTTTTTTTCCGCGAATTCCACTACACTGCTGTATACTTTTAATTATTGTGTATCGTCATCGAGTGAATCAAACACGACGCGATAAGGAATGTGCAGTGATGCATATACTTTTACACCATGGCATCCGTCTGTTTTCAATCCATCAGTCAAAGAGTTAGCAAATTCTGTAATATTATTAAACATGAACCTAATTTTATACTATACTGTGCAAAGTATTGTGAAGCTAGAGAAATTATGTTTGACTCACTATCAGAATTCATACCTGGATTTGTTAACATGTCACATATACAAAAAAAAACTCGAAGTACTTCTGTCATGTCATGAGGCAGATGCGTGAAGAATTCTTAAATGAGGTTCACGATAGCAGAGGCTTTATTTAAAGATACAGTAAGCGTTTGCGGTGGGTATTGCTGTTAAAATAATCACATCTGTTAAAACCGACATAAACAGAAATAGTAATATATTACAGACAAATCTTATACCAATCATAAATATAGCCTATATTGCATGTAATTGTCATGTTCGTACTGTCTTATGTAAACACACGCCAAGTTATGTAAACAACCAGTATATAAACAGTATGTGATAAGCAAATTTTATTACAAAAGCGGTGAGGTACTTATTACGCGCTGGCGATTTTTATTACCAAAGCGGAGACCTCACTTTACTACAAAAGCTGGCGATTTTATTACAAAAGTGGTGAGGTACTTCAAAAGCTGAAGACCTAATTCAAAAGTGGTCAGTTACTTCAAAATCTGGCGTAACCATATCTCCACTTTTGTACTAACGAAATGACAGCTTTTGACGTAAATCGACTCGATAAATTTTAGGCGATTTTCATGACAAAGCCAACCCGATAATCCATAGCGGCGATCGCCAATGTACGAGTGTGACTTGTGACCGAAGGAATTTAGTGAATCTGGTTCCCCGACAAAAGAATCACTACCGGTAATCGACCATACGAGTGTGACATGTATCCAGTAGCTTTCAGTCATAACAACACACACGAAAATCCACACAGTCGACCGCCCATACGAGTGTGACATGTACCAGGAAGCATTTAGTGAATCCGGTTCCATGCCTAAGCATAAGAGAACACACACAGGCCATGCTAGGTGATCAATCATACGAGTATGTAAGATTGTCCCCAGTCAGTCCGACAATCCACACTGATGAACGCCATACGGACGACACCCGGTGTGGATTCTCTTATGCACAATGAGATGACTCGATTTAGTAAACGATGATTCACAAATATCACATGCATATGGACACTCACCGGTGTGGATTCGTCTATGCGCCTTTAAGTCACTCAAGTTAGTAAATGTTTTCTCACAGATATCACACGTATGAGGACACTCTCATGTATGTATCCTCATATGTCTACACAGGTCGCTTTACTCTGTGAATGCTTTCTCTCATATGTCGCACTTGTATGGATGATCAACGAAGTAAATTGTCGATGTTTAATAAATTAATTCCCGCCTGAGACTAATTTCTCACATATATCACATTTAAAGAAATGGGTCAACGTCCTGCTGACATTGTTGTACCTCCTGGTGACCCGAACCAATGCTGGATAACTTGCAGCATCTGGATCCACTCCCCGTGTTAATTCCTGACACAGTACTTAACCCTTTACCCAACAAAACGTCAAAAACGCCCAAATAAAGCTTCAACAGCCTAAAATATCTTCGGTCTGTCTCAATAACACCATACAAATATGGATATCATTGGAACCGGTTCATTGACCACATTGTGATGGTTACAGTTATGCCCTGTGCCAATGCATTCTCTTATATATGCGAGTCGACCATAGGTCGCCTCGCATATATAAGAGAATGCATTGGCCTAAAAAAATCTTTTTTTTAACACTTTTTACCATTTTTTCTTACATTCTTTAACAATTTTATAATATTTTCTTACATTTTTTAACAATTTTTATAATATTTTTCTACATTCTTTGACAATTTTACCATTTTTAATATGTGTTAAGCCAATGCATTCTCTTATATATGCGAGGCGACCTATGGTCGACTCGCATATATAAGAGAATGCATGGCACAGGGCCGTTGTGTTGGGTAAAGGGTTAAATGTTCCTCACGCAGGTGGCTATTATGTGGACGATCTTTGTCGTGAACTTTGAGATGTGAGCTGACTCATTAAGTGCCAGGGTTCATGGGGAAAACTATATTTGTGTGCCATGTTTCGTGTGGGAAAGCCATTATTTACACTAACCAGATACTTAGTTTGAATATTCAATATTGGATAGAATCGAATTTACCGTTGGTATAGGCCCTACCCATGAACTGCTTTGAAAAACCATGTCCGATACTAGAAGGTCAGCATAGCTCCAAAATTTCATGTTGCCATGGCAACGAACGAGGACTTAAAATTAACAACGATTGCGTCAAATTTCAATTGTTTTTATTTCTGTGGGCCATCTAAATAGTTTATTCTGCAGTATTTTATTAATTTTGCTGGTGGAATAAAATATGTCATGTTGTTATCTGGGGGAGGGGGGTGATCAGTGGGATCTAATGAATTTTGTAAATGGGATGGCGTTTACAGTAAACAATCTATACGAACAAAAGCAGATGTCAAATCTGAAAATCAATTGTTTCCGTTCTATAGGCCTACAACAATCGTACTATCGGCGAGGAGACATATTTCCCGTTCGCGTGGTAGCTATAACGTCAATGGCACATTTCGAGCCTCTAAGTAACTCCGTGGTAATTATATTTGATTTAAAAACCCCAAAATACCAAATTTTAGTTTCACATCTTAAAATATGTAAGAGCAATATATTGACAAAGTTTTCTTTAGTAGATTCTCATTGGAATTTGGCGAACCCCTTAGGGTACAGAGTTAGATTGCCGTGATGTGCACGTTGTCCGCGTCACTCTGTCGTTTGGCGTCAAACCAACTTTACGATGGATCAGGGCATTCCCAACTTGATAGTAATCGCCCTTTACGTAATCAAAATCGGTTTCCAATTAACAGATATGTACGCTGTATACACACGTTGACCTCTCCGAGAGTTTGAACTCTTAAAGTTAGACCCACAAGGCACACCAATTTTCACTACGTATATTCAGACGGCTGTATCGCCTAGACTCTTCAAAATGTGGAGCTGCCCGATAAATCGTTTGAACGAGGACTCCTTCACTCTATGTACATACCAAATGTGATCGGTTGAGCAGTTTTCGAGTCTATAAGACACACACACAGACAGACAGAAGTTCCAAAATATATATTAGATTATTCAGCCTGGAGTAAACTACATATAGTAGAGTCGCTTATGTATGGAAGTTTTTGAATAAATGTAGAGACTATGATATTATGATAGGGTATTACTTACTTTGTAGGAAAAAGTTTGTTAGACTTCATGGGTCCTCGACTGCAAGGAATTATGACGTCACAAATTGTCAGTACAGTTCAGATGTAAGGTTGTCCTGAGAACTGACGAATTCTGCGCACATTTATTATTTGTTATACATTTTTTTTCAGTAAGGACATTTCATCAACAGTAGTTCTCAAAGTACAGTACCCCAATTCACGGGAAAATGTTATTCCAGATGGCTGCCAAAATGGCACCAGAAAATCAACAATTTTGCGATTTTCAAGAATCTCATGTAAATGACCTTCAGTTTGCTAGCGACTGCGAATTGTGACAATTCAGTATTTACTTATTTATTCAGCAATGTAGTGCACCAATTGTATTGTACAAAACCTGTTCGGTCTGTCAAAATCACCTTTGGACAACCGAATTATAACATTTCCAAGATGGCTACCAAAATGGCAGTCAAAATACAAAAGTCAGTGTTCGTTAAACAATAAAATGTCGCCCTGGCATTCCACCATGGAAATTATATCAATCGGCTACATATAGCTTTAATTTCTTACACAAATTAATGGATAGCATATACTGCATACGTGCCATGTCTTCAAATTTCCTGATATTAAGTGAGGATGGAGTTGAAGAGAAAATCCAACTCTCTGTGTCAAATTAGAAAGTACATGTATGTATAGACCTCCATCTGTTTTTAGCTTTATGGACAAGTGTTACCATCCCAATGTCTAGCCTTATGTGCTATACTCTAAGCCGAAAGTACTAATTGAGAAATATTGGTGGTTAACATATCGAATGCCAATTGATGACGCAGATACCGTTGGTGTTAGTTCTTTTCATGCCCATCTCCTCGGTAGAAATTTCCTATAAGGTAGCACACAACTGTTTATTGTGATAGCTATGAAGTGGGGATTGTACTTCTCAGCTATACCGTGATTATTGGCAAGAAAGAAACAACACATCCTTGTTTACAAAACAAAAACAATGGTAGAATTAATTGTATATATGGCTGTCATCTGGCCTACTTGTCTCGCTGATCGTTGCGCTGTAACCGAACGTCAACATCATTTGAACCTCGTTTGGCTGAACTTAGCAGGTTTCAATCGTATTAATAACCACGGCAGATCAAAATAGAATAGACCCCCATAGGTGGATAATATATTCGTATAATGGGTAGCGCCCATTATCAAGATTAAAGTGGTATATTGTGAATACCATGTTCTGAAATCTGGATAATGCTATTCAACAAAGTATTCCAACCACTTTCATAACATATGTGGAGTCCTTTTGAGAAGTAACTATAAGTTGTTGACCTCCCAGGGCATGTTTATTCAGTTGAAATAAACATTATCATACACCAGGCTATATCACCGACACCAGACGATGTCGTGTCTCTGGTTCTTGACGTTCGGTGTATCTCTGGTTCTTGCGTTCGGTGTATCTGGTTCTTGACGTTCGGTGTATCTCTGGTTCTTGACGTTCGGCGTATCTCTGGTTCTTGACGTTCGGTGTATCTCTGGTTCTTGACGTTCGGTGTATCTCTGGTTCTTGACGTTCGGTGTATCTCTGGTTCTTGACGTTCGGCGTATCTCTGGTTCTTGACGTTCGGTGTATCTCTGGTTCTTGACGTTCGGTGTATCTCTGGTTCTTGACGTTCGGTGTATCTCTGGTTCTTGGCGTTCGTCGTGTAAAGCCGAATCGACGCTAATAACGCAATATATTTTGAATCAGTGAGTGTTATTGTTATTATAACTCCACCCATGAATATACACGTGTATGAGATAGCCGGGTTACGATTCCTCTTATACCTGAGTTGAGGAATATTCACCGAAATCCAAGATGGCTGTTAAAACAGCCACTAGAAATTGAAAAAAGTCGATAATCGCTGATTTTCACATCATTGAGCGTTATTGTCACGACAACTTCACACATGCTTACTTTTGTGAGTTGGGAACACTGAGACGTAGTACTGTTCTTGTATCACATCCAACAAAAAGTCCCCCAAATCCAAAATGGCGCCCACAATGGCGGACAGATTTTGAAAAATCACCAAACATTCCTCATATTCACATCATTGGGCGTTATTGTCATGACAACTCCACTCTGATTACAGTTCAGTTGCAATTACTGAGGTGAAGTAGTTATCTTACCTCTCTTGTCAGAAATTGTTTACCATATCGAAGATGGCGGGCAATATGGCGACCAAAATTTGAAAACACCTATATTCCATTACTTTCTTTCAACGGGCGCTATTGTTAAGCGAATTCTGCCCACATTACATGTGGATATGGAACATTGATACGAAATATTGGTTGTTGTTTTTTGGCAGTAGCTACTCACAGCCAACAATTAATAATCGCGATGTGACATTTCGAAATCCATTCTCAACTAAGCGCCGATATGTGCGCCAAATATATAGTCATATCATAACTTGCAAGATTCACAACAATTGCCTGAGAATTACCAGAGTTATCTGGACAATTTCTTTGTCTGACAAATCTAGGTAGATCACACAAATAAAGTATTCTACACTTTCTGAGAGAAGCGTTCCTCTAATGAGAGCGTTTCAAACAATTCATTTTCCGTGTCTATCTCACGATTTTATATATCTGCTAAGTATGGGATTTGTGCGTCATCTTGAACTAGAAAGGTCGATGAGTATACTAGCTTTCATAAGGTCAACTCGATGTAGATTTTTGTCATACCCCATGGCGATAACCACATGTACGCCTATACAGAGGTTGTCCATGTACGCCAATGCGTCCGGGGAGTATGTCACCTGACGAACCATATAGTGAGAAGTTGCTGGCTGGGTAGATCACCACGATTGTTTACATGTTGTTATCCCAATCAGATATGATATAAGGACAGTACTTCGCCTCAGTGTTCCCAACTCACAACAGTAAGCATGTGTGGAATTGTCGTGACAATAACGATCACTGATGTGAAAATCAGCGATTATCGGCGATTTAATTTTTCTGGTTACCGTTTTGGCAGCCATCTTGGATTTGGGTGAATATTCCTCGGGTATAAGAGAAATCATAGCACGGCTATCACCTACACATATATATATATATATATATCATATCATATATATATATGCATGGGTGGAGTCATAATAGCAATAACACCCACTGATTCGAAACAGACATTGCGTTATTAACGTCGATTCGGCTTTGACCGGATGATACCGGAATTTGGGGAAAAACGTGATATCGGACAAAAGTATTCGACCAGGATTATATATTATGGTCTCGTTTTGTGCGTAAATGACTCTTCGACACGTTAAATGTATAAAAGCATACCAAGATGTCCATGTTTACCCCACAGAGACAAACAATAGGTGGTGAAATGTTAAATAAATAGCAAATGTTCACATTTCCGCCGCCAACTTGGCCGCCATATTGGATTTTGGTGTCGTATTTTTGGCTAATTTGTAAGTGATATATATATATATTAGTATAACAAATCTAGCGGGAAACAAGATCGGTTGTGGTACTATATTTACTATAATGGCAACCAAAGAGACCGGGTGCATATCAAGCAAAATGGTCACCATGATGGACGACATCTTGTCTGGAATCTCGGCGGCCACCGTTTTTTCTTGTTACCAACTGAATAAAATTAGAGGAGACACTAACTAGTGTGTGAAGTTGAGTCCTATGGTTGCAGACGTCGACCAATATCTCCTGGACTAATAGTTGACATCAAAAGGCGCCGATACGAGGGGTTCGAATTGAATAATGAAATCAAGATAAATAACTCTTGAGGCCATTGTAACATATTGTACCAAATAGAGTTAGTCTTCTTGGATAAAATAAATCGGAATCGGGGTGAACATAAAACAAAAATACAGATGAATCTGTAACTGAAAATAAGGTGCATGAACAATTGATCAATGCATTATTATATATGGTATAGTTTGACATGTATCAAGGAAAATGTCGGGGATGTAGTTACATGAACATGTATGTGAAAAACTGTTGGGGTGTGGGCACCGGTCTTACACATTTCAAAGAAAGTGTGTAAACAAAAGTGCAGTTATCCGTATCTATATATAGCACATGTCGGGTATGGGGATAGTTAAAGGTACTCAATCGGATAAAACTCCTCTCAATTACTATTTCAATGGCTTTTAGAAATCTATTATTTTTCATTATCGGGAATACTTTCTGTCCCAGAAGTTTACCGAAAAAGCCGACCGACTTACTCTCGATACTAAATTCCATTGAACAAAATGTTGCTATACAACACACGTTGGGCAATTATATACGATAGTTCACAGTCGTTAGCATTATTTTTGGATAATTAATCGTTTCTGATAACTAAAGTGACCTTTGATAATTTTTTGTTGTTGTTGGAATCTGTTGAGATGTGGACCCTCTGATCGGATTGAGTACCTTTAAAAGTATTAGAGCATTTCGGTGCCGGGGTGCGTAATTTTCGGGTTGCTGCAGATAAACCGTAACTAGTTGTATTCCTTTTTGCTTTTTCAGTTCTGGCAAGCAAGGAAGCAGGCGTCATTTTGAGTAAATAATTTATTATATAGAACTGAACTTGTCTTCTTAACCTGACAAAATTATGCTCGTAGGCCTATACTAGAAATTCAGTTTGCGTGCACCCCCCCACCCCACCCGGGTTAGAATTTTCCTGCGTTGCATATATATATATAAATCTTCCAATGACCCCTATAGAGCTGATCATGTTTCAACTAAGTGTCATTTGAGTCTAAAATTTGTTTAACAGTAAACTGTTACCAGGACAACTTCCACTCACTTCCAACCATTACATTTTCAACTCTGACTAGTTTCGTCCTTGACGTTTAAATATCATGGGCTCAAATATTTACTTTGGAATATGGTTTGCACCATATATATCAATGTGCGTTTCCTCACAGAAATATGTGGTAATTCTGTGTTTGTTAAAACACCTGTATTCAGCATGCAGTGCATATTTTAGAGCACGATGACATTATTACATGCAATCTTTCTCCGATTTTTTGTAATCCCCAAGGCTGACAATTGAATATAGTTCAATGGTTATGCATCGTTCGATGCACGCTATCCATACAAATTAATCGTATATACATATGGCGCATTGCCACACTGTACATATAAGCGAGTAAACGCTCTGTATTTGCTCCCCATAGAAAATAGAGTGACAATTAACGCTCTTTACATTTTTCAATCTGGAAAAGAAGTCGGCCCCGGGTTTAAATTTTATAATTTGAGTAACCGCCCTTCGTGCAGTCTGCACAGGGTTGGTGTCTCACCCCACAACTTTGGTCAAAATTTTCAACATTTGGAAATGTTAAACCTGACACAACAGGAGTTGGAATGTCACACCACCAATGTTCGGGTGAAAGTGTAACTCGAGCTATAGTACGTTTTAGTATATATGGTTTTATTTTAAAACGAACAATTAATGGGGAATTTGTTGTTTTTAGCAATATATATTTTCCTGCTTTTGGTTATTTTTTTTTTACTGATAATAGACATCAGGTGGGAAATTTCCAATACTTTGAAAGCGAGGTGCCAGTCTAGATGGTAGGTTTTGCAAATTTACAGGTTCAGATCCACTTCAAAATTTTCACTGTGCTGAGGGGTCCTGACTCTTCCCCGGTGGCCAGGGCGATGGCCGATCAAAAATTGCGAGTGAATTAAAAAGACCAATAATAAGTTTAAAAGTCAATTGGGTGCAATTGGTTTTATGCAAACTTGGAATTTGTAACTGATTCAAGTGCGGGGTGGGGTGGTAGAAATACCAATGTGGACACCCCAACGATGACCATGACCCTCAAGGCAAGTATCTGTTGTGGAACTGGATTAAATATGTGTCCGGCCTTGTATTATTAACCGGGAATTATTGGTCACGCTCGCCGAGCGCAGAGTTGAGCTGATTACTAATCCCACGATTCCCGGTGAAGGATACGATGTCGGCAGACGACAACAACCATCGAAAGAGAATGGACACATCGACTCATTGATATGGTGCTGTAAATAGATGATCATCCAGGGGTGAATTTAGGTGAGTTTACCCCTGGTATATATTTATTTATAAAGAATAGAGCATATTATAACACCCCATTTATTCTAAATAAAGTAACTGCTCGTCTCAAATTTTTATATAGAAAGGCTGACTTTCTAACACCTTTCACAAAGATACTACTTGCTAACTCATTAATTCAATGCCACCTCGATTATGCATCCTCTATTTGGTATAGCTCTTTGAGTAAAACTACCAAAAATAGACTACAAATATTTCAAAACAAATTAATCCGGTTTGTTCTGAGCTTGGATAGATATTCACATATAGGTTATGAAGATCGAGTTTAAAACCATTAAATGGCTTCCGGTTGAATCCAGAGTTTCCCAAAGAAGCTGACTATCATGAAAAATATTACAGATGGGAAAGCTCCTACATACCTAAGAGATGGATTCCAATTTTCGAACACTCATTGTAAATATAATCTCCGGTCTGGAATCTTTAGATTATCTGTGCCCCATGTTAGGGTATTTGGTTACAATAGCTTTTTCTACACAGGAATCACATTGTGGAATAATTATGTAAAATATATTGAACCTAACTGCAACTTGGCTACATGGAATCACCTAATAAAACAGGAATTATTCGATAAAATTTTAGGTACTGAGGAACTGACTTTGTATATTATTAATGGTGTGAATCATGCTATTAATAATACCGTACGACCTTATGAGAACTTGTGCTGTGGCCTGGTCAGTCACGTGGTCGGTTACCATTAAGGATCACAGTGGAAATAAGCAAGCTTTGGCTTGCTTTCCTGTGCGCTCCTTGATGGCAATCGATGGCATGACTTGTCAGACGAGCGTATTCATATGTATATTTCTCTTCTACTACTCTATTTTCCTCTCTATCTTTCTATGTACGATGACAGTACTTGGCCAGCTGCATATATTGTCACTGCTGTCTGTATTTAGGGATTCCATCTTTCGGTCATGGGCATGCCAGTCTAAAGCCGGCCATACATGGCAGCAGTGTGTATATGCAGGTGTCGAAGAGCTGTTGTTTCTATTACTAGTTATCTCTTAAGCAACATGACAGTCCTGTTGAGGGAGGAGGGTGTGATAGCACGGGTTGATTTTTCATGTTGTATATATATATACAGGTATGAGTATTTATTTAGTAGTCATTACTAAGCTAGGTTTATACACTATCTTGTCCCTCTACAGAACTGTCAAGCTGCATTCTTGTTATATTTATATATCTATACTTTTTATATTTATACTATATGAATGTCACACTCTGTTTTACACTTTTGTATATATGATTATGCTCATGTCTGCAAATTTTGCACCTTTTAGCCATTAAAAAATTATCTATCTATCTATCTATATGGCCTTAGTGGCTATTTAAAGCGACATAAAACCCCAATCAATCAAATCAATCAATCAATCAATCAATCAATGGTAACCTGTCGATCGTTCGCTAACATATATAAGAACGTGGATTCAATCACATAATCCGATTTAACACCCCTAAATTATTATTTGTTCGGCTTCGGGGGTAAACAATATTAGATTTGAGTCAAGGAACCCACCCATCACCACCTCGAATATTTGGCGGCCTGGCAAATATTTGACGAATGCCGACCAACATACATGTACTCTCGATATCAAATGTCAAACTTTTTGTTGGCAATTAATCGATTCTGATAACTGAAGCGGCATTTCAAGAATGTTGTTGTTTCTGGAATCTGATATGGGGACAACCGAATCAGATAGTGTACCTTTAAGATACGTAGCCACGAACAAGTTTCGTTTCGTTTCTCTTTCGTTGCATTTTACAGTTGTACGAGCACGTGACTTCCAAATATTCGGCGGGTTTCGTTCGGTGAGCGTGAGAAGGAACCCCAACCGGAAGGTCTGGGTTTATGACCTTGACCGAATAATTTGTGACGTCACATTCAATGTGATTGAGTGCGCTGTCATTTCAAGTTCAAAACATGACGAAAATGAGCGATTAAAACATACGAATTAGTCTATATAATAAAATAATTATATAATAGGATCTAGATGCAACATGGACCAGTGAATATGTCGTTACATGGATTATATATGCTACCGTAAGTCGCCGTAGATTTAGATTAAATGAACATTTTGCAGCGAAATTTGTGATTGTTTCGTTGAGTCTATTTTTAGCACTGTAACACTCATTACAATGTTAAAAACTATGGCAGCTAAATTATCGGAATTATTTAGGCCTATGGCAGTCTATCCAAATTGATGGCGTTTTATGCATACGATCTCAAACAATGGCATGGAATAAATAGTGGTGTTGGAGCAATGCTGAGGTGGCGGATTGATTGGGGGGGGGGGGGGGGGTGATAAAACGGATAAACACTAAAAAAGGTAAATTCAAAATAATGAATAAATGATAAGTTATAGGTTTAGTTTATAGTATACCCCAGTCCACAGTGAACGCATCCTGGAACATTGAATTGTCAGTCGCGGTGATTAAGTGAATTGGCACAATCATTTAAATTAGAAATGCTAATTAAGATCCAAATGCTAAGATAAAATAATCTAATAATATAAAATTTTGTCATTTTCTTTGATTATTTTCTTTTTTTAATCATGTTGTTTAAAAAAAAATATATATAATAATAAGGCCTTTGTTTACTGTAACCCACCAGCCCCTATTTATATTCAGATATCCACCCCTACTAATTGTATTCCCACCCCGCTAAAAAAATATTTAAAATTGTACTCAGCTCAGCTCTAATTTCTTATCGCATTATTTTTATCTCTGTTAAATTAGGTGCCAAATCATTTCAAAATTTGCAGATTTCTTTCTCTTGACTTACTAGTACATCTGTATACACCCTGATAGTTTAAGAACCGTTTTATTTTTGTATTTAATGTGCAATTGGTACTGATATTAAAAAACCTCCTTGGCTATGGGGTAACTTGATTGCAAAGCAAATAAAGAAGATACATGTAGTAGTTTTCAAGTTTTGGGGGTTATAATGCAGTATGTAAAAACTTAAAAGTTCCCACACTATGTGAGTATGTGTGGCTATAAATAAGAATACATTCCATAACATTAGATTAAAAATGTTCATAGATTTGTAGGCAAGATTCAACTAATGCCCATTGTTATTCCCCTTCAAATGAATTGGGGTTGTCTGGGATGGCACATGCACCTGAAAATAAGCCTAGAACATCAACCAAACACATACATTATAGCATATTATTCTAGGTATTGGAAATTATAAATGAAGCCTAAATGAAGGCAAATTATTGTGTAATCCATTTGTTTCTTTCCTTATGTCCCTGTATGGCCCAGACACTGCTGATGTCTGGGATAAGCACACGCTGGGTATGTTCCTCAATAGATGGAGTATTCACCCCTGGTTAAGTGGTACTGCTAATTTGCTATGCTGCTGGTGGATCCTGATGAATTTATATGATGCTGGTAGCCTAGTGGTAGGGCAAACCGATGCTGTTAAAAAGTACTGGTATCTATACTAATACCAACCAATTCTGTTTCTTTGTTTGTCAATTAAATCAGAATATTTGCCATTGACATCATAATCAGATAATGATCAGATGTCTTAAAAGGGCACTAAGTATTCATGATTAAATTTAATTAAATAATTAATTACATACCTGTACCTAAAACAGTTGGACTCATGGAGCTGAAAATTGTTACATAGGTTTAAGTCTGCTGGTATCAGACGACTTACAGGGGAAATAATAAACAATTTTAATTAAATAGTTAATCATATCCCTAAAACGATTGGACCATGGTCACTGAAAATATGTATGCAGGGGTAAATTGACCCATGTGGTACCATTGGAGAGGTGCCGACAGTGCTGTTGACCATAAAGGGGAACTTAAAAGTTTTATTAAATATCATATAATTATAAGCAATAAATAAAATCAGCTTAGACGATATGTAGGAAAATTTGTATATATACATCATAACATGGGTCACCTGACCAGGGGAATATCATGAGATAGGCACCTTTGACCTCAGATGACATAAACAGGGACTAATAAATTATATTAACATAGATGATCAACGAAGCGTGTTTATTATCAGCTCAAACCCCAGCTAGTGTTTTCTAAAGTTGTAAATTCCACAGTGTTGGGCCAGAGCGATTTGAAAAAAAGACAGAGTTCGTATGAAACATCCAAGAACATGACAATTTTTAAATATTTTAATAATGGCTGTGCTGGTGCTTACAAAATGACAGGAATTGATATCTCAGATATGGTCGGCTTGTTACAAATAATACAGCCTTTAACCCTTTACCCAACAAACCGGCCAAAACCGGCCAAATAAAGCTTCAACAGCCTAAAATATCTTCGGTCTGTCTCAATAAAACCATACAAATATGGATATCATTGGAACCGGCTCATTGACCACATTGTGATGGTTATAGTTATACCCTGTGCCAATGCATTCTCTTATATATGCGAGTCGACCATAGGTCGCCTCGCATATATACGAGAATGCATTGGCCTAAAAAAAATCTTTTTTTAACACTTTTTACCATTTTTTCTTACATTCTTTAACAATTTTTAATGTGTTAAGCCAATGCATTCTCTTATATATATGCGAGGCGACCTATGGTCGACTCGCATATATAAGAGAATGCATTGGCACAGGGCCGCTCTGTTGGGTAAAGGGTTAATAACATATATTACAATATACAGCACGGGTTCATGTTTTTGAATGTTTTATACATATAATGGCTTTTCCTCGATTTGTTCAGATAAACCAAAGATCATGAAAATAACAACAAGATAAGTTGAACGTATTAAACAGTACTTTTTCAAATATTGACATCATTTGTTTGCATACCAGCATCATAGAAAGCAGGACCCACCAGCATCATAGCAAATTAGCAGGACTACTTAACCACTAACCAGAGGTGAGATTGTAGTTATATTTTGTATATGATTGGTCTCAAGTTACCATATATCCTAGGTACTTTTCTGTGTATCAATTTACACTCAATTAGCCAAAGCTTGGTTAGGCCAAAACAAAATATATGTGTGTTTGGGGTCTCCCTACCTACCCTATCTTAAAGGTGCCTACCCTAAACTTTTTATTGGGCCTCCAGTAGATTTATAACCCCTCTATGCCCAGATATTGAGTTTTTGTTAAGTAAAATTATCAAAATTAATATATTTTGACACTATGGATTATATACATAAATTTTACATTGATACACATTTAATTTTATCATCCTAAGTATTTTGAGATCAAAAACATTTTCAATGTCCATAGTATTTCAGTATTTCAGAAAAATAAAAAAAAATAAAAATCTACCTACCTACCCTAATTCTCAGAGAGGGTGGGACCCCAAACACAGGTATAATTTTGTTTGGCCTTAAGCAAAAATATAAAACGGTCCACAAAAAAAAAATACAAACAAGTCCCAGCTCAACAAAAATAGCCAATATGAGGTCTATCAGAATGTATGAAGAATTAAAGATGTAACTAAGATAAAGAAATTTTATAATGTTGATCAAGCTGGTACGTAATTTAAACGAGAGATAAAAGACTGTGACAAGAAATTTGAGCTTGGTGATTAGTACATTGGGGGGGGGGGGGGGAGCAATTAAATTGGGGCAGAGGTCTAAATTAGTAGCGGTGGGTTACCAGAATCATTACTATTTTTTTTTAGCCTGAACAGTGCACTGAAGCCCAAATAAAGTATATATATGAAAAAGGCATCCCATACATGCTACTGCTGTAGTACTTGTATTACACTTACGCTACCGGTAACACATGTCTGAGTTACTTATTGCCAAATTTGCCATTACACCGTAACCCCTCCATCCCCCACGCCACCATTCATTTTCAAACAGTTTACATTCAGTGACTCTAGTATAGGGATGTTGGTGTAGATAGAGGGTTTTCATTGGCACCCCCACCCCCTGAACACTTTGGTAGACATTTTACAGATGGTACTTAAACATTTTCATACTTTTTGTCTTAATCTTAAAGGTACTCAATCCGAGTCCCCATATCAACAAGTTACAACTGAACAACATTTCTTCAAAATACGCTTTTGTTATCAGAATCGATCAATTACAACATAATAATGCTAACAGCTGTCAACTATGGTATAAAATTTCTCAAAATGTGTTATTTATCAACATGTTGTTCAACAAAATTTGGCCATATTACCACTTGATTTTAGAGTTATCCATCTTCATCCACTGCTTCATCCGCAATTTTGTCCAAGACCGTTGGTTTGACGAATATTTTCTGGGCCACAAATAATTACACATTTCGAGAAATAACAAATTTCAAAAATCGATATCTGATCAACCTGAGCTTTGATGGGTGGGTTTCTCAACTCAATAAATCCCCAAAGAAATAGTCATCTGGGAGCATTAATTCGGATTATGCATCTTTAAAACAAAAAATTTTACACTAAATTAAATACTGTTTGGAAATTCAAGCTATCAGTTTCAGATTCAGAACAGTTTCAACTACTTTCAGTATCTGAATCTGTTTTTGGTCTGAAATTTCCAAAGGTGTACTTGTGTCAGGTACAAATTTCCAATTGTTGACATTGTTTACCAAAGTTGGAGATTAGACAGTCATTTAACAGTGTCACACACCACCCCACTTCACTTTTCAAAGACCGTGAAGTGATGAGAAGTCTTAAATTAAAAATCCTCACCAATGTTACTGTCACTGACTCACTCGTCGACTGAAATTGGCCATAACAATTAACATTAACAATGTGTCAAATTAATGTAAGTATCCAACTTTTATTTTATTTAATCATGGTTGGTCGAATACATATACTCTAAATAGATCGTGATTTATAACCTATTGTTAATGTTATTGGTCGTTCAGTTATTTCAGTATTCAGCTTTTCAAGTTCAAATCGGCATCTTCAAAACTTTGTTGATATCCGCGCACCGTTAATGCTGGATAGCCTGCGACGGGACACACTAATAGTTGTAGTCCGAGCCCGAGCCCGAGTCCAGTAAAATGTGTAGTTGGGATTTTTAATTTCGTTTATTGTCGTTAATATAATTCCAATAGTGATGAATTTTGGTTTGTGGTAAGTTATGCCAATTACAAATAAAAAAAACTAAAAAGATAATTTGTAAGTCTTATATTTAAACTTTTATCGACTGTTTTTCATTCTCCAGCACACTAAAAGTTGTAGTTGGAATCAGCCGAGCCGGCCGCCGAGTCGCTAATTAGCTGTTAATTGCTATTGTTAGGCGGCTGATTGGATTAAGTCAGTGGTGGGTCACATGAAGATCAAAGGGCAAGTAGTGGGGAATAAAAACAAACAATAACTTTTTATTAAGCAATATATGAAGGTTTAGCAATTTTAAAGATTACTCTTTAGGAGAAAGTGTGGCCCTGATAAGGGCCGTTTTTTTATCTTGACTTCAATCTTCTTCGCCATGAACTGCACCTGAAATTATAAACTTGAAAAACATTAATAACACCTGAAATAAAACGTGATATTAGTACATTATTAATACATTATTTACATAATGACACTATAATAATCCGACTGATGTCTACCTCGTTTTCCGATACGTTTACCAAGGAGCTACACGTTCAGCGTGCGTCACTAATGGTGACTGGCCTCAAGGCGAGTTAGGCATCAGTTGAATTATAATATATATCAACATTTAAATAATCATGATTAGAATCCTACTTATGTCCTCGTTTTCCGATACCAAGGAACTCCACGTTCAGCGTGTGCCACTAACGGTGACTGATCCCAAGGTTAGTTGGGCATAAGTAGGATTCATCATGTATAGCAATAAACCTAATTTATAATTTTGATCAAACTGAACAACTGTTGCATATATAACTCTGGGGTTCACCTGTACACATATGGTGTACCCATGTCTCACAATCCTCCTTAGAGCATTCGACCATGTCATCAAATAAATTTTGCAAACGGCATTTATCACAATCTAGTTCCAATTCATACGTTAATACATGCTTCTTACTGAGTTTCATTTGCTTCTTCCTTGGAGGAAATGTGGAGAAGCATTTCTGTTCCAAACAATCTAAAAGGTGTTGGCGTAATTTAACATTTATAAAGAAGTGTTACCAGTTTTCTGGGTTGTACAAAATTCTACCAAAAACGCTAAAGAGAATATACCACATATACCACGGAGTTCGTTTGCTGCTGGACGCTGGGTATGATGATTGATCCATTGATTTGAGCCGCCAACATATTCCTAAAAATAGCAATTAACAGCTAATTAGCGACTCGGCGGCCGGCTCGGCTGATTCCAACTACAACTTTTAGTGTGCTGGAGAACGAAAAATGTCGATAAAAGTTGAAATATAAGACTTACAAATTATCTTTTTAGTTTTTTTTATTTGTAATTGGCATAACTTACCACAAACCAAAATTCATCACTATGGGAATTATATTAACGACAATAAACAAAATTGAAAATCCCAACTACACATTTTACTGGACTCGGGCTCGGGCTCGGACTACAACTATTAGTGTGTCCCCCTGCGACGAAAGACCATCCTGTTAGATTTGTGCGCATGCGTAAATCGGACCTTCCCGGTTGGGGTTCCTTCTCACGCTTACCGTTTCGTTCGGTGTTTGCAAAGAAATGGATAATTTTTGGTAAAAAGAATACTGTAATCCAACAAACATATGCATGCACTTTATTGTAAATGACTGAAGCAAAACGGGACTATACATTGTCTTTAACATCATGGTTTATTCTATACAAGTCAAGGTAAAGTCATTATAATCAAGATGTCAGCCAAATACGTGTGGTCTTGTTCGTGGTCAGTTCTGTTCTGTTCTTCTTGGTAGCTGGGAGTGACGTCACATCCTCGGGTGCACTCGTACCGGATAACCGGTACTCTTCGGGACCTAAAACCACTACATTCCCCCAAGCTTTGAAAAGAAGGCCCTGTTGGAGGGGGTTGAAGAATTCGTCCATCCATCGTCATTAGTCAGTCCAAGTTCCAACAAGACTTCTGTTACGTCATAGGCCTCCGTGGGCTCGGTTGCAGAGTCTTGTAGTCGACGCATTGGATCCTGAACATCGGATGACTGACGAACACTTGTAACTTGGTCGAGGAAGGCACCGTCATATGGATGGCTGGCAGAGTGGAATTTCTCAGCATCTCGTATCATCCAACTACCATTTTCTGTCATATCTGGTAATGTCTTCGCCATTGTATCGGTCAAATGATTGTCTGGCCAGCTTGTTTACACCGCCCAATGTCTTGGCTCCATTGGGTGACCAGTTAAGTTCTTGATCCGGAACGCATGTCGTAGGTACAGTAAGTTCCTTCTGTCGAACCGTATAGAGGTGGTCTGCACTATGTATACTCTGGCCATGGTGAATAGCTGCTGACATTCACTTCTTGGTCCACTCGACCGATAACCATTGACTGGGTTCTGCGTGTTATGCTTCGTGGAATATGTACATCAATGCAGAGTGAAAGAGAAACCGGGGCCCGGCATTCTCAGTACAACATACAAATGGTGGTTCAATGTCGGTGTAGTATATCAGCTGGCCCGATATCCATTACCGACAACGCAACCCCCATGTTGGATTCACTCATTGCTGCATTAACTGTGAACATCATTTAAACGTTGCGAACAAGCATATGATTACGTTCAGTGAGTCATGGAGGTACACTTCCCTACTGGAACCCGCATCATTCTGGCGACAAGTAATGGTCTTAATAGTTTGCCATGGGGTCTGATGATACTCTGACCATGGCTGTGGATCTCTTCATTGTAGTTAGTAATAGCGATCCACGTCTGACTCGGACTCATTTGCCCCCAGGATCCCAAGGCCAATGATCTGGAGAACCTGCTTTATTTCGGAGCCAGGTATGCTTCATTGGAGTCTGGCTCATGTTCTCCCGGTAAGTTTGGTCTGCTGAATGTATGAAACCTGTACTTTGTTTGGATATACAGGTAGACCCACCTGCTGGACTGCTCACAAATTGGGGCGATTCTATACCAAAATCTCCATTGCTGTCAGGCCTCAAATGGACATATTTCTTCACCACATCGCTGTCTTGGTGCTCATCATGTGGTGAATGGTGATTCTGGTACGGCTTCTCGCGTTGACCATTTGATATTGGCAGTGCACAGCGACTTTCTTCCGGACTGTCATTACATAACTTATGGTTCGGCTGGTCATGATCATATAGTATTGGTGACAACACATCATTTGTGGTTACGAGAGGCTCCATATACTGCTCAGGTGATTCATTGTCGAAGAGCGTCGCCTTGTTCATATGACCCACATTTTCATCAGAAGAGTCAAAGGAAACCGGTCTTAGAACTGTTAATACAGCATCTGAGACATTAGCGGGCGACTCCAGAACTGTTTGAACAGCGTCTGAGATGTTAGTGGATGCCGAATCATCATCATAGGAGCCTGATGTGATTGAATACATGGTCGAGTCAAAGCCAATTTTCTCGAATTCAAGGAAGGATGTATCGCCATCGGATGTCAAAGACTCAAACTGTGTGAGAAGAGGGATCTGGGCGTCTCTCAGATCGCCTCTGTCTCCACCTGACCATCCTTGCTGCTGAAGCCGAACTGCATCTTCTTCAGAATCTATTGAATTCAGCTCCAGAGAAACGCTATCGTCCCATTCTAGATTGATATCATAGATCGGCGACTCTTCATCTTGTAAGAAGCCTGTGTTGGCATCGTGGTTGATATATGTCTCATCCGGTGATAGTGGTTTATGCTGAACTGCATTTCTTGCATAGAATGCATACTCCTCTGGTGTCAGAAGTTGCATGTCTTCTATTTCAGACTGTACGTTCAGCAGTTTGTCGGACAAGGTTGTCAGTTCCTGTACCAGTGTCCCTGGTTGTTCACAGTTGGAAAATGGCCCGGACGCAGAATCCTTTACCTCCAATGATAAAGCGGGTGTCGGCCTAATAGGAGGACTCGTGGTTGTTGGAGCTTCAGTCTTCAACTCAGAGCTGGGATACATCAGAGTTGGATCGAGAGACTCAGATCTGGATGTCAATGTTTCTGACAATGGCGATATTGGAACATCATAATCTCGGAAATCGAGACGGGGAGGATCCTTGTGCATTGAATAGGACCCGGGAAACCATTCTTCTGAGGGTGGATCACTCTGCGCCGAAGAAGTTTGTCGAGAATCTTTGCCGACCTGGAGCTTTGTGACTATATTATTGTCAGCTACTTCTTCCCCAACTAATTCAATTGGGCTGCCCTCTACTCTCTTATTTCCATGTGCCGACTTGATGGCTATTGTTGACGGCTGATTGTCCAGGACTGCCGTTTTGGATGCCATCTTTTCTAATAATCCGCCTTGTAGCAACTTTTTGACAAGTAAGTCGGATTGTTTGGAGGTTGGCTGGTTGTAGGCCACTTGCCCTGCCATAGTGTCTTCTGATGTGTTGACCGTTTGATTAGAATGGCAATATGCAGGAACACTGTCGGTCTCTATGGAACTCGTCCATAATGGTTGGTCATGTGCGGCCATTCTGGATGCCATCTTCGTTTTTTCATCTCTGGCTCGCACCATGTGAACATCCAGCATATTCGCAGGGATAATCACATCTGCTTCTTCATCAGAATGTAACTCTTCGTCGCTTACCATTTTAGCAAAAGACGATGATACTTTGACCTCAAGATCTCGGGAATCGAGACGGGGAGGATCGCTCTGCATCACAGACTTGGGAGACATTTCTTCTGAGGGCGATACTGGAACATCATAATCTCGGAAATCGAGACGGGGATGATTTCTCTGTATCGAAGACTTGGGAGACCTTTCTTCTGAGGGCGATACTGGAACCTCAATGTCTCGGGAATCAAGACGGGGAGGATCTCTCTGCGCCGAAGAAGTTTGTGAGTCGTTATTGTTGTCCGCCATCTCTTCCCTATCTAAATCAATTGGACTGCCCCTGGCCCTTTTCCTCCTGGTAGAATCATCATCTTCCCCTTTAGTATAATTCCTGTATATTTTCTGGAACTTCTCTTGGACTAGACGGACCACGGAATGGGTCTGTCGCCATTCTTCTTGTGCCTTATCTCCACTTTGACGCAATCGCCATAGCTTGGTCTTAGCTCCAAAGAAATTCATCGGCTTATCATGTTTACGCAGATTTTTTAAGAAGTACATCATCTCAATATTAGCTAGGTAATATTGTATCAGAATAGTTCTCATCTCCGATTCTAGTTCTTTTAGAAAGCAAACTACCTTGTATAGAACTGGATTAGCGATATTTTGGGCATGTTTATACTCCTCCACAAAGTCCCGCACCTCCTTCCGAAGACAGTCTAACTCTTGCGCCTCTTCTTGAAAACCTGTGCTCTGATCTCCAAACTGGATGTCCAATATCTCTTGGGCCATTTCATGTCTCCATTCTTTATTCTTTCGCTCACGTCTTGGTCTGTTGTTTGATTCTCTCTTGCCAATGGGTTTCAATGAGGGTGATTCGATGGGCTTATCACAATAACACAATAACTTGTAGTAGACAAACCGTATTTTGGAATTTATGTCCCTCCACTCTTGTTGTTTCTTATTCCTTAATTGAAGATTTTGCCTGACTTTGTTCCTTTTGTTCTTGGCTAAGTCCTGGTAACCCATCCGTTGGTCAAATTTGTTTCTAACCTCCCAGAAAATGGTATCAATCTCATTGGCGGCTTCGCAAATTCCCGTGAAAGCTTTTGACCTCTCGCGCCGTAGTTTTAGCATGGTGGATTCTACGTTAATTCCACACAAGCCCCTATCAACATAGTCTTGAATTAACGTCAGCGCTTCGATTGCAAGACTGTCTGAATCTTGTACCTCTTCTATAAAACGCTTATTCTCCTCTCCATACACAGTTGTTATTGGTATCTTCACGGGTTTGTCGTCTCCCTGTAGCGCCTTTTTGCCATGAGGCTGTTCAAGTCCAGGTGACACTGGCATGTGCACAGCATTGGTCTTGGGCTGTTGACGACACCCAGCCGAATACTCCGGACTATACCGGGGGTTGATGGGATATGGCACACCTGGTGAACAATAACCTGGGGGTCGAGCTGGCCATGAGCTAGACTCGGCTGATGAGCTACATAAGCTAGACGATGAGTTCCATGAATATGGATGTGGGTTAACGCCATACATGGGAGTTTGGCCTGGTAGGTTGTGACCTTGATTAGCACTGGACATCTTAATTGAACCCGCACTTTAATAAATCAGACGTAACAGGCTTATCAATTAATTTGTTCCACTCTGACCAATCAAGCTTCACGGTATGTAAATACCCAATTCCAAGCGTTTCAGAGTATGATTGGCAAATCAATTGATTAGTGCACTAGCAATAGTGCAATACTACAAGTGATTTGCCCTCTAAACTTCCGAAAACTTTGTAGGTACTTTTAATTCATTTATCTCAATTTAAATCAATACACAAAGAAAAAAACAATTGAACATTCCAACAAGCAATCTGAGCAGCTATCTTATGAATAAATAATATATAATGCAATTTCAATAGGAATGACTGAACACAATCCGAGATTCCAAACAATCACCCCCAGCAAATCTGCATCAGGAAAATACACAACAGGGCTCAGAAAACTTAAGCAATATTCCTAAGAGAACAAAAATAATGGAAATAAATATACCTATTCTGACACACTAAACATGACAATTACTGCACAGAGAATACATAACTTATACTATTTAATACCAAGCAATTAATTTAATACTGTGCAAATGTGTATCAGAAATTCACAAAAATTAATACATATACATCAGGGTCTCCAAAGTAAATTTAACTTGTACAGAGAACCTGATCACAGTGACAAAAATATATGAAACAAAAAACCAATTACATTTAGGTTAATCAGCTCTAAAAGTAAACATAACTTATATTGGCAAGCTGATTGCAAAACTACTGGTAGATAAATTGAATCGATGTGTATCAATTTAACTACAAGATATAGGCTGGCTTAATCCAGTCCGTTTCTTATAAAAAGAGTAATCTCCCTGGAAGAACGGCAGGATTATGCAAGAAGTTCAAGTATTGAACGGTTATCTCTGCATCAATTTCTGAGTTTGAAGTTGATCATTGAATGAACAAGAAATATAGGTATTGTTAACCCAATGAAATATGTATTCAGTCAGCGAGTTATGGAAATATAGAACTTAATAGAAGAAGTTGTATACATGGGAATTATGAACCAATTCAGAAATATATGGAAAATGCCTACTCAGAATACTACAAAAATATAATTTTATCTCATAGGCTACACACAAATAATTAATTCATCAAAAATAACCACATACAAAATATTAATGAAAAAATATGCATATATCATAGTGTGTATATAATTTATTGAAAAATAAATCAGGGTCTCATAACACCAAACTTATGCCGAGAAACTGATCACATTGACATTAGAAATATAATATATCAGTGTCTCTAAAGTAAATATAACTTATACAGAGAAACTAATCACAATGACATGAAAATATATAAATAAATGCAAAACTACAATAAATTATTACCCAAATTTGAATTAAACGAGAAAACTCGCCTTAATTTATCAAGAGATCTGACTCAAATGTCAAAAGAAGTGGAACTCATAGTTTTTATCCAAATTCTAATTAAACGAGACAACTCGCGTTAGTTCAGGTGGTTAGTTAATCAAAATATCTGATTCAAATGTCACATGGAATGAAACTCATGTGGAGCTGTGTCTTATCCTTGTGGACCGTCCAATACAAACTCTAATATTTGACATCAGATAGAACAAGTTTCATGCTGATTTTACAAGAATTTCCTTTCAGTTGAATACTGGTTGAGCTGGATTAATTAATATGTTTATACTGGAAACTGTTATATATGAGCTGTTGAAGTTGATCAAATTACTGTCCAATTTTAACTCTGGATATGTTGATATCTGCATAAGGATGAACATGTAATTTTCAGGCTGCTTGGTTAAGTTGGTTATCCATATTCAAATTAAACGAGTGGCTCGCGTTAATCTATTAAAAGTCAAGAGCATGAAAATCATGTTGAGTCAACATTGAGAAATGTTGATGTCCAATTTAAACTCAGATATCTGACATCAAGTTGAACAAGAAATTTCAGGCTGCTTTCAAAGTTTGTCAAGAATTTTATTTCAGTTGAATCGTGGTTGAGCTGATATCATGAAAATTGTCCAATTTGTTGGGAACTGCCAAATTTTATATTTTCACCACTGGTATTTCACTGGCATGACATCTAAATTGGTTTGATGGGTGGAACAGAACTCTTTAGTTGGTTGTAACTTGTATTCATGTTGATTATTGATGAGTTGTGGCATGTTCAAATCAGTTGGCAGATTGAACTACATTGTGATTGACATTTTGTGTAAAAATTAGGTAAGTTTATCTGACCGTAATTCTGGAGTCACTGGGGCAGTGAAGTTGTCGAATACCCTTCTCTCTCCCCCTGTCTTCAAAAACCGGCACTGTTGTGATGTAGAGTTGATGTCAGGAAACTATATTTTCTGTGTCTATTTTTAGAACACAGCGGTAGACTTTGAAGCAAACGGCAGCACAAATGGTGAATTCACACAGATAAACATATTGTCAGTAGAATTCATCAATCACAATACTAATTGCATAGATTTAGCAACATTATACACCGTCGAACACTGAAAGTACAATCTTCAGTCGGACGAAATTGACGAGTCATTTTGACGAAGTTTTTATCAACAAAATACACATAAATTTCCGTCTCCCCGCGTGGTCGACACTACAACGTCGCCAATGAAGCAAAACGGGACTATACCGGGGGTTGATGCTAATCCATTGGGGTTTCCCCGCGTGGGTTCGAATCCCATCCTCGTCGCCAATGAAGCAAAACGGGACTATACATTGTCTTTAACATCATGGTTTATTCTATACAAGTCAAGGTAAAGTCATTATAATCAAGATGTCAGCCAAATACGTGTGGTCTTGTTCGTGGTCAGTTCTGTTCTGTTCTTCTTGGTAGCTGGGAGTGACGTCACATCCTCGGGTGCACTCGTACCGGATAACCGGTACTCTTCGGGACCTAAAACCACTACATTACATCCCACCACATACTAGTATGCGTGTACACGTAACCATAGACGTACAACTGGGACTAATGGGGTCGTTGTCGTAATATTTTATACATAAATCCACACCAGTCTCGCGTAGTGACACTACTAGTGTCATGTGACACTGACAGTGACAGGGGTTATTGTCGTAGTGTTTTCTAAATTCTACATAAATGCACACGTTTTGATATTTTTTGTAAGTTTATTTTCTTCCGTTCATCGACCAAACAGCCATGCAGTTCATTCCGTCCCTGTTTAATACTAAGAAAAATATGCGACCGATGACCAATCTTATTGCAGTTTCGATAATTGTGATAAAAGAATGCCTTTTAAGGCTTTATCAGAACTTCGGAAGAAAAATAGTTATGAATTGAAGCAGACAGCAATTATTTACGGTAACGTTTCAATCTCGCGCCGACTGAGACTGGTGGGGTACAGGACGTTTCGTACCATGGTCGTTTCGTACTTGGTCGTTTCGTACCATCTGGTCGTTTCGTACCATATTTCTTGGTCGTTTCGTACCGCATTGTTTGGTCGTTTCGTACCATGTAGAAAATCAATTGGTCGTTTCGTACCATGTGTTGGAAATGGGGAAAACACGGTATTTTATATATATATTTATATTATGTATGTATAATTATTCATGTTCTGGAATGCGGCGAAAGATCTTATGAGATTTGCTTACATCGAATGTGAATAACAATCACGCTGACAATAGTATTCATCTGATTGACTGCGGGAAAGATCTTATGAGATGTTTTTACAACAAGTGTTAATACTAATCACGCTGTATAAACAAGAGGTGAGCTCTTACTGATTACCACTAATTACCACCTGGCTTCTTGATCACACCTTTTCGTGAGTTGTTTTTGTTGGAATCCTATAAGTAACATGAGATCCCCCATCATTTCATCATTCATCCCACAATCATGTCTGACTTTCTCTCCGACGTTAATTGTATAGACTGTTCCAGAGAGGTTCGTCCGCGTCAACACGGTCTTCAATGTGAAGGTTAGTACTCGTATATATTATACAATTTTATTTTGAACATCAACTTAACTTAATATTTAAAAACAATCTGTAAAATGTATATATATTATACATTTTTATTTTAAACATCAACTTAACTAAATAATTAAAAACAAATCTATATACCAGTTTGTTATAACACTGAATTGTCTTTCCAGGTTGCCACAGATGGCAGCACCGTACATGCAGCACCGGCGTTAGTCTAGAAGTTTACCGATATGCCATAAAGACAGCGACGGCAATAGACTGGGTCTGCACCGCATGCAGCCAAACCACGACAGTCGAGCAGACGGTAGAAGACATTGAAATGACAACGACGACTCCACCTCCAACGATCGCAAAGCCAGATAATTATCGGGAGAACCAGGCGCAACTATTCTGCTTGTGGAGCCACTACGAAAACGGCAGCATCTCCACCAGTGGTCTGTTGAAGGCATGTTCGAAACTGTTTGCGCCAAAAGTTGTTGACAATGTCGAGTCGGCTGATTGTTAATATCAAATATCATGTTCGTTGTGTAAAATAATGTTGTTAATGTTAATATGTTATTGTTATTTTAAAATAAAGAATAAAGTATGAAATTAATACTGTTTCCCCCCATTCCCAACATGGTACAACACATGGTACGAAACGACCAATTGATTTTTCTACATGGTACGAAACGACCAATTGATTTTCTACATGGTACGAAACGACCAAACAATGCGGTACGAAACGACCAAGAAATATGGTACGAAACGACCAGATGGTACGAAACGTCCAGGTACGAAACGACCATGGTACGAAACGTCTAGAATCCCGAGTGGTGTACATTTATGTATAAAACGTTACGACAACGACCCCATTACTAGCACAACTGGGTCAGTGGGGCTGAAGGCGTTATATCATGGAATTCATGCGACTTCCCCGTCGTCGCCCAATCATTCAATAGCGACATTACCTCCCCCGAGATGTCGCTCGTAAGCTGACTTCCGCTACAGGTGTTACATGTAGATTATATTTTATTAGCAGCAATAAACACGTTGAAAGTGTAATTTTACACAAAATAGTATAACATTATGTGAATATAAACTATGTATAACATAAGTAAAAGTGGTTTATATATATTATACTGTGTGCATTCAAGCCTTGAAATCGTGTGCCTGTCATTTGCAGAATGAGGTCCCCAGAGGGTGAATTTGGTAACACGCTATGCTGGTTAGCATCACTAAATTTGCCCTCTGGGGGCCTCATTCTGCAAATGACAGACACTATTTCAAGGCTTGGATGTATAATATATGTAATAATCTCATTGAAAGCTGTGATGTGTAAAGTTTTGTAGTGACAGTCACAGGCATTCTAAACAGTTGTGGTAGAACACAGGGGTGGGTCTTTAGTGAACCATCAGTCGCTACAACACAAACATTTATGGGGCTCTGAGTCTTGGTCAGGCAGGGTCTATAGTAAACTGAGCCTACCTTTAAATTAAGTCTTCATCATGCATTTATTTGATACTGTACTCATGCTAAACGGAACACATTCCATAATTGAGTGATATCATATTATATATTTTTGCAAAAATTGAGGACCTCACAATTAGCCAACATAAACACTTATACCTCAATAAAATTAAGCCGATTTAATCCCTTCTAATTAATGGGGCCGACTTCGCATAGGGACGTCTTCGTATGGGCCCGACTCCGTGGGGGCCGACTTCTCCAGATACCGTGCCCACTTACCTTACTATAAATGGACTTCTTGTACAAAGTGATGGAGAATAGATGCATTAAATTTATATTGATTAAGATCTCAATCACTGTTTAGAAGGCCTGTGGTGAGTCGTGACAGTACATATTATTGAAAATCAGTTGGATGCACTCACTGGACTGTCATACAGTGTACCGGTATGACTGAATGCTATCAGGATAACATAATAACAAGCCCAATGCCCATTTATTTCCAATATATGGTGCTCAGGGGGACACAGTTTTTAGTTACCGTAATTATAAGGGAGAGGCAAGTTTCACATTCTTGGAGTTCTAAAGAAGTGAAAGGCAATATTATCAAGATCAAATCAAGGACATTCGATAAAGTGAGCCGGATTGTCATTCACATAACTTAGCTGCAGCATGCTGTGTCATTCTATAGGCTGCTTTCCAGATATATATACATTCTGGCAAAATGTTGCAATTTTCTTCCTTTTTTATGTTTACCCATACCATAGTATGGTAAACATAGTGTCGTTGCCCGGATTGACCACTCGTCGTTCGTCCGTCTGTCTGTCTGTCCGTCTGTCTGTCTGTCTGTCCGTAGACACTTTACGAGTAATGCGATAACTCAAACATGTTCTATCCAATCGAAACCAAATTTTGTATATGGGTTTCTCAGCCCAAAATACAGATCGAGTTCGAATTTGGGTTTGATCCGAGATTTTGTTACAGAGTTATGGCCCTTTTTCAACTTAGAATTCACGCATTCTGCCATAACTCAAACATTTTTTATCTGATTGGAACCAAATTTGGTATGTGAGTTTCACAGCCAAAAATACAGATCGAGTTCGAATATGGGTTTGATCCGATTTATTTTAAAGGAGTTATGACCCTTTTTTCGAAAATAAAAAAAAATAAAAAAAAATCCGATGCTCTAACCGAAATATTTTTTTGTCCGATTGTGTTCATATTTGATATGTAGGTTTATGATGACACACCCCTCACCTGTATAGTTTTTGGTATTGATTGGTTGATCAGTTTAGAAAATAATTAACCCTTTACATACATGCTATCCAATGCAATAAGTTGAACATATTTCTTCTGATCTGCCTCATATTTCTTACCTTGTTTTTTCTTAGCACGTTCTTCATCTGTATGGTTTTTGGTATTGTTTAATTAACCCTTTTCACTCTTATGTTTACTTAGAATTCACCCAAGCTGCTATGACTCAAAACATTTTTCATCTGATCAACACAAAATTTGTATATGAATTTATCACCCCTAAATACAGATCGAGTTCGAATATGGGTTTGATTCGATATATTTTAACAGAGTTATGACCCTTTATAATTCAAGTAATTACTGCTGGGAATTTGAAGAGAACATATATCCCACAGCAATGTGTGTTATTGAAATGAGTTAATTATCACTATGACATTAGATACTACATGCTATAAAGCATGATAGTGGTACCACTGGCTGGCTGGACTTGTTATCATAATTATGTCAAACTGTGATTGATTACTCACTCTCTGGTGGAGTTCTGCTTTCTGTGCAATATGAAGTTAACCCCTTTGTTGAAACAGGTTTATTACATTAGCTATATGCACACACTATATGACACCTATTCTAAAATAATAAATTGGAATAGTCCATTGTTACTTTGTAGTGTTGTTTTACAGACATTGTTCTTTACAAACACTGTTGTCTTATCTTAGACAAAAATTTATCCACACATTCCTTAGTTCCATAACATGATGTCATTGAAAATGATTAACCCTCTTCACACATCATATGGTTTTGATGCTTTTCATTTAATCATTCTCCTATGTTATGTCCAGGTTGATGGTGATCCACTTTTGATTTGCATGGATTTGGGATTAAAATTAAACCATTCCATAGACACATATTATGCGATAGACAGATATAATATTATCCCTTTCACTTTGAGCCAGGTTCAGTAAGGGTTTCAATACATCACCAATTGAATATTCATCATTAGAGGAAATGTCTTATTTTGAAATTCCCTCAATTGCACATGGGCTCCAGGATAATATTAATGGTGCTGGTATTCTTGAGACTGACTTATTGTATGGGGTTCTAAATCCAATGACATGCTTTTCATAGACTATTTTGTGTTTATCAGTTCATTAGTTTGGGTAAGATTAACCCCATTCTATCCGATTTGATAACTCAAATATTTCCATTGATTATGTTTATAGTTCTTGGCATAGTTGACGATAACACACCCCTAACCTGCATAGTGAGGGTCATTTGGTTTATTTGCTTAAAAATATTAACATCCTCCACCAATCCTGTTGACACAATGTGATAACTAAATATTTTTCACACGATCACTATATAAAGTGTGAATTGTTGAAACTTTTGCACTCATGAAAAGGTTGGTGTAAGGATTTATAAAATTTATAAAAATAGCTAATCGCTATCGCCAAGGTATGGGTTAAACATCTGCCGATCGTGATCGGCCTCTCGTTACATGTTGTCCGCCACTTGCCGCTCATGGCACATTCATTGCTGACAATTAATTCCATCAATTCCATCATATTTCAACAGAATATAACATTAAGTAAGACAAGGACACAATATTACCTAACTGAGTGAATCCTGGTGTGTTCTATGTCATGGGTTCGACTTTGGAGCATTTCTCGAAATATGAATTTCTCATGTCTTAAAACTGAAATTTTTTCAAAGTCAATTTTTCTAACTTAGACCTATTCTAAGTAATGAAACTCAATCAAATGGTTATGTTTATGTTCTAAATTACTACAATACCCAAAATATTTCAACAAAATCTCAAATACAAAAAAGTTTGTTATGTTGCTACATTCAACAGTTAATTCAATGTTTTGAGTTTTTCAAAGAAATATAACTCTAATATTCCCGTTATTTAGTGAAATATCACCTTTACTAAATAAAGTAAAGGCTTGACCAAAAGAATCACACCACAGAGAGACACATTTAAAGAACACGATAGGGAAAAAACCTTGCAGGGTGGTTGGGCTTAGACTCCTTAGTCAACTTAACTTTACACTGGTGCAGCATTAAAGGTCATGTGCCAATGTATTCTCTTGTATACGAGTCTCCCATAAGGAGCCTCGCATATATATGAGAATGCACTGACTTACAAGGTCAAGGTAAATATTGTTAGGCCAATTTATTCTCTTATAATATATGCAAGGCTACGGGAGACTCGCATATATAAGAGAATGCATTGGCACAGGTTGTCACAAAATTTCAGGAAGCTCCCACCACGGAAGGATTAAAGATGTTGCATCTGATTAATGTACCCTTGCTAACTTTCCTGTACCAGAAAATAATTAGATTACCAGGTCTTTAAATTTGCCCTAAACTAAAGTTGGGGGGCCCTAAATATTGAAATGTGTCTGAAATGAGCATAACAATGCTTATATTCCTGTAATACTGAAAAAATGTTGAAATGTCAACTTTTATATTGATATCAATGACAAATTATCCTGGAAACATAAATTCTCAAAAAATAAATTTCAAGTATAATTTAAAACTATGGTTTAGCCTGCTGTGCCCACATAAGACACATATAAAGGCATGTAGATGGCGCCCATGAACCCATTTGGCCAATATATCCAACTCTTTCAGAAAAATGGGCCATGAGGGCTGATTTTATTTTTTATATATTATTCTACCTAAGGCGACACCAATTTTTAAGTCTGGTTTACGAATACCTCCTACAACTTTTTTTCCATTTCATGAAAACAAATAAAACTTTTTTCTCCCAAAATATTTTACATGCGTACTGATTTTCATGTGCTGTCGCATCTGGTTCTGCTTATGATCATTTACAGATCCATATTTTAATGTATTTCATGACAAGAAATGGCTTGTTTGGTTCAGAATTTCATTCAAAATTTTTTTTTCACAATGTTAAATTTATGTAAAATTCCACGATTTACTTGATATAAATTGGGGGGACAATTTTTTTTATTTTTATTTTTTTTCCCCTCCTGCATCTAGTTTTTTTCTCCCCACATGTTTGTAAAACAAACTTAAAAATTGGTGTCGCCTAACATAAATCATAAATGGTCATGGACAGTTTAGATATTGAAGCAGTATCCTATCTTATATAATACAAGGTTGTCCATTTTGAACAAAATAGACTGATTAATGGGTCATTGAAATGTAATTTGACTGTTAACCCTTTACCCAACAGAACGGCCCTGTGCCAATGCATTCTCTTATATATGCGAGTCGACCATAGGTCGCTTCGGATATAAAACAGAATGCATTGGCTTAACATATTAAAAATGATAAAATTGTCAAAGAATGTAGAAAAATATTATAAAAATTGCTAAAAAATGTAAGGCCAATGCATTTTCTTATATATGCGAGGCGACCTATGGTTGACTCGCATATATAAGAGAATGCATTGGCACAGGGCATAACTGTAACCATCACAATGTGGTCAATGAACCGGTTCCAATGATATCCATATTTGTATGGTGTTAGTGAGACAGACCGAAGATATTTTAGGCTGTTGAAGCTTTATTTGGGCGTTTTTGGCCGTTTTGTTGGGTAAAGGGTTAAGGCGTGAGAACAAAGTTTATATAGAATATGTCCAAATAAAAATAAAAAAGATCAAATTGCTATATTGTATACAAGCCTGAGTTTAGTGTACCTGTTATTACAGAATGAGGTCCCCAGAGGGTGAATTTAGTGACGCTATCCCACATAGCGGCTTACTATCACCAAATTCACCAAATGGACCTCATTCTGCTGTTGGAGACACTCAGATTGAAGTTTCCAGATGGTGAATATTGTGATGTACACCTGTTGGGAACCTCGATTATGAAATGTGTTGTCTGCCAATTTGGGGATACAGAGAAACTGAACTAAAAAAGAAAAGAACTAACTTTCTACAGACATTTAATAATAAAGAAACTTTATATAGAAGATGAGGCCTATAAGCAGAATAAGGTCCCCAGAGGGTGAATTTGGTGATGCTAGCCTGTTATGCGGGATATTGTCACTAAATTTACCCTCTGGGGACCTAATTCTGCAAATGACAGGCACACTAAACTCCGGCTACATTGTATAAATGACAAGGACTGACATATGTGACCCGCCATATCAAATCCAGTCGTAAGTCGGGATTTTTTTTTACCCTGTGCCAATGCATTCTCTTATATATGCAAGTCGCCTCGCATATATAAGAGAATGCATTGGCCTAACAATTTTTTACAATTTTAATAATTTTTTCTTGTATTCTTTAACAATTTTATAATTTCACCCATACAGAGCCCCAGACAAACATGAGCAGACGACACTCTTCTATATGCTTCTATATATGTGTGGGGCTCCCTGCAGGGTAATGGATGTTTTTTATTTTATGTCCTAAAAATTGTAAGAAACATTCATTTAAAAAAAATGATAAAAAATTGTTAGGCCAATGCATTCTCTTATAAATGCGAGGCGACCTATGGTCGACTCGCATATATAAGAGAATGCATTGGCACAGGGTAAAAAAATCCCGACTTACGACTGGATTTGATATGGCGGGTGACATATCACCTATCACGTTGTTGTGATGGATTGACTGTAACATGGTACGACATTGGCGGCTTGGGGCCTTTCTTCAATTTTGTTGCTTCATGATTTGGTTGAAACTCCATGGCATCATGCCATGTTACCATCACAATAACTTATAATGCTGGTGAATGGAAATCTAGTTGGCACACCAATCCGAATGTGTGACAAACATTCAACTTTTATAATTATACCCCCTTTAAAAAAAAAAAGGGGGTATACTGTTTTGCACATGTCCGTCCGGACATCTGTCCGATGTCTGTTCATGTCATAACTTGAACAGTAGTGCTCTGATCTCAATGTAATTTGGAATGGATGTTCACTACAATGATGACATTCAATAGCCCTGGGGTTCCATTGTTCTATTCTGCTTTTCCATTCTTGAGCTATTCATCTTTGTTTATCTGGAAATGTTGGCTGTTTGGTTCATCCGATGTCTGTTCAGCTCATGACTTGAACAGTAATGCTCGGACCTCAATAAAATTTTGTATGGATGTTCACCGCTATGAGGACATTTAATGGCACATTCAAATGTTTGTTTTGGTTTTTTGTTCGATAGTTATTCATGTTTGTTTATATGAAAATGCTGATTTCTCGGTCCATATGTCTGAGTATAGCCATCATAAGTTATAGATGTGCCCACACTAGGCGGTATGCCATGAGGGGGTATGCATCGGACGACAGTCCATCTCTTGTTCAGAGTAGATTGCTGCTCACCTACACTCAACTGTCTTCCATAATATTTGCTGAATTTCATTAAAAAACATGGCCGCCAGATGCCAGCAGCCATCATTGATTTCAAACTTGAATCCATCGGCACACCTCGCAGGCCATATTTATTGGAGAATTGAAAATTTACAGGTATGTTTAGGATCACCGCCAGATGGGAGCTATTGAATTTTGATGAAAAACATGGCCACTGGCAGCCATCTTTGTTTTTACTCTTTGCATGATTGAATACATCGATATTTTTACCAAAATTTCTTTTAAAAAAACATGGCCACCAGCAGCCATCTTTAATTTCAAATTTGAATCCATCCCTACACCCTGCAGGTCTCATTTATCGGAGAATCTTTTAACCCTTTACCCAACAAACCGGCCAAAAACGCCCATATAAAGCTTCAACAGCCTAAAATATCTTTGGTCTGTCTCAATAACACCATACAAATATGGATATCATTGGAACCGGTTCATTGACCAAATTGTGATGGTTACAGTTATGCCCTGTGCCAATGCATTCTCTTATATATGCGAGTCGACCATAGGTCGCCTCGCATATATAAGAGAATGCATTGGCCTAAAAATAATCTTTTTTAAACACTTTTTACCATTTTTTCTTTTTCTTACAACAATTTTATAATTTTTTCTTACATTTTTATCATTTTTAATATGTTAAGCCATTGCATTCTCTTATATATGCGAGGCGACCTATGGTCGACTCGCATATATAAGAGAATGCATTGGCACAGGGCCGTTCTGTTGGGTAAAGGGTTAAACATGATTAGGCATCTTTAGAGTCACCTCTAGGTGGAAGCTATCAAATTTGAGTATAAATTGACTAATGTATGACATTATCACTCTCCAAGTTGAGCTACAGTATCCTTGATACTTTCATTGTACATTATGTTCCAAGATGTAGTGAAGCAACAGGCATAACAATTAACCCTTTCAGTGCCAGGGGCCGATCTCATCGGCCCTAATTTACGGTCTGTAAAATCGGCCCTAAATAATAAAAAAAAATAAAAAATTCTTAAGATTTTTATGGGTTGAATTTTTTTTGGTGTATGCTTAAGCATACTATAGCGAATTTAAAAACAAACTGGATAAAACCTTAGGGGCGTGCTATAACTCAAAACTATCACCAAGTGTTCATAGTAATAATTTTGATGCCCATGATTCCCTAGCACTAAACCTACAAAATAAGTCTGACACTGAAATAGTTAAAGAATATAAGGCGACACCAATATTTAAGTCTGGTTTACGAACACCGCCGACAACTTTTGTTCCATTCCATGAAAAAAAAAAAAAACAACTTTTTTTTAATTATTTAATTTTTTAATAATTTTTTTAATTTTTTTTTATTATTTATAAATTAATATTTATTAGTGTACTAGTATTAAGCATGGGGAATAATAGTTCAACGTTACTCAGCTAAAAGGTAGGGTTTTTAAATTATATTCGCATATGCCTGGCTAGACAATTTGTGGATTGGAGCAGTATGCACTAATTTCCTATTAACCCTTTACCTAACAAACCGGCCAAAACCGGCCAAACAAAGCTTCAACAGCCTAAAATATCTTCGGTCTGTCTCAATAGAACCATACAAATATGGATATCATTGGAACCGGCTCCTTGACCACATTGTGATAGTTACAGTTAGCCCTGTGCCAATGCATTCTCTTATATATGCGAGTCGACCATAGGTTGCCTCGCATATATAAGAGAATGCATTGCTTAAAAAAAATCTTTTTTAACACTTTTTACCATTTTTTCTTACATTCTTTAACAATTTTATAATTTTTAATGTGTTAAGCCAATGCATTCTCTTATATATGCGAGGCGACCTATGGTCGACTCGCATATATAAGAGAATGCATTGGCACAGGGCCGTTCTGTTGGGTAAAGGGTTAATACATGTCTCTATTTTTATTTATTTTATGACAAGAAATGTCTGTTTATGTTAAATTTGAATATTAAAAACACATTTCAAATTCATATTTTATATATAATTATTATGAAATTCAGGTAGAACTCCACAATTTAACCAATATACTGTTGTGAGAGTTTTTTTTCTTTTTTTTTTTCCCTCCTGCATCTACTTTTTTTTCCCCCACATGTTCGTAAACCAGACTTAAAAATTGGTGTCGCCTAAGAAAAAATTATTAAATTGTAAAAAATAATAACAAATGATGAAAAATTGTTAGGCCAATGCATTCTCTTATATATGCGAGGCGACCTATGGTCGACTCGAATATATAAGAGAATGCATTGGCACAGCGTATATGGGTTGATACAAAATTCGGACTTGGCACTGAAAGGGTTAAGACTAGGCGTTACTCAACAGCAATAATTGGAGGTGCTTCAGTTCCATTTTGTTAGAGAGATAAGTTTATTATTATTAATTATTACATTCCTATGTGATTTACTGTGTCAAATTATGTCACTAAAAGTCTTTAACTAGCAAGTTATGTTCTCATAGGCACTATCAAAATTTATGGGTATAATGGCATTTGGATTTCTGGTAAACTGTATGTTTATTTTGCAATATAAAAAACAGAACAATAACTTGATTGAACCGGTGACGTGAAATAATTCATTCAAGGCAGGGACTATTTTGTAAAAAATGGCATTTGGATTTCTGGTAAACGATATGTTTATTTTGCAATATAAAAAACAGAACAATAACTTGATTGAACCGGTGACGTGAAATAATTCATTCAAGGCAGGGACTATTTTGTAAAAAATGGCATTTGGATTTCTGGTAAACGATATGTTTATTTTGCAATATAAAAAACAGAACAATAACTTGATTGAACCTGTGACGTGAAATAATTCATTCAAGGCAGGGACTATTTTGAGTGAAATATACAAGGTCCCTGCCTCATGAATTCTTTCACGACTCCTGTTCAATCAAGTGATTACTCTCAGTTTCATCTCAACAAAGGACTGATTATCAGAAACATGATTATGATACTATTGAAATGTCGGTGAACGTAATCAAACTTTTCTTCACAGGTCTCGATGATGTCAGATCAGTAGTTAAAGGTCAGGTATCAACGTATCAAATCCGACTTGAATGTCAGAAGTAATGTTTTTGAAGAAATTGCGGTATGTATTCAGTCAGCAATCGATTCGACAACTATCTCTGTTCATTCTCAGGTGTCTGCGCACTTAAGTCCAGGTAAAACTAACTAACTAACTTACTTGATTAACCCTTTACCCAACAAAACGGCCAAAACCGGCCAAATAAAGCTTCAACAGCCTAAAATATCTTGGGTCTGTCTCAATAAAACCATACAAATATGGATATCATTGGAACCCGGCTCCTTGACCACATTGTGATAGTTACAGTTATACCCTGTGCCAATGCATTCTCTTATATATGCGAGTCGACCATAGGTCGCCTCGCATATATAAGAGAATGCATTGGCCTAAAAAAAATCTTTTTTTAACACTTTTTACAATTTTTTCTTACCTTCTTTAACAATTTTATAATGTTTTAATGTGTTAAGCCAATGCATTCTCTTATATATGCGAGGCGACCTATGGTCGACTCGCATATATAAGAGAATGCATTGGCACAGGGCCGTTCTGTTGGGGAAAGGGTTAACTAGCAACTAACTAACTTACTTGATTATGTTCAGATTTTCAGTGATTTTAGTGCATTCATCAGATTTTACTTGATGTTTGTGCTAAACTCTTGGACAACTTTAGGTTATATTCAGGTCCATGTACATTCATCAGACTATATTTGGTGATTGTGCTGCAAGATGACCTTAGATCAAACTATGGAATATTGGTCGATGCATGCTTATCTGACTATATATGATAAGCGTGCTGCAAGAAGACCTCGACAGATATTAAGTCATCCTGGTGTGAAGGAAATATATTATGAATCACTAATGTAATGCCTTATGTGTTTAATTGTTGAAATTAATATTATGATCATCTGAGGCGATGTCTCAGTATGAGTTATATGGGTTACCACATCTGAGGCGAGGTCTCAGTATGAGTTATATGGGTGTCCACATCTGAGGCGATGTCTCAGTATGAGTTATATGGGTGACCACATTTGAGGCAATGTCTCTGTATAAGTTATATGGGTGTCCACATCTGAGGCGATGTCTCAGTATGGGTTATTTGGGTGTCCACATCTGAGGCGATGTCTCAGTATGAGTTATATGGGTGTCCACATCTGAGGCGAGGTCTCATGAATTATATGGGTGTCCACATCTGAGGCGAGGTCTCATGAGTTATATGGGTGACCACGTCTGAGACAAGGTCTCAGTATGGGTTATTTGGGTGTCCACATCTGAGGCGATGTCTCAGTATGAGTTATATGTGTTACCACATCTGAGGCAATGTCTCATGAGTTATGTGTGACCACATCTGAGGCAATGTCTCAGTATGAGTTATATGGGTTACCACATCTGAGACGAGGTCTCAGTATGAGTTATATGGGTGTCCACATCTGAGGCGAGGTCTCAGTATGATTTATATCGGTTACCACATCTGAGGCGAGGTCTCAGTATGATTTATATCGGTTACCACATCTGAGGCGAGGTCTCAGTATGATTTATATGGGTCACTCTGTCCCGTGGAAACATTTGAAAAATAAATACTTAACAGTGCACATCTGTTTGTATCATGCGAGTTTCATTATAAAAATGGTGACCTGGCTTGAGGGCAACATTGCGGATTGTCTCCCTGAGGAACCAATGTCTCCCGAGGCAAGGTTAGCGACTTATAACTGAGGAACATCCTATTGGTTGTAACTTTCTTTTGACTTTTCAAAACTTTACCTCTTTGGTCTTGTAAAATTTTAAAGTTTTACCTTTTTCCTTAAATTACAAATTCTTAGGCATCTTTGATTTTAATTACCCTCTTTCGATCTGTACGTTCTTAATTACTTTTCAAAATATTTCCAGCCGCTCCGTGACTTTGCTCTCCGACTCAAAATTTATGCCAAGAACACGAGGAACACAGTATCTGCATGTGATTGGGACCCTGACCCTAATATATCCCCTTTCTTTCATATACTTTGCAGACACTCTCCTCTTGTTCTTGACATCCATTACATTTTTGCTCCGCCAATATTATGTGGGTAAAATGACGAATATGTTTGAGGCGTTTTTCTTTCTTACTAAAACCTATGTTGACTAACAAATAGGCCATTTATGGTCTACCTGCCAGTGCTTCACTTTGACTTGTTTTCTGTCATTCTGGTGTGCTAGGTTTGGTGTTGTTTACCCTGGAACTCGTGTTACCTGGTCTGACACCCACTTACCTGATTGGTTACACATAAAAACAATGTTGCCCTCGAGCCAGGTCACCATTGTTTTTATTCTACCGAATAACTATGTCAGCAGTTCTGAAAATTTAGAAATGAAGAGGAAATTCTATAAAATTATTTAATTTCTTTTGATTTGAAACGTCATGAAATAATACTTTTCAACAAGTACATAATGTTCACTGGCACAATTGTTTTTTCACTGTTCTGGCCCTCTACACTGCCATACACGTTCATTGTGACATTACAGTTCATGAATCTGGGCTGGAAATTTACCATATGGTTCTGACTGACAGTTGCTCTCTGAACATCTCTTCGTGCTTTTACTGTCATTTTCGTCTATAAGTTTCGAAATATCATCGGTTGAAACATCCGCGAATCACTTCGATTCGACACCGGCATCCATGGTGTTTACTTTGAAGAATGCAGAAGTCGTCTGAATCGTGACGATTTGGGGTTTCCGGTTTGAATGTCACGGTCAAAATAAGTCATTAAATTTTGTTCAGGTGCTTCCGTGAACATGTTAGGGCTCTTTCGGTCGGAGCGGTAAACATTGCAAAAAATGGTGACCGGCAATGTTTCATGGGCGGGAAAAATTGCAAATTGTAAAATCACACACTATGGGAAATTAAAGGCACGTGCGGCCTTAATTGTCGAAAATATTCATATTTGTTCCAAACACCGTAAACAGAATTTTTTTTAAAACGCATACAGTTCCGTTCATATATACCATTACCATCGCGTAAACAGCATGTTATCATAAAGACTCCTATATTTTACCTAAGCAAGAGTCTGATTGTGTTACAGAAGACAGCACAATCCTACTGTCTAATCACACACAAATGACATAAACGCTCTTTATTAGTTCCATATCAGGTATTCACCAACAAAGAACGCTCTTTATGTTTACCATCATAATATAAACAAACACCAGAAAAGTTACTTTTTATGCTTTTGTTTACATAACAATGGTCAAACAAATGACCATAACATACTGTTTATGCGATATTTCTTATTTGTATACGGACAAAGTCTATCTACATTTTGATGTTCTGTCTGTTTGTGGCGGTTTTTGACGGGTGGAGATATTTTCACAGGATACCCACTGCCAAGGCCAACCGTGTCTTTAACATCAGCCTTTTTGAATATGAGGTATAATAATGTTCATGGGTAAATCTCAGTCGCCTAAATCTTCAGCAATCAACCTCTCAGTGAGACTACGTGCATCTGTTTGATTTATGACCGCGTTGAAAGGTGGAGATTTGGATTCCTGTATAAAAGAAGAGACCTTACAGGGTTGAATTAACCCACATGGAGCCTCACACAGATGGAAGCTTGCACTACAGAGTGTCGTCTGCTCCACTCTATGTGGGGCTCTCTATGGGTTATCAGTGCTTGTATCACAGTCACCTTGTTCCTCAAAACTCTCATTATTCTCACCTGTCGCAAGTCATCCAGGGTTCATAATCGGGTCTGGAATCCTGGAAAAGTTAATGGAATTCGAAAATTTGATTTCCATACCCTGGAAAAGTCTGGAAAATGGGACCTTTTCTCACCAAGGTCTTGAAAATTGGTGAGGGACTGGGAGAAGGTCTTGAAAAGTCATGGAATAATATAAAATATCAGTGCTGATTACTTACATGATGTCTAAATGACTGGCAACTGTTTGTTCAGGGATAATATATCACTGCAGCAAACATGGGGGAGGCCACGGTGATCAACCATGAAAGCGTAGACTTTATGGATGGTAAACACAATAGCTACCAATCTTCCTATAATTCGAACACTAATTCCAGTGACCTTTTCAAAATAAGGAAATTGTAAAGTCTTTCCCAATTTTGTTTTCAAATTCACTGATGTCACTGATGGGAAAGTTATTGAATTTGTTCATTGAAAAGTCTTGAAAAAATGATCAGGAAGTCATGAAAAGTTATGGAATTTTGTTCAAAAGTAGATGTATGAACCATGCCTTATTCTACATAGTTTAGTGGTGTATAGATTGGCTTGTTATCCCCCGCCAAATTGAAAATTTGCGGGGGATACAGGAATGGGTTCCATCGTTTGTCTGTTTATTGCTCTCTGAACATCTCTTCGTGCTTTTACTGTCTTTTTCGTCTTTTATCATCGGGTGAAACATCCGCGAATAACTTCGATTCGACACCGGCATCCATGGTGAACATGTTCGGTGAACATGTTCGGGCTCTTTCGGTCGGAGCGGTAAACATTGCAAAAAATGTTGACCGGCAATGTTTTACATGTCCATGTAACTTGTCCGTCCCGAATTTGTAAGAGTCATAACTTGAACAAATGTTAACGGATTTCAAAGATTTGTGGTGTATGAGTTCACCTGACCAGTACCTAGAATGAGTTCGCAAGCCAGGTCAGTGTCAAATACAAAATTTTCCGCCCGACGGAACAAACCATGGTTTCCTCAATACGGACTCATTAATTTCCCCTTGGCGGAAACTCTGAGTAGTCAGACATCAGATAACGAGATAGAGGTGAGTAGTGCCCGATGTACAAACAGTCCATATCCCCGCCATCATGCGCGGTGTAATAACAGTGCACTGTGTAAAAATCGCGACAATATCGATGGTTGTATACATGTTATGCCGATCATATTGTTTGTTTTAATATATAATTAAAGGCTTGTAATTAAGGTATATTGAACCTGGCGTGTGTTATTGACTGCAAACGAGATGCATAAGAAATTTAAAGTGAAATACACTCGATTTTATTTAATTAGTTTAATTATTTACCTTCTAAATCTGTGTACCCCTGGTATCGTATCCTGTAAACATTGTCGACTGTGTTATCCTTATTGAATAAAGTATATGAACTGTGTGCTATTACAGTACATGTAACTTCGCACCATATCACACATAAATTAACATGACACAGCTTACTTCCGTAGACTCCAAGCATAAATGATTCGACCGATACCGTTGACTTGCGTAATGACGTAGTAGAAACGTAAACATGCATATCGCGTGATCTATGACGAAATTGCCAAACCAGTGCATATGTACTTAAATCCTGTGGTGCCAGTCCATTCTAACCACGGCACCACACTATTGATGTAATATTTATCAATGTATTGTTACTATAATGCTTGTGCTATTCGTATGTTTGCCTGTCTCATTTTTTTGTTATATGTTCTTCCTCAATAAGCGGCAATGGCAGTTTGGGCTCATCTTTGGCGTGCACCACAGAGCATCTGAATTGTTTCAGGTTGTCACTGAGCAAGTTAATGAACTGCTGCTTATTGTTTGAGTTGGGCCAATGCATCCATTACCCTGCAGGGAGCCCCACACATATATAGAAGCATGTCGTCTGCTCATGTTTGTCTGGGGCTCTATATGGGTGAAATCATAAAATTGTTAAAGAATACAAGAAAAAATTATTAAAATTGTAAAAAATTGTTAGGCCAATGCATTCTCTTATATATGCGAGGCGACAACTCAACTGTGCAATGTAGCATGTCGAGAATAAGTCATAGTAATTGTTGAAGCCACCCCCTATGTGTATATTGAAAATTGGGCATATTATAGTCTCACACATGTATATTTCAATATGGGCAGAAACCCCCCCCCCCCCCCCCCCCCCCCCCCCCCCACACAATTAGATTCATCATTGAAATTTGGGCATATAGATGCATATTGCACTGAACTATTGCAATTTGTTCAGAGACTGGCCTGGACTGGCATGTATATCGTATATTCATATTGAAATTTGGGCAGAGCATCCGGCAACACACATGTATATTGAAATTTGGGCAGACCCCCCCCTATGTGTATATTGAAATTTGGGCAGAGCCTCCGGCCTCACACAGGCATATTGATATTTGGGCAGCCCCCCCCCAATGTGTATGTTTACATTTGGGCAGAGCCTTCAGCTATGCACATGCATATTGATCTGACAAGATGAAATTATACATGCAAGTTATATTTTAATATTTTTTGTAATAAATAAATATTGATGCCTGTTCAGCTTCCAGGATGGTAGCTTTATATAGAAGCATCAACATCAAATATACACCATGAATCATAAGAAATTACAATTCAAGTCGATCGTACTGCATTAGAATTTAAGAATATCAGTTGAGCCTTAGTCTAGTTGAAGAGGACCATGATTCAAAATGTAAAATGTCTGTGGAGGTTGCACATTCCCTCTGTTCTCAACTCTTTTTGAGAGTTGCTATCTACCTTTTCTTCTGTCACTCTGACTCATTTGATAATACTAGATTGTCCAAGATAGCATGTGATATGCAGTATAACTGACTAGATTTAGAGTTAGATCTGGATTCTGGAACTTGTGGAAGTTCTGCATTTGACTTCATACTAATTTGACTCCATACTAATTTGACTTCATACTAATTTTCAAAATCAAAGGCACAATGACAGGTTTGCACAGTACACCTAACAGTTGTATAGGCTATGAAATGGGCAAGAAACTTCACCTTCGGGCACTCACTAAAAAGAGGCTCCATGGGAAATTGACTCCACAACAAAGAACATTCCTTCTAATAGGTATATGCGACGTGGTTGACTGACAATACGTTGTATGGTTATGAGGAGTTCCCGCTGAAACAATGTCATTCTTTGTATTAATAGTAGCACTGCAAGTCTTTACACAATAAACCCAATGAATATTTTACACACGCCGAGATCTGACTCTCTATTTGTTGCCGTCGTAGATGAAAGATTGGCCATAGTCCAGCCCTTATATATAAAAAAAAAAAAAAAAAAAAAAAAAAGTACATTCCTTCTAATAGGTATATGCGACGTGGTTGACTGACAATACTTTATTGTGGCATAGTATTTCTTATGGATCCACATGCATACCTAAACGTTGGTAGCATCATGGAGCCTTTCTTAACCCTTTACCCAACAAAACGGCCAAAAACGCCCAAATAAAGATTCAACAGCCTAAAATATCTTCGGTCTGTCTCCATAACACCATACAAATATGGATATCATTGGAACCGATTCATTGACCACATTGTGATGGTTATTCCCTGTGCAATGCATTCTCTTATATATGCGAGTCGACCATAGGTCGCCTCGCATATATAAGAGAATGCATTGGCCTAAAAAAATTCTTTTTTAACACTTTTTATAATATTTTTCTACATTCTTTGACAATTTTATCATTTTTAATGTGTTAAGCCAATGCATTCTCTTATATATGCGAGCTGACCTATGGTCGACTCACATATATAAGAGAATGCATTGGCACAGGGCCGTTCTGTTGGGTAAAGGGTTAAGTTTCACTTCAAAAAATTCTTTATGAACTATATCATCGTATTTAATAAGATGTCTTGTGATGAATGACAAGGGGTAACCACATTTCAATAGTCTGTTAACAAAGAGTTCCATATAAAAATCATAGTCTGAAATGTCAGTGCTATGTCTAAAATATCTGTGGCACTGGAGCCACGATACATACTCTGTTTTTCTGCATCTTCTGGTTCCTGTGACATGAAGTAATTTGCCATTGTTTTATTTCTGTCAACTGATATCATTGTCCTTATCGTCAAATCGTTACATATCACAACTCAAAATTTGAAATAATATGATAATATGCAAGGCATATAGAACGTCCCCGTCATAATAGTAAGAATTATATTTTTATTGAATACGGGTGCTTTACATAATCATTATGATATAGTTAAACATTTATAAATGAACACCATTGATATGAAGTGGGAAGTAGTAGGCCTAAACATAAACATCGTATTGACTGCTGACTTCAGAAAAAATCAACACTTCGCTGCATTTACATGTAAAACATTACGTGATATTATAATTAACTCAGATTACATGTGTATGAACACGGATTAAATACATCAATCAATATATGGCTAGTCTATATGAGGTGAAATCAGTTGTCCGCGAAGACGACATGACACGTTCAGTCATGTCTGAATTCTGGCCCGCAGAGACAAATGCCGCTTTGACGTCATTTCGCCGTAACTGCCTTCATTTTGTTAACAAATGAAACTGATCTAATATGAACCTATATAGGACATATTCATAACAACTTACTGTTTATAAATAAATACATCAGTTGTCCATTGCCACATATCAGAAGTTGTGAAGTAGAAAATTCGTTTCATATCTGATTCCGCGATTTTGTGAAACCACTGCTGGAAGTCACGTGATTTTGTCACGAAAATGTTGTGTGAATAAAAATTTCTCCTTCACGGCATACTGTAATTTATGTGTGACGTCACAAGTACGCGCGCCCCGCCTGTTACCTATACACGACCCGAGCTCGGGCGCGCCCAGCGGGGTGGTTATAATCAATATTAATTGATAGAAGTGTTTCTGGACAGGGGTTTTAAGTGGATATTTATTGTTTTATATCCACGGACAGGTTTCTTCGATTCATAACTGTTATTTTAAAATCAGGAAGCTATTTAAATACCTTCTTAACAGAAAACAAATAAAATACTAACACAGCAAATTTCAGCTGTCACACCACTTATATTGACACTTGATTTCCAAGATTTTTCTCGTGATATTGGCACCATTTGAGTCACAAGAAGTAATGGCACCATCTGTGTTATCACCAATATATCCACAGTTTGGGTGTATGAATAAGCAACATCTTTCTATTTTGATTAATCTTCTGTATTTCAGCTTCATGTGTGTGACTCACATTTTTTGGCGATCATTACATTGTTTCTCTCCCATTTCAGTGATGCAAATAATGATGTACGTTCTACATCTTGTAGAAATGTTTTACAAAATCTGTCAAGAGATGAATTTTGATGAACGTGTATTTCATGAAAATTTGACATGGTTATTCTACATTGTCTCGATACTTTCCATAATTGTTTGTTGCTTGTCCTCCAGTCCTGTTTTTGGTGTTATTGGACTTTGTTTATTATTTTGGCCAAATAGCAAATAGAGGACGTCACAGGCCTCATTTCCACATATGTCAACGGATTTTAAAGATTTTTGGTATGAGTTCACATGACCAGTATCAAGAACGAGTACGCAAACCAGGTCCGGTCAGATATTTTCAGCAGAGTTATTGGACTTGGACGACGTCACATGGCTAATTTCCACAAATGCCAGTCCTAAAATGAGTTTTTGACAAAATCCTACCTCTTGTTGAGAATGCACTTCCCCAACTGCACATTTCGGCGGAGAACACAAACATTGAGAATGCACTTCCCCAACTGCACATTTCGGCGGAGAACGTAAACATTGAGAATACACTTCCCCAACTGCACATTTCGGTGGGGGATACTGCAACTGCTTGTTTTTCTTACATACATGTACATGTAACAATTGTCCTTTTTGTTTTGTTTTTGTAATAAATGTTTGTTTATGCTATAGCAGAAACCAAAATTCATTGCTATTGCTGAATAAAAACTTGAAACTCGTAAACAACTGGCTGTGGCACAAATGACATCAATTTTAGGATTTTTAGTTCATTCTGATCCTGTCTCAAATTTATTATTCGGTCAGATGCCGACATTAGTTCTGATACACATGATGTCTCGTCCTCTTCACAATATCCAACATTAATGTTAGAATCTGAAGTTTTGGTGTTGTTCGTACCAAGTCAAGTAACAACGCATTTCCGCCAATAATAAGATTGGATAATGTAATAAATATTATTAACTTATGTACAAATACAGGTGTGGATTTCATGTTGGAACATGTAATTTACTTGAAATAAACTGTGTAAGCCAGGTTTTCCCCAAAATCTTTCAATAATTTATGATAGTCTTCAAAATTGTTCAGGGGACAAAAACACTCACCTGGTATGAATCTGTTCAGGGGGAGATGAAAAGACTCATGTGATGTGGACAGGGTTCGCGCTGGCCCAAAATTCACAGGTGCCAACACTGTTGCCAATTGCATTATTTTTAGAGCCACTTTATACTTTGTTGCCACTTTTTTCCGATCAATATTTTTTGGTGCCACTTTTGAATTTGGTTTTCCAAAAAACAAAAACAAGCAAATTACCTATTATATGTTTGGCTAATGTTTGTCAAATGGGAGTCATTAGCCATACTCAGTGTTATAATCGAGTAGAAATTCGAAACCCATTCACACCAGCAATATAATAAGTCGATCTGACATAAGCCGCGAATCTATTATACGCTTTCAATTAGGACCCAATTAGCTATTTCGCGACCGGATATCAATGTGTGTTTTGTTTCCGACCGATTGACTACAAGCTTTATTACATGCCCGATGGCTATCAATTGCCAAAAGACAAAAAGCTAGGTGCCAATTTTTGTAGCCAATCGGGATTTTTTTGGAGCCATTTCATTGTTTTTATAGCAATTTGCTAAATTGGCCATAGGCAGCGCGAACCCTGGATGTGGATCCACATACATACCTAAACGTTGGTAGCATCATGGAGCCTTTCTTGATACCAGTTTGTGTATATAGCTTGTAGACTGGAGGATCTTTTATGCAAATGATATATCTTTTCTGACGTTGCCAAATATCCTGTGCCCGCTCTTTGTCTAACAAATAGACTCCAAGAGTATCCTTCCCGGCATCTCCAGCATACACTGCCAGCAACTGTTCGAGTAACTGTGTGGTTTCAGTAACACCACGTGTACAGCGCCTGCAGTGACGAGCCATTTCACTCTTGGTTATCTGCTGGTTGAGTAACTGTGTGGTTTCAGTAACACCACGTGTACGACGCCTGCAGTGACGAGCCATTTCACTCTTGGTTATCTGCTGGTTGAGTAACTGTGTGGTTTCAGTAACACCACGTGTACGACGCCTGCAGTGACGAGCCATTTCACTCTTGGTTATCTGCTGGTTGAGTAACTGTGTGGTTTCAGTAACACCACGTGTACGACGCCTGCAGTGATGAGCCATTTCACTCTTGGTTATCTGCTGGTTGAGTAACTGTGTGGTTTCAGTAACACCACGTGTACGACGCCTGCAGTGATGAGCCATTTCACTCTTGGTTATCTGCTGGTTGAGTAACTGTGTGGTTTCAGTAACACCACGTGTACGACGCCTGCAGTGATGAGCCATTTCACTCTTGGTTATCTGCTGGTTGAGTAACTGTGTGGTTTCAGTAACACCACGTGTACGACGCCTGCAGTGACGAGCCATTTCACTCTTGGTTATCTGCTGGTTGAGTAACTGTGTGGTTTCAGTAACACCACGTGTACGACGCCTGCAGTGATGAGCCATTTCACTCTTGGTTATCTGCTGGTTGAGTAACTGTGTGGTTTCAGTAACACCACGTGTACGACGCCTGCAGTGACGAGCCATTTCACTCTTGGTTATCTGCTGGTTGAGTAACTGTGTGGTTTCAGTAACACCACGTGTACGACGCCTGCAGTGACGAGCCATTTCACTCTTGGTTATCTGCTGGTTGAGTAACTGTGTGGTTTCAGTAACACCACGTGTACGACGCCTGCAGTGATGAGCCATTTCACTCTTGGTTATCTGCTGGTTGAGTAACTGTGTGGTTTCAGTAACACCACGTGTACGACGCCTGCAGTGATGAGCCATTTCACTCTTGGTTATCTGCTGGTTGAGTAACTGTGTGGTTTCAGTAACACCACGTGTACGACGCCTGCAGTGATGAGCCATTTCACTCTTGGTTATCTGCTGGTTGAGTAACTGTGTGGTTTCAGTAACACCACGTGTACGACGCCTGCAGTGACGAGCCATTTCACTCTTGGTTATCTGCTGGTTGAGTAACTGTGTGGTTTCAGTAACACCACGTGTACGACGCCTGCAGTGACGAGCCATTTCACTCTTTGTTATCTGCTGGTCGAGTAACTGTGTGGTTTCAGTAACACCATGTGAACGACGCCTGCAGTGATGAGCCATTTCACTCTTGGTTATCTGCTGGTTGAGTAACTGTGTGGTTTCAGTAACACCATGTGAACGACGCCTGCAGTGATGAGCCATCTCACTCTTGGTTATCTGCTGGTTGAGTAACTGTGTGGTTTCAGTAACACCACGTGTACGACGCCTGCAGTGATGAGCCATTTCACTCTTGGTTATCTGCTGGTTGAGTAACTGTGTGGTTTCAGTAACACCATGTGAACGACGCCTGCAGTGATGAGCCATTTCACTCTTGGTTATCTGCTGGTTGAGTAACTGTGTGGTTTCAGTAACACCACGTGTACGACGCCTGCAGTGATGAGCCATTTCACTCTTGGTTATCTGCTGGTTGAGTAACTGTGTGGTTTCAGTAACACCACGTGTACGATGCCTGCAGTGACGAGCCATCTCACTCTTGGTTATCTGCTGGTTGAGTAACTGTGTGGTTTCAGTAACACCACGTGTACGACGCCTGCAGTGATGAGCCATTTCACTCTTGGTTATCTGCTGGTTGAGTAACTGTGTGGTTTCAGTAACACCACGTGTTATTGATGAGCCATCTCACTCTTTGTTATCTGCTGGTTGAGTAACTGTGTGGTTTCAGTAACACCACGTGTACGACGCCTGCAGTGACGAGCCATTTCACTCTTGGTTATCTGCTGTTCGAGTAACTGTGTGGTTTCAGTAACACCACGTGTACGACGCCTGCAGTGACGAGCCATTTCACTCTTGGTTATCTGCTGGTTGAGTAACTGTGTGGTTTCAGTAACACCACGTGTACGACGCCTGCAGTGACGAGCCATTTCACTCTTGGTTATCTGCTGTTCGAGTAACTGTGTGGTTTCAGTAACACCACGTGTACGACGCCTGCAGTGACGAGCCATTTCACTCTTGGTTATCTGCTGGTTGAGTAACTGTGTGGTTTCAGTAACACCACGTGTACGACGCCTGCAGTGACGAGCCATTTCACTCTTGGTTATCTGCTGGTTGAGTAACTGTGTGGTTTCAGTAACACCACGTGTACGACGCCGGCAGTGATGAGCCATTTCACTCTTGGTTATCTGCTGGTTGAGTAACTGTGTGGTTTCAGTAACACCACGTGTACGACGCCTGCAGTGACGAGCCATCTCACTCTTGGTTATCTGCTGGTTGAGTAACTGTGTGGTTTCAGTAACACCACGTGTACGACGCCTGCAGTGACGAGCCATTTCACTCTTGGTTATCTGCTGGTTGAGTAACTGTGTGGTTTCAGTAACACCACGTGTACGACGCCTGCAGTGACGAGCCATTTCACTCTTGGTTATCTGCTGGTTGAGTAACTGTGTGGTTTCAGTAACACCACGTGTACGACGCCTGCAGTGACGAGCCATCTCACTCTTGGTTATCTGCTGGTTGAGTAACTGTGTGGTTTCAGTAACACCACGTGTACGACGCCTGCAGTGACGAGCCATTTCACTCTTGGTTATCTGCTGGTTGAGTAACTGTGTGGTTTCAGTAACACCACGTGTACGACGCCTGCAGTGATGAGCCATCTCACTCTTGGTTATCTGCTGGTTGAGTAACTGTGTGGTTTCAGTAACACCACGTGTACGACGCCTGCAGTGACGAGCCATCTCACTCTTTGTTATCTGCTGGTTGAGTAACTGTGTGGTTTCAGTAACACCACGTGTACGACGCCTGCAGTGACGAGCCATCTCACTCTTGGTTATCTGCTGGTTGAGTAACTGTGTGGTTTCAGTAACACCACGTGTACGACGCCTGCAGTGACGAGCCATCTCACTCTTGGTTATCTGCTGGTTGAGTAACTGTGTGGTTTCAGTAACACCACGTGTACGACGCCTGCAGTGACGAGCCATTTCACTCTTGGTTATCTGCTGGTTGAGTAACTGTGTGGTTTCAGTAACACCACGTGTACGACGCCTGCAGTGATGAGCCATTTCACTCTTGGTTATCTGCTGGTTGAGTAACTGTGTGGTTTCAGTAACACCACGTGTACGACGCCTGCAGTGACGAGCCATTTCACTCTTGGTTATCTGCTGGTTGAGTAACTGTGTGGTTTCATTAACACCACGTGTACGACGCCTGCAGTGACGAGCCATTTCACTCTTGGTTATCTGCTGGTTGAGTAACTGTGTGGTTTCAGTAACACCATGTGAATGACGCCTGCAGTGACGAGCCATTTCACTCTTGGTTATCTGCTGGTCGAGTAACTGTGTGGTCTCAGTAACACCACGTGTACGACGCCTGCAGTGACGAGCCATCTCACTCTTGGTTATCTGCTGGTTGAGTAACTGTGTGGTTTCAGTAACACCATGTGTACGACGCCTGCAGTGATGAGCCATTTCACTCTTGGTTATCTGCTGGTTGAGTAACTGTGTGGTTTCAGTAACACCACGTGTACGACGCCTGCAGTGACGAGCCATCTCACTCTTGGTTATCTGCTGGTTGAGTAACTGTGTGGTTTCAGTAACACCATGTGTACGACGCCTGCAGTGACGAGCCATTTCACTCTTGGTTATCTGCTGGTTGAGTAACTGTGTGGTTTCAGTAACACCACGTGTACGATGCCTGCAGTGATGAGCCATTTCACTCTTGGTTATCTGCTGGTTGAGTAACTGTGTGGTTTCAGTAACACCACGTGTACGACGCCTGCAGTGACGAGCCATCTCACTCTTTGTTATCTGCTGGTTGAGTAACTGTGTGGTTTCAGTAACACCACGTGTACGATGCCTGCAGTGATGAGCCATTTCACTCTTGGTTATCTGCTGGTTGAGTAACTGTGTGGTTTCAGTAACACCACGTGTACGATGCCTGCAGTGATGAGCCATTTCACTCTTGGTTATCTGCTGGTTGAGTAACTGTGTGGTTTCAGTAACACCACGTGTACGATGCCTGCAGTGACGAGCCATTTCACTCTTGGTTATCTGCTGGTTGAGTAACTGTGTGGTTTCAGTAACACCACGTGTACGATGCCTGCAGTGACGAGCCATTTCACTCTTGGTTATCTGCTGGTTGAGTAACTGTGTGGTTTCAGTAACACCACGTGTACGATGCCTGCAGTGATGAGCCATTTCACTCTTGGTTATCTGCTGGTTGAGTAACTGTGTGGTTTCAGTAACACCACGTGTACGACGCCTGCAGTGACGAGCCATCTCACTCTTTGTTATCTGCTGGTTGAGTAACTGTGTGGTTTCAGTAACACCACGTGTACGATGCCTGCAGTGATGAGCCATTTCACTCTTGGTTATCTGCTGGTTGAGTAACTGTGTGGTTTCAGTAACACCACGTGTACGATGCCTGCAGTGATGAGCCATTTCACTCTTGGTTATCTGCTGGTTGAGTAACTGTGTGGTTTCAGTAACACCACGTGTACGATGCCTGCAGTGACGAGCCATTTCACTCTTGGTTATCTGCTGGTTGAGTAACTGTGTGGTTTCAGTAACACCACGTGTACGATGCCTGCAGTGACGAGCCATTTCACTCTTGGTTATCTGCTGGTTGAGTAACTGTGTGGTTTCAGTAACACCACGTGTACGATGCCTGCAGTGACGAGCCATTTCACTCTTGGTTATCTGCTGGTTGAGTAACTGTGTGGTTTCAGTAACACCACGTGTACGATGCCTGCAGTGACGAGCCATTTCACTCTTGGTTATCTGCTGGTTGAGTAACTGTGTGGTTTCAGTAACACCACGTGTACGATGCCTGCAGTGACGAGCCATTTCACTCTTGGTTATCTGCTGGTTGAGTAACTGTGTGGTTTCAGTAACACCACGTGTACGACGCCTGCAGTGACGAGCCATTTCACTCTTGGTTATCTGCTGGTTGAGTAACTGTGTGGTTTCAGTAACACCACGTGTACGACGCCTGCAGTGACGAGCCATCTCACTCTTTGTTGACAGCTTCCACAGAAGGATCAGTAACACCGGCAGCTATCAACTCTGATCTTTTTGCCTCTCGGAGAAGATTGAGATCCTCTTCACTCCACTCAAAGATAGCTGCTGATAGACCCGACATGAATGGGCCATACCCTGTGCCAATGCATTCTCTTATATATGCGAGTCGACCATAGGTCGCCTCGCATATATAAGAGAATGCATTGGCCTAACAATTTTTTATCATTTTATTTTAATAAATGTTTCTTACAATTTTTAGAACATAAAATAAAAAACATCCATTACCCTGCAGGGAGCCCCACACATATATAGAAGCATATAGAAGAGTGTTGTCTGCTCATGTTTGTCTGGGGCTCTGTATGGGTGAAATCATACAATGGGGTGTGATTTGGTTGTGCATGCAGATGCCAAGCACCGCATGAAATGCCAGATGTCCAGCCTAACTATGAGTGCTGGCCATTCCTTAAACATTTGAGTGCCAGGGGCCGATTTCATCGGCCCTAAACCTACACAATAAGTCTGTTAAAGAATATAAGAATAAATTATTAAAATTGTAAAAAATTGTAAAAAAAAATAAAAAAAAATTGTTAGGCCAATGCATTCTCTTATATATGCGAGGCGACCTATGGTCGACTCGCATATATAAGAGAATGCATTGGCACAGGGTATATGGGTTGATACAAAAATCGACCTGGCACTCAAAGGGTTAAACATTTGCCTGATGTGAGAGCCACCACAACAGTCACGATCTGTGTAAAGCAGGTCAGGAGGAGGGACATCTGCATCTTTGTAACGCTTCACAATCCCCTGTACCATGTGACTGAGTGAATATCCCTCGCTGGCATCACACTGACCAGGATTTCTCTAATGCTTCACAATCCCCTGTACCATGTGACTGAGTGAATATCCCTCGCTGGCATCACACTGACCAGGATTTCTCTAATGCTTCACAATCCCCTGTACCATGTGACTGAGTGAATATCCCTCGCTGGCATCACACTGACCAGGATTTCTCTAATGCTTCACAATCCCCTGTACCATGTGACTGAGTGAATATCCCTCGCTGGCATCACACTGACCAGGATTTCTCATTGTTCGTTGCCAACATTCGTACACCACTGAGCTGTCTTTGCTGCCTTCCCGGTCAACACAGCGAGGCGAGTTCGCGGCTGGCTGGTGGTCTGTTATGAGTTTCCACACAGCAGTGGCTTGGCCGACTTGAGCGATGTGCAATTGTTGGATTGTACACTGTTTGAATCTCGCGCAAAGTTGTGACCCTTGAGCAAGGTCGCTCGTACTGTGTCTGCTTTGCACCACCCATGCATTACAAGGGTACCTGATAATGAGCAGTGAAAGATCTTGTCAGTATGCTAGCCATATGGTATCCTCGCATACTCCCGGCTGTACCTCCCCCTGTCCCCGGGGAGCAGTAGATGGTTACTGAATGTTCAGGCTCATCAGGGTAATAATTGTAAAAACTTTGAGCGCTTTGGGCCTCATGGGAAAGGCGCTTTACAAATGCTATACATTATTATTAACTTCTTTGAATTTAAATATTGAGGAGGTCTTTTGGGGTTTGAAATTACAAATACAATGTACAACAAGAAATGTCACTTGGAAGTGACTATGTCCCCGTAATGAAGCAACTCGTGAGTGAATTTATACTCTGTTTACAAACCAACCTAATTCCAGGTGGTTTGGCGCTGCGGCAGGGAAATACATGTCTGACATTATCAACTGGAAATTTTAGAAGGAATATGTGTGCAAATTATTCTGATAGTTTGATTTCTAACCTGTATTTAATACTGAGAAATTTGATGTTTTAGATCACAGTCGAATATATTCCAAATATATTTGGGGGGAGCAGTGGTTTCTATATGAAGTGTAGTAATTTTCCTATTAAATTAACCCTCTGATTTCTTCCACCAATAAACTGAGTGTGTCTTGGTCAATTCTAAGTATGGTATGCTTGCCCAAATATTGAGTTCTGATAGTAATAGAATGTAGTGGTCATTGGTACTTATGGTATATATTAAAGGGAGACTACCTAAATCCAGCCATTGTGATAAGCCATCTCCCTGGGGGGGGGGGGTGGGTTAATGCAAAATTTGCAGGAAGGTATGCCAGTGTGGGCAGGTGGCCCGAGGGGCAAAAAAACACATTTTTTACAACCTCATTCAAATTTTTTTACTAAAGACCTTTTGTGCCATATTTGACAATTGTAACAGTTTAAAACATATTATAAGAATTTATAACTGGAAAACACCTTATTAAAAGATAAAGTCTTTGAAGACGATTAATTTTATTGCTGATAGTTCAAATATCACTGAATAATTTCAGTACCGTAAATTCAATAATTTTAGTTATCAGTAATTTTCTGATACCGATAGGTAAATACCGAGTACCTCCCAAGGCTCGCTAAATCCTGTGAATGCATGTTTACAGTAAAAATCAAACTCTTCCGAGTATATTTGCTTTTAATATACTTCATTGCAAGATAGGAGCTCAATTTGATTCCAACCACATGTGTCCACCCATGTGAAATGGAGATGAAACTCACCTTTTTAGTAGAATCTATCTTCAAAACACACCCAAATGTGCTTGTGATAGATGCCATGATTTCATCAATCCTCTCCATCACATCCTGGCAGCAGACTTGTGTCAGCCATTGATACGTTGGAATTGACCTCATGGCAGGAGGATCATGATATTCTGGTACCTGTATTGTTCCAGCCCACATTGTGTCTTTGAAGGCAAAGGTGTCTGTTAGGAACTGTATCGAGTTACGATAATGTTTTTCACCATGTAGTTCTGTCAGCTTCTTTTGAAGTTGCCCAAACCCCTATGTCTCAGCAAGCTAACCACCTTCATAACACTGGCATATCAATGGCTTAAGCATTTATCATCGTTCTGTTATCCATTACCCTACAGGGAGCCCCACACATATATAGAAGCATATAGAAGTGTAGAGTGTCGTCTGCTCATGTTTGTCTAGGGCTCTGTATGGGTGAAATCATCGTTCTGTTATCTCAGTATGAGCTTATTTTCACTGATAGATGGTGACTGCGTGAGTGTCAGTTCATGCATGGCTTGAACAACTAACAGGGGTGTCAGTCATTTCCTCCAGGAAGTGTGTGTTGCAGAGCACTTCACGAAACTTTATCCTATCTATGTTGAAGGTCCGTTTAGGTTTGCTGATATTGGATTCATCAGAGTTGTATCTTCATTTTATGACCACCTGTTAAAATGAACACCATCGCTGAGAAAAATGTCTCACCGCACACTCTAGTCTAGTCTGGTTCCTTAAGAGACACCCAGCTCGATCCACCAAGGAGACCTGGAGCATATTGTTTATGAGAGCTATTCTACCAATCATAGCCTCCAAAGTCAATCCAGGGGATTTAAATCTTGCATGTTGCTTGAATAATCAGTTGAAAGCAGCAAAAGAAACTGCTAACCTCGGTTTTTCTTCTCATACAGCCTGGTGACTTCGGGTAGCAAACCACATGGCGTTTAAGGTATTATCAATTCTATCATAAGTTCTAGGCTCTATAATAATTCCATAGATGTACTTCTCACAATAATCTGTATGTGTCTTAAGTCATTGTAACGATGGCCATTCTATGGCAAATTTGTCAATTCAAAGATGCAAATAATTAAGCAGTATTGGCTTTTCACCATGATGTGGCTTGAAAACATTGAATAACCCTATTGCTTTCTGCTCACATTTGCTGAGTGGTAACGTGTCTCGCACAGCATTTACATATGGTATTAAAACTTCATTGAAGAATTCTATCATTGAATCTTCATTGCTCCAATGTACACGGAACAATTTGAAGCGAAATGGTCCATGTATTCTAAACCAATAATTATAAAAACGAACGGGCAGGTAACCAGAAAGCTATTATTGTATCGACAAATTGAATTTGTTGAGTTGGATGAAACTCGAAATTCAGAGATACTCCCTTAGACATCCGGTGCCTACGCAGTAGGAAATAAAACTGAGGCATTCCAATCGAGTGCAGACAGTTATAAAGGGAGCGTGACTAATCAGGCAAGCATACGTCGGGAGACGACCAACAAGTTAACCCCTTTCCTACTGTGGTTTTACAAAGCAGGAAATAGAATCATATAGTTCAGTGTTCAGGCTTACTTTAGCGGAAAACTGTATTATACTTATAAAAATAACGCTCGGGCTATGAGTTTATCAATCTCTTCATAAATTGTACCTGAGATAAATACCACTTTAACATTTGGCTTATCCAAACTTGGCATGTTTTAACCCTTTCAGTGCCAGGTCCGATTTTTGTATCAACCCATATACCCTGTGCCAATGTGCATTCTCTTATATATGTGAGTCGACCATAGGTCGCCTCGCATATATAAGAGAATGCATTGGCCTAACAATTTTTCATCATTTGTTATTATATTTTACAATTTTGATAATTTTTTCTTTAACAGGCTTATTTTGTAGGTTTAGTGCCAGGGAATCTTACGTTTTTCATGGGCATCAAAATTATTACTATGAATACTTGGTGATAGTTTTGAGTTATAACATGCCCCTAAGGTTTTATCCAGTTTGTTTTTAAATTCGCTATAGCATGCTTAAGCATACCCAAACAAAAATTCAACCCAAAAAAAATAACAAATTTTTTGTTTTTATTTTTTAGGGCTGATTTTACAGACTGTAAATTAGGGCCGATGAGATCGGCCCCTGGCACTGAAAGGGTTAATTGTTATGCCTGTTGCTTCACTACATCTTCGAACATAATGTACAATGAAAGTATCAAGGATACTGTAGCTCAACTTGGAGAGTGATAATGTCATACATTAGTCAATTTATACTCAAATTTGATAGCTTCCACCTAGAGGTAACCCTAAAGATGCCTAATCATTTTCAAAAGATTCTCCGATAAATGAGACCTGCAATTACTTAGGGCATTACTGTATGTATCAAGAATAGCTAAATAATTAATAATTTCACACAACAGCCCATCACCAAATAGCTTATTTTCTTGGCTTTATTTATGTCGGTCACCCTTTATAGAGCCCCACAGACTGGAGCAGACGACACTCTGCTGTGCATGCTTCCTTCTGTGTGGGGCTCCCTGTGGGATAAAACTTTAACATTGTTTTTTGAAGTGGATGCTTTACATTACTGATCAAGCCTTCAAACAGCTTATTTTCTTGGCTTTATTTATGTCGGTCACCCTTTATAGAGCCCCACAGACTGGAGCAGACGACACTCTGCTGTGCATGCTTCCTTCTGTGTGGGGCTCCCTGTGGGATAAAACTTTAACATTGTTTTTTGAGCTTATTTTCTTGGCTCTGGGAGACAAAGCTTCATCTGTGTCATAATGTTAATATACTACCCATGTAGTCAACGATGGGGCAAACAAAAATAAGTTTCATGATGAATAGATCTTCTGTATTCTCTATTTCTTGGTTTATTCTGTTTTTCAGTATTGCATGATAACCGATACTGCTCATCTGCAGGGGCGCCGGAAGAGGGGGGGGCAGAGGGGGGGCAGCTGACCCCCTGCCCTTGACCAAGGGGGGCGAGCGGGGGCAGGACTTGCCCTTTTTCTGGAGACAGAAAATGCTTTTTGTGTGTTTAATCTCGTGTTTTTATAGCAAAATGTGACTTTTTTGGTCCAAATACCACCAATTTCACAAGGAATATAATTTGTTTGTCAATTTTATCACAAAACAGCCATAAAAACCATTAAAATAGGGATTTTTGCCACAATGAATTTATGGTTATTTTCCCGAGTTTGCAGAGAAAATGCCCTTTTTTGCAGAAAAGTGCCCTTTTTGTAGGCTCTGCCCCCCCTGCCCTTGGATGCTTCCGGCGCCCCTGCTCATCTGGTGCTTCACCTGTAAGAGTAAAGAAAGTAATTTCAACTAAATGTTCTGCAAGATATATTTCTTACTTGAGCTTCCTGTATTGATACAAGGGACAAGGTCTTGAGTGGCCCTGGGAATGCAACACAACCATTAACATTAGCCAATTAGGTATGGAGAGATAACATATAATTTTGTTTTTTGTTTTGTTTGACAGGCATTTTTTTCTAATCAGTGCATATAAAACGTGTATATATTGTCCAATAAACCATTGATATATTCAACAATTTTGTATCGACGGTCAACATATTGTTATTCATGCCTATGATTCATCTGATATTGAAAACAAAATGAACTGACCAACCCAATTCTAGTGACCATAGACTTAAACAATTTGACATACAATACATCAATTAACTAAAAGAATGTATAGGCACCTGATTTTCTTTAATTCTACATTTTCTAGAGTCTGATTGGAAACTGCTTTCGTCAAGCAATTACTTTCTTATCCTTGGTACTGTATCTTTCGAAGATATGTTTTTTCATTTTGTGCAATGATCCATCAAAATTTATTTCTGGTTCTGGTCCTTCAACCGAGTGCACAAGTCCTCGTCATCCGTTGAATAAGGTCGCTGATAAGTTTTGAGTAAGTAATACTGGCGCTCCAACTTTCAACACCAGTACTTTGGGGGCATCCGATGTTAATAGCATAGACTTGGACCCGTTGTCTTCCGATACATATTTCCGCCACCGTCCCTCAATTGTATCTAACTTAATATCATTGTGGAAGGCGACATCCACGCTCCTAGCGAATAGAAATGTTGCCCTCTTCATTTGGTCGTCTGATAAGGGTCTGCTGAGTTGGTCGTCTGATAAGGGTCTGCTGAGTTGGTCGTCTGATAAGGGTCTGCTGAGTTGGTCGTCTGATAAGGGTCTGCTGAGTTGGCCCATCAAAGTGTTTGTGTCTTCGGATGGTGTCCCACGAAGTAACTCGTTAATTCGTGATTTCCAGTTTTGTTAATAACATGTGTCTATATGCATATGATATTAATCCACCTGTTATAATTCATTTCTATGTGGCTGAAGGATGTTGAAAATATCATCCTCAAAACAAAAGTTTCCGCTGTCACCTTTATGGCGGTCGGGTGGCACGCTGTCACCTTTATGGCGGTCGGGTGGCAATTGCCTGAAGTCGCCCGCTGTCACCTTTATGGCGGTCGAGTGGCAATTGCCTGAAGTCGCCGCACACAATCAGCTGCAACCGACCAAAAGCAAGTTGGGATCCTCTGGTTACCCTGCATACAGGTTCCAGTATCCCAAATATTTTCTTCGACAGCATCCCTATCTCGTCTATTATCAGACAGTCTGCTGACAATATCCTATCTTTCACTTCAATATACCGATCTTCGCTGTCGAACAGTTCTTTCAGCTCATCTGCATTGTCTCCCATCACCCAATCCTGCCCAGAAATGTAATGTTCGGCAATATTCACCCAATTCGAGACTTGCGATGCCTGAAGTTGATGCCACATGTCTATCTCCTCAGAGTGCCCTTATTATATGGTACTATTCATTGAAAACAGACATCACCAGGATGTTATACAGTATGTACATGTATATTTTTTTCTTGTATTTAACAATTTTATAATTTCACCCATACAGAGCCCCAGACAAACATGAGCAGACGACACATTTCTATATGCTTCTATGTATGTGTGGGGCTCCCTGCAGGGTAATGGATGTTTTCTATTTTATGTCCTAAAAATTGTAAGAAACATTTATTTAAAAAACATGATAAAAAATTGTTGGGCCAATGCATTCTCTTATATATGCGAGGCGACCTATGGTCGACTCGCATATATAAGAGAATATATTGGCACAGGGTAAAAAAAATCCCGACTTACGACTTGCAGAAATCACCAGGATGTTATACAGTATGTACATGTATATGTAGTCCAGTACCTGTATATCATGTAACATGGACTCGGTTACATGTAGATCATGATAATATTTTATAAAACTTATTACAAAATAATATCTATTATTACTCACATGTAATGATCTATAATGCAGGTTTAGAATGTCAAGTTGTTGGTTGAGAATGTATTTGCTGCACAGACAGAATGATATTCAACTTCCCTTCAGCAGGAAAATCAGATAACTGGACATCAATATAATCAGCCCATCCCTCTTTAAATAGCTGCAAATGTAAACGCAACAAATTTTAATATGGTGAAAATATTTTGTACGACTGAACTTGACAAAATATAACACTTTGCCCCACAACTCCTATAAACAATGATTATGAAATCAGGGTAAATATTGATCTTTGGACCATTCCGTCATTTCCAACTGTCCAATATTCATTTACGCTATTACAAGGTACGGTAGTACATTGTATATTCTTGAGGATATACATGTACATGTATTTTTTATAATTTTGGTAACTGTTAATTCTAAATTATAACACAATGAAGGCCACCTTTGCCATTCAGGGTTCAATTGTGCAAGGTCATCCTGTAATGTGCAAGGTCATCCTGTAATGTGCAAGGTCATCCAGGGTCATCCTGTAATGTGCAAGGTCATCCTGTAATGTGCAAGGTCATCCAGGGTCATCCTGTAATGTGCAAGGTCATCCTGTAATGTGCAAGGTCATCCAGGGTCATCCTGTAATGTGCAAGGTCATCCTGTAATGTGCAAGGTCATCCAGGGTCATCCTGTAATGTGCAAGGTCATCCTGTAATGTGCAAGGTCATCCTGTAATGTGCAAGGTCATCCAGGGTTATCCTGTAATGTGCAGGGTCATCCTGTAATGTGCAAGGTCATCCTGTAATGTGCAAGGTCATCCAGGGTCATCCTGTAATGTGCAAGGTCATCCTGTAAATTTCTTATATACATGTACATTGTAGATGGCTTGTATTTCATATCCACGCAAACGTACAGACTATAATCATATATAAAACTATCTAGAACCTAGTATTTAGGGCATATCACAAACAAGTATTGGTGCAGTTGTGAAACAATCCAGATGAGTTATAAGATCAAAAATATGTAATCTCTCCATACTAATATGAACTGTTCGAGACAAGGCTTAAAATAAGTGGTCTGACACGGACCACTTTTTATAGGTTGTCAGGCTCTGCTTTAAAACTGTCTGACATAATGTCAGGTTGAAAATATCACTGGTAATGTGATTTTTGCAAAATAAATTGAAATAGTGTGCTGTTAAATGAAATTTATTCTATTGGAGAGTAGTTTTTAATTACTTTTTTTTTGGCCAAAATCAGTCTTTTTCAGATATATGATTATTAGAACTCGGATGTCTACAAAATATTGGAATTGGATAACTTATTGAATGAGTGTTTCCTATAACCTTAGAAATGAGCATGAATTTGGCAAACATGTTTGATTTTGTTGCCAAGGTGGGCAGATTAGATTAGCATTATTTATAGTAAAAAAGTGACAATTGAGAAAAGGAATATAATTGGGGGATAATAAATAATTATTAGTTTCACTTGGCACTATTTCGGAGATAAAAAAGACATGTCAGGCCTCATTTTGAAATGTCAGACCATGTCTGTTTGGTGCCTGACAAAATGTCAGACAGTCGGATAAAAATTATTTTAAGGCTTGGTTCGAGAGTAAATAGATCGCCGGAAAGTCTTTTTGTTGATTAACAGTTTTACATATATGTAATGTTTATATGTATGTCTAGTGGTTTAGGGTCATAGTCATTGTTAGAGAAATCATAGTGATGTACGGTTGTATTATCGATGTATATATAGTTTTATATAGGCCCCCACAAATGCATAACATGTGAAATGAATGTAACGTGTGATCCGTGCGTGGGTGGGTGGGTGGGTGGGATCTTGAGAGCAGGTGCTTTATAGACGCGAACTCGGTGTAGTGAAAGTGGATGTGTTCTCAGAGTTTCAATTAGTTATACCATGAGGTCTTTCTGCCGAATTCGTTGCTCATTGGATGAAGCGTTCTGTCGCTCACCAGATCATCGCGATCAGTAACCGTCCCTGCAATAAATCTGCGGAGCCGACGAATGTGTGATGAACCAATAATCAAAATACAGGTATGCATACTTTACGGTAAACCGATAACTACGATAATCCTTCAACGCAGAAGATAATCCTTCAGAGCAGGTGCTTTATAGACGCGAACTCGGTGTAGTGAAAGTGGATGTGTTCTCAGAGTTTCAATTAGTTATACCGTGAGGTCTTTCTGCCGAATTCGTTGCTCATTGGATGAAGCGTTCTGTCGCTCATCCTGCAATTAAAGGAAGCATTCCTCGCACGGCCGATGGTACCATGAAACGAATTTGTGCTAGATCGCATAAAGATGTTTATGCATTGTATGCATAAACTGTATATATGGGCATTTTTAGGATCAAGAATGCTATGGTGTGAACACTGGTGCGAAGAATACAATGAAAGTTCATATTATATAATTATAGAGCACAGTCGGGACATCCTTTGTTTTTACAGCGTACATTTTCTGAGTAATTTCTCAAAATTTCTGGAAGCGCTTCTTCAATGTGTGCCTGCTTTGGTGTTGTCTGCGTCGTTTAGGCTGTTAAGACCCTGGTTATATCATTTAAGCGATCTCTTCAGATGCCTGTCTTGTTGTCTGAAGTGTTGTGGTCTAGGATGACTCTAAATGGGCATTCCAGTTTACCAGGCTGATGACCGGGCACTCGAGGAAAAGAACAGTAGCCGATTTGTTGACCGCCTTGATCTTATCCGCGATCTCATGCATATTTCTGATCTTTCTGTTTATAAGTGCTGCTTCATTACCTCGTAGATAATCTCTTTCCTAGTTTTGCTGTGAAATTGCATGTTGTCGACTGGCGAGTTTCATAAATATCATATGAGAGAAACACTCATTTCATATTCTATTTATCATATGACACCTATAAATTGATTATGATGTCCAAAACGCACACAAATAACTAAATAGCAATATGACATCGGCAGCAAAAGGTTAATGTGACGTCACTTCATTGCACCGGAAGCCCAATTACACCTGGTGAACTGGCAGAAATAATATGCACGCGAAGATAACTTTTTATTGTATTCTTTAACAATGTTATAATTTCACCCATACAGAGCCCCATACAAACATGAGCAGACGACACTCTTCTATATGCTTCTATATATGTGTGGGGCTCCCTGCAGGGTAATGGATGTTTTTTATATAAGATAATGCATTTCCCGTACTGTATCCGGTCTTATATAGGACAGTTATTTCAGGCTTGTCGTTTGTGTGTTTTTCGTTCTGAAGGTATATGCCCTTACTGTCCGTTATAAAAAAAAACGGTCTTTCTTGGACATTTCCATCCCTTTGCTCAACACTTTCTAGCTTTCAAATTTCCTTGGCTAGTTTCTCCATTGACATATAAGAAGTTATGTTGAAGAAAGCCGATTCTGCTTTATATAGGCAACATTTTACTGATGTCACATCACATGTCAATTAAACATAAGACAATAGTTAGTATTAGTCATATCGGTGTGTATATACATTGTCCAATAAACAATTGAGAGTAACCCATTTTTGTATCGGCGGTCAACATATTGTTATTCCTGCCTATGATTTACGTGCATATAAATTGAAAACAATATGAATTGATAAATTGGATTTACCAACCCAATAGTAGTGACCATAGACTTAAACAATTTGACTTACAATACATCAATAAACTAAAATAATGTATAGGCACCTGATTTTCTTTAATTCTATATTTTCTATAGGTTTTGGCTGGTTTTGGTGGTAATTTCCATTTTCTGCTTTGGTCCATTCACATGGTTTTCATGTACAGGCATCATTGTACTCGCGTTTGACATTACATCTTGGCCCAATTTCCCATGGCACCAAACTGAAGAAATAAACATCTGATTGTTTGTAAGTGCCAAAATGAAGCTTGTTTATGTATTCATTGATTATTTCTCGAGTCATATTTCTCTTGCTCCCCTGCCTCTTAAGTTTGTGTGATGTCTATTTCATTGGTATCACTGAAATCAAAAGGTATAACAGGCTTGTTAGGATTCAGAAGAAAATCTCAATAATTTTTTGAAATGTCTGATCATCACTCGATATCTTTGGCATCATTATACCCCCACTTTCGTCACGCTTTCTCCCTCTGTGTGTCCGTCCTTAATAGGACGGTCACAGTCCTTAAACACACAATTATCTGGAGTTTGAGTGTCTCGACTCTCTGTAATAGGTTCCTTCGGCCCTGAAAAGGAAGAGCTTAGTGAGGATATTGTTAAGTGTGGAATTAACCCTTTACCCAACAGAAGTGCCCTGTGCCAATGCATTCTCTTATATATGCGAGTCGACCATAGGTCGCCTCGCATATATAAGAGAATGCATTGGCACAGGGCATAACTGTAACCATCACAATGTGGTCAATGAGCCGGTTCCAATGATATCCATATTTGTATGGTTTTTAGCTCACCTGAGACGAAGTCTCCGGTGGAGCTATAGTCATCACTCCTCGTCCGTCGTCCGTGCGTGCGTCCGTCTGTCCGTCTGTCCGTCCGTCTTCTCCTCTGAAACCATCATACCGAATTGGTTCATATTTGGTGTGGATGTTCCCTAGGTGACTCTCATTCAGATTTGTTCAAATGAGGTCACCAAGTCAAATAGTTTTGATGTCAGGACCATAACTATTTTTCCACATAGTAATTCTTAAAACGACTTCTTTTCTGAAGTTGTCGGGCCGAATGGGTTCATATTTGGTATGAGGGTACCTTGGGTGACTGTGGTTCAGATTTGTTCAAATGAGGTCACTGTGTCGAATGTTGGCGGAGCCAGTGACATAACTAAAAAAAAAAAAAACCCCAAAAAAATATATTCAGATTTAACTCCTTGCTCAATTTAACACACAAAATTTTTTTAATAATTTTTTTTTTATAACATGTTATAAAATTTGAAAAACTCACATAATTATAACATCCTCTGAGTTATGAAACTTCAGTCTTCAATGAAATCACAGAAACTTTCCATTACCCACCCCCCACCCTCACATGACCCAGGACCCCACCCTGCCAACAGCCCCTTCACCCATATCATATCACAACTTACCTCTCTCCAGAAGCAGTTATTATATCTGCCAATATTATATCTACAAGAGGACTCAGCTTCATAGAGACACACAGTCAGGTCATTAATTGAGATCAGAATGACAGATTAGAGATTAGAATGTTATTGGACAGGTTTGTGTAAACACTGCACTAGCAATGGTGCTTGTTGTTATTATCAAATTAAAACAAAATTATTTTCTCAAGCCTGAATTTAGTGTGTCTGACATTTGCAGAATGAGGTCCCCAGGGGGTGATTTAGTGTTGCTACCCTGTACAGCAGGCTAGAATCACCAACTTCAACAGTAGAACTTCAATCTGTTTCTAGGTTTCCCATGGCAGTTGAGGCCTAATCAGACTGAGTGTGAATTCAGTGATGCTAGCCTGCCTTGCGGAATAGTGTCATTCAATTCACCTTTTGGGGACCTCATTCTGCAAATGTCAGACACTAAATTCAGGCTTGGCTGTTTCATATTATTTTCTTAACCACCACTTATCCAGGTGTCCAGGTGAAGAAAAATTGGGGGGTATATTGGATTGAATTTGTCTTCTGTCTGTCAGGCAGTCCTTCTATCCATCTATCTGTTGGGATGTCTATCCATCTGTCTTTCAACAATTGTTTTCTTCTCCATATTAAAGACCAAATGTGTTTATATATTTTGGTGTGCATGTTCCCTAGGTGACTCACAATCAGATTTGTTCAAATAAGTTCATCAGATCAAATACATGTAGGTGCAAAGCCAGGACCATAATTGTTTCCCGCCATAGTAATTTTTAAAACAATTTCTTCTCAAGAACCATTGGGCCTATATAGCTTATATTTGGTATGGAGGGGCCTTGGGTGACCGGGGTTCAGATTTGTTCAAATGGGGTCATTTTTAGGAAAAGAGGCCCCCAGAGGGTGAGGTGAATTCAGTGATGCTAGCCCACCTTGCGGAATAGTGTCATTAAATTCGCCGTTTGGGGACCTCATTCTGCAAAGGTCAGACACACTTAATACAGGCTTGCTGTTCCAAAATTATTTTCTTAACCACCACTTATCCAGGTGAAATCATACCCTTATTTTTCAAAGAAAAATGGGGGGGGGGGTATATTGAATATTGGGGGGTATATATTGATATTACTAGATAAATGGATCTCATAGATGGGGATTCACATTTGTTCTAATAGGGGCAGAGATAAGAGATTTAACTCTCCTCTATGCTGTTTGGTACTGGTATAATAATATTGATTTCCAGGCAGCCTGGGTGGGGGCAACATTTGAGGCAATGGGTAGTGAGTGTGGAGGGGGTGGAGTTTTAGCCCCCTACTTTAATCAAAATTTAAACAGTTGAAAATTTCATGCCTGATACAACATTAGTTGTAGATTAGATGTTCACACCAAAAAATTTCATGCCTGATACAACATTAGTTGTAGATTTTCCAATATTATTTTCTTAACCACCACATGACCTTATTTTTCAAAGAAAATTTGGGGGGGGGGGTATATAGGATATTGGGGGGGGTATATTGATATTACTAGATGAATTGATCTCATAGTTGGGGATTTACATTTGGCAATGGGGAGGGAGTGTAGAGGGGGTGGAGTTTTGACCCCCTACCTTGATAAAAATAAAAACAGTTGAAAATTTCATGCCTGATACAACATTAGTTGTAGATTAGATGTTCACACTAAAAATCGGTTGGAACTGTTTTCATAGTTTGGTTTAATTCTCCAACATGTATGTTTTTAAATCACCAGTCCATATATGTTCCTACTTCAGGTTAAACTGTTGGACAGAATTGGCCACAAATTTTAACTTTATGGGGTTGTCAGGTTGGTAATTTTCAAATGAGGTCACCTGGTCAAATAGGGGCCAAGCGAAGGACAGTTTTCCTCTTAATATGCTTCCTTCACAAGGACCATCAGGTCTATTTTACTGATATTTAGTATGAAGGGTTCTTTGGTGTATGGGATTCAAATTTATTCAGATGGGGTCACCAGGTTAAATAGGGTGGGACCAGGGACATAACTGTATGTTTCTATAGTAATACTTAAAATGTCTTCTCAAGATAGGTTGGACTATTTAGCTTACATATAGTATGGAGGATCCTTTAGTGTCTGAGATTCAGATTTGTTAACATGAGGTCAACCTGTTAAGAAATGACGGGGCTATGGGGACTTAACACTTTTGTGTCTAATAAAATCATTAAAATACAAAATTCATTAAAACATCTACCTTGGAACTACCTGACTGATTAATCTGACATACATGTATGGTGTTTTGGGTCCATGGATAATTGGGCTTCAAACATGTCTAAATGGTTTTATAAAAAGGCGCTTGTGAGATTTGAAATTTCCAACAATTGAGAAAGTTTGAGATGTCGGTTGTGAAATTCCAACCTAAGACTTGGGAGTCTGGAGCCCGGTCGGGAGGGGACTTGTTGAGCTGGAGGAGGGGGTGGGGTGATCAGTAGTGTACAGTTGGTAAATTCAAGGTAGATATTCACCGATCTACATACATGAAGCCTCTCTAGCCACATATCCTGTTTAGATCTACTTCTTTTAAAATGATTATGAAAAGTTCTGACTGTTGTGGTCTCCAGAGTCCCAGTCTTATCAGTCTTTGTAGTCTGGTGAGCGACCCCACAGTCTTTGACTGTCTTGAATTGAGACAGACCCAAGATAATTTAGGTTGTTGCAGCTTTATTTGGCCGTTTTTGGCCGGTTTGTTGGGTAAAGGGTTAATGGCGACACTGGGGAATTATCTTTTGTTGGGCCCACTTGTTTACTTCCAGTGTCTTCTGATTTAAAATTACATGTATATCTCACACATTGTCCACTATGCAAGCTGGTTGGTTGAAAGCTTCCTCAATCAATTTGCATAGGGGATTATTGTTGGCAACGCTTGAGTCTGGATTGGCTCGCTAACGGCTAGTCTTTGCTGTTCCAAGTTTAATTCAGAGTCCACCTGCATAGGTTCGACCACTTGAGTTTGAATGGACTCAGTCACGCGAACCCCAGACAGATTCTCCAGGAAACTTGGATAGAACATATCAATGATAGATTTGCCTTCAGTGGCTGATAAATTTAATTTTCTTCGCCTCTGCAGAATTAACCTCACACACGTTGACAAGTCAGAATTCGAATCTTGTAATTTTAGAGATTACTGTATAGTATAAGTTAAATGTTTTATTTTAGGATATTTTACATGCAATATCTCCATCAAACATATCTTGGATACTGAACTTTTGGTTTTCCTTCATACATTGCAGTTTACGAAAAGTTTACCTAATCATTTGGCAGAGAAATGTGAGCTTGGTTATATCACAATTGACGATTCAATATCTTTCTTCTTTTGTTAAAGATTTTCATATTTCTAGAACAGTCTTTTTTGTCTGGAGTAACTTGTATTTGTGCAAATATTTTTCTTTTAGTAATTCTGCTGGCCTCACCACCGTCATGTGGCTTCCCACCATGCACGCAGGGACCAGCCTAGGGGGCGACGTGGGCGAAATAGTCGCCCTGTGTGGCCGTAAGTCGCCCTGAAATGACGTCAGGGAGAAGTGGATGACTCCCTGAAAAAAAAAAGTAAATTTTTTTTTTTTTTTTTTTTAGTTAAATTTTAAATCTCCCTGAAGAATTGGTGACTGGATGATCTACTGCTCAGCTTAACACTTCCAGTTTATCCTCACCCATGTAGAAAATCTATTGTGGACAATAATAACAGCTAAAACAATAACTTCTAATGAATAGTTACTGGCGACAAATAGTCGCACTAATGCTCCACTTCTCCCTGGTAAGCCCCCACTTCTCCTTATTTTTCCAAGAGGGAGAAGTCACTTCTCCCTATATTTTGACCCTAGGCTGGTCCCTGCATGCACGGGACGAAAAACATTTCATTGTAAACAATCAAAATTTCTTGGTTGCCAATAAGTAAATGAAGTAAAGATCTAAATCGAAAATCTCAATAAATTTTGGAAATTTACAATCCTTTGAGTTTAACCCTTTACCCAACAGAACGGCCCTGTGCCAATGCATTCTCTTATATATGCGAGTCGACCATAGGTCACCTCGCATATGTAAGAGAATGCATTGGCTTAACACATTAAAAATTATAAAATTGTTAAAGAATGTAAGAAAAAATGGTAAAAAGTGTTAAAAAAAGTTTTTTTTTTAGGCCAATGCAAATAACTAGTTCTCTATATTGTGAAATATTATACATATAAATTTAATATTAATACTTAAAAATATGCATGTTCATATACTTTAGGTATGTATATAGACATGTACAAGATATATATATTATGACCATATTTCAGTCCGTTTTGTTCAGAGTATGATAAATTTGTCAACCGTTACTTAAATGTTAAGCCATAATGCAACATTTGATTAATTTCCAGCCAGTTCATGATATTTACAAAAACAAATACTGATATAATAGTTTTTAGCTCAACTGAGTCTAAGTCTCCGGTGGAGCTATAGTCATCAGTCGTGGTTAGTCGTCCGTCCATCCGTCTAACAATTGCAGATAGGACTGCGTTGATGACAAGACAGTGGAGACCCATATTACACTGGCAGGATGAACATCCACATTTGCGTTATAGATGTATGTGATTATTTAAACCCGGTATACATGTATATGATTTTCTTTTGTCCTGTTACGGTTTATCATCAAATCCGTCTAAAGCTAAAATTTTATCCGATAATCAAATGAACAGTGACAAGCAGATGCAAATTACTTTTACGTATGATCATATTAGTTGTAGTGGTAATCAATTATTTCTTCCCACGTGTTTGATTCATAGTTGTAATGGTAAACAATGATTTCTTCCTGCAGATACTTACAGATAGCATTGTGCCTTTAACGTCCACTCTGAAATGTTTTAATGAAATTTCGTGGATGTTTATGGTTGTGACATTTATGAATGTGTTCACCACATCCATATCCGCTATAATTTCTTCTCGCAATGACATATGAGTAATAAGATTGTCCAGGAAACTCGGAAGCTGAATGCAACTCTTTAAAAATCAATACAATTATTTAGATGAGATGGAGCTTTAGAAAAACCTTCATATTTACTCAAGATGTTCAGAGCCTTTGATGTCTTGATCTTCACATTCTGTACCTGTTCATCGAACTTCAGTTTTTCATCAATTATGACCCCGGGGACCTTCTTATACGACACCCTCTTCAGTTGTTTTCCATTCATGTATATACTTGGCACCGTTGTTGTAGCCTCTTCAGTTGTTTTCCATTCATGTATATGCTTGGCACCGTTGTTGTAGCCTCTTCAGTTGTTTTCCGTTCATGTATATACTTTGCACCGTAGCCTCTGGGGAGAAGTGGATATAATCAGTCTTGTCTGCATTTAACCCTTTACCCAACAGAAGGTCCCTGTGCCAATGCATTCTCTTATATATGCGAGTCGACCATAGGTCGCCTCGCATATATAAGAGAATGCATTGGCTTAACACATTAAAAATTATAAAATTGTTAAAGAATGTAAGAAAAAATGGTAAAAAGTGTTAAAAAAAGATTTTTTTTAGGCCAATGCATTCTCTTATATATGCGAGGCGACCTATGGTCGACTCGCATATATAAGAGAATGCATTGGCACAGGGCATAACTGTAACTATCACAATGTGGTCAAGGAGCCGGTTCCAATGATATCCATATGTGTATGGTTTTATTGAGACAGACCGAAGATATTTTAGGCTGTTGAAGCTTTATTTGGCCGGTTTTGGCCGGTTTGTTGGGTAAAGGGTTAAGCAAATGTGCCATCTATTACACCATTGTTTGACCTTTTCGAGACTTCCATTCGTTGATAGCTGCACTTCCTTCATTAAGGATGGTCATATCATCAGAAAAGTATGTTGTTGTACAATTTCCCATTGTTGGCGTGTCGCTTGTGTATATGATGAATAGAACAGGGCTGATGACAGGCCAGGTGAGCCGTGGCGTTTTTTTCTGATTGCCAAATCTGGAATAATAAATTTTACAAATACACCTGTACAGTATGAGTGTAAACCTAATTGCATGGCTCTTATTGATCAGAGCTTACAAAATATCAAATACCATAACGGAGATTAATGTCAAATATTAGTTTCAAGGCTTAAAATAAGTAATAATAATAATAATAATATAGAGTATTTGTATAGCGCCATATCCCGTATGGCTCATGGCGCTGAACAATTCACACAAACGCAGTCACACACATTCACACTATAACATATACGCAATAAATAATATGCATGTATTTCAATAATTAAGTCTCCTCAACGTTTTCTGATGTTATTTGTCCGAAATGGGAGATGAATAGGTGAGTTTTTAGGGCCGATTTGAATGTTTCCAAACAGTCAGACTGTTTCACCTCTTTGGGAAGGTTGTTCCAAATGGTCGGCCCGTAGACCTCGAAAGAACGGCGACCAAAGTACATCAGATCTCGTTTAGGTACAACCATCGCATTCGCATCCTGTGATCGAAGTGGTCGAGCAGGTACATATTTGACCAACAATGTATCAATATATGGTGGCAAAGCATTATCAATATCCGACTTTCTATAACACAAAGTAGCATGTTTGTACACAATTCGTTCAAATATGGGAAGCCAATGTAATTTATACAACAGTGGGGTAACATGATCAAATTTGCCTGCACGGCACACAATTTTTGCAGCAATATTAACAATTTTTTGAAGTTTGTGAAGTTGATAATCTGGGAGTCCTGCTAAAATAGAATTACAGTAATCGATTTTGGATAACACAAATGAGGACATCAATATTTGTGTGGATTGTTCGGAGATATATGGACGTACATGCGAAATGCGCCGGAGCTCCATATATAAGGACCTGCATAGGTTGCTGATGTGAGATGACATTGAGAAGTTTTTGTCGATGGTCACACCGAGGTTTTTAATAACATCAGAAAATTCAATTACACTGTCGCCGATGAGCGTGGCATTAAGACTGACCCCCTTCAACCGAGCGTTAGTTCCACAAAGCATAATTTCAGTTTTGCTTTCGTTAAGTTTGAGTTTGTTGATCTCCATCCATGTTTTAACTTCTGAAACGCATGTCTGAACGCATGTCTGGACATTTGTCAGACACCAAATTCAAATTTTTATAGGTTGTCAGGCTCTGCTTTAAAACTGTCTGACATAATGTCAGGTTGAAATATTGACATATTTTTAAGGAAAATATCACTGGTAATGGGATTTGTGCAAAATAAATTGAAATAGTGTGCTGTTAAATGAAATTTATTCTGTTGGAGAGTAGTTTTTAATGACTTTTTTTTTTACCAAAATCAGTCTTTTTCAGATATATGATTATTAGAAGTCGGATGTCTACAAAATATTGGAATTGGAAAACTTATTGAATGAGTATTTCCTATAACATTAGAATTTGAATTTGGCAAGCATGTTTGATGTTGTTGCCATGGTGGGCAGATTAGATTAGCATTATTTATAGTAAAAAAGTGACAATTGAGAAAAGGAATACAATTGGGGGATAATAAATCATTATTAGTTACACTTGGCACTATTTTGGTGATAAAAAAGACATGTCAGGCCTCATTTGAAATGTCAGACAGTCAAATAAAAATTATTTTAAGGCTTGATTAGTTTGCTACCATGTTTTCCATAAAACACACACAACGAAATTTAGAAACTCTTCCGATTCCGTGCTTCTGTTCAACTGTTTCCACCGAACGGGCAATACTAAATGCTGTAACGTGACAACGGCTTCGATTGATCAGCCGATTCGGATCTGTGTACATAATAGCTATCACATATATGAATGTTTTTCTATTGTAAATATTGTATATATTATGTCGCAATACTTCTGAATATGTACTATGAGTTTAAGAGAATAAACTAATTGAATTGAATTGGAAAGTTTTCGAATGAAAAACATCTCAATTCTCATTGGCTAAACTTTGTGAATATTCTGCTAAAATCATGGGAATATTACCACTCCCGCTCTGATTGGAAGAATTAACTACCGGAAAACAGGAAGAACATTTATAATAATATATTTACACACTAAGTGTTGTCATCACTAAATCCAGCATTCTGATTGGTCGGCGCCCACGTGGCTAGTTGCAGTTATTTCTCGGTGAATGCGTAACGCCTCATAACACCAAGCTAATAACACCATCGATACGTCATTAGGTTTGGAAAGACGGAACGCGTAATGCTTTGGGCGTATTTTGACTTGCGCAGGATTGACTTAATACATCATCGGGTTTCAACATGAAGAGAAATTGTTCCTATTCACTTTTGCCAAGGGTGCTATTGGGTATTTTGGGCTGATCTTGTCACGATACACTTTTCGATTTAAATATATTTACAAAAGCGGCTTTTTCGCTAAATGTATATAAATATAAGGATTAACTGTCATGTAGACTATTTTTATGGAGATGTAACGGTGAGGTAAGTGGACATAACTTGTATGTAAAACCCTTCGGGTTTTACACAAGTTATGTCCACTTACCTCACCGTTACATCTCCATAAAAACAGTCCACATGACAGTTAATCCTTATATATACTCTCTAATCAGGAAGTAGTATTAATCCCGCTGAAAATTCAGTTCTAGCAGTTACTTTGTAAACGATAAGCAGACATTGACAGTTAATGTCTTGCATTTTAATCTAATTGATGAATAATAAATAATAAAGACTGCTTATAAAGTTAAACACATACCACAACCAAACTAGATTATAACTGATACTTTCCAATGAGAGCTAATGGTAATATCAGCAGAGAATTCATTGGCAAAATTCAAATACAGACAAATACATTTTGAACATATGAGTTCCTTTAACCCTTTACCCAACAGAACGGCCCTGTGCCAATGCATTCTCTTATATATGCGAGTCGACCATAGGTCGCCTCGCATATATAAGAGAATGCATTGGCTTAACACATTAAAAATTATAAAATTGTTAAAGAATGTAAGAAAAAATGGTAAAAAGTGTTAAAAAAAGATTTTTTTTAGGCCAATGCATGGTCGACTCGCATATATAAGAGAATGCATTGGCACAGGGTATAACTGTAACTATCACAATGTGGTCAAGGAGCCGGTTCCAATGATATCCATATTTGTATGGTTTTACTGAGACAGACCCAAGATAATTTAGGCTGTTGCAGCTTTATTTGGCCGGTTTTGGCCGGTTTGTTGGGTAAAGGGTTAATCCACCCAATACTATTAATGTAAATGTAAACCCTGTATGGAGCCCCAGACAGCTAATACAACTAAACACTCATGAAATATGATTAACCTTTGTTGTAAAATATAGAGATCCGGGGGGGCTGGGAACACCACAGAATACAAGGGTAAACCTGTCTTCGGTAACATGGACAAAGGTGATCATTATCTAGGTACACATTCCGAAGCGCCACTTGGACAATTCCATAGTCAGTAAAATTAAAAACAGGAGCATAATAGAGGTATGCCTGGTGTTTTGAAATTTGGAAAATATAGGTATACCTATGACAGAGTATGCGTACCAGTATTGTAGAATCACGCACTATCATAAATGAACTAGTTATACGTAGAGTATTAAAATATTCTTTAGTTTCATGATTGTCCCATACCGGTAGTTTCAGTAAAAGATGGGAGCGTGGTACATAGTTATGTGTTACAAATTTAGAAATTAGGAACGTAAGCATAGGCCGCGAGTTTTCGAAAGTGTTAATTTTGAAATTTATAGTTATGTACATGAGTAAGCAGTTGTAGAATGTAAGTGTAGGTGTAAGTCTGAAGTAAAATGCTAAATTTCACTGGAATCGTCGTCAGTTATGTACCTGGTGATGGAGTGTTTAAACAACAGACCACCGCTTTTCGATACATTTTGAACATATGAGTTCCTTTAATCCACCCAATACTATCAATGTAAATGTAAACCCTGTATGGAGCCCCAGACAGCTAATACAACTAAACACTCACGAAATATGATCAACCTTTGACCATTTGCGTACGGCTGTGTCATCTAATCAGCGGCGACCTTACCTGTGTTATTTGAAGTAATATAGTAATGAGACGGGGACGGATTATTGTTACAGCAAAGTCAGAGGGTATTAAAACGGGATTTCGTAAATACCGGTGAGTGAATGAATATGTTAGCTGCTAGTTGTCGGTATTAACTTGTATTAGTTATATATATTATTTTATACCCAGGAAACTACATAACACCTGTAACAGGAAGAGATAGACCATTTTTAAGAGAATAAACTAATTGAATGGATATATCTTATTCTTAACATGCATCTCTCGAAACTATTAAATTGTTAATGTAAGAATTTACTGAGAAAAATTTTCATGGAATCGGGGTAACACAGAGTGTCTGTGACTAACAATCAAGCTGGATTTATTTCTTAAATTGCTTGTGGACGGCACAGTTACCCTGTCATGATCAGCCTGTATTCAGCATGGACGGCACAGTTACCCTGTCCTGATCGGCCTGTATCCAGCAACCTAATTATTTGTAAAAGTCACAATGTCATTGTTTGTTAAAGTTAGCAGTTAATTTAACAGCAGTGACTGTCTTAGAGTGATTAAGATGAAGATAGCGATATTACACTGGAGACATTTGATTCATCTTGTCATGATTCCTGTAGATATGTTTCACTGTGTTAACTGAATTTTGGCAGATGGCATAATGGAATTTGTGCGGCTATTTCCTGATTCGACTCTTACTGCCTCTTACATCAGATTCAAAAGTTTAGAGCTTTGCCCATGATGGGCATGACTTAACATAAGCTCTTTGGCTGCCATTATCTTTAAGACTGTCCAAATGTTAGGAATATAGAGAATGAAATCAAGAGGTAATAATGAGAAACTAGATAACCTGGTCGGCCATACCACTGACCTTCATTAAACTAGATAGAGCCCCTAACCTCAAGGATATGCTCACTAGAGCAAAACGTTCACAAAGAAAACCAATAACTGGAAAAATTATCCAAAATCCCCGCATTCCATGCGAGAAGAACACGCAATTGCATATACCTACTCACATGCACCATATGCAATATACAGGAGAAACAAAATGGAATTTTAAGGCTCGACTATCGGAACACATCGCTGATAAAAAACATGACGGGACATTCCACTATAACCTACCCGTATATCTAACCTCACATACCAAATTATTGACATACTGTCTGGGGACCTGGATAACGACGCAAAACCCAAAGTTTGTAAGACTAGGGAAACACACTTTATCTTTGAACTTAGAACGCTAATACCTTATGGCTTGAATAGGAAGGACTTTCAATCGCACGAATCAAATCATTAACACTTCACGTATGCCGACTCCCAATGCCCAGCACACCATCGGGCAGTGGGGAAGGCCACATCTCGATGGAATACTCGCCCATTGAAGTTCTGGAGCACACATCACGACGTTGACGGTATCCCCACTGCAGACCCATCAACGCCCTGCAGACAAAGGACATTAGCACGAACCAGCATCACTTATCAACTGCACCAGCACACCATGGCCCTCTCCGGACCTAATATTTAGCCCAGAGCAGACCCTAACAGAAGGCCTGCCTGGATGCAGCCACTGGACACCACACCCACAACAACCATCAGACTCCATGAATACCCCACATGCCAACCAAGAAGACAGATACACACTGGCTAGATACATACACTCACACCGACCCACCATCATACCACAAACAGCAGAAGACATACACAGAAGACTCCATGACATATCACACTCTCTCAACATGAATAAACCTGGCAGAAGACGCGCCTTATTTGTAGAATGAAAATTGTTCACCATGAACCAGGTATGGAAACCACATAGTGAACCAAATCTGTGAACCACAGTGAACCATAAATGGAACCAACATGAGTGAACCATAGCAGTAAACAACAAATATCCTCCCACTCAGTGAACCACAATAGTGAACCATACTCACAACCCCTTGACCTTAACGGTTTCAACCAATCACATGGAAGGACACCGCACCAAGGGCTATATAAAATGGAGTCAGCATTTTCTCACACCCATATGCATATTCAACAAGGCGACAATTTCAAGTTATTATAGTTTTCCTTACGCGTATTGCCTCCCTAATGTTTTCTTCCCGTCCAGCATCCATGCCTCTTGTCTGCCTCTTCAATCCTAAGGCTTTCACCAATCTTCTGAATGTATGGTAACTATAAACAAAAGAAAACAGCAACATGAAATTGAAGTATAGACATTTAGTGGTCTTATATTTACCAGCTGGTATCTTTCTTTATAAACCGGATAGTTTATTTCCAACCAGCATTGATATTATTGACCCAATCTATCAGATGTGCAATGTTTCCATAGACACTGCCTAATAACTAAATGACAAACACTCATGGATAAAATAACCAACGAGCAATGATGTTTCATAACCCTTCATTACTGTTATCTTTGCAAGAACATATATATTTTAAGAACAGGGGATTGCAGACTTATCTTGAATTGCTCACTGAAAACTTCATATTTTTCAGGAAGTTCTTCAATGCCAAGGTATGTGGGAGCATGTCCCTCCCACTCAGGTTCATATTCATGATTAGGATCAGTATGTCTTAACCCTTTGAGTGCCAGGTCGATTTTTGTATCAACCCATATACCCTGTGCCAATGCATTCTCTTATATATGCGAGTCGACCATAGGTCGCCTCGCATATATAAGAGAATGCATTGGCCTAACCATTTGTTTTTGTTGTTGTTTTTTTTTTAACAATTTTTGACAATTTTAATAATTTATTCTTATATTCTTTAACAGACTTATTGTGTAGGTTTAGGGCCGATGAGATCGGCCCCTGGCACTCAAAGGGTTAACTGAGAGTAAAGCTCTGTCCCTTGTATGACAATATCCATACCATCTGCTTCCCATAATCTTATGTTTTTTACTATTGATAATGCTGCTGCCATGAGGCAAGCTGCAGTACATTGTACACCACGATATTTGAATATCTTATCTCCTTGATGGTATCTGCCTTGCAATGTGCTGAAGGCTAAAGAGTCACTCATACTTATTTGACTACTGTTGTTCAAAACAGAAATATTTTGAAGATGATTAACATTGTCATTTTCGTCAGTTATCGAGTCGGAGCAAGGAATTTCAATATAGCTTGAGTCATATGTGACATTGAAGTTTCCATGAAGTGCAATGTCAAGAGCATTTGCTGAACAAGGATCAACATTGTCATTTTGGTTACCGTTAGTTACTTTGTCAGAGGATTGAACTTTCATGATGTTAGATACCATTATATCTTCAAGCAAAACTCTACATTTCTTAAGTTTCATTCCAGAAGGAATAATACACCTTATCTTTTCATTAGCATCTTGATCAATTTCATTTGTACTTTTCATGTTTGTATCATTTTTGTTATTTGTTTCATTCTGTTGGTCAAGTATATCATTTTGTTTTTCAATGATTTCATCTTTGATGTTTCAATGCTTGTAAAAATACACATATTCCAGAATAGCGAAAGCATGTCTCCATACCCACATAACAACCTGCATGGAGCGGCACCGTGGTCGTATGACATTCTGAGTTATTGATGTGAACCAAACTATATTTAAAATGTGACCCGCCATATCAAATCCAGTAGTAAGTCGGGATTTTTTTTACCCTGTGCATCTCTTATATATGCGAGTCGACCATAGGTCGCCTCGCATATATAAGAGAATGCATTGGCCAAACAATTTTAATAATTTTTTCTTGTATTCTTTAACAATTTTATAATTTCACCCATACAGAGCCCCAGACAAAGATGAGCAGACGACACTCTTCTATATGCTTCTATATATGTGTGGGGCTCCCTGCAGGGTAATGGATATTTTTTATTTCATGTCCTAAAAATTGTAAGAAACATTTATTTAAAAAAAAAAAATGATAAAAAATTGTTAGGCCAATGCATTCTCTTATATATGCGAGGCGACCTATGGTCGACTCGCATATATAAGAGAATGCATTGGCACAGGGTAAAAAAATCCCGACTTACGACTGGATTTGATATGGCGGGTCACATACAAGCAGTCAATTGTTTATGAAGTTCAGCAGTCTGTGCGGTTTTGGTTTACTTCTTTCGAGCTCAATTCAATGATCCCCATAACAGTATGAGAATATAAAACATTTAATTTTCCCACCCAATGAAGGATAATAACAATCCGAAACTAGTAGATAATTTTTTAAAAGGATTATACACTCTGATGGTGTTCTTCCCTGGAGATTCATATCTCACCTCTCCTTATAACTGCGAAGGCGATCCTTTGAATTAAGTGTTATATGTTTGTCAGAGGCTCTACCACCTTACATCCGACTTATGTAGCTGATTACCATCTGTGGGTTTATTCCAGTCAGAAACTTATATGTATTGTGGTGTTTGTATGGCAGATATAACTGTTTTTGATTCCCACCTGTCGATTTATTCCAGTCAGAAACTTATATGTATTGTGGTGTTTGTATGGCAGATATAACTGTTTTTGATTCCCACCTGTCGATTTATTCCAGTCAGAAACTTATATGTATTGTGGTGTTTGTATGGCAGATATAACTGTTTTTGATTCCCACCTGTCGATTTATTCCAGTCAGAAACTTATATGTATTGTTGTATTTGTATGGCAGATATAACTGTTTTTGATTCCCATCTGTGGGTTTATTCCAGTCAGAAACTTGTATGTATTGTGATGTTTGTATGGCAGATATAACTGTTTTTTAGCATCAGGCTTACTTGGATTTTGAATAAATAATTCTGTACAGTCCAGAATCACTTGCACATCTTTATAAGCCCTCATTGCATCATATATGTTTTCGCTGGTAACAGCTTTTGACGGCAGTTCAGAGTTGCTTCAGGTCAGTGTACACGAGCATACAACTGACGAAACAGTCTCAATAGAAACACTAAACCATCTTGCTATATCTTCTGTAAGGAGTCCAAGTCTGCAAATAGTGTCTGCAGAATGAGGTCCACAGAGGGTGAATTTAGTGACCTTATCCCGCAAAGCGGGCTAGCATCACTAAATTCACCCTCTGGGGACCTCATTCTGCTTAGGCCATCAACTGCTATGGTAAACCTAGGATCAGAATGAAGTTCCCAGTTGAAGTTGGTGATGTTCACCCATTGGGCACCTCGATTATGTATTTTATCTTATGAAAATTATGGGATATAGAAACTTCCCAGAAGGGAAAAAGTAACTAAAACCAATGTTAATTTGATATAATAGATACTTCCCAAAAGATGAGGCCTAAGCAGAATGAGGTCTCCAGAGGGTGAATTTGGTGATGCTAGCCCGAAACCGAAGACACAACGGGGAAAAATGCATGCGGTGGATCAAGAATTGTGGTCTACCGCACAGTCAATTCAACGTCTCCAGAATAAACAAAGATACATTCATCTGCAGTAAGCATTTTGTTGGAGAGAAAGGACCAACAGATGAACACCCACATCCTATTCCAGCAACATTCATCCACACAAACGCTCTCTATTTTACCATATCCGACCAAATATGACAATGAACCCTCAACTTTATGGTTATAATTATGGCAAAGGGACCTTTTGATTTCTCGAGCCAATAATTTCTGTAACTTAAATAGACCATAAAGGCATACCGTATATAGTGCGTATAGCATTATATTTGTTCAAATATCAGACTGGAGGTTGTATTTAACAATCTTTATATAAAAAACAATTGCACCACAATACATGTAGTACTTAATTACTAGTTTTAATATGAGACTAGAAGAATATGTGCCACTTTAATGTACTGTACTGTTGAATAAAATGAATGCACAAACATATAACTGATAGAATGCTCAATGGTAACTTACAATGTAGTTCATATTATTACTCAGTATGAAAGGCATCAGTCCCCTTGGTACTCTTTTTTCTAACACTTCAGGGGCAACAACTGATTTCCATAATTTTATATTTGAAGTAAATAAATCACTGGGGGGTGGGCTAGATGGACCCATAGACCAGTTTTTGTAACAGAATATCCCGGATTCATTGCTGCATAAGGGACCTTTTGATATCTCGAGGCAATAATTTCTGTAACTTAAATAGACCATAAAGGCATGTCGCGTATAATGCGTATAGCATTATATATGTTCAAATATCAGACTGGATGTTGTATTTAACAATCTTTATATAAAAAACAAATGCACCACAATACATGTAGTACTTAATTACTAGTTTTAATACGAGACTAGAAGAATATGTGCCACTTTAATGTACTGTACTGTTGAATAAAATGAATGCACAAACATATAACTGATAGAATGCTCAATGGTAACTTACAATGTAGTTCATATTATTACTCAGTATGAAAGGCATCAGTCCCCTTGGTACTCTTTTTTTCTAACACTTCAGGGGCAACAACTGATTTCCATAATTTTATATTTGAAGTAAATAAATCACTGGGGGTGGGCTAGATTCAGTCTGAGTAAACTCATACCTAAATATTCATTACAACATTGAATATAAGGTCTGACGGATAACATCGCTATCTCATTTCCAAGTCCTCGGGATTCCGTAATCTGATTGATTGCGTAAATTATTTTCCGTCCAATGAAACCGTATGGGTTAATAAACAAGTGTTAGTGGGCGGAGACTCCCACAATGTCACCTCTAAATATAGTAACAGAGCGGAATTTCGTCAGTATTTCTCCAATCGAAAGCGATGCTTGCAAATACAACAGACAGAAAAAATGGCATCAAAATTATATATTCGGTACGATTCGGATTAATTTGAAGGATGTGCTAGACCTGATAGATAGGCCCGCGCATGGTACCAACTTGGCCTCCCATAAATATAAATAGAACTCACTCATGTCCGTGTATTTGATTTACTTTATTGTAACATGGTTTGCAAATCAAATTATTTGTCGTAAAAAAAGTCATCTGAAAGTTAAACACCGAGGAAATGACTTAATTTTATGTTTTTAAATAGTTCTAAAGCATCATTTTTGATGACGACCTTATTTTTTGCTCTCGGATGCAGCTTTCCGGTTGATGCAGCGAGTTCATCTCCCGAAAAAGAATAGTCGCACACACGACAAATATTATCTTCTGCAAGTTTATGTCGCGACACAGGCCATTGTTTGCGAAGCACAACAAATAACACGTGGGGACACCTGTCAATCATCGATGTATTTTTTAAAATCCGTGACGTCATTTTGGGGAAGCTCTTCGCTGAATAGAAATGGTTTTGGCGACATTAGCTCCAGACTCTAGATTTCAAATATAGAGTCGACGTTCACCCAGACTGGGCTAGATTGACCCACAGACCAGTTTTTGTAACAGAATATCCCGGATTCATTGCTGCATAAGTTGCCCATGCCTGCTCCTCCATTTCAATCCGGAGATCCACCAAGAGCAGTACCTGGTACGACGGTTGTCAATCAAACCGAGGCTATTATTTAATACCTACTCTCTTGAGGCTAATAGGCAACGATGGAACAACAACAACTCCAGTGGTATATGTAAATTGTGTGGCAAGGAACCAGAAAGTTTGGAACACTTTATCCTAAAGTGTGACAAATTGGAGCAGTGTCGAAATGCAGCACTTTCAAACATCATGTCTGCATATCATACTTTATTTGGTGTACTATTTACAACCTTGACTGATGATGAACAGATGCAAGCAATTCTTGATATATGGAAGCAAGTGCAGTGCTCAGATGCGGACGTAAGAAAGGAGGACATTGTCAAGCTGCAATCACTAACGGACAGATTATGTTATACCCTCCATACACAAAGGATACAACTTCTAAATTCATAACTTTTTGTTCAATCTTCAAACTCTTAACTGAATGACTTTCATACTTTTATATTTGTGGATGCGATACTTGGGTCCAACAGAGAAGATTTTATGGTTGTGTTTATTTAACATTTAATAATTAACTGTGTACACACTTTTGTATAGTGTGGTTGCTCTACGAGAGCGGATAGATCAATAGAAGAAGAAGAATCCCTCTCTTCATGTAGAATGTAGATACTAAGTCAATACCCCACACATTTTTCTTCACATAGTTGAAAGAACGCAAACGATTACATTGTGTGCCATCAGACTCAATTGAATGCATGAGTGCCATCGATTCTTTGGCAATTGATGCAATCATGCGTAAATATCGATTAGACATCCATGTACTGCTTGAAGCCTGATCTTCTGTTCCATCCATCAACACTGCTGTTTTGCTTCTCATAGATCTGGTTGGTTGGATGTTATTTGCATCAATATAGTCAGTACCGACTGACGCTCTTCACTCAATGTGTAATCCTCATAGGTTTTGAGAAGAAGTTGAACAGTCTCCCACATACTTATTACATTAGTGTTCCTGTTAGCATGTGACAGATCAGACAGGAAAGAATTTATTGACTTATCACTGACATCCCTGCTTGTTTCGGGGCGGGGATCAAAGTTTATCAAGTCATTGTTGAGTTTTGTATTTTTATACACTGCCTTGTTTATGCTGCTAGGATTTTTCCTTTTACTGCCCTTTTTCCATTCACATGGCAACTCTGTACATGCAGTTGATGTCTTCCCCACATAATCACACAGTAAAAGCAATATTGCAGCAACATGACTGCACCTAGAGAGGGCAGATGCCTTACAGTGACAGCTAGCATCTTTCACAGCCCCACTGATTGCGGACAGGGATACTGTCACCAAAATTTTCAGGCTCCTCATCCAAGTATCGACTGTCCCTTTGAAACTTTTAGCTGAAACATCTGTAACAAAACCAGATGCTACATACTGTCTTCCTCTCGTCGACTGCTTCTCCGTTATTGAGGCACCGAATTCATCACTGTCGGCCCCATCATCGGGCAGATTACGCATCAACTCAACAAGCCAAAAATAAACATGACCATAATTGAACAATGGTGGCAGAGCATCGGCATGGAATTCTTTCCAACCTGTGATTGGCAATACTGTTGCCACGGCATTATTATCATTACTACTGATCTCCTTGATTCTCTTCTCATACCGCTTCCCTTTATCGATGTTAACATCAATCGCTTTGCACATCACTCTAGTTTCTTCACATCTGAAACATAAGAATATAACATCACGAGTCATTGAGTGAGTAAGAATAATATATACAGCCTTATATACAATGCCCATTGAAACATGAATTGTTCAATTTAGCACACATATATATTTTATTTAAATTTACATTTTTAGCAACTAGTCTGGACCACATGTAATAATATAGATAAATGTCATGATATTACAAATATAAGAAATACAAACAATAGTCAAGAAACCATTGGTATGATTCCAGCTTGGAAGCAAAACAACAAACAAACAAAAAATGTTGCCAGTGTTTACAAACTTACAAAGCAAATAGCAAAAAAAAAAAACAGAAGAAAATATGCCACATAATGGGTTAATAGATACATGATCGGGACAGTAATCAAATTATAATTAATTCATTCATTGTCGAATATTAGTTAACTGTCTGCAAACTTGGTAATATGTTAATTTAAAACAGTTTAGACCATTCGAGTGTACAACAATTGAACGAGGAAGTAAATGTAACCAAAGTTCAGAAACTCACCGTTTGATAAGTTCCTCACGGTTTCCACGTTGGTGTATTGACTGAAATCTCCTTTCAGTTTGGCACCAGGTACTTCATCTTTGGAGTGGTTTATACACGTAAAAGCAGACATTTTTGTGACAAAGAATTGTGATAAATGAAACTCTGTCAAAAGACAGCTTGGTCGACTTCCGGCTATAGCAGACATATCTCATCAATATTCATGAGTTGTGACGTATCGAGTGCGCTGTGCTATTGTCAGAATTACTTGACATGTTAGTCTGTTGAGGTTCTCGACAGTACTTGGCATTTTTGCTCTTTGTTCCAGGAATTTGATCAAGGCAATGAATGTTACATTGGCACAGGGCCCTTCTGTTGGGTAAAGGGTTAAATAGTTGGTTAACCATGTCCAGAACTATTTGTTTTGTGCTGTTTTTTTTCTGATCTAAAGATAACAACTGCTGTTTTTATTGTTCTACTTCAAACACTTGCTGCTGTGGTGTCTTGTTAAGTCTTTACGAAGTGTTATTAAAATTTGACCATCAGTTGAGAAGAGTCATTCCGTATGCTGGATGATGGAGTGGTTTCCTCGATATTTTGAATAAACTTATTGATTTGTATAATATGAGGCTTATCTGAAGATGAGGAGCTGCATGTGCTCAGAGGAATCTGGAATCAATACATAGTCGCAGGAGGATTCTTATTGATGTGTCTTGCGATCTTTCTGCCGGCAGGCTGTCTTCTTGGAATCATATCATGTTCTCAGAGTATGTCTTGTGTGTATTGTCTGTCTGTTTCAAGTGGCGGGAAAACTGACTCGGGACCTTGACCTTGGGTCTGACGCCGGTGAATTTCACTGGCGACATACAGAGTCCAAAAGATGCCACACTGCTCAAGTTCAATAATTTTAGCTTGAATTTCTTAATTGCTGAACAATCTTCCATTTTTATACGCCCTTTTGAAAAAAAGGCCGTATTATAGTATTGGTCTGTCCGTCCGTCCGTCCGTCCGTCCGGGCGGGCGTCCGTCCGTCCGTTAACCTGTTGTCCGGATGATAACTTTAGTTAGAGTGAACCAAATTTAATAAAATTTGGTATGTGGGTTTATTAGCCAAAAAGTAAGTTCAAGTTCGAATTTGGGTTCCGCCCGCCAATTTTCACCGGAGTTATGCCCCTTATTTGACGTTTTTTGACTTAGAAAATCCTTGAAATTTGTTGTCCGGGTGATAACTTTAGTATAGTTTATTGGAATGAATCCAAATTTGGTATATTACTTTCTCCCACCAAAACACAGGTCAAGTTCGAACTTGGGTTCTGTCCGACCATTTTTGGCAGAGTTATGCCCCTTTTTCGACTCAGAAAATTCAGTTTTTCTTATGTTTTTTGGTTTCCTGATGATAACTCAATTTTGGAATGTTTATACGCAAAACCCGTTTTTTTGTGGATTACATATATCGAAATACAGCTCAAGTCCGAATTTCGTTTTAATCCGATAATTTTTGCAAGAGTTATGGCCCCTTTTTTTACGAAATTTGACTTAGAAAATCCCTGAAATTTGTTGTCCGGATTATAACATTAGTTAGAGTGAACCGATTTCAATCAAATTTGGTATGTGGGTTTATTAGGAGAAAAGACAGATCAAGTTCGAATTTGGGTTCCGTCCGCCAATTTTCACCGGAGTTATGCCCCTTATTTGACGTAATTTGTTGTCCGGATGATAACTTTACTAGAGCTTATCGGATTCAATGATAATTTGGTATATTACTTTCTCCCACCAAACACAGGTCAAGTTCAAATTTGAGTTCCGTCCGCCAATTTTTACCAGAGTTATGCCCCTTTTTTACCAGTTTCCGCCGACCCAAGAGAGGGCGTATATTGCACGCCCAGCGTAGCTCTTGTTGTACATATATAGTCATGATCAACAGGCTGGGGTGTCATATTATTTTTTTTCTCTACTACTGGCTGGGTGCTGATAGTCAACCGTCTCTTCTGTGATTGAGGAACAGGTCTTTATGTGCGGGGATGGGTACGGATGCTATGTGTAATGGTAGGTAGTGACTTATGCTCCTCTGCCGCTCGCCTTGGCGGGGTGGGGGGTGTGCGTATGGATGCTATGTGTAATGGTAGGTAGTGACTTATGCTCATCTGCCGCTCGCCTTGGCGGGGGGGGGGGGTGTGTGTATGGATGCTATGTATAATGGTAGGTAGTGACTTATGCTCCTCTGCCGCTCGCCTTGGCGGGGTGGGGGGTGTGCGTATGGATGCTATGTGTAATGGTAGGTAGTGACTTATGCTCATCTGCCGCTCGCCTTGGCGGGGGGGGGGGGGGGTGTGCGTATGGATGCTATGTGTAATGGTAGGTAGTGACTTATGCTCCTCTGCCGCTCGCCTTGGTAGGGTGGGGGGTGTGAGTATGGATGCTATGTGTAATGGTAGGTAGTGACTTATGCTCCTCTGCCGCTCGCCTTGGCGGGGGGGGGGGGAGGGGTGTGCGTACGGATGCTATGTGTAATGGCAGGTAGTGACTTACGCTCCACCGCTGCTCGCCTTGGTGGGGGGGTGGGGGGGGGGGGTGGGGTGCTTCTCTGCCGCAAACCTTTGCTTCTTTTCCTCCCTCTCCCTCTCTTCTTCCAACACCCGCTCTCTTTAAATTCTCTTCTTTTTCATATCCTCCGCTATCCTCCCTGTGGTCATAATTTGTTGAACGTTGCTTTGCAGGAAATTTCCCGTTACGACACTTCGCTTGTGCATTCGGAGTGATCATTCCTACGCTAAGAATATGTTACACTGAAATATAACTAAATTTATTAGCGTACTAAGCATGTTCCTTGATTATTGAAGCTGATAATTGTCTGGAAAACTGAGAATCTAGTCCTCTGCTCCATCCATAACCATTGTAAATTCTCCTCAAAACATACCTTTGACATTACATCTTGAAAATTTTATCCTTGACCTGCCCATATATACATTGTCAATTAAGTATTCCGATAATTTTTTCAAGAGTTATGGCCCCTTTTTTTTACGAAATTTGACTTAGAAAATCCCTGAAATTTGTTGTCCGGATTATAACATTAGTTAGAGTGAACCGATTTCAATCAAATTTGGTATGTGGGTTTATTAGGAGAAAAGACAGCTCAAGTTCGAATTTGGGTTCCGTCCGCCAATTTTCACCGGAGTTATGCCCCTTATTTGACGTAATTTGACTTAGAAAATCCCTGAAATTTGTTGTCCGGATGATAACTTTACTAGAGCTTATCGGATTCAATGATAATTTGGTATATTACTTTCTCCCACCAAACACAGGTCAAGTTCAAATTTGAGTTCCGTCCGCCAATTTTTACCAGAGTTATGCCCCTTTTTTACCAGTTTCCGCCGACCCAAGAGAGGGCGTATATTGCACGCCCAGCGTAGCTCTTGTTGTACATATATAGTCATGATCAACAGGCTGTGGTGTCATATTATTTTTTTTCTCTACTACTGGCTGGGTGCTGATAGTCAACCGTCTCTTCTGTGATTGAGGAACAGGTCTTTATGTGCGGGGATGGGTACGGATGGTAGGTAGTGACTTATGCTCCTCTGCCGCTCGCCTTGGCGGGGTGGGGGGTGTGCGTATGGATGCTATGTGTAATGGTAGGTAGTGACTTATGCTCATCTGCCGCTCGCCTTGGCGGGGGGGGGGGGGGGGGTGTGTGTATGGATGCTATGTATAATGGTAGGTAGTGACTTATGCTCCTCTGCCGCTCGCCTTGGCGGGGTGGGGGGTGTGCGTATGGATGCTATGTGTAATGGTAGGTAGTGACTTATGCTCATCTGCCGCTCGCCTTGGCGGGGGGGGGGGGGTGTGCGTATGGATGCTATGTGTAATGGTAGGTAGTGACTTATGCTCCTCTGCCGCTCGCCTTGGTAGGGTGGGGGGTGTGAGTATGGATGCTATGTGTAATGGTAGGTAGTGACTTATGCTCTTCTGCTGCTCGCCTTGGCGGGGGGGGGGGGGGGGTGGTGCGTATGGATGCTATGTGTAATGGTAGGTAGAGTGACTTATGCTCCTCTGCCGCTCTCCTTGGCGGGGTGGGGTGTGTGCGTATGGATGCTATGTGTAATGGTAGGTAGTGACTTATGCTCCTCTGCCACTCGCCTTGGCGGGGGGGGGGGGGGGGTGGGTACGGATGCTATGTGTAATGGTAGGTAGTGACTTACGCTCCACTGCCGCTCGCCTTGGCGGGGGGGGGGGGTGTGTGCATATGGATGCTATGTGTAATGGTAGGTAGTGACTTATGCTCCTCTGCGCCGCTTCGCCTTGGCGGGTGGGGGGGGGGGGGGGTGTGCGTACGGATGCTATGTGTAATGGCAGGTAGTGACTTACGCTCCACCGCTGCTCGCCTTGGTGGGGGGGGGGTGGGGTGGGGTGCTCCTCTGCCGCAAACCTTTGCTTCTTTTCCTCCCTCTCCCTCTCTTCTTCCAACACCCGCTCTCATAATTTGTTGAACGTTGCTTTGCAGGAAATTTCCCGTTATCGACACTTCGCTTGTGCATTCGGAGTGATCATTCCTACGCTAAGAATATGTTACACTGAAATATAACTAAATTTATTAGCGTACTAAGCATGTTCCTTGATTATTGAAGCTGATAATTGTCTGGAAAACTGAGAATCTAGTCCTCTGCTCCATCCATAACCATTGTAAATTCTCCTCAAAACATACCTTTGACATTACATCTTGAAAATTTTATCCTTGACCTGCCCATATATACATTGTCAATTAAGTATTCTTGAGTCTCGTTAAGTGATGTCCAATCATATGCTTAGAATAGATAATGTAATTAAATGGTTATTAATCATTCGAGCTTCCAAATTATGTCTGCTTAATTTGGAAGGAGGTATATGATAGGTTGAAAAATATGATACTATATGTCAAAATGAAGAGACACATAGAATTAGGGATTTAGGAAGTAAATGGAATGGTGATATATGTAAAACTATAACATTAACTGTAACGTTGCTGGAGGAAATGCAGCAACAACCCCTTTATGATAAGGTAATGAACACTCTATTACTGTTGTCAGAACATCTGTCATGTTTGTGTTTTATGGTTTATGGCCATTATGGCAAAGGGGATGTCAGATCTAGTAACCTCAAACTGGGTGGATAGCACCACACCGACCCACTGGACTAGCAGGAAAATACTAGTATGAAGGATCGACTGGTAACCGAGAGTAAACCCTCGGCTATCTACAAGTCAACAAAGGATATAGGATAGTAAAATTGCCGATCATTCTGTCACCATATATGTAAATTTTTTTATGTGATATGTGTATAAAATAGGTGTATGCATATACACATCTTACAATCCATACATATTCAATTCTTAAATTGTATTCAGTATATGATTATGCGATATCTATGTGGTGGTAAACCATTTAACCAAGATTCCAAGAAATGAATTTAGATGCGTTGTAGTAGGGTAATACATCTTCTTGTGAGATGTATGCAAGTTACAATGTACTTATTAACATCGTACTTAGAACGATTAGTATGTGGGGTGGAGATGACATTTTTATATGTATATCATATATCAATCGTTCGTTGTTAATTAATGTCGTTCGTGATAGTTCAGTTTGTAATGAATGTGGTACCTAAAGGTATGGATGACACTGTTGTCAGAACATCTGTCATGTTTGTGAAAATAAGATCAAGTCTAGATTTTGTTCCAAGGCCATTGGCATCCATGTTTTTTAACAGGATTCGGAAAAAATGGTAAGCTCCAATCTAGAAGTCACCCCACAGATCCCTACTAAGTTTGGTGACGATCAGATGAGGGATGTGGCCTGTGGGGTGTGTAAAATAATTTACTGATGCAAAGAGTACAATCAAAGATGGCTGCCGGTGGCTATAATTACATTGCCTGTCTTTATCAGGTATATACTGAATTATTTAGTTAAAGTAATTACTAGTGCTTATAAGACATCTGATGTGAACTCTTAATAATGCTCCCAGGGTAAAGTTACCCATATATACAATATTTTCAGCTCTGATGGTTCAGTTATTTGGTTGCCTATAAACAAACAAACATACCAACAAAATTGAGTTTCATGAGTAAAGATTGTCCTATTTCGAAATGTTTTGTCTTTTTTCCAATTTTGTTTTGCCTCCGGTCCACCTATTATGCTGTGTACATGTTAAAGTTACCTTGGTATTCATGTGCAGACAATTCTAAGATGTTACGATCAGCAATACTGTAACTGCAACAGTTCTGTACCTGAAAATAATTGGAGCATGTATCAGGCTTTCCGCTAGTAGGGCAGGTGGTCCCTTTAAGGGTCCCATTCCCCCAGCCAATTTTTCCCCTTCTGCCATACCACAGGACATATTCCATATGTATAAAGATGTTTACTTCTCAATTTTGTTGCGACAGTACTGAGAAATTTAAATAGTTGACAACTTTATTTGATTTCTAGCGAGAATACACATTTGTACCGATCTAACAGTAAAAGTTGGATGTCAGTATGTCTGTATGTCAGTATGTCTGTATGTCAGTATGTCTGTATGTCAGTATGTCTGTATGTCAGTATGTCTGTAGGCCGGAGCTAACATTCAACGTGCAGGGTCGATGTGTTCCACCAGTTAGAATATAGAGTACACTTTATTTAGTTTTTACTGAAATGCTCCGGATTCTGAACGAGCATACCTGGCTCTGCATTGATCTTTGCCGATGACCCAGTGACGTCAGTGCACATGTTTTACTGGACATTGGAACATCAAATATGACATCATGCCTATTTGATGTTTAGCCGCCAGTGCCAGACTATGTAATCTGCCATTCATGGAAGACTTTTGATCTGGCACAATATTTTGACTTACGCGTAATTTCGAATGTATACCCCTCTGAGTGATAACATTCGTAGCAAAATTGATTAAGTACCCGTGTTTAAAAGCTACTGTTATCAGTCTATGCCTATTAAGGACCTGAATACGTTAGTTTTTTATCAGTGGCATTGCATTTGTGTATTGCATAGCGGTTAACGGTTGATCATAGTTCAACCGGTTGCCGATGGTAGCCGGTTGTTATTCAGATATCCGTTTCAGCACTAATGGTGACACAGAATGTTTGTATTAGGGTAACACAGAGTGTCTGTAACCATGGTAACACAGAGCATTTGTATCAGGGTAACACAGAGTGTCTGTAAGTAATAATCAAGCGGGATTCATTCCTTAAATTGCTTGTGGACGACACAGTTACCCTGTCCTGATCAGCCTGTACATGTATCTAGCAACCAATTAATTACTGATAGTGTTTCGGTATTTCGTTATACCATTCATACTCGCACCAAATGGATCCATTGTGTGTAAATGTGAGTAATTTGATTTGACAAGATTTTATTGAAAATAACAGTTAAATTAAACTATAAAAGTTATCGTCTTTTTACACTGTCTGCATCTCAGCTGAAACTAGTCACTTTTTTCTTGTTACTGATATTCAAGATCTGGTATCTAAAACTTTAAGCCAATTCGAGTGAGTCACACACTCCATGAGTTAGGCAGCACCAATCTCCTTAGTGATGTCTGTTTCTATAAAATAAAATATTAATCTCCTTCTAGTATAAGTTCAGAGGGAGAGAGATCATTCTATTTCACCTGTTCATATGTTCGAATTGTGTTCGGCCTGTGGGTAAAATATTCATAACACCGAAGACATTGATAAAAGAACTCACCCGTTTTTGTTTGAGCCAAAATTGTTGAAAACAAGTTCACCAGAAGATTGACATTCACTTCTGGTAACACTTTTTACTGAACAAAGTAAATTCTCTAATGAGCTGATTGTCTATGAAGAGGACGTACATGTATACCAAGAAATTTGTGTCAGTCATTTGATAATTATACTCCCACTTTCGAAGAAAATGCGGGGTATACTGGATTGACTGCGTCTGTTCGTCCGTCCGTCCGTCACACTTTCTCCCTCTGTGTGTCCATCCGACCTCATAACTCGAACAACTATGAAACGATTTCAATAATTTTGTGTATGCAATCTCCTTAGGACCGCCTCTCTGCATGATGCTAATTGCGGTCGGTCCGACTTTCTTTTTTTAAGTTACGCCTTACTTTTCGACTTATTTTGACTTAGAAAATTCTGTCCGACTTAATAACCGATTTCAATAATTTTTGGTATACATGCTTCTCACAACACCCTCTCTACATGATGCAGCTCAGGGTTGGCTCGGACTGTTTTTCCTAACATTACACTTCATTTTCGACTTATTTTGACAGAATATTTTGCGATTTTTTTTTTGTGGATGCTATTAATCCAAATTTTTCTTTATAAGTTAAAAATCTTTTTTGTTGGGTTTACGTATAATGCGGGTTGAATTTGCCACCGGTGGGGGTATGCTAGCATGCGAGTGCACACCTCTTGTTTTTAACATGCCATTGACCATGACAGGCGCTAATAAGCAGATTTTCTAGTATGTTGCCATTTTAAGATGTAAATGATTGGAAGAATTATTAGAAAATTTAAAGAAATGCATTTATTTGTTCTGCAGATCTCGTGCAGATACAAGTATTAATGATTATAACAAGTAAAAACAACAGAAAGAATTGATTGCTATAAACAAGAGACATCACATGCTGAAGGAATATTTTCTTTGCGGTGCACTTGTTATTGTATGAATAATCCATGGCCAAGCAAGTCAAGTATTTTAATCATACTGCACATGAATCTGCTATATAATTCACTTTTGAAAAAAAGGCCGTATTATAGTATTGGTCCGTCCGTCCGGGCGTCGTCCGTCCGTCCGTTAACCTGTTGTCCGGATGATAACTTTAGTTAGAGTGAACCAAAATTAGTAAAATTTGGTATGTGGGTTTATTAGCCGAAAAGTAAGTTCAAGTTCAAATTTGGGTTCCGCCCGCCAATTTTCACCGGAGTTATGCCCCTTATTTAACGTTTTTTGACTTAGAAAATCCTTGAAATTTGTTGTCTGGATGATAACTTTAGTATAGTTTATCGGAATGAATCCAAATTTGGTATATTACTTTCTCCCACCAAAACACAGGTCAAGTTCGAACTTGGGTCCTGTCCGACCATTTTTGGCAGAGTTATGCCCCTTTTTCGACTCAGAAAATTCAGTTTTTCTTTTGTTTTTCGGTTTCCGGATGATAACTCGATTTTGCAATGTTTATACATAAAACCCGTTTTTTTGTGGATTACATATATCGAAATACAGCTCAAGTCCGAATTTCGTTTTAATCCGATAAATTTTGCGAGAGTTATGGCCCCTTTTTTGACGTAATTTGACTTAGAAAATCCCTGAAATTTGTTGTCCGGATGATAACTTTAGTTAGAGTGAACCGATTTCAATCAAATTTGGTATGTGGGTTTATTAGGAGAAAAGACAGCTCAAGTTCGAATTTGGGTTCCGTCCGCCAATTTTCACCGGAGTTATGCCCCTTATTTGACGTAATTTGACTTAGAAAATCCCTGAAATTTGTTGTCCGGATGATAACTTTACTAGAGCTTATCGGATTCAATGATAATTTGGTATATTACTTTCTCCCACCAAAACACAGGTCAAGTTCAAATTTGAGTTCCGTCCGCCAATTTTTACCAGAGTTATGCCCCTTTTTTTTACCAGTTTCCGCCGACCCAAGAGAGGGCGTATATTGCACGCCCAGCGTAGCTCTTGTTACCATTTTTTCTTACATTCTTTAACAATTTTATAATTTTTAATGTGTTAAGCCAATGCATTCTCTTATATATGCGAGGCGACCTATGGTTGACTCGCATATATAAGAGAATGCATTGGCACAGGGCCGTTCTGTTGGGTAAAGGGTTAAATAACCTGTAATGCAATGTCCAGAGTTGCCCTTAACCCTTTCAGTGCCAAGTCTGATTTTTTTATCGACCCATATTTCCAAATTCATATAGAGCTCATAGACGATTTGCATGTAATCGATTCCCAAACTATAACTGTTTCCATAAGTGAATATAATCCATGGAATAGAGTAGCGCCACATGTGTACATTTCATTTACTGTCACAACTTTCAGCGCTTTTATTTCATCTGGTTTTAATTTTATGTTAGCGTTCACAGATCTCGGCTTGTTACATTCTACGCAGTTAATAACATCGCGAACTTTGTTGGCCGTCAACAGATGTCGTCACGTTCATCTGAGATGGCCTCTTGAGATCATCGGTTACTTTCCCATACACTTCGTCTTTGGAGAGTGTTGGATCGGGTACAAAATTTAACTTGGGATTCTTGGAGGATTAACCCTTTACCCAACAAACCGGCCAAAAACGCACAAATAAAGCTTCAACAGCCTAAAATATCTTCGGTCTGTCTCAATAACACCATACAAATATGGATATCATTGGAACCGGTTTATTGACCACATTGTGATGGTTACAGTTATGCCCTGTACCAATGCATTGGCACAGGGCCGTTCTGTTGGGTAAAGGGTTAATGGAGCAATAGCCACATGTCCTGCTTTCGGATAATGGACACTTCATTATCTGAAAAATGTAATGTCTTATTTGACAGTGTTTGTCCATAAAATCTAAGTTTCTGTGACTTGCCAAGCGCTGCTACTGTCAGGTTGGATTGATTGAGTTCCCTTGGAAAGTGTTTAGATTATAAGTTAAAAAAACGACCAGGTCGTTTCATGAATTTATTATCTGAACAATTCCCATCAGGGAATATGGCTTTTTCAAGTCTTACATTTAGTAAAGAAAATAATAGGTAATAATTAGTGTTCTTATTTTATAATACGGATTGACACAGCCCCGGAAACATATTTAATTTAGAGTATCCGCGGAATCGGACCAGGTTCAAGTTAACCCGGTCGTGATTCCGCAGATGTAAAGGTAGGGGGTTGTGCATCCGTAGATCTTTTATGATACTGAAAAACCCTGTGTGGGCCCGGGGTAGAATAGGCCTACCGCCCCACTGCGACTGGTAAAAATCCCCTAATGTGGCACCCTGTTTGCCGTGGGGTGTATCCCGTGAGGTGTGGTGTAGGAGTCCTGGAGGTACTAGGGTGCAGGGGCGCCGGAAGAGGGGGCAGCTGACCCCCCTGCCCTTGACCAAGGGGGGCGAGCGGGGGCAGGACTTGCCCTTTTTCTGGAGACAGAAAATGCTTTTTGTGTGTTTAATCTCGTGTTTTTATAGCAAAATGTGACTTTTTTGGTCCAAATACCACCAATTTCACAAGGAATCTTAATTTTTTGTCAATTTTATCACAAAACGGCCATAAAAACTGACAAATACCATTAAAATAGGGATTTTTGCCACAATGAATTTATGGTTATTTTACCGAGTTTGCGGAGAAAATGCCCTTTTTTTTTGCGGAAAAGTGCCCTTTTTGTAGGCTCTGCCCCCCTGCCCTTGGATGCTTCCGGTGCCCCTGCTAGAGTGGTTGTATCACGTGAGGCATCGACCTGCGGATATGACTTAGTTAGCTCATGGTCCTCGTTGGTCCTACATCTCTTCAAGACGAGTGATTGAGTTGACCCGGCTCAATCAATCGGCTAATCACGCCTCTCCACAGTGTTTCAGATTCATTTTGATATATGTCGTATTGCTCGTCTGATGTTTGAAGTATTCCCTTACAGAAATTATGAGCTCGCGATAAGCTCACTGAAGATGAATTTTGTGAGCTCGCTGCGAGCGTGTAATTTGGAACTATAGCGAGCTCACTGCGAGCTTCCTGCGATCTCCCTGCGAGCTTCTTGGGATCTCACTGCGAGCTCCCTGCGAACTCTCTGCGAGCTCCCCGCGAACTCTCTGCGAGCTCCCCGCGAACTCTCTGCGAGCTCCCTGCGAACTCTCTGCGAGCTCCCTGCGAACTCTCTGCGAGCTCTCTGCGAGCTTCCTGCGAGCTCCCTACGAACACCTTGCGAGCTCCCCGCGAGCTCATTATGAGCTTCCTACGAACTCTTGCGAGCTCAATGTAAACTTCTGCGAGCTTGAGGATAACTACCTGCGAGCTCCCATGATAAAAAAGACACAGGATAGGTATCAGTGAAAAGACACAGGTTAGGTATCAGTGAAAAGACACAGGTTAGGTATCAGTGAAAAACATTCTATCCTCTATATCTTCGTGTCCAGTTCTATATGGAATGACCCTAATGTTAACCATGGCTCTGTAATAGTTGGTTTTCCATCTGGCCCAGTTATGGTCTTCATGTAAGCTGTAATACAATAATTACAATAATTTACTTGCAATTTAAGTTTAACAATTTAAATGAATCATGTTTGGAAAATTAATTTCATGCCCAATAAACAAAGCTATAGTTCCCCCTCCTAGCAGCATTTCATGCCCAATACACAAAGCTAGTTCCCCCCATCATCATTTCATGCCCTATATACAAAGCTAGTTGCCCCCCCCCCCCATCATTTCATGCCAATAAACAAAGCTAGTTATAATCCCCTCCCCCAATCATCATTTCATGTCAAATAAACAAAGCTAGCGATATACCCCCCTTTATTTCATGCCCAATAAACAAAGTTAGTTACAATTAAGTCTTCAACAATTCAATGTAGTATGCTTACCCCCCCCCCCCCCCCACCATGTTATGCCCAATAAACAAAGCTACATGTAGTTAACTACCCCCTCCCCCCATCATTTCATGCCCAAAGCTAGTTACCCCCCCCCCCCCCCATCAAAATTTCATGCCCAATAAACAAAGCTAGTTATCCCCATCATCATTTCATGCCCAATAAACAAAGCTACTTAGTTACCCCCCCCCCCCCCCCCCCCATCATAATTTTATGTGCAACAAACAAAGCTAGTTATAAGTCTTCAACAGTTCAATGTAGTATGCTTCCCCCCATCATGTTATGCCCAATAAACAAAGCTACATGTAGTTAACTCCCCCCCCCATCATAACTTCATGCCCAATAAACAAAGCTAGTTATCCCCCCCAATCATAATGTTATTCACAATAAACAAAGCTATTTACTCCCCCCCCCCCCCCAATAATAATGTTATTCACAATAAACAAAGCTAGTTATAAGTCTTCAATAGTATGCTTACCTAATTAGTTTCTGTAATCCATGCACTGGCCTGCAGCTATATATCTTCTCTGAATGATTGCTTCGAATTTATAAACAGATTTTGAATAGTTTTTTCAGTTTTAGAAAATAGTTGATCCATGCCTGCAAGCTCAGTTATCAGTTATCATGCCTGCAAGCTCAGTTATCAGTTATCATGCCTGCAAGCTCATAGAGAGAACATTTATGAACAAAGAGAATATACCATGCAGTAACAGTTATCATGCCTGCAAGCTCATAGAGAGAACATTTATGAACAAAGAGAATATACCATGCAGTAACAGACTAACAGTCCATATTCAAATTTTACAATAACACAGGAAGTTAACTAGGAACACATGCTGTCTCTATACAGTGGATTAAATTACAGAAGTATTTATAGAATATTTAATATCAGCAGCCATGCACTGACCAAATATCATTAAGTTCGCGACTGCGAGCTCCAAATATAAATAAGCTCACAACTGTGAGCTTAAATCACAGTTAAGTTCGCAAGTGTTAGCTTAGATGAAGACCCAAGAATCGTCTGCGAGCTCTTGTGAGCTCGCAGGGAGATCGCTTGTTGCCTTGCGAGCTTGTTGCGAACTTAAATAAGTTCGCAAAGAGCTCTCAAGAGCTCGCAGCGTTGTTTGCAGTTTTTTCATGTCTCTTTGTGTTCGTCTGATGATTGTTGAATGTTGAATCCTGTATTGTTCACTCCTGTCTCACTGTTGAGAGGTACCGGGAGGCTGCTAAATGCAGTGGCTAAACGGGTCACCGCTTCAGCTATGTACCAGTCTTTGGCCTGACCAGAATTTGAAGGGTAGTCCACGGCGGCTACTGGGCTAGTTGTCGATATTTTGCTTTTTGAATGGCAACTCAAACAAAAAAACAAACATAAGATTGATGACTCACCAAGTTCCATATTCCCACAGTACTTGGTTCTTGGCTTCGACCCAAATGTGAAACGACCTTCTATCTTTGTTATTGATAAAACGCTACAAAGCATTGCTGGTCAATTGAAATCTGTCAAACCAATCAGAACTGGGCCAATAAGTGGCTCTCTCTTGATTGAATGCTCAAAGAAAGTTCAATCTGATGCTCTGCTATTTTCCATAGAAAACATCGTTTGAACAACGCTCAATTGTAAATATTTACATCTCGATTCGGGACGCAACAATCAGCGATGAACTAACACAAATGATTTCGCCACCAAGAGTCATTGCATTTAATTAATATATAAGAATGACGGTGTGTGTTGTCAATTTTAATTAATAATCGTACAAAATAACTACTTTGAGGAAGATTATTCTCAATTTCCATTTGATAACCCTACGGGAGTGTTTCACATCACTTTAAAGCGCTGGTTATGAGTAAGCCCAACATCCGGGACTAAATTGTTGATACATATCCACCAGCATAGCTTTCCACATTTTCCCACATCGCTCTCGACTGTGTTTTCATCTATCTGATGTGTTTCTCTTAATAGAAAACTGTTTCCTTACCAATCATTTGAGCGTGCTCTGCTGCCAAATGTCCGAATCTACGAGTCCGTTCCATGAATTCACTCATATGAAGATCTGCAACAACTGGTTGGCCAACATGGTATCCAGCACATAGTTGTGTCTTTGTGTATGTTGCAGTAAACATAAATCGGTTCTTAAGTGACAGATTAAAAGCACTAATCTGCATTTCTTGCATCAAGGCATAGCGAATAGCACATTCAGTATAAACTAGTGCTGAAACGGTTGCCCTATTTTTGTAGCTGGTTAACCGCGACGTATGTGTAATCGGATCATATAACCGGATCATAACCGGTTATCCGCTATTTTCAACCTATGACTTTTTACTGATTATTTATACTATAATTTGTACCAATATATCAGCATAATTTGATTTATTAACTGTATGGCAAACTCGCATAATGTTTGCACAGACAGAGCTTGGATTAAGCTTGTATTAAACGAATGTAAATCGCCAAACACGAACGTCACAAAGCCACGTGTTGACAACTTGCAGATGACACCTTGAACTAAAACTCGCAGTGTTTATAAATAGACGTGTCATGCTTGACCTGTTTGTACTGCAGTTGTGACTGCTACCTGACTTGTTATCGTTCTTGTGTTGGGAAAAATATTGTGTGATCTATATACATGTTCGTACATGCTAATATCGACAGTTTTTTATTGCCATATGGGCGATTGCGGGACTGGCCGATTATTAAGTCATGTTGTTGGCGGTAGCCGGTTCTCAACCGGTTATCTGTTTCAGCACTAGTACAAACAGGCAGATAAGCACTGACTCATAAGTACGCCATTGTTTCATCATCATTCACATACACAGGAAGTGGTCTTCTGCTCAGGGCAGGAAGTTGAGGGTGTACAGTACTAGATTGTCCAGAGACAGTGTGCTCAGTTCCTGTTAATGACACTGTAGCTCTAACAATAACTCTAATCTTGGGAATCACTCGGAACAGATAAGATTAATGTTCTTCTCTACCCTGCCCTGGTCAATCAGATAGTTAGCCGCGATAAACAGTCCTTTCTTTTTTGTCAATACCGTCACTGTATGACAAGGTCCTCTTCGTCTTTAATGTGGTATAACTCACAACTTTAGGAATCCTGTCCGCTTTCTGTTTTCGTAGTTCTTCGACACAGCTGAACATCAATGTTCTTTTTTCCCTGACCCTGGACTATCAGACAGTTAGCAGCGATAAACAGTCCAGTCTTTTTTGTCTATCGATCCACTTCGTCTTTAATGTGATATAATTCACAATCTTGGGAATCATGTCTGATCTCTGTTCCTGAAGTTCTTCAACACAGCTGAACACATCAATGATGTTCTCGACTCGGGGCCCGGTCGATCAGATAGTTAAGATGGCGACAAACACACCAGTCTTTTTTTATCAATGCCGTCACCGTGAGACAAGGTCCTCTTCGTCTTTAAAGTGGTATAACTCGCAATCTTTGGAATCATGTCCGCTCTCTTATCATGTAGTTGTACGACACAGCTGAACACATCAATGTTGTTCTCGACTCTGCCCCGGTCGATCAGATAATTAGCAATGACGAACACATTCAGTCTGCTCTCGTAGTCGCTGAAAGACAAGGAAACAAACTGCTGTTCTCAATCTTTGGAATCATGTCCGCTCTCTGTTCTCGTAGTTGTACGACACAGCTGAACACATCAATGTTGTTCTCGACTCTGCCCCGGTCGATCAGATAATTAGCAATGACGAACACATTCAGTCTGCTCTCGTAGTCGCTGAAAGACAAGGAAACAAACTGCTGTTCTCAATCTTTGGAATCATGTCCGCTCTCTGTTCTCGTAGTTCCTCGACACAGCTGAACACATCAATGTTGTTCTCGACTCTGCCCCGGTCGATCAGATAATTAGCAATGACGAACACATTCAGTCTGCTCTCGTAGTCGCTGAAAGACAAGGAAACAAACAGCTGTTCTCAATCTTTGGAATCATGTCCGCTCTCTGTTCTCGTACTTCCTCGACACAGCTGAACACATCAATGTTGTTCTCGACTCTGCCCCGTTCGATCAGATAATTAGCAATGACGAACACATTCAGTCTGCTCTCGTAGTCGCTGAAAGACAAGGAAACAAACTGCTGTTCTCAATCTTTGGAATCATGTCCGCTCTCTGTTCTCGTAGTTCCTCGACACAGCTGAACACATCAATGTTGTTCTCGACTGTGCCCCGGTCGATCAGATAATTAGCAATGACGAACACATTCAGTCTGCTCTTGTAGTCGCTGAAAGACAAGGAAACAAACTGCTGTTCTCAATCTTTGGAATCATGTCCGCTCTCTGTTCTCGTAGTTGTACGACACAACTGAACACATCAATGTTGTTCTCGACTCTGCCCCGGTCGATCAGATAATTAGCAATGACGAACACATTCAGTCTGCTCTCGTAGTCGCTGAAAGACAAGGAAACAAACTGCTGTTCTCAATCTTTGGAATCATGTCCGCTCTCTGTTCTCGTAGTTGTACGACACAACTGAACACATCAATGTTGTTCTCGACTGTGCCCCGGTCGATCAGATAATTAGCAATGACGAACACATTCAGTCTGCTCTCGTAGTCGCTGAAAGACAAGGAAACAAACTGCTGTTCTCAATCTTTGGAATCATGTCCGCTCTCTGTTCTCGTAGTTGTACGACACAACTGAACACATCAATGTTGTTCTCGACTCTGCCCCGGTCGATCAGATAATTAGCAATGACGAACACATTCAGTCTGCTCTCGTAGTCGCTGAAAGACAAGGAAACAAACTGCTGTTCTCAATCTTTGGAATCATGTCCGCTCTCTGTTCTCGTAGTTGTACGACACAACTGAACACATCAATGTTGTTCTCGACTCTGCCCCGGTCGATCAGATAATTAGCAATGACGAACACATTCAGTCTGCTCTCGTAGTCGCTGAAAGACAAGGAAACAAACTGCTGTTCTCAATCTTTGGAATCATGTCCGCTCTCTGTTCTCGTAGTTGTACGACACAACTGAACACATCAATGTTGTTCTCGACTCTGCCCCGGTCGATCAGATAATTAGCAATGACGAACACATTCAGTCTGCTCTCGTAGTCGCTGAAAGACAAGGAAACAAACTGCTGTTCTCAATTTTTGGAATCATGTCCGCTCTCTGTTCTCGTAGTTGTACGACACAGCTGAACACATCAATGTTGTTCTCGACTCTGCCCCGGTCGATCAGATAATTAGCAATGACGAACACATTCAGTCTGCTCTCGTAGTCGCTGAAAGACAAGGAAACAAACTGCTGTTCTCAATCTTTGGAATCATGTCCGCTCTCTGTTCTCGTAGTTCCTCGACACAGCTGAACACATCAATGTTGTTCTCGACTCTGCCCCGGTCGATCAGATAATTAGCAATGACGAACACATTCAGTCTGCTCTCGTAGTCGCTGAACGACAAGGAAACAAACTGCTGTTCTCAATCTTTGGAATCATGTCCGCTCTCTGTTCTCGTAGTTGTACGACACAGCTGAACACATCAATGTTGTTCTCGACTCTGCCCCGGTCGATCAGATAATTAGCAATGACGAACACATTCAGTCTGCTCTTGTAGTCGCTGAAAGACAAGGAAACAAACTGCTCTTCTCAATCTTTGGAATCATGTCCGCTCTCTGTTCTCGTAGTTGTACGACACAGCTGAACACATCAATGTTGTTCTCGACTCTGCCCCGGTCGATCAGATAATTAGCAATGACGAACACATTCAGTCTGCTCTTGTAGTCGCTGAAAGACAAGGAAACAAACTGCTGTTCTCAATCTTTGGAATCATGTCCGCTCTCTGTTCTCGTAGTTCCTCGACACAGCTGAACACATCAATGTTGTTCTCGACTCTGCCCCGGTCGATCAGATAATTAGCAATGACGAACACATTCAGTCTGCTCTCGTAGTCGCTGAAAGACAAGGAAACAAACTGCTGTTCTCAATCTTTGGAATCATGTCCGCTCTCTGTTCTCGTAGTTGTAGACACAACTGAACACATCAATGTTGTTCTCGACTCTGCCCCGGTCGATCAGATAATTAGCAATGACGAACACATTCAGTCTGCACTCGTAGTCGCTGAAAGACAAGGAAACAAACTGCTGTTCTCAATCTTTGGAATCATGTCCGCTCTCTGTTCTCGTAGTTGTACGACACAACTGAACACATCAATGTTGTTCTCGACTCTGCCCTGGTCAATCAGATAGTTAGCAGCGATAAACACTCCCAATTTCTTTTGTCTATCCTCTTCGTCTTTAACCCTTTGAGTGCCAGGTCGATTTTTGTATCAACCCATATACCCTGTGCCAATGCATTCTCTTATATATGCGAGTCGACCATAGGTCGCCTCGCATATATAAGAGAATGCATTGGCCTAACAATATTTTTTTTTTTTACAATTTTTGACAATTTTAATAATTTATTCTTATATTCTTTTGTGTAGGTTTAGGGCCGATGAGATCGGCCCCTGGCACTCAAAGGGTTAAGATGATATGACTCACAACTTTGGGAATAATGTCCGCTCTCTATTCTCGTAGTTCATCGACACAGTTGAACACATCAATGCCTTTCTAGATTCAGGTCGATCAGATAGTTAACCGCGATAAACACGCCAGTATTTTTTGCCTATCTTCGTCTTTAATGTGATAACCATGTTCGCTCTGTTCTCGTAGTTGTTCGACACAGCTAAACACATCAATGTTCTTCTCAACCTTACCCTGGTCAATTGGGTATTTTTATGATTATTTAATCTTACCAAAATATGAACGACCTTTCCAAATTCGAGCCATTCACGTGTGTCATTTTACATTCCGGCACCGGTTGTATCGCGTGTTTTCATTGGTTGCTAGCGAAAGCTCATATCCAATAAAATAACTTGTATCTCTACGCGCACCTGATTGGCGTACCTGACAACTGTCAAAGTTTGACACTTCCATGTATTGTTTAGATCACTATAATTTAGAATTTGATCACGAAAGCTCGTTTTTTTTAATACCCACCCGCTCATATTTTCCCTTTATATAGAGAAGGTTTGCAATATAGACTGAGAGCAGTGTACTTGGTATAAAAATACCCAAACTTCCCAAGAATAAACGACTCGACAAAATTATACTGATTATTATTTATTTGCCGAAAAGTGGAGAGCTTGTAACAACAAGAAATTATATCTGCCACTGTACTGGTAAATGTCATGTTCTAACAACAAGAAATTATATCTGCCACTGTACTGGTAAATGTCATGTTCTAACAACAAGAAATTATATCTGCCACTGTACTGGTAAATGTCATGTTCAACAAGAAATTATATCTGCCACTGTACTGGTAAATGTCATGTTCAACAAGAAATTATATCTGCCACTGTACTGGTAAATGTCATGTTCAACAAGAAATTATATCTGCCACTGTACTGGTAAATGTCATGTTCAACAAGAAATTATATCTGCCACTGTACTGGTAAATGTCATGTTCAACAAGAAATTATATCTGCCACTGTACTGGTAAATGTCATGTTCAACAAGAAATTATATCTGCCACTGTACTGGTAAATGTCATGTTCTAACAACAAGAAATTATATCTGCCACTGTACTGGTAAATGTCATGTTCTAACTACAAGAAATTATATCTGCCACTGTACTGGTAAATGTCATGTTCTAACAACAAGAAATTATATCTGCCACTGTACTGGTAAATGTCATGTTCAACAACAAGAAATTATATCTGCCACTGTACTGGTAAATGTCATGTTCAACAAGAAATTATATCTGCCACTGTACTGGTAAATGTCATGTTCAACAAGAAATTATATCTGCCACTGTACTGGTAAATGTCATGTTCAACAAGAAATTATATCTGCCACTGTACTGGTAAATGTCATGTTCAACAAGAAATTATATCTGCCACTGTACTGGTAAATGTCATGTTCAACAAGAAATTATATCTGCCACTGTACTGGTAAATGTCATGTTCAACAAGAAATTATATCTGCCACTGTACTGGTAAATGTCATGTTCTAACGACAAGAAATTATATCTGCCACTGTACTGGTAAATGTCATGTTCTAACGACAAGAAATTATATCTGCCACTGTACTGGTAAATGTCATGTTCTAACAACAAGAAATTATATCTGCCACTGTACTGGTAAATGTCATGTTCTAACAACAAGAAATTATATCTGCCACTGTACTGGTAAATGTCATGTTCTAACAACAAGAAATTATATCTGCCACTGTACTGGTAAATGTCATGTTCTAACAACAAGAAATTATATCTGCCACTGTACTGGTAAATGTCATGTTCTAACTACAAGAAATTATATCTGCCACTGTACTGGTAAATGTCATGTTCTAACAACAAGAAATTATATCTGCCACTGTACTGGTAAATGTCATGTTCTAACAACAAGAAATTATATCTGCCACTGTACTGGTAAATGTCATGTTCTAACAACAAGAAATTATATCTGCCACTGTACTGGTAAATGTCATGTTCTAACTACAAGAAATTATATCTGCCACTGTACTGGTAAATGTCATGTTCTAACAACAAGAAATTATATCTGCCACTGTACTGGTAAATGTCATGTTCAACAACAAGAAATTATATCTGCCACTGTACTGGTAAATGTCATGTTCAACAAGAAATTATATCTGCCACTGTACTGGTAAATGTCATGTTCAACAAGAAATTATATCTGCCACTGTACTGGTAAATGTCATGTTCAACAAGAAATTATATCTGCCACTGTACTGGTAAATGTCATGTTCAACAAGAAATTATATCTGCCACTGTACTGGTAAATGTCATGTTCAACAAGAAATTATATCTGCCACTGTACTGGTAAATGTCATGTTCAACAAGAAATTATATCTGCCACTGTACTGGTAAATGTCATGTTCTAACGACAAGAAATTATATCTGCCACTGTACTGGTAAATGTCATGTTCTAACGACAAGAAATTATATCTGCCACTGTACTGGTAAATGTCATGTTCTAACAACAAGAAATTATATCTGCCACTGTACTGGTAAATGTCATGTTCTAACAACAAGAAATTATATCTGCCACTGTACTGGTAAATGTCATGTTCTAACTACAAGAAATTATATCTGCCACTGTACTGGTAAATGTCATGTTCTAACAACAAGAAATTATATCTGCCACTGTACTGGTAAATGTCATGTTCTAACAACAAGAAATTATATCTGCCACTGTACTGGTAAATGTCATGTTCTAACAACAAGAAATTATATCTGCCACTGTACTGGTAAATGTCATGTTCTAACTACAAGAAATTATATCTGCCACTGTACTGGTAAATGTCATGTTCTAACAACAAGAAATTATATCTGCCACTGTACTGGTAAATGTCATGTTCAACAACAAGAAATTATATCTGCCACTGTACTGGTAAATGTCATGTTCAACAAGAAATTATATCTGCCACTGTACTGGTAAATGTCATGTTCAACAAGAAATTATATCTGCCACTGTACTGGTAAATGTCATGTTCAACAAGAAATTATATCTGCCACTGTACTGGTAAATGTCATGTTCAACAAGAAATTATATCTGCCACTGTACTGGTAAATGTCATGTTCAACAAGAAATTATATCTGCCACTGTACTGGTAAATGTCATGTTCAACAAGAAATTATATCTGCCACTGTACTGGTAAATGTCATGTTCTAACGACAAGAAATTATATCTGCCACTGTACTGGTAAATGTCATGTTCTAACGACAAGAAATTATATCTGCCACTGTACTGGTAAATGTCATGTTCTAACAACAAGAAATTATATCTGCCACTGTACTGGTAAATGTCATGTTCTAACAACAAGAAATTATATCTGCCACTGTACTGGTAAATGTCATGTTCTAACAACAAGAAATTATATCTGCCACTGTACTGGTAAATGTCATGTTCCCTGGCAACAAGAAATTATATCTGCCACTGTACTGGTAAATGTCATGTTCTAACAACAAGAAATTATATCTGCCACTGTACTGGTAAATGTCATGTTCTAACAACAAGAAATTATATCTGCCACTGTACTGGTAAATGTCATGTTCAACAAGAAATTATATCTGCCACTGTACTGGTAAATGTCATGTTCTAACAACAAGAAATTATATCTGCCACTGTACTGGTAAATGTCATGTTCTAACTACAAGAAATTATATCTGCCACTGTACTGGTAAATGTCATGTTCTAACAACAAGAAATTATATCTGCCACTGTACTGGTAAATGTCATGTTCTAACAACAAGAAATTATATCTGCCACTGTACTGGTAAATGTCATGTTCTAACTACAAGAAATTATATCTGCCACTGTACTGGTAAATGTCATGTTCTAACAAGAAATTATATCTGCCACTGTACTGGTAAATGTCATGTTCTAACGACAAGAAATTATATCTGCCACTGTACTGGTAAATGTCATGTTCTAACAACAAGAAATTATATCTGCCACTGTACTGGTAAATGTCATGTTCTAACAACAAGAAATTATATCTGCCACTGTACTGGTAAATGTCATGTTCTAACTACAAGAAATTATATCTGCCACTGTACTGGTAAATGTCATGTTCCCTGCCACTGTACTGGTATATGTCATGTTCTAACAACAAGAAATTATATCTGCCACTGTACTGGTAAATGTCATGTTCAACAACAAGAAATTATATCTGCCACTGTACTGGTAAATGTCATGTTCAACAAGAAATTATATCTGCCACTGTACTGGTAAATGTCATGTTCAACAAGAAATTATATCTGCCACTGTACTGGTAAATGTCATGTTCTAACAACAAGAAATTATATCTGCCACTGTACTGGTAAATGTCATGTTCTAACGACAAGAAATTATATCTGCCACTGTACTGGTAAATGTCATGTTCTAACAACAAGAAATTATATCTGCCACTGTACTGGTAAATGTCATGTTCTAACTACAAGAAATTATATCTGCCACTGTACTGGTAAATGTCATGTTCAAACAAGAAATTATATCTGCCACTGTACTGGTAAATGTCATGTTCTAACAACAAGAAATTATATCTGCCACTGTACTGGTAAATGTCATGTTCTAACTACAAGAAATTATATCTGCCACTGTACTGGTAAATGTCATGTTCTAACAACAAGAAATTATATCTGCCACTGTACTGGTAAATGTCATGTTCTAACAACAAGAAATTATATCTGCCACTGTACTGGTAAATGTCATGTTCTAACAACAAGAAATTATATCTGCCACTGTACTGGTAAATGTCATGTTCTAACTACAAGAAATTATATCTGCCACTGTACTGGTAAATGTCATGTTCTAACAACAAGAAATTATATCTGCCACTGTACTGGTAAATGTCATGTTCAACAACAAGAAATTATATCTGCCACTGTACTGGTAAATGTCATGTTCAACAAGAAATTATATCTGCCACTGTACTGGTAAATGTCATGTTCAACAAGAAATTATATCTGCCACTGTACTGGTAAATGTCATGTTCAACAAGAAATTATATCTGCCACTGTACTGGTAAATGTCATGTTCAACAAGAAATTATATCTGCCACTGTACTGGTAAATGTCATGTTCAACAAGAAATTATATCTGCCACTGTACTGGTAAATGTCATGTTCAACAAGAAATTATATCTGCCACTGTACTGGTAAATGTCATGTTCAACAAGAAATTATATCTGCCACTGTACTGGTAAATGTCATGTTCTAACAACAAGAAATTATATCTGCCACTGTACTGGTAAATGTCATGTTCAACAACAAGAAATTATATCTGCCACTGTACTGGTAAATGTCATGTTCAACAAGAAATTATATCTGCCACTGTACTGGTAAATGTCATGTTCTAACAACAAGAAATTATATCTGCCACTGTACTGGTAAATGTCATGTTCTAACAACAAGAAATTATATCTGCCACTGTACTGGTAAATGTCATGTTCTAACGACAAGAAATTATATCTGCCACTGTACTGGTAAATGTCATGTTCTAACGACAAGAAATTATATCTGCCACTGTACTGGTAAATGTCATGTTCAACAACAAGAAATTATATCTGCCACTGTACTGGTAAATGTCATGTTCTAACAACAAGAAATTATATCTGCCACTGTACTGGTAAATGTCATGTTCTAACAACAAGAAATTATATCTGCCACTGTACTGGTAAATGTCATGTTCTAACTACAAGAAATTATATCTGCCACTGTACTGGTAAATGTCATGTTCTAACAAGAAATTATATCTGCCACTGTACTGGTAAATGTCATGTTCTAACGACAAGAAATTATATCTGCCACTGTACTGGTAAATGTCATGTTCTAACAACAAGAAATTATATCTGCCACTGTACTGGTAAATGTCATGTTCAACAAGAAATTATATCTGCCACTGTACTGGTAAATGTCATGTTCTAACGACAAGAAATTATATCTGCCACTGTACTGGTAAATGTCATGTTCTAACAACAAGAAATTATATCTGCCACTGTACTGGTAAATGTCATGTTCAACAAGAAATTATATCTGCCACTGTACTGGTAAATGTCATGTTCTAACAACAAGAAATTATATCTGCCACTGTACTGGTAAATGTCATGTTCCCTGGCAACAAGAAATTATATCTGCCACTGTACTGGTAAATGTCATGTTCAAACAACAAGAAATTATATCTGCCACTGTACTGGTAAATGTCATGTTCTAACAACAAGAAATTATATCTGCCACTGTACTGGTAAATGTCATGTTCCCTGCCACTGTACTGGTATATGTCATGTTCTAACAACAAGAAATTATATCTGCCACTGTACTGGTAAATGTCATGTTCAACAACAAGAAATTATATCTGCCACTGTACTGGTAAATGTCATGTTCAACAAGAAATTATATCTGCCACTGTACTGGTAAATGTCATGTTCAACAAGAAATTATATCTGCCACTGTACTGGTAAATGTCATGTTCTAACAACAAGAAATTATATCTGCCACTGTACTGGTAAATGTCATGTTCTAACGACAAGAAATTATATCTGCCACTGTACTGGTAAATGTCATGTTCTAACAACAAGAAATTATATCTGCCACTGTACTGGTAAATGTCATGTTCTAACTACAAGAAATTATATCTGCCACTGTACTGGTAAATGTCATGTTCAAACAAGAAATTATATCTGCCACTGTACTGGTAAATGTCATGTTCTAACAACAAGAAATTATATCTGCCACTGTACTGGTAAATGTCATGTTCTAACTACAAGAAATTATATCTGCCACTGTACTGGTAAATGTCATGTTCTAACAACAAGAAATTATATCTGCCACTGTACTGGTAAATGTCATGTTCTAACAACAAGAAATTATATCTGCCACTGTACTGGTAAATGTCATGTTCTAACAACAAGAAATTATATCTGCCACTGTACTGGTAAATGTCATGTTCTAACTACAAGAAATTATATCTGCCACTGTACTGGTAAATGTCATGTTCTAACAACAAGAAATTATATCTGCCACTGTACTGGTAAATGTCATGTTCTAACAACAAGAAATTATATCTGCCACTGTACTGGTAAATGTCATGTTCAACAACAAGAAATTATATCTGCCACTGTACTGGTAAATGTCATGTTCAACAAGAAATTATATCTGCCACTGTACTGGTAAATGTCATGTTCAACAAGAAATTATATCTGCCACTGTACTGGTAAATGTCATGTTCTAACGACAAGAAATTATATCTGCCACTGTACTGGTAAATGTCATGTTCTAACAACAAGAAATTATATCTGCCACTGTACTGGTAAATGTCATGTTCTAACAACAAGAAATTATATCTGCCACTGTACTGGTAAATGTCATGTTCTAACTACAAGAAATTATATCTGCCACTGTACTGGTAAATGTCATGTTCTAACAACAAGAAATTATATCTGCCACTGTACTGGTAAATGTCATGTTCTAACAACAAGAAATTATATCTGCCACTGTACTGGTAAATGTCATGTTCAACAACAAGAAATTATATCTGCCACTGTACTGGTAAATGTCATGTTCAACAAGAAATTATATCTGCCACTGTACTGGTAAATGTCATGTTCAACAAGAAATTATATCTGCCATTGTACTGGTAAATGTCATGTTCAACAAGAAATTATATCTGCCACTGTACTGGTAAATGTCATGTTCAACAAGAAATTATATCTGCCACTGTACTGGTAAATGTCATGTTCAACAAGAAATTATATCTGCCACTGTACTGGTAAATGTCATGTTCAACAAGAAATTATATCTGCCACTGTACTGGTAAATGTCATGTTCAACAAGAAATTATATCTGCCACTGTACTGGTAAATGTCATGTTCTAACAACAAGAAATTATATCTGCCACTGTACTGGTAAATGTCATGTTCAACAACAAGAAATTATATCTGCCACTGTACTGGTAAATGTCATGTTCAATAAGAAATTATATCTGCCACTGTACTGGTAAATGTCATGTTCTAACAACAAGAAATTATATCTGCCACTGTACTGGTAAATGTCATGTTCTAACAACAAGAAATTATATCTGCCACTGTACTGGTAAATGTCATGTTCTAACGACAAGAAATTATATCTGCCACTGTACTGGTAAATGTCATGTTCTAACGACAAGAAATTATATCTGCCACTGTACTGGTAAATGTCATGTTCAACAACAAGAAATTATATCTGCCACTGTACTGGTAAATGTCATGTTCTAACAACAAGAAATTATATCTGCCACTGTACTGGTAAATGTCATGTTCTAACAACAAGAAATTATATCTGCCACTGTACTGGTAAATGTCATGTTCTAACTACAAGAAATTATATCTGCCACTGTACTGGTAAATGTCATGTTCTAACAAGAAATTATATCTGCCACTGTACTGGTAAATGTCATGTTCTAACGACAAGAAATTATATCTGCCACTGTACTGGTAAATGTCATGTTCTAACAACAAGAAATTATATCTGCCACTGTACTGGTAAATGTCATGTTCAACAAGAAATTATATCTGCCACTGTACTGGTAAATGTCATGTTCTAACGACAAGAAATTATATCTGCCACTGTACTGGTAAATGTCATGTTCTAACAACAAGAAATTATATCTGCCACTGTACTGGTAAATGTCATGTTCAACAAGAAATTATATCTGCCACTGTACTGGTAAATGTCATGTTCTAACAACAAGAAATTATATCTGCCACTGTACTGGTAAATGTCATGTTCCCTGGCAACAAGAAATTATATCTGCCACTGTACTGGTAAATGTCATGTTCAAACAACAAGAAATTATATCTGCCACTGTACTGGTAAATGTCATGTTCTAACAACAAGAAATTATATCTGCCACTGTACTGGTAAATGTCATGTTCAACAAGAAATTATATCTGCCACTGTACTGGTAAATGTCATGTTCTAACAACAAGAAATTATATCTGCCACTGTACTGGTAAATGTCATGTTCCCTGGCAACAAGAAATTATATCTGCCACTGTACTGGTAAATGTCATGTTCAAACAACAAGAAATTATATCTGCCACTGTACTGGTAAATGTCATGTTCTAACAACAAGAAATTATATCTGCCACTGTACTGGTAAATGTCATGTTCAACAAGAAATTATATCTGCCACTGTACTGGTAAATGTCATGTTCAACAAGAAATTATATCTGCCACTGTACTGGTAAATGTCATGTTCTAACAACAAGAAATTATATCTGCCACTGTACTGGTAAATGTCATGTTCTAACGACAAGAAATTATATCTGCCACTGTACTGGTAAATGTCATGTTCTAACGACAAGAAATTATATCTGCCACTGTACTGGTAAATGTCATGTTCTAACGACAAGAAATTATATCTGCCACTGTACTGGTAAATGTCATGTTCCCTGGCAACAAGAAATTATATCTGCCACTGTACTGGTAAATGTCATGTTCTACAAGAAATTATATCTGCCACTGTACTGGTAAATGTCATGTTCTACAAGAAATTATATCTGCCACTGTACTGGTAAATGTCATGTTCTACAAGAAATTATATCTGCCACTGTACTGGTAAATGTCATGTTCAACAAGAAATTATATCTGCCACTACTGGTAAATGTCATGTTCTAACAACAAGAAATTATATCTGCCACTGTACTGGTAAATGTCATGTTCTAACAACAAGAAATTATATCTGCCACTGTACTGGTAAATGTCATGTTCAACAAGAAATTATATCTGCCACTGTACTGGTAAATGTCATGTTCAACAAGAAATTATATCTGCCACTGTACTGGTAAATGTCATGTTCTAACAACAAGAAATTATATCTGCCACTGCACTGGTAAATGTCATGTTCTAACAACAAGAAATTATATCTGCCACTGTACTGGTAAATGTCATGTTCTAACGACAAGAAATTATATCTGCCACTGTACTGGTAAATGTCATGTTCTAACAACAAGAAATTATATCTGCCACTGTACTGGTAAATGTCATGTTCTAACAACAAGAAATTATATCTGCCACTGTACTGGTAAATGTCATGTTCTAACGACAAGAAATTATATCTGCCACTGTACTGGTAAATTATATCTGCCACTGTACTGGTAAATGTCATGTTCTAACAACAAGAAATTATATCTGCCACTGTACTGGTAAATGTCATGTTCTAACGACAAGAAATTATATCTGCCACTGTACTGGTAAATGTCATGTTCTACAAGAAATTATATCTGCCACTGTACTGGTAAATGTCATGTTCTACAAGAAATTATATCTGCCACTGTACTGGTAAATGTCATGTTCTACAAGAAATTATATCTGCCACTGTACTGGTAAATGTCATGTTCAACAAGAAATTATATCTGCCACTGTACTGGTAAATGTCATGTTCTAACAACAAGAAATTATATCTGCCACTGTACTGGTAAATGTCATGTTCTAACAACAAGAAATTATATCTGCCACTGTACTGGTAAATGTCATGTTCTAACGACAAGAAATTATATCTGCCACTGTACTGGTAAATGTCATGTTCTAACGACAAGAAATTATATCTGCCACTGTACTGGTAAATGTCATGTTCTAACAACAAGAAATTATATCTGCCACTGTACTGGTAAATGTCATGTTCTAACGACAAGAAATTATATCTGCCACTGTACTGGTAAATTATATCTGCCACTGTACTGGTAAATGTCATGTTCTAACAACAAGAAATTATATCTGCCACTGTACTGGTAAATGTCATGTTCTAACGACAAGAAATTATATCTGCCACTGTACTGGTAAATGTCATGTTCTAACAACAAGAAATTATATCTGCCACTGTACTGGTAAATGTCATGTTCTAACAACAAGAAATTATATCTGCCACTGTACTGGTAAATGTCATGTTCTAACGACAAGAAATTATATCTGCCACTGTACTGGTAAATGTCATGTTCTAACAAAAAATTATATCTGCCACTGTACTGGTAAATGTCATGTTCAACAAGAAATTATATCTGCCACTGTACTGGTAAATTATATCTGCCACTGTACTGGTAAATGTCATGTTCTAACGACAAGAAATTATATCTGCCACTGTACTGGTAAATGTCATGTTCAACAACAAGAAATTATATCTGCCACTGTACTTGTAAATTATATCTGCCACTGTACTGGTAAATGTCATGTTCTAACGACAAGAAATTATATCTGCCACTGTACTGGTAAATGTCATGTTCTACAAGAAATTATATCTGCCACTGTACTGGTAAATGTCATGTTCTAACGACAAGAAATTATATCTGCCACTGTACTGGTAAATTATATCTGCCACTGTACTGGTAAATGTCATGTTCTAACGACAAGAAATTATATCTGCCACTGTACTGGTAAATGTCATGTTCTAACAACAAGAAATTATATCTGCCACTGTACTGGTAAATGTCATGTTCTAACAACAAGAAATTATATCTGCCACTGTACTGGTAAATGTCATGTTCCCCTCGTTATAAAATTATATCTGCCACTGTACTGGTATATGTCATGTTCAACAACAAGAAATTATATCTGCCACTGTACTGGTAAATTATATCTGCCACTGTACTGGTAAATGTCATGTTCTAACGACAAGAAATTATATCTGCCACTGTACTGGTAAATGTCATGTTCTAACAACAAGAAATTATATCTGCCACTGTACTGGTAAATGTCATGTTCTAACAACAAGAAATTATATCTGCCACTGTACTGGTAAATGTCATGTTCCCCTCGTTATAAAATTATATCTGCCACTGTACTGGTAAATGTCATGTTCTAACAACAAGAAATTATATCTGCCACTGTACTGGTAAATGTCATGTTCAACAAGAAATTATATCTGCCACTGTACTGGTAAATGTCATGTTCTAACAACAAGAAATTATATCTGCCACTGTACTGGTAAATGTCATGTTCCCTGGCAACAAGAAATTATATCTGCCACTGTACTGGTAAATGTCATGTTCAAACAACAAGAAATTATATCTGCCACTGTACTGGTAAATGTCATGTTCTAACAACAAGAAATTATATCTGCCACTGTACTGGTAAATGTCATGTTCAACAAGAAATTATATCTGCCACTGTACTGGTAAATGTCATGTTCAACAAGAAATTATATCTGCCACTGTACTGGTAAATGTCATGTTCTAACAACAAGAAATTATATCTGCCACTGTACTGGTAAATGTCATGTTCTAACGACAAGAAATTATATCTGCCACTGTACTGGTAAATGTCATGTTCTAACGACAAGAAATTATATCTGCCACTGTACTGGTAAATGTCATGTTCTAACGACAAGAAATTATATCTGCCACTGTACTGGTAAATGTCATGTTCCCTGGCAACAAGAAATTATATCTGCCACTGTACTGGTAAATGTCATGTTCTACAAGAAATTATATCTGCCACTGTACTGGTAAATGTCATGTTCTACAAGAAATTATATCTGCCACTGTACTGGTAAATGTCATGTTCTACAAGAAATTATATCTGCCACTGTACTGGTAAATGTCATGTTCAACAAGAAATTATATCTGCCACTACTGGTAAATGTCATGTTCTAACAACAAGAAATTATATCTGCCACTGTACTGGTAAATGTCATGTTCTAACAACAAGAAATTATATCTGCCACTGTACTGGTAAATGTCATGTTCAACAAGAAATTATATCTGCCACTGTACTGGTAAATGTCATGTTCAACAAGAAATTATATCTGCCACTGTACTGGTAAATGTCATGTTCTAACAACAAGAAATTATATCTGCCACTGTACTGGTAAATGTCATGTTCTAACAACAAGAAATTATATCTGCCACTGTACTGGTAAATGTCATGTTCTAACGACAAGAAATTATATCTGCCACTGTACTGGTAAATGTCATGTTCTAACAACAAGAAATTATATCTGCCACTGTACTGGTAAATGTCATGTTCTAACAACAAGAAATTATATCTGCCACTGTACTGGTAAATGTCATGTTCTAACGACAAGAAATTATATCTGCCACTGTACTGGTAAATTATATCTGCCACTGTACTGGTAAATGTCATGTTCTAACAACAAGAAATTATATCTGCCACTGTACTGGTAAATGTCATGTTCTAACGACAAGAAATTATATCTGCCACTGTACTGGTAAATGTCATGTTCTACAAGAAATTATATCTGCCACTGTACTGGTAAATGTCATGTTCTACAAGAAATTATATCTGCCACTGTACTGGTAAATGTCATGTTCTACAAGAAATTATATCTGCCACTGTACTGGTAAATGTCATGTTCAACAAGAAATTATATCTGCCACTGTACTGGTAAATGTCATGTTCTAACAACAAGAAATTATATCTGCCACTGTACTGGTAAATGTCATGTTCTAACAACAAGAAATTATATCTGCCACTGTACTGGTAAATGTCATGTTCTAACGACAAGAAATTATATCTGCCACTGTACTGGTAAATGTCATGTTCTAACGACAAGAAATTATATCTGCCACTGTACTGGTAAATGTCATGTTCTAACAACAAGAAATTATATCTGCCACTGTACTGGTAAATGTCATGTTCTAACGACAAGAAATTATATCTGCCACTGTACTGGTAAATTATATCTGCCACTGTACTGGTAAATGTCATGTTCTAACAACAAGAAATTATATCTGCCACTGTACTGGTAAATGTCATGTTCTAACGACAAGAAATTATATCTGCCACTGTACTGGTAAATGTCATGTTCTAACAACAAGAAATTATATCTGCCACTGTACTGGTAAATGTCATGTTCTAACAACAAGAAATTATATCTGCCACTGTACTGGTAAATGTCATGTTCTAACGACAAGAAATTATATCTGCCACTGTACTGGTAAATGTCATGTTCTAACAAAAAATTATATCTGCCACTGTACTGGTAAATGTCATGTTCAACAAGAAATTATATCTGCCACTGTACTGGTAAATTATATCTGCCACTGTACTGGTAAATGTCATGTTCTAACGACAAGAAATTATATCTGCCACTGTACTGGTAAATGTCATGTTCAACAACAAGAAATTATATCTGCCACTGTACTTGTAAATTATATCTGCCACTGTACTGGTAAATGTCATGTTCTAACGACAAGAAATTATATCTGCCACTGTACTGGTAAATGTCATGTTCTACAAGAAATTATATCTGCCACTGTACTGGTAAATGTCATGTTCTAACGACAAGAAATTATATCTGCCACTGTACTGGTAAATTATATCTGCCACTGTACTGGTAAATGTCATGTTCTAACGACAAGAAATTATATCTGCCACTGTACTGGTAAATGTCATGTTCTAACAACAAGAAATTATATCTGCCACTGTACTGGTAAATGTCATGTTCTAACAACAAGAAATTATATCTGCCACTGTACTGGTAAATGTCATGTTCCCCTCGTTATAAAATTATATCTGCCACTGTACTGGTAAATGTCATGTTCAACAACAAGAAATTATATCTGCCACTGTACTGGTAAATTATATCTGCCACTGTACTGGTAAATGTCATGTTCTAACGACAAGAAATTATATCTGCCACTGTACTGGTAAATGTCATGTTCTAACAACAAGAAATTATATCTGCCACTGTACTGGTAAATGTCATGTTCTAACAACAAGAAATTATATCTGCCACTGTACTGGTAAATGTCATGTTCCCCTCGTTATAAAATTATATCTGCCACTGTACTGGTAAATGTCATGTTCTAACAACAAGAAATTATATCTGCCACTGTACTGGTAAATGTCATGTTCAACAAGAAATTATATCTGCCACTGTACTGGTAAATGTCATGTTCAACAACAAGAAATTATATCTGCCACTGTACTGGTAAATGTCATGTTCTAACAACAAGAAATTATATCTGCCACTGTACTGGTAAATGTCATGTTCTAACGACAAGAAATTATATCTGCCACTGTACTGGTAAATGTCATGTTCTAACAACAAGAAATTATATCTGCCACTGTACTGGTAAATGTCATGTTCTAACAACAAGAAATTATATCTGCCACTGTACTGGTAAATGTCATGTTCTAACGACAAGAAATTATATCTGCCACTGTACTGGTAAATTATATCTGCCACTGTACTGGTAAATGTCATGTTCTAACAACAAGAAATTATATCTGCCACTGTACTGGTAAATGTCATGTTCTAACGACAAGAAATTATATCTGCCACTGTACTGGTAAATGTCATGTTCTACAAGAAATTATATCTGCCACTGTACTGGTAAATGTCATGTTCTACAAGAAATTATATCTGCCACTGTACTGGTAAATGTCATGTTCTACAAGAAATTATATCTGCCACTGTACTGGTAAATGTCATGTTCAACAAGAAATTATATCTGCCACTGTACTGGTAAATGTCATGTTCTAACAACAAGAAATTATATCTGCCACTGTACTGGTAAATGTCATGTTCTAACAACAAGAAATTATATCTGCCACTGTACTGGTAAATGTCATGTTCTAACGACAAGAAATTATATCTGCCACTGTACTGGTAAATGTCATGTTCTAACGACAAGAAATTATATCTGCCACTGTACTGGTAAATGTCATGTTCTAACAACAAGAAATTATATCTGCCACTGTACTGGTAAATGTCATGTTCTAACGACAAGAAATTATATCTGCCACTGTACTGGTAAATTATATCTGCCACTGTACTGGTAAATGTCATGTTCTAACAACAAGAAATTATATCTGCCACTGTACTGGTAAATGTCATGTTCTAACGACAAGAAATTATATCTGCCACTGTACTGGTAAATGTCATGTTCTAACAACAAGAAATTATATCTGCCACTGTACTGGTAAATGTCATGTTCTAACAACAAGAAATTATATCTGCCACTGTACTGGTAAATGTCATGTTCTAACGACAAGAAATTATATCTGCCACTGTACTGGTAAATGTCATGTTCTAACAAAAAATTATATCTGCCACTGTACTGGTAAATGTCATGTTCAACAAGAAATTATATCTGCCACTGTACTGGTAAATTATATCTGCCACTGTACTGGTAAATGTCATGTTCTAACGACAAGAAATTATATCTGCCACTGTACTGGTAAATGTCATGTTCAACAACAAGAAATTATATCTGCCACTGTACTTGTAAATTATATCTGCCACTGTACTGGTAAATGTCATGTTCTAACGACAAGAAATTATATCTGCCACTGTACTGGTAAATGTCATGTTCTACAAGAAATTATATCTGCCACTGTACTGGTAAATGTCATGTTCTAACGACAAGAAATTATATCTGCCACTGTACTGGTAAATTATATCTGCCACTGTACTGGTAAATGTCATGTTCTAACGACAAGAAATTATATCTGCCACTGTACTGGTAAATGTCATGTTCTAACAACAAGAAATTATATCTGCCACTGTACTGGTAAATGTCATGTTCTAACAACAAGAAATTATATCTGCCACTGTACTGGTAAATGTCATGTTCCCCTCGTTATAAAATTATATCTGCCACTGTACTGGTAAATGTCATGTTCAACAACAAGAAATTATATCTGCCACTGTACTGGTAAATTATATCTGCCACTGTACTGGTAAATGTCATGTTCTAACGACAAGAAATTATATCTGCCACTGTACTGGTAAATGTCATGTTCTAACAACAAGAAATTATATCTGCCACTGTACTGGTAAATGTCATGTTCTAACAACAAGAAATTATATCTGCCACTGTACTGGTAAATGTCATGTTCCCCTCGTTATAAAATTATATCTGCCACTGTACTGGTAAATGTCATGTTCTAACAACAAGAAATTATATCTGCCACTGTACTGGTAAATGTCATGTTCAACAAGAAATTATATCTGCCACTGTACTGGTAAATGTCATGTTCAACAACAAGAAATTATATCTGCCACTGTACTGGTAAATGTCATGTTCTAGCGACAAGAAATTATATCTGCCACTGTACTGGTAAATGTCATGTTCTAGCGACAAGAAATTATATCTGCCACTGTACTGGTAAATGTCATGTTCTAACAACAAGAAATTATATCTGCCACTGTACTGGTAAATGTCATGTTCTAACGACAAGAAATTATATCTGCCACTGTACTGGTAAATGTCATGTTCTAATGACAAGAAATTATATCTGCCACTGTACTGGTAAATGTCATGTTCTAACAACAAGAAATTATATCTGCCACTGTACTGGTAAATGTCATGTTCTAACGACAAGAAATTATATCTGCCACTGTACTGGTAAATGTCATGTTCTAATGACAAGAAATTATATCTGCCACTGTACTGGTAAATGTCATGTTCTAACAACAAGAAATTATATCTGCCACTGTACTGGTAAATGTCATGTTCTAACAACAAGAAATTATATCTGCCACTGTACTGGTAAATGTCATGTTCTAACAACAAGAAATTATATCTGCCACTGTACTGGTAAATGTCATGTTCCCTGGCAACAAGAAATTATATCTGCCACTGTACTGGTAAATATCATGTTCTAACGACAAGAAATTATATCTGCCACTGTACTGGTAAATGTCATGTTCTAACGACAAGAAATTATATCTGCCACTGTACTGGTAAATGTCATGTTCAACAACAAGAAATTATATCTGCCACTGTACTGGTAAATGTCATGTTCAACAAGAAATTATATCTGCCACTGTACTGGTAAATGTCATGTTCTAACAACAAGAAATTATATCTGCCACTGTACTGGTAAATGTCATGTTCTAACAACAAGAAATTATATCTGCCACTGTACTGGTAAATGTCATGTTCTAACGACAAGAAATTATATCTGCCACTGTACTGGTAAATGTCATGTTCTAACGACAAGAAATTATATCTGCCACTGTACTGGTAAATGTCATGTTCAACAACAAGAAATTATATCTGCCACTGTACTGGTAAATGTCATGTTCTAACAACAAGAAATTATATCTGCCACTGTACTGGTAAATGTCATGTTCTGACAACAAGAAATTATATCTGCCACTGTACTGGTAAATGTCATGTTCTAACTACAAGAAATTATATCTGCCACTGTACTGGTAAATGTCATGTTCAACAAGAAATTATATCTGCCACTGTACTGGTAAATGTCATGTTCTAACAAGAAATTATATCTGCCACTGTACTGGTAAATGTCATGTTCTAACGACAAGAAATTATATCTGCCACTGTACTGGTAAATGTCATGTTCTAACAACAAGAAATTATATCTGCCACTGTACTGGTAAATGTCATGTTCAACAAGAAATTATATCTGCCACTGTACTGGTAAATGTCATGTTCTAACGACAAGAAATTATATCTGCCACTGTACTGGTAAATGTCATGTTCTAACAACATGAAATTATATCTGCCACTGTACTGGTAAATGTCATGTTCAACAAGAAATTATATCTGCCACTGTACTGGTAAATGTCATGTTCTAACAACAAGAAATTATATCTGCCACTGTACTGGTAAATGTCATGTTCCCTGGCAACAAGAAATTATATCTGCCACTGTACTGGTAAATGTCATGTTCAAACAACAAGAAATTATATCTGCCACTGTACTGGTAAATGTCATGTTCTAACAACAAGAAATTATATCTGCCACTGTACTGGTAAATGTCATGTTCAACAAGAAATTATATCTGCCACTGTACTGGTAAATGTCATGTTCTAACAACAAGAAATTATATCTGCCACTGTACTGGTAAATGTCATGTTCCCTGGCAACAAGAAATTATATCTGCCACTGTACTGGTAAATGTCATGTTCAAACAACAAGAAATTATATCTGCCACTGTACTGGTAAATGTCATGTTCTAACAACAAGAAATTATATCTGCCACTGTACTGGTAAATGTCATGTTCAACAAGAAATTATATCTGCCACTGTACTGGTAAATGTCATGTTCAACAAGAAATTATATCTGCCACTGTACTGGTAAATGTCATGTTCTAACAACAAGAAATTATATCTGCCACTGTACTGGTAAATGTCATGTTCTAACGACAAGAAATTATATCTGCCACTGTACTGGTAAATGTCATGTTCTAACGACAAGAAATTATATCTGCCACTGTACTGGTAAATGTCATGTTCTAACGACAAGAAATTATATCTGCCACTGTACTGGTAAATGTCATGTTCCCTGGCAACAAGAAATTATATCTGCCACTGTACTGGTAAATGTCATGTTCTACAAGAAATTATATCTGCCACTGTACTGGTAAATGTCATGTTCTACAAGAAATTATATCTGCCACTGTACTGGTAAATGTCATGTTCTACAAGAAATTATATCTGCCACTGTACTGGTAAATGTCATGTTCAACAAGAAATTATATCTGCCACTACTGGTAAATGTCATGTTCTAACAACAAGAAATTATATCTGCCACTGTACTGGTAAATGTCATGTTCTAACAACAAGAAATTATATCTGCCACTGTACTGGTAAATGTCATGTTCAACAAGAAATTATATCTGCCACTGTACTGGTAAATGTCATGTTCAACAAGAAATTATATCTGCCACTGTACTGGTAAATGTCATGTTCTAACAACAAGAAATTATATCTGCCACTGTACTGGTAAATGTCATGTTCTAACAACAAGAAATTATATCTGCCACTGTACTGGTAAATGTCATGTTCTAACTACAAGAAATTATATCTGCCACTGTACTGGTAAATGTCATGTTCTAACAACAAGAAATTATATCTGCCACTGTACTGGTAAATGTCATGTTCTAACAACAAGAAATTATATCTGCCACTGTACTGGTAAATGTCATGTTCTAACGACAAGAAATTATATCTGCCACTGTACTGGTAAATTATATCTGCCACTGTACTGGTAAATGTCATGTTCTAACAACAAGAAATTATATCTGCCACTGTACTGGTAAATGTCATGTTCTAACGACAAGAAATTATATCTGCCACTGTACTGGTAAATGTCATGTTCTACAAGAAATTATATCTGCCACTGTACTGGTAAATGTCATGTTCTACAAGAAATTATATCTGCCACTGTACTGGTAAATGTCATGTTCTACAAGAAATTATATCTGCCACTGTACTGGTAAATGTCATGTTCAACAAGAAATTATATCTGCCACTGTACTGGTAAATGTCATGTTCTAACAACAAGAAATTATATCTGCCACTGTACTGGTAAATGTCATGTTCTAACAACAAGAAATTATATCTGCCACTGTACTGGTAAATGTCATGTTCTAACGACAAGAAATTATATCTGCCACTGTACTGGTAAATGTCATGTTCTAACAACAAGAAATTATATCTGCCACTGTACTGGTAAATGTCATGTTCTAACAACAAGAAATTATATCTGCCACTGTACTGGTAAATGTCATGTTCTAACGACAAGAAATTATATCTGCCACTGTACTGGTAAATTATATCTGCCACTGTACTGGTAAATGTCATGTTCTAACAACAAGAAATTATATCTGCCACTGTACTGGTAAATGTCATGTTCTAACGACAAGAAATTATATCTGCCACTGTACTGGTAAATGTCATGTTCTAACAACAAGAAATTATATCTGCCACTGTACTGGTAAATGTCATGTTCTAACAACAAGAAATTATATCTGCCACTGTTCTGGTAAATGTCATGTTCTAACGACAAGAAATTATATCTGCCACTGTACTGGTAAATGTCATGTTCTAACAAAAAATTATATCTGCCACTGTACTGGTAAATTATATCTGCCACTGTACTGGTAAATGTCATGTTCTAACGACAAGAAATTATATCTGCCACTGTACTGGTAAATGTCATGTTCAACAACAAGAAATTATATCTGCCACTGTACTTGTAAATTATATCTGCCACTGTACTGGTAAATGTCATGTTCTAACGACAAGAAATTATATCTGCCACTGTACTGGTAAATGTCATGTTCTACAAGAAATTATATCTGCCACTGTACTGGTAAATGTCATGTTCTAACGACAAGAAATTATATCTGCCACTGTACTGGTAAATTATATCTGCCACTGTACTGGTAAATGTCATGTTCTAACGACAAGAAATTATATCTGCCACTGTACTGGTAAATGTCATGTTCTAACAACAAGAAATTATATCTGCCACTGTACTGGTAAATGTCATGTTCTAACAACAAGAAATTATATCTGCCACTGTACTGGTAAATGTCATGTTCCCCTCGTTATAAAATTATATCTGCCACTGTACTGGTAAATGTCATGTTCAACAACAAGAAATTATATCTGCCACTGTACTGGTAAATTATATCTGCCACTGTACTGGTAAATGTCATGTTCTAACGACAAGAAATTATATCTGCCACTGTACTGGTAAATGTCATGTTCTAACAACAAGAAATTATATCTGCCACTGTACTGGTAAATGTCATGTTCTAACAACAAGAAATTATATCTGCCACTGTACTGGTAAATGTCATGTTCCCCTCGTTATAAAATTATATCTGCCACTGTACTGGTAAATGTCATGTTCTAACAACAAGAAATTATATCTGCCACTGTACTGGTAAATGTCATGTTCAACAAGAAATTATATCTGCCACTGTACTGGTAAATGTCATGTTCAACAACAAGAAATTATATCTGCCACTGTACTGGTAAATGTCATGTTCTAGCGACAAGAAATTATATCTGCCACTGTACTGGTAAATGTCATGTTCTAGCGACAAGAAATTATATCTGCCACTGTACTGGTAAATGTCATGTTCTAACAACAAGAAATTATATCTGCCACTGTACTGGTAAATGTCATGTTCTAACGACAAGAAATTATATCTGCCACTGTACTGGTAAATGTCATGTTCTAATGACAAGAAATTATATCTGCCACTGTACTGGTAAATGTCATGTTCTAACAACAAGAAATTATATCTGCCACTGTACTGGTAAATGTCATGTTCTAACGACAAGAAATTATATCTGCCACTGTACTGGTAAATGTCATGTTCTAATGACAAGAAATTATATCTGCCACTGTACTGGTAAATGTCATGTTCTAACAACAAGAAATTATATCTGCCACTGTACTGGTAAATGTCATGTTCTAACAACAAGAAATTATATCTGCCACTGTACTGGTAAATGTCATGTTCTAACAGCAAGAAATTATATCTGCCACTGTACTGGTAAATGTCATGTTCCCTGGCAACAAGAAATTATATCTGCCACTGTACTGGTAAATATCATGTTCTAACGACAAGAAATTATATCTGCCACTGTACTGGTAAATGTCATGTTCTAACGACAAGAAATTATATCTGCCACTGTACTGGTAAATGTCATGTTCTAACGACAAGAAATTATATCTGCCACTGTACTGGTAAATGTCATGTTCTAATGACAAGAAATTATATCTGCCACTGTACTGGTAAATGTCATGTTCTAACAACAAGAAATTATATCTGCCACTGTACTGGTAAATGTCATGTTCCCTGGCAACAAGAAATTATATCTGCCACTGTACTGGTAAATGTCATGTTCAACAAGAAATTATATCTGCCACTGTACTGGTAAATGTCATGTTCAACAAGAAATTATATCTGCCACTGTACTGGTAAATGTCATGTTCAACAAGAAATTATATCTGCCACTGTACTGGTAAATGTCATGTTCTAACAACAAGAAATTATATCTGCCACTGTACTGGTAAATGTCATGTTCTAACAACAAGAAATTATATCTGCCACTGTACTGGTAAATGTCATGTTCTAACAACAAGAAATTATATCTGCCACTGTACTGGTAAATGTCATGTTCCCTGGCAACAAGAAATTATATCTGCCACTGTACTGGTAAATATCATGTTCTAACGACAAGAAATTATATCTGCCACTGTACTGGTAAATGTCATGTTCTAACGACAAGAAATTATATCTGCCACTGTACTGGTAAATGTCATGTTCTAACGACAAGAAATTATATCTGCCACTGTACTGGTAAATGTCATGTTCTAATGACAAGAAATTATATCTGCCACTGTACTGGTAAATGTCATGTTCTAACAACAAGAAATTATATCTGCCACTGTACTGGTAAATGTCATGTTCCCTGGCAACAAGAAATTATATCTGCCACTGTACTGGTAAATATCATGTTCTAACGACAAGAAATTATATCTGCCACTGTACTGGTAAATGTCATGTTCTAACGACAAGAAATTATATCTGCCACTGTACTGGTAAATGTCATGTTCTAACAACAAGAAATTATATCTGCCACTGTACTGGTAAATGTCATGTTCCCTGGCAACAAGAAATTATATCTGCCACTGTACTGGTAAATGTCATGTTCAACAAGAAATTATATCTGCCACTGTACTGGTAAATGTCATGTTCAACAAGAAATTATATCTGCCACTGTACTGGTAAATGTCATGTTCAACAAGAAATTATATCTGCCACTGTACTGGTAAATGTCCTGTTCTAACAACAAGAAATTATATCTGCCACTGTACTGGTAAATGTCATGTTCTAACAACAAGAAATTATATCTGCCACTGTACTGGTAAATGTCATGTTCAACAAGAAATTATATCTGCCACTGTACTGGTAAATGTCATGTTCAACAAGAAATTATATCTGCCACTGTACTGGTAAATGTCATGTTCTAACGACAAGAAATTATATCTGCCACTGTACTGGTAAATTATATCTGCCACTGTACTGGTAAATGTCATGTTCAACAAGAAATTATATCTGCCACTGTACTGGTAAATGTCATGTTCAACAAGAAATTATATCTGCCACTGTACTGGTAAATGTCATGTTCAACAAGAAATTATATCTGCCACTGTACTGGTAAATGTCCTGTTCTAACAACAAGAAATTATATCTGCCACTGTACTGGTAAATGTCATGTTCTAACAACAAGAAATTATATCTGCCACTGTACTGGTAAATGTCATGTTCAACAAGAAATTATATCTGCCACTGTACTGGTAAATGTCATGTTCAACAAGAAATTATATCTGCCACTGTACTGGTACATGTCATGTTCTAATGACAAGAAATTATATCTGCCACTGTACTGGTAAATGTCATGTTCTAACAACAAGAAATTATATCTGCCACTGTACTGGTAAATGTCATGTTCCCTGGCAACAAGAAATTATATCTGCCACTGTACTGGTAAATATCATGTTCTAACGACAAGAAATTATATCTGCCACTGTACTGGTAAATGTCATGTTCTAACGACAAGAAATTATATCTGCCACTGTACTGGTAAATTATATCTGCCACTGTACTGTTAAATGTCATGTTCAACAAGAAATTATATCTGCCACTGTACTGGTAAATGTCATGTTCAACAAGAAATTATATCTGCCACTGTACTGGTAAATGTCATGTTCAACAAGAAATTATATCTGCCACTGTACTGGTAAATGTCATGTTCTAACGACAAGAAATTATATCTGCCACTGTACTGGTAAATGTCATGTTCTAGCGACAAGAAATTATATCTGCCACTGTACTGGTAAATGTCATGTTCAACAAGAAATTATATCTGCCACTGTACTGGTAAATGTCATGTTCTAACGACAAGAAATTATATCTGCCACTGTACTGGTAAATGTCATGTTCAACAAGAAATTATATCTGCCACTGTACTGGTAAATGTCATGTTCTAACGACAAGAAATTATATCTGCCACTGTACTGGTAAATGTCATGTTCTAGCGACAAGAAATTATATCTGCCACTGTACTGGTAAATTATATCTGCCACTGTACTGGTAAATGTCATGTTCAACAAGAAATTATATCTGCCACTGTACTGGTAAATGTCATGTTCAACAAGAAATTATATCTGCCACTGTACTGGTAAATGTCATGTTCAACAAGAAATTATATCTGCCACTGTACTGGTCAATGTCATGTTCAACAACAAGAAATTATATCTGCCACTGTACTGGTAAATGTCATGTTCAACAAGAAATTATATCTGCCACTGTACTGGTAAATGTCATGTTCAACAAGAAATTATATCTGCCACTGTACTGGTAAATGTCATGTTCAACAAGAAATTATATCTGCCACTGTACTGGTAAATGTCATGTTCCCTGGCAACAAGAAATTATATCTGCCACTGTACTGGTAAATGTCATGTTCAACAAGAAATTAAATCTGCTACTGTACTGGTAAATGTCATGTTCCCTGGCAACAAGAAATTATATCTGCTACTGTACTGGTAAATGTCATGTTCCCTGGCAACAAGAAATTATATCTGCTACTGTACTGGTAAATGTCATGTTCAACAAGAAATTATATCTGCCACTGTACTGGTAAATGTCATGTTCAACAAGAAATTATATCTGCCACTGTACTGGTAAATGTCATGTTCAACAAGAAATTATATCTGCCACTGTACTGGTCAATGTCATGTTCTACAACAAGAAATTATATCTGCCACTGTACTGGTCAATGTCATGTTCAACAACAAGAAATTATATCTGCCACTGTACTGGTAAATGTCATGTTCAACAACAAGAAATTATATCTGCCACTGTACTGGTAAATGTCATGTTCTAACAACAAGAAATTATATCTGCCACTGTACTGGTAAATGTCATGTTCAACAAGAAATTATATCTGCCACTGTACTGGTAAATGTCATGTTCAACAAGAAATTATATCTGCCACTGTACTGGTAAATGTCATGTTCTAACAACAAGAAATTATATCTGCCACTGTACTGGTAAATGTCATGTTCTAACAACAAGAAATTATATCTGCCACTGTACTGGTAAATGTCATGTTCAACAAGAAATTATATCTGCCACTGTACTGGTAAATGTCATGTTCTAACAACAAGAAATTATATCTGCCACTGTACTGGTAAATGTCATGTTCAACAAGAAATTATATCTGCCACTGTACTGGTAAATGTCATGTTCAACAAGAAATTATATCTGCCACTGTACTGGTAAATGTCATGTTCTAACAACAAGAAATTATATCTGCCACTGTACTGGTAAATGTCATGTTCTAACAACAAGAAATTATATCTGCCACTGTACTGGTAAATGTCATGTTCAACAAGAAATTATATCTGCCACTGTACTGGTAAATGTCATGTTCAACAAGAAATTATATCTGCTACTGTACTGGTAAATGTCATGTTCCCTGGCAACAAGAAATTATATCTGCTACTGTACTGGTAAATGTCATGTTCCCTGGCAACAAGAAATTATATCTGCTACTGTACTGGTAAATGTCATGTTCAACAAGAAATTATATCTGCCACTGTACTGGTAAATGTCATGTTCAACAAGAAATTATATCTGCCACTGTACTGGTAAATGTCATGTTCAACAACAAGAAATTATATCTGCCACTGTACTGGTAAATGTCATGTTCTAACAACAAGAAATTATATCTGCCACTGTACTGGTAAATGTCATGTTCAACAAGAAATTATATCTGCCACTGTACTGGTAAATGTCATGTTCTAACAACAAGAAATTATATCTGCCACTGTACTGGTAAATGTCATGTTCAACAAGAAATTATATCTGCTACTGTACTGGTAAATGTCATGTTCCCTGGCAACAAGAAATTATATCTGCTACTGTACTGGTAAATGTCATGTTCCCTGGCAACAAGAAATTATATCTGCTACTGTACTGGTAAATGTCATGTTCCCTGGCAACAAGAAATTATATCTGCCACTGTACTGGTAAATGTCATGTTCTAACGACAAGAAATTATATCTGCCACTGTACTGGTAAATGTCATGTTCTAACGACAAGAAATTATATCTGCCACTGTACTGGTAAATGTCATGTTCTAACAACAAGAAATTATATCTGCCACTGTACTGGTAAATGTCATGTTCTAACGACAAGAAATTATATCTGCCACTGTACTGGTAAATGTCATGTTCTAACAACAAGAAATTATATCTGCCACTGTACTGGTAAATGTCATGTTCTAACGACAAGAAATTATATCTGCCACTGTACTGGTAAATGTCATGTTCTAACAAAAAATTATATCTGCCACTGTACTGGTAAATGTCATGTTCAACAAGAAATTATATCTGCCACTGTACTGGTAAATGTCATGTTCAACAAGAAATTATATCTGCCACTGTACTGGTAAATGTCATGTTCAACAAGAAATTATATCTGCCACTGTACTGGTAAATGTCATGTTCTAACAACAAGAAATTATATCTGCCACTGTACTGGTAAATGTCATGTTCTAACGACAAGAAATTATATCTGCCACTGTACTGGTAAATGTCATGTTCTAACGACAAGAAATTATATCTGCCACTGTACTGGTAAATGTCATGTTCAACAACAAGAAATTATATCTGCCACTGTACTGGTAAATGTCATGTTCTAACAACAAGAAATTATATCTGCCACTGTACTGGTAAATGTCATGTTCTAACAACAAGAAATTATATCTGCCACTGTACTGGTAAATGTCATGTTCTAACTACAAGAAATTATATCTGCCACTGTACTGGTAAATGTCATGTTCAACAAGAAATTATATCTGCCACTGTACTGGTAAATGTCATGTTCTAACAAGAAATTATATCTGCCACTGTACTGGTAAATGTCATGTTCTAACGACAAGAAATTATATCTGCCACTGTACTGGTAAATGTCATGTTCTAACAACAAGAAATTATATCTGCCACTGTACTGGTAAATGTCATGTTCAACAAGAAATTATATCTGCCACTGTACTGGTAAATGTCATGTTCTAACGACAAGAAATTATATCTGCCACTGTACTGGTAAATGTCATGTTCTAACAACATGAAATTATATCTGCCACTGTACTGGTAAATGTCATGTTCAACAAGAAATTATATCTGCCACTGTACTGGTAAATGTCATGTTCTAACAACAAGAAATTATATCTGCCACTGTACTGGTAAATGTCATGTTCCCTGGCAACAAGAAATTATATCTGCCACTGTACTGGTAAATGTCATGTTCAAACAACAAGAAATTATATCTGCCACTGTACTGGTAAATGTCATGTTCTAACAACAAGAAATTATATCTGCCACTGTACTGGTAAATGTCATGTTCAACAAGAAATTATATCTGCCACTGTACTGGTAAATGTCATGTTCTAACAACAAGAAATTATATCTGCCACTGTACTGGTAAATGTCATGTTCCCTGGCAACAAGAAATTATATCTGCCACTGTACTGGTAAATGTCATGTTCAAACAACAAGAAATTATATCTGCCACTGTACTGGTAAATGTCATGTTCTAACAACAAGAAATTATATCTGCCACTGTACTGGTAAATGTCATGTTCAACAAGAAATTATATCTGCCACTGTACTGGTAAATGTCATGTTCAACAAGAAATTATATCTGCCACTGTACTGGTAAATGTCATGTTCTAACAACAAGAAATTATATCTGCCACTGTACTGGTAAATGTCATGTTCTAACGACAAGAAATTATATCTGCCACTGTACTGGTAAATGTCATGTTCTAACGACAAGAAATTATATCTGCCACTGTACTGGTAAATGTCATGTTCTAACGACAAGAAATTATATCTGCCACTGTACTGGTAAATGTCATGTTCCCTGGCAACAATAAATTATATCTGCCACTGTACTGGTAAATGTCATGTTCTACAAGAAATTATATCTGCCACTGTACTGGTAAATGTCATGTTCTACAAGAAATTATATCTGCCACTGTACTGGTAAATGTCATGTTCTACAAGAAATTATATCTGCCACTGTACTGGTAAATGTCATGTTCAACAAGAAATTATATCTGCCACTACTGGTAAATGTCATGTTCTAACAACAAGAAATTATATCTGCCACTGTACTGGTAAATGTCATGTTCTAACAACAAGAAATTATATCTGCCACTGTACTGGTAAATGTCATGTTCAACAAGAAATTATATCTGCCACTGTACTGGTAAATGTCATGTTCAACAAGAAATTATATCTGCCACTGTACTGGTAAATGTCATGTTCTAACAACAAGAAATTATATCTGCCACTGTACTGGTAAATGTCATGTTCTAACAACAAGAAATTATATCTGCCACTGTACTGGTAAATGTCATGTTCTAACGACAAGAAATTATATCTGCCACTGTACTGGTAAATGTCATGTTCTAACAACAAGAAATTATATCTGCCACTGTACTGGTAAATGTCATGTTCTAACAACAAGAAATTATATCTGCCACTGTACTGGTAAATGTCATGTTCTAACGACAAGAAATTATATCTGCCACTGTACTGGTAAATTATATCTGCCACTGTACTGGTAAATGTCATGTTCTAACAACAAGAAATTATATCTGCCAATGTACTGGTAAATGTCATGTTCTAACGACAAGAAATTATATCTGCCACTGTACTGGTAAATGTCATGTTCTACAAGAAATTATATCTGCCACTGTACTGGTAAATGTCATGTTCTACAAGAAATTATATCTGCCACTGTACTGGTAAATGTCATGTTCTACAAGAAATTATATCTGCCACTGTACTGGTAAATGTCATGTTCAACAAGAAATTATATCTGCCACTGTACTGGTAAATGTCATGTTCTAACAACAAGAAATTATATCTGCCACTGTACTGGTAAATGTCATGTTCTAACAACAAGAAATTATATCTGCCACTGTACTGGTAAATGTCATGTTCTAACGACAAGAAATTATATCTGCCACTGTACTGGTAAATGTCATGTTCTAACAACAAGAAATTATATCTGCCACTGTACTGGTAAATGTCATGTTCTAACAACAAGAAATTATATCTGCCACTGTACTGGTAAATGTCATGTTCTAACGACAAGAAATTATATCTGCCACTGTACTGGTAAATTATATCTGCCACTGTACTGGTAAATGTCATGTTCTAACAACAAGAAATTATATCTGCCACTGTACTGGTAAATGTCATGTTCTAACGACAAGAAATTATATCTGCCACTGTACTGGTAAATGTCATGTTCTAACAACAAGAAATTATATCTGCCACTGTACTGGTAAATGTCATGTTCTAACAACAAGAAATTATATCTGCCACTGTACTGGTAAATGTCATGTTCTAACGACAAGAAATTATATCTGCCACTGTACTGGTAAATGTCATGTTCTAACAAAAAATTATATCTGCCACTGTACTGGTAAATTATATCTGCCACTGTACTGGTAAATGTCATGTTCTAACGACAAGAAATTATATCTGCCACTGTACTGGTAAATGTCATGTTCAACAACAAAAAATTATATCTGCCACTGTACTTGTAAATTATATCTGCCACTGTACTGGTAAATGTCATGTTCTAACGACAAGAAATTATATCTGCCACTGTACTGGTAAATGTCATGTTCTACAAGAAATTATATCTGCCACTGTACTGGTAAATGTCATGTTCTAACGACAAGAAATTATATCTGCCACTGTACTGGTAAATTATATCTGCCACTGTACTGGTAAATGTCATGTTCTAACGACAAGAAATTATATCTGCCACTGTACTGGTAAATGTCATGTTCTAACAACAAGAAATTATATCTGCCACTGTACTGGTAAATGTCATGTTCTAACAACAAGAAATTATATCTGCCACTGTACTGGTAAATGTCATGTTCCCCTCGTTATAAAATTATATCTGCCACTGTACTGGTAAATGTCATGTTCAACAACAAGAAATTATATCTGCCACTGTACTGGTAAATTATATCTGCCACTGTACTGGTAAATGTCATGTTCTAACGACAAGAAATTATATCTGCCACTGTACTGGTAAATGTCATGTTCTAACAACAAGAAATTATATCTGCCACTGTACTGGTAAATGTCATGTTCTAACAACAAGAAATTATATCTGCCACTGTACTGGTAAATGTCATGTTCCCCTCGTTATAAAATTATATCTGCCACTGTACTGGTAAATGTCATGTTCTAACAACAAGAAATTATATCTGCCACTGTACTGGTAAATGTCATGTTCAACAAGAAATTATATCTGCCACTGTACTGGTAAATGTCATGTTCAACAACAAGAAATTATATCTGCCACTGTACTGGTAAATGTCATGTTCTAGCGACAAGAAATTATATCTGCCACTGTACTGGTAAATGTCATGTTCTAGCGACAAGAAATTATATCTGCCACTGTACTGGTAAATGTCATGTTCTAACAACAAGAAATTATATCTGCCACTGTACTGGTAAATGTCATGTTCTAACGACAAGAAATTATATCTGCCACTGTACTGGTAAATGTCATGTTCTAATGACAAGAAATTATATCTGCCACTGTACTGGTAAATGTCATGTTCTAACAACAAGAAATTATATCTGCCACTGTACTGGTAAATGTCATGTTCTAACGACAAGAAATTATTTCTGCCACTGTACTGGTAAATGTCATGTTCTAATGACAAGAAATTATATCTGCCACTGTACTGGTAAATGTCATGTTCTAACAACAAGAAATTATATCTGCCACTGTACTGGTAAATGTCATGTTCTAACAACAAGAAATTATATCTGCCACTGTACTGGTAAATGTCATGTTCCCTGGCAACAAGAAATTATCTGCCACTGTACTGGTAAATATCATGTTCTAACGACAAGAAATTATATCTGCCACTGTACTGGTAAATGTCATGTTCTAACGACAAGAAATTATATCTGCCACTGTACTGGTAAATGTCATGTTCTAACGACAAGAAATTATATCTGCCACTGTACTGGTAAATGTCATGTTCTAATGACAAGAAATTATATCTGCCACTGTACTGGTAAATGTCATGTTCTAACAACAAGAAATTATATCTGCCACTGTACTGGTAAATGTCATGTTCCCTGGCAACAAGAAATTATATCTGCCACTGTACTGGTAAATGTCATGTTCAACAAGAAATTATATCTGCCACTGTACTGGTAAATGTCATGTTCAACAAGAAATTATATCTGCCACTGTACTGGTAAATGTCATGTTCAACAAGAAATTATATCTGCCACTGTACTGGTAAATGTCATGTTCTAACAACAAGAAATTATATCTGCCACTGTACTGGTAAATGTCATGTTCTAACAACAAGAAATTATATCTGCCACTGTACTGGTAAATGTCATGTTCTAACAACAAGAAATTATATCTGCCACTGTACTGGTAAATGTCATGTTCCCTGGCAACAAGAAATTATATCTGCCACTGTACTGGTAAATATCATGTTCTAACGACAAGAAATTATATCTGCCACTGTACTGGTAAATGTCATGTTCTAACGACAAGAAATTATATCTGCCACTGTACTGGTAAATGTCATGTTCTAACAACAAGAAATTATATCTGCCACTGTACTGGTAAATGTCATGTTCCCTGGCAACAAGAAATTATATCTGCCACTGTACTGGTAAATGTCATGTTCAACAAGAAATTATATCTGCCACTGTACTGGTAAATGTCATGTTCAACAAGAAATTATATCTGCCACTGTACTGGTAAATGTCATGTTCAACAAGAAATTATATCTGCCACTGTACTGGTAAATGTCCTGTTCTAACAACAAGAAATTATATCTGCCACTGTACTGGTAAATGTCATGTTCTAACAACAAGAAATTATATCTGCCACTGTACTGGTAAATGTCATGTTCAACAAGAAATTATATCTGCCACTGTACTGGTAAATGTCATGTTCAACAAGAAATTATATCTGCCACTGTACTGGTAAATGTCATGTTCTAACGACAAGAAATTATATCTGCCACTGTACTGGTAAATTATATCTGCCACTGTACTGGTAAATGTCATGTTCAACAAGAAATTATATCTGCCACTGTACTGGTAAATGTCATGTTCAACAAGAAATTATATCTGCCACTGTACTGGTAAATGTCCTGTTCTAACAACAAGAAATTATATCTGCCACTGTACTGGTAAATGTCATGTTCTAACAACAAGAAATTATATCTGCCACTGTACTGGTAAATGTCATGTTCAACAAGAAATTATATCTGCCACTGTACTGGTAAATGTCATGTTCAACAAGAAATTATATCTGCCACTGTACTGGTAAATGTCATGTTCTAACGACAATAAATTATATCTGCTACTGTACTGGTAAATTATATCTGCCACTGTACTGGTAAATGTCATGTTCAACAAGAAATTATATCTGCCACTGTACTGGTAAATGTCATGTTCAACAAGAAATTATATCTGCCACTGTACTGGTAAATGTCATGTTCTAACAACAAGAAATTATATCTGCCACTGTACTGGTAAATGTCATGTTCCCTGGCAACAAGAAATTATATCTGCCACTGTACTGGTAAATATCATGTTCTAACGACAAGAAATTATATCTGCCACTGTACTGGTAAATGTCATGTTCTAACGACAAGAAATTATATCTGCCACTGTACTGGTAAATTATATCTGCCACTGTACTGGTAAATGTCATGTTCAACAAGAAATTATATCTGCCACTGTACTGGTAAATGTCATGTTCAACAAGAAATTATATCTGCCACTGTACTGGTAAATGTCATGTTCAACAAGAAATTATATCTGCCACTGTACTGGTAAATGTCATGTTCTAACGACAAGAAATTATATCTGCCACTGTACTGGTAAATGTCATGTTCTAGCGACAAGAAATTATATCTGCCACTGTACTGGTAAATGTCATGTTCTAACGACAAGAAATTATATCTGCCACTGTACTGGTAAATGTCATGTTCAACAAGAAATTATATCTGCCACTGTACTGGTAAATGTCATGTTCTAACGACAAGAAATTATATCTGCCACTGTACTGGTAAATGTCATGTTCTAGCGACAAGAAATTATATCTGCCACTGTACTGGTAAATTATATCTGCCACTGTACTGGTAAATGTCATGTTCAACAAGAAATTATATCTGCCACTGTACTGGTAAATGTCATGTTCAACAAGAAATTATATCTGCCACTGTACTGGTAAATGTCATGTTCAACAAGAAATTATATCTGCCACTGTACTGGTCAATGTCATGTTCAACAACAAGAAATTATATCTGCCACTGTACTGGTAAATGTCATGTTCAGCAAGAAATTATATCTGCCACTGTACTGGTAAATGTCATGTTCAACAAGAAATTATATCTGCCACTGTACTGGTAAATGTCATGTTCAACAAGAAATTATATCTGCCACTGTACTGGTAAATGTCATGTTCCCTGGCAACAAGAAATTATATCTGCCACTGTACTGGTAAATGTCATGTTCAACAAGAAATTAAATCTGCTACTGTACTGGTAAATGTCATGTTCCCTGGCAACAAGAAATTATATCTGCTACTGTACTGGTAAATGTCATGTTCCCTGGCAACAAGAAATTATATCTGCTACTGTACTGGTAAATGTCATGTTCAACAAGAAATTATATCTGCCACTGTACTGGTAAATGTCATGTTCAACAAGAAATTATATCTGCCACTGTACTGGTAAATGTCATGTTCAACAAGAAATTATATCTGCCACTGTACTGGTAAATGTCATGTTCAACAAGAAATTATATCTGCCACTGTACTGGTAAATGTCATGTTCTAACAACAAGAAATTATATCTGCCACTGTACTGGTAAATGTCATGTTCTAACAACAAGAAATTATATCTGCCACTGTACTGGTAAATGTCATGTTCAACAAGAAATTATATCTGCCACTGTACTGGTAAATGTCATGTTCAACAAGAAATTATATCTGCTACTGTACTGGTAAATGTCATGTTCCCTGGCAACAAGAAATTATATCTGCTACTGTACTGGTAAATGTCATGTTCCCTGGCAACAAGAAATTATATCTGCTACTGTACTGGTAAATGTCATGTTCAACAAGAAATTATATCTGCCACTGTACTGGTAAATGTCATGTTCAACAAGAAATTATATCTGCCACTGTACTGGTAAATGTCATGTTCAACAACAAGAAATTATATCTGCCACTGTACTGGTAAATGTCATGTTCTAACAACAAGAAATTATATCTGCCACTGTACTGGTAAATGTCATGTTCAACAAGAAATTATATCTGCCACTGTACTGGTAAATGTCATGTTCTAACAACAAGAAATTATATCTGCCACTGTACTGGTAAATGTCATGTTCAACAAGAAATTATATCTGCTACTGTACTGGTAAATGTCATGTTCCCTGGCAACAAGAAATTATATCTGCTACTGTACTGGTAAATGTCATGTTCCCTGGCAACAAGAAATTATATCTGCTACTGTACTGGTAAATGTCATGTTCCCTGGCAACAAGAAATTATATCTGCCACTGTACTGGTAAATGTCATGTTCTAACGACAAGAAATTATATCTGCCACTGTACTGGTAAATGTCATGTTCTAACAACAAGAAATTATATCTGCCACTGTACTGGTAAATGTCATGTTCTAACGACAAGAAATTATATCTGCCACTGTACTGGTAAATGTCATGTTCTAACGACAAGAAATTATATCTGCCACTGTACTGGTAAATGTCATGTTCTAACGACAAGAAATTATATCTGCCACTGTACTGGTAAATGTCATGTTCTAACAAAAAATTATATCTGCCACTGTACTGGTAAATGTCATGTTCAACAAGAAATTATATCTGCCACTGTACTGGTAAATGTCATGTTCAGCAAGAAATTATATCTGCCACTGTACTGGTAAATGTCATGTTCAACAAGAAATTATATCTGCCACTGTACTGGTAAATGTCATGTTCTAACAACAAGAAATTATATCTGCCACTGTACTGGTAAATTATATCTGCCACTGTACTGGTAAATGTCATGTTCAACAACAAGAAATTATATCTGCCACTGTACTGGTAAATGTCATGTTCCCTGGCAACAAGAAATTATATCTGCCACTGTACTGGTAAATATCATGTTCTAACAACAAGAAATTATATCTGCCACTGTACTGGTAAATGTCATGTTCTAACAACAAGAAATTATATCTGCCACTGTACTGGTAAATGTCATGTTCAACAAGAAATTATATCTGCCACTGTACTGGTAAATGTCATGTTCAACAAGAAATTATATCTGCCACTGTACTGGTAAATGTCATGTTCAACAAGAAATTATATCTGCCACTGTACTGGTAAATGTCATGTTCAACGACAAGAAATTATATCTGCCACTGTACTGGTAAATGTCATGTTCTAACGACAAGAAATTATATCTGCCACTGTACTGGTAAATGTCATGTTCTAACAACAAGAAATTATATCTGCCACTGTACTGGTAAATGTCATGTTCTAACGACAAGAAATTATATCTGCCACTGTACTGGTAAATGTCATGTTCAAACAACAAGAAATTATATCTGCCACTGTACTGGTAAATGTCATGTTCAACAAGAAATTATATCTGCCACTGTACTGGTAAATGTCATGTTCAACAAGAAATTATATCTGCCACTGTACTGGTAAATGTCATGTTCAACAAGAAATTATATCTGCCACTGTACTGGTCAATGTCATGTTCAACAACAAGAAATTATATCTGCCACTGTACTGGTAAATGTCATGTTCAGCAAGAAATTATATCTGCCACTGTACTGGTAAATGTCATGTTCAACAAGAAATTATATCTGCCACTGTACTGGTAAATGTCATGTTCAACAAGAAATTATATCTGCCACTGTACTGGTAAATGTCATGTTCCCTGGCAACAAGAAATTATATCTGCCACTGTACTGGTAAATGTCATGTTCAACAAGAAATTAAATCTGCTACTGTACTGGTAAATGTCATGTTCCCTGGCAACAAGAAATTATATCTGCTACTGTACTGGTAAATGTCATGTTCCCTGGCAACAAGAAATTATATCTGCTACTGTACTGGTAAATGTCATGTTCAACAAGAAATTATATCTGCCACTGTACTGGTAAATGTCATGTTCAACAAGAAATTATATCTGCCACTGTACTGGTAAATGTCATGTTCAACAAGAAATTATATCTGCCACTGTACTGGTAAATGTCATGTTCAACAAGAAATTATATCTGCCACTGTACTGGTAAATGTCATGTTCTAACAACAAGAAATTATATCTGCCACTGTACTGGTAAATGTCATGTTCTAACAACAAGAAATTATATCTGCCACTGTACTGGTAAATGTCATGTTCAACAAGAAATTATATCTGCCACTGTACTGGTAAATGTCATGTTCAACAAGAAATTATATCTGCTACTGTACTGGTAAATGTCATGTTCCCTGGCAACAAGAAATTATATCTGCTACTGTACTGGTAAATGTCATGTTCCCTGGCAACAAGAAATTATATCTGCTACTGTACTGGTAAATGTCATGTTCAACAAGAAATTATATCTGCCACTGTACTGGTAAATGTCATGTTCAACAAGAAATTATATCTGCCACTGTACTGGTAAATGTCATGTTCAACAACAAGAAATTATATCTGCCACTGTACTGGTAAATGTCATGTTCTAACAACAAGAAATTATATCTGCCACTGTACTGGTAAATGTCATGTTCAACAAGAAATTATATCTGCCACTGTACTGGTAAATGTCATGTTCTAACAACAAGAAATTATATCTGCCACTGTACTGGTAAATGTCATGTTCAACAAGAAATTATATCTGCTACTGTACTGGTAAATGTCATGTTCCCTGGCAACAAGAAATTATATCTGCTACTGTACTGGTAAATGTCATGTTCCCTGGCAACAAGAAATTATATCTGCTACTGTACTGGTAAATGTCATGTTCCCTGGCAACAAGAAATTATATCTGCCACTGTACTGGTAAATGTCATGTTCTAACGACAAGAAATTATATCTGCCACTGTACTGGTAAATGTCATGTTCTAACAACAAGAAATTATATCTGCCACTGTACTGGTAAATGTCATGTTCTAACGACAAGAAATTATATCTGCCACTGTACTGGTAAATGTCATGTTCTAACGACAAGAAATTATATCTGCCACTGTACTGGTAAATGTCATGTTCTAACGACAAGAAATTATATCTGCCACTGTACTGGTAAATGTCATGTTCTAACAAAAAATTATATCTGCCACTGTACTGGTAAATGTCATGTTCAACAAGAAATTATATCTGCCACTGTACTGGTAAATGTCATGTTCAGCAAGAAATTATATCTGCCACTGTACTGGTAAATGTCATGTTCAACAAGAAATTATATCTGCCACTGTACTGGTAAATGTCATGTTCTAACAACAAGAAATTATATCTGCCACTGTACTGGTAAATTATATCTGCCACTGTACTGGTAAATGTCATGTTCTAACAACAAGAAATTATATCTGCCACTGTACTGGTAAATTATATCTGCCACTGTACTGGTAAATGTCATGTTCAACAACAAGAAATTATATCTGCCACTGTACTGGTAAATGTCATGTTCCCTGGCAACAAGAAATTATATCTGCCACTGTACTGGTAAATATCATGTTCTAACAACAAGAAATTATATCTGCCACTGTACTGGTAAATGTCATGTTCTAACAACAAGAAATTATATCTGCCACTGTACTGGTAAATGTCATGTTCAACAAGAAATTATATCTGCCACTGTACTGGTAAATGTCATGTTCAACAAGAAATTATATCTGCCACTGTACTGGTAAATGTCATGTTCAACGACAAGAAATTATATCTGCCACTGTACTGGTAAATGTCATGTTCTAACGACAAGAAATTATATCTGCCACTGTACTGGTAAATGTCATGTTCTAACAACAAGAAATTATATCTGCCACTGTACTGGTAAATGTCATGTTCTAACGACAAGAAATTATATCTGCCACTGTACTGGTAAATGTCATGTTCAAACAACAAGAAATTATATCTGCCACTGTACTGGTAAATGTCATGTTCAACAAGAAATTATATCTGCCACTGTACTGGTAAATGTCATGTTCTAACAACAAGAAATTATATCTGCCACTGTACTGGTAAATGTCATGTTCAACAAGAAATTATATCTGCCACTGTACTGGTAAATGTCATGTTCTAACAACAAGAAATTATATCTGCCACTGTACTGGTAAATGTCATGTTCTAACTACAAGAAATTATATCTGCCACTGTACTGGTAAATGTCATGTTCAACAAGAAATTATATCTGCCACTGTACTGGTAAATGTCATGTTCAACAAGAAATTATATCTGCCACTGTACTGGTAAATGTCATGTTCTAACAACAAGAAATTATATCTGCCACTGTACTGGTAAATGTCATGTTCTAACAACAAGAAATTATATCTGCCACTGTACTGGTAAATGTCATGTTCAACAAGAAATTATATCTGCCACTGTACTGGTAAATGTCATGTTCAACAAGAAATTATATCTGCCACTGTACTGGTAAATGTCATGTTCTAACAACAAGAAATTATATCTGCCACTGTACTGGTAAATGTCATGTTCTAACAACAAGAAATTATATCTGCCACTGTACTGGTAAATGTCATGTTCAACAAGAAATTATATCTGCCACTGTACTGGTAAATGTCATGTTCAACAAGAAATTATATCTGCCACTGTACTGGTAAATTATATCTGCCACTGTACTGGTAAATGTCATGTTCAACAAGAAATTATATCTGCCACTGTACTGGTAAATGTCATGTTCTAACGACAAGAAATTATATCTGCCACTGTACTGGTAAATGTCATGTTCTAACGACAAGAAATTATATCTGCCACTGTACTGGTAAATGTCATGTTCAACAAGAAATTATATCTGCCACTGTACTGGTAAATGTCATGTTCAACAAGAAATTATATCTGCCACTGTACTGGTAAATGTCATGTTCAACAACAAGAAATTATATCTGCCACTGTACTGGTAAATGTCATGTTCTAACAACAAGAAATTATATCTGCCACTGTACTGGTAAATGTCATGTTCAACAAGAAATTATATCTGCCACTGTACTGGTAAATGTCATGTTCTAACAACAAGAAATTATATCTGCCACTGTACTGGTAAATGTCATGTTCAACAAGAAATTATATCTGCCACTGTACTGGTAAATGTCATGTTCAACAAGAAATTATATCTGCCACTGTACTGGTAAATGTCATGTTCTAATGACAAGAAATTATATCTGCCACTGTACTGGTAAATGTCATGTTCAACAAGAAATTATATCTGCCACTGTACTGGTAAATGTCATGTTCTAACAACAAGAAATTATATCTGCCACTGTACTGGTAAATGTCATGTTCTAACAACAAGAAATTATATCTGCCACTGTACTGGTAAATGTCATGTTCAACAAGAAATTATATCTGCCACTGTACTGGTAAATGTCATGTTCAACAAGAAATTATATCTGCCACTGTACTGGTAAATGTCATGTTCAACAAGAAATTATATCTGCCACTGTACTGGTAAATGTCATGTTCAACAACAAGAAATTATATCTGCCACTGTACTGGTAAATGTCATGTTCAACAAGAAATTATATCTGCCACTGTACTGGTAAATGTCATGTTCAACAAGAAATTATATCTGCCACTGTACTGGTAAATGTCATGTTCAACAAGAAATTATATCTGCCACTGTACTGGTAAATGTCATGTTCTAACAACAAGAAATTATATCTGCCACTGTACTGGTAAATGTCATGTTCTAACGACAAGAAATTATATCTGCCACTGTACTGGTAAATGTCATGTTCGACAAGAAATTATATCTGCCACTGTACTGGTAAATGTCATGTTCAACAAGAAATTATATCTGCCACTGTACTGGTAAATGTCATGTTCAACAAGAAATTATATCTGCCACTGTACTGGTAAATGTCATGTTCCCTGCCACTGTACTGGTAAATGTCATGTTCAACAACAAGAAATTATATCTGCCACTGTACTGGTAAATGTCATGTTCAACAACAAGAAATTATATCTGCCACTGTACTGGTAAATGTCATGTTCCCTGCCACTGTACTGGTAAATGTCATGTTCAACAACAAGAAATTATATCTGCCACTGTACTGGTAAATGTCATGTTCAACAACAAGAAATTATATCTGCCACTGTACTGGTAAATGTCATGTTCCCTGCCACTGTACTGGTAAATGTCATGTTCAACAACAAGAAATTATATCTGCCACTGTACTGGTAAATGTCATGTTCAACAACAAGAAATTATATCTGCCACTGTACTGGTAAATGTCATGTTCCCTGCCACTGTACTGGTAAATGTCATGTTCAACAACAAGAAATTATATCTGCCACTGTACTGGTAAATGTCATGTTCAACAACAAGAAATTATATCTGCCACTGTACTGGTAAATGTCATGTTCCCTGCCACTGTACTGGTAAATGTCATGTTCAACAACAAGAAATTATATCTGCCACTGTACTGGTAAATGTCATGTTCCCTGCCACTGTACTGGTAAATGTCATGTTCAACAACAAGAAATTATATCTGCCACTGTACTGGTAAATGTCATGTTCAACAAGAAATTATATCTGCCACTGTACTGGTCAATGTCATGTTCAACAACAAGAAATTATATCTGCCACTGTACTGGTAAATGTCATGTTCAACAACAAGAAATTATATCTGCCACTGTACTGGTAAATGTCATGTTCCCTGCCACTGTACTGGTAAATGTCATGTTCAACAACAAGAAATTATATCTGCCACTGTACTGGTAAATGTCATGTTCCCTGCCACTGTACTGGTAAATGTCATGTTCAACAACAAGAAATTATATCTGCCACTGTACTGGTAAATGTCATGTTCCCTGCCACTGTACTGGTAAATGTCATGTTCAACAACAAGAAATTATATCTGCCACTGTACTGGTAAATGTCATGTTCAACAAGAAATTATATCTGCCACTGTACTGGTAAATGTCATGTTCAACAAGAAATTATATCTGCCACTGTACTGGTAAATGTCATGTTCAACAAGAAATTATATCTGCCACTGTACTGGTAAATGTCATGTTCAACAAGAAATTATATCTGCCACTGTACTGGTAAATGTCATGTTCCCTGCCACTGTACTGGTAAATGTCATGTTCAACAACAAGAAATTATATCTGCCACTGTACTGGTAAATTATATCTGCCACTGTACTGGTAAATGTCATGTTCTAACAACAAGAAATTATATCTGCCACTGTACTGGTAAATGTCATGTTCAACAAGAAATTATATCTGCCACTGTACTGGTAAATGTCATGTTCTAACAACAAGAAATTATATCTGCCACTGTACTGGTAAATGTCATGTTCTAACAACAAGAAATTATATCTGCCACTGTACTGGTAAATGTCATGTTCAACAAGAAATTATATCTGCCACTGTACTGGTAAATGTCATGTTCAACAAGAAATTATATCTGCCACTGTACTGGTAAATGTCATGTTCTAACAACAAGAAATTATATCTGCCACTGTACTGGTAAATGTCATGTTCAACAACAAGAAATTATATCTGCCACTGTACTGGTAAATGTCATGTTCCCTGCCACTGTACTGGTAAATGTCATGTTCAACAACAAGAAATTATATCTGCCACTGTACTGGTAAATGTCATGTTCAACAAGAAATTATATCTGCCACTGTACTGGTAAATGTCATGTTCAACAAGAAATTATATCTGCCACTGTACTGGTAAATGTCATGTTCAACAAGAAATTATATCTGCCACTGTACTGGTAAATGTCATGTTCTAACAACAAGAAATTATATCTGCCACTGTACTGGTAAATGTCATGTTCAACAAGAAATTATATCTGCCACTGTACTGGTAAATGTCATGTTCCCTGGCAACAAGAAATTATATCTGCCACTGTACTGGTAAATGTCATGTTCAACAAGAAATTATATCTGCCACTGTACTGGTAAATGTCATGTTCTAACGACAAGAAATTATATCTGCCACTGTACTGGTAAATGTCATGTTCTAACAACAAGAAATTATATATGCCACTGTACTGGTAAATGTCATGTTCTAACGACAAGAAATTATATCTGCCACTGTACTGGTAAATGTCATGTTCTAACAACAAGAAATTATATCTGCCACTGTACTGGTAAATGTCATGTTCTAACGACAAGAAATTATATCTGCCACTGTACTGGTAAATGTCATGTTCGACAAGAAATTATATCTGCCACTGTACTGGTAAATGTCATGTTCCCTGGCAACAAGAAATTATATCTGCCACTGTACTGGTAAATGTCATGTTCAACAAGAAATTATATCTGCCACTGTACTGGTAAATGTCATGTTCTAACGACAAGAAATTATATCTGCCACTGTACTGGTAAATGTCATGTTCTAACAACAAGAAATTATATATGCCACTGTACTGGTAAATGTCATGTTCTAACGACAAGAAATTATATCTGCCACTGTACTGGTAAATGTCATGTTCTAACGACAAGAAATTATATCTGCCACTGTACTGGTAAATGTCATGTTCCCTGGCAACAAGAAATTATATCTGCCACTGTACTGGTAAATGTCATGTTCTAACGACAAGAAATTATATCTGCCACTGTACTGGTAAATGTCATGTTCAACAAGAAATTATATCTGCCACTGTACTGGTAAATGTCATGTTCCCTGGCAACAAGAAATTATATCTGCCACTGTACTGGTAAATGTCATGTTCAACAAGAAATTATATCTGCCACTGTACTGGTAAATGTCATGTTCTAACGACAAGAAATTATATCTGCCACTGTACTGGTAAATGTCATGTTCTAACAACAAGAAATTATATATGCCACTGTACTGGTAAATGTCATGTTCTAACGACAAGAAATTATATCTGCCACTGTACTGGTAAATGTCATGTTCTAACGACAAGAAATTATATCTGCCACTGTACTGGTAAATGTCATGTTCTAACGACAAGAAATTATATCTGCCACTGTACTGGTAAATGTCATGTTCTAACGACAAGAAATTATATCTGCCACTGTACTGGTAAATGTCCTGTTCAACAAGAAATTATATCTGCCACTGTACTGGTAAATGTCATGTTCTAACGACAAGAAATTATATCTGCCACTGTACTGGTAAATGTCATGTTCTAACAACAAGAAATTATATCTGCCACTGTACTGGTAAATGTCATGTTCAACAAGAAATTATATCTGCCACTGTACTGGTAAATGTCATGTTCTAACGACAAGAAATTATATCTGCCACTGTACTGGTAAATGTCATGTTCTAACAACAAGAAATTATATATGCCACTGTACTGGTAAATGTCATGTTCTAACGACAAGAAATTATATCTGCCACTGTACTGGTAAATGTCATGTTCTAACGACAAGAAATTATATCTGCCACTGTACTGGTAAATGTCATGTTCAACAAGAAATTATATCTGCCACTGTACTGGTAAATGTCATGTTCAACAAGAAATTATATCTGCCACTGTACTGGTAAATGTCATGTTCTAACAACAAGAAATTATATCTGCCACTGTACTGGTAAATGTCATGTTCTAACAACAAGAAATTATATCTGCCACTGTACTGGTAAATGTCATGTTCAACAAGAAATTATATCTGCCACTGTACTGGTAAATGTCATGTTCAACAAGAAATTATATCTGCCACTGTACTGGTAAATGTCATGTTCTAACAACAAGAAATTATATCTGCCACTGTACTGGTAAATGTCATGTTCTAACAACAAGAAATTATATCTGCCACTGTACTGGTAAATGTCATGTTCAACAAGAAATTATATCTGCCACTGTACTGGTAAATGTCATGTTCAACAAGAAATTATATCTGCCACTGTACTGGTAAATTATATCTGCCACTGTACTGGTAAATGTCATGTTCAACAAGAAATTATATCTGCCACTGTACTGGTAAATGTCATGTTCTAACGACAAGAAATTATATCTGCCACTGTACTGGTAAATGTCATGTTCTAACGACAAGAAATTATATCTGCCACTGTACTGGTAAATGTCATGTTCAACAAGAAATTATATCTGCCACTGTACTGGTAAATGTCATGTTCAACAAGAAATTATATCTGCCACTGTACTGGTAAATGTCATGTTCAACAACAAGAAATTATATCTGCCACTGTACTGGTAAATGTCATGTTCTAACAACAAGAAATTATATCTGCCACTGTACTGGTAAATGTCATGTTCAACAAGAAATTATATCTGCCACTGTACTGGTAAATGTCATGTTCTAACAACAAGAAATTATATCTGCCACTGTACTGGTAAATGTCATGTTCAACAAGAAATTATATCTGCCACTGTACTGGTAAATGTCATGTTCAACAAGAAATTATATCTGCCACTGTACTGGTAAATGTCATGTTCTAATGACAAGAAATTATATCTGCCACTGTACTGGTAAATGTCATGTTCAACAAGAAATTATATCTGCCACTGTACTGGTAAATGTCATGTTCTAACAACAAGAAATTATATCTGCCACTGTACTGGTAAATGTCATGTTCTAACAACAAGAAATTATATCTGCCACTGTACTGGTAAATGTCATGTTCAACAAGAAATTATATCTGCCACTGTACTGGTAAATGTCATGTTCAACAAGAAATTATATCTGCCACTGTACTGGTAAATGTCATGTTCAACAAGAAATTATATCTGCCACTGTACTGGTAAATGTCATGTTCAACAACAAGAAATTATATCTGCCACTGTACTGGTAAATGTCATGTTCAACAAGAAATTATATCTGCCACTGTACTGGTAAATGTCATGTTCAACAAGAAATTATATCTGCCACTGTACTGGTAAATGTCATGTTCAACAAGAAATTATATCTGCCACTGTACTGGTAAATGTCATGTTCTAACAACAAGAAATTATATCTGCCACTGTACTGGTAAATGTCATGTTCTAACGACAAGAAATTATATCTGCCACTGTACTGGTAAATGTCATGTTCGACAAGAAATTATATCTGCCACTGTACTGGTAAATGTCATGTTCAACAAGAAATTATATCTGCCACTGTACTGGTAAATGTCATGTTCAACAAGAAATTATATCTGCCACTGTACTGGTAAATGTCATGTTCCCTGCCACTGTACTGGTAAATGTCATGTTCAACAACAAGAAATTATATCTGCCACTGTACTGGTAAATGTCATGTTCAACAACAAGAAATTATATCTGCCACTGTACTGGTAAATGTCATGTTCCCTGCCACTGTACTGGTAAATGTCATGTTCAACAACAAGAAATTATATCTGCCACTGTACTGGTAAATGTCATGTTCAACAACAAGAAATTATATCTGCCACTGTACTGGTAAATGTCATGTTCCCTGCCACTGTACTGGTAAATGTCATGTTCAACAACAAGAAATTATATCTGCCACTGTACTGGTAAATGTCATGTTCAACAACAAGAAATTATATCTGCCACTGTACTGGTAAATGTCATGTTCCCTGCCACTGTACTGGTAAATGTCATGTTCAACAACAAGAAATTATATCTGCCACTGTACTGGTAAATGTCATGTTCAACAACAAGAAATTATATCTGCCACTGTACTGGTAAATGTCATGTTCAACAACAAGAAATTATATCTGCCACTGTACTGGTAAATGTCATGTTCAACAACAAGAAATTATATCTGCCACTGTACTGGTAAATGTCATGTTCCCTGCCACTGTACTGGTAAATGTCATGTTCAACAACAAGAAATTATATCTGCCACTGTACTGGTAAATGTCATGTTCAACAACAAGAAATTATATCTGCCACTGTACTGGTAAATGTCATGTTCCCTGCCACTGTACTGGTAAATGTCATGTTCAACAACAAGAAATTATATCTGCCACTGTACTGGTAAATGTCATGTTCCCTGCCACTGTACTGGTAAATGTCATGTTCAACAACAAGAAATTATATCTGCCACTGTACTGGTAAATGTCATGTTCAACAAGAAATTATATCTGCCACTGTACTGGTCAATGTCATGTTCAACAACAAGAAATTATATCTGCCACTGTACTGGTAAATGTCATGTTCAACAACAAGAAATTATATCTGCCACTGTACTGGTAAATGTCATGTTCCCTGCCACTGTACTGGTAAATGTCATGTTCAACAACAAGAAATTATATCTGCCACTGTACTGGTAAATGTCATGTTCCCTGCCACTGTACTGGTAAATGTCATGTTCAACAACAAGAAATTATATCTGCCACTGTACTGGTAAATGTCATGTTCCCTGCCACTGTACTGGTAAATGTCATGTTCAACAACAAGAAATTATATCTGCCACTGTACTGGTAAATGTCATGTTCAACAAGAAATTATATCTGCCACTGTACTGGTAAATGTCATGTTCAACAAGAAATTATATCTGCCACTGTACTGGTAAATGTCATGTTCAACAAGAAATTATATCTGCCACTGTACTGGTAAATGTCATGTTCAACAAGAAATTATATCTGCCACTGTACTGGTAAATGTCATGTTCCCTGCCACTGTACTGGTAAATGTCATGTTCAACAACAAGAAATTATATCTGCCACTGTACTGGTAAATTATATCTGCCACTGTACTGGTAAATGTCATGTTCTAACAACAAGAAATTATATCTGCCACTGTACTGGTAAATGTCATGTTCAACAAGAAATTATATCTGCCACTGTACTGGTAAATGTCATGTTCTAACAACAAGAAATTATATCTGCCACTGTACTGGTAAATGTCATGTTCTAACAACAAGAAATTATATCTGCCACTGTACTGGTAAATGTCATGTTCAACAAGAAATTATATCTGCCACTGTACTGGTAAATGTCATGTTCAACAAGAAATTATATCTGCCACTGTACTGGTAAATGTCATGTTCTAACAACAAGAAATTATATCTGCCACTGTACTGGTAAATGTCATGTTCAACAACAAGAAATTATATCTGCCACTGTACTGGTAAATGTCATGTTCCCTGCCACTGTACTGGTAAATGTCATGTTCAACAACAAGAAATTATATCTGCCACTGTACTGGTAAATGTCATGTTCAACAAGAAATTATATCTGCCACTGTACTGGTAAATGTCATGTTCAACAAGAAATTATATCTGCCACTGTACTGGTAAATGTCATGTTCAACAAGAAATTATATCTGCCACTGTACTGGTAAATGTCATGTTCTAACAACAAGAAATTATATCTGCCACTGTACTGGTAAATGTCATGTTCAACAAGAAATTATATCTGCCACTGTACTGGTAAATGTCATGTTCCCTGGCAACAAGAAATTATATCTGCCACTGTACTGGTAAATGTCATGTTCAACAAGAAATTATATCTGCCACTGTACTGGTAAATGTCATGTTCTAACAACAAGAAATTATATCTGCCACTGTACTGGTAAATGTCATGTTCTAACGACAAGAAATTATATCTGCCACTGTACTGGTAAATGTCATGTTCTAACAACAAGAAATTATATATGCCACTGTACTGGTAAATGTCATGTTCTAACGACAAGAAATTATATCTGCCACTGTACTGGTAAATGTCATGTTCTAACGACAAGAAATTATATCTGCCACTGTACTGGTAAATGTCATGTTCTAACGACAAGAAATTATATCTGCCACTGTACTGGTAAATGTCATGTTCGACAAGAAATTATATCTGCCACTGTACTGGTAAATGTCATGTTCCCTGGCAACAAGAAATTATATCTGCCACTGTACTGGTAAATGTCATGTTCAACAAGAAATTATATCTGCCACTGTACTGGTAAATGTCATGTTCTAACGACAAGAAATTATATCTGCCACTGTACTGGTAAATGTCATGTTCTAACAACAAGAAATTATATATGCCACTGTACTGGTAAATGTCATGTTCTAACGACAAGAAATTATATCTGCCACTGTACTGGTAAATGTCATGTTCTAACGACAAGAAATTATATCTGCCACTGTACTGGTAAATGTCATGTTCCCTGGCAACAAGAAATTATATCTGCCACTGTACTGGTAAATGTCATGTTCTAACGACAAGAAATTATATCTGCCACTGTACTGGTAAATGTCATGTTCAACAAGAAATTATATCTGCCACTGTACTGGTAAATGTCATGTTCCCTGGCAACAAGAAATTATATCTGCCACTGTACTGGTAAATGTCATGTTCAACAAGAAATTATATCTGCCACTGTACTGGTAAATGTCATGTTCTAACGACAAGAAATTATATCTGCCACTGTACTGGTAAATGTCATGTTCTAACAACAAGAAATTATATATGCCACTGTACTGGTAAATGTCATGTTCTAACGACAAGAAATTATATCTGCCACTGTACTGGTAAATGTCATGTTCTAACGACAAGAAATTATATCTGCCACTGTACTGGTAAATGTCATGTTCTAACGACAAGAAATTATATCTGCCACTGTACTGGTAAATGTCATGTTCTAACGACAAGAAATTATATCTGCCACTGTACTGGTAAATGTCCTGTTCAACAAGAAATTATATCTGCCACTGTACTGGTAAATGTCATGTTCTAACGACAAGAAATTATATCTGCCACTGTACTGGTAAATGTCATGTTCTAACAACAAGAAATTATATCTGCCACTGTACTGGTAAATGTCATGTTCAACAAGAAATTATATCTGCCACTGTACTGGTAAATGTCATGTTCTAACGACAAGAAATTATATCTGCCACTGTACTGGTAAATGTCATGTTCTAACAACAAGAAATTATATATGCCACTGTACTGGTAAATGTCATGTTCTAACGACAAGAAATTATATCTGCCACTGTACTGGTAAATGTCATGTTCTAACGACAAGAAATTATATCTGCCACTGTACTGGTAAATGTCATGTTCTAACGACAAGAAATTATATCTGCCACTGTACTGGTAAATGTCATGTTCTAACGACAAGAAATTATATCTGCCACTGTACTGGTAAATGTCATGTTCTAACAACAAGAAATTATATCTGCCACTGTACTGGTAAATGTCATGTTCAACAAGAAATTATATCTGCCACTGTACTGGTAAATGTCATGTTCTAACGACAAGAAATTATATCTGCCACTGTACTGGTAAATGTCATGTTCTAACGACAAGAAATTATATCTGCCACTGTACTGGTAAATGTCATGTTCTAACGACAAGAAATTATATCTGCCACTGTACTGGTAAATGTCATGTTCTAACAACAAGAAATTATATCTGCCACTGTACTGGTAAATGTCATGTTCAACAAGAAATTATATCTGCCACTGTACTGGTAAATGTCATGTTCTAACGACAAGAAATTATATCTGCCACTGTACTGGTAAATGTCATGTTCTAACGACAAGAAATTATATCTGCCACTGTACTGGTAAATGTCATGTTCTAACAACAAGAAATTATATCTGCCACTGTACTGGTAAATGTCATGTTCAACAAGAAATTATATCTGCCACTGTACTGGTAAATGTCATGTTCAACAAGAAATTATATCTGCCACTGTACTGGTAAATGTCATGTTCTAACAACAATAAATTATATCTGCCACTGTACTGGTAAATTATATCTGCCACTGTACTGGTAAATGTCATGTTCTAACAACAAGAAATTATATCTGCCACTGTACTGGTAAATTATATCTGCCACTGTACTGGTAAATGTCATGTTCTAACGACAAGAAATTATATCTGCCACTGTACTGGTAAATGTCATGTTCTAACAACAAGAAATTATATCTGCCACTGTACTGGTAAATGTCATGTTCAACAAGAAATTATATCTGCCACTGTACTGGTAAATGTCATGTTCTAACGACAAGAAATTATATCTGCCACTGTACTGGTAAATGTCATGTTCTAACGACAAGAAATTATATCTGCCACTGTACTGGTAAATGTCATGTTCTAACAACAAGAAATTATATCTGCCACTGTACTGGTAAATGTCATGTTCAACAAGAAATTATATCTGCCACTGTACTGGTAAATGTCATGTTCAACAAGAAATTATATCTGCCACTGTACTGGTAAATGTCATGTTCTAACAACAAGAAATTATATCTGCCACTGTACTGGTAAATTATATCTGCCACTGTACTGGTAAATTATATCTGCCACTGTACTGGTAAATGTCATGTTCAACAAGAAATTATATCTGCCACTGTACTGGTAAATGTCATGTTCTAACGACAAGAAATTATATCTGCCACTGTACTGGTAAATGTCATGTTCTAACGACAAGAAATTATATCTGCCACTGTACTGGTAAATGTCATGTTCTAACGACAAGAAATTATATCTGCCACTGTACTGGTAAATGTCATGTTCTAACAACAAGAAATTATATCTGCCACTGTACTGGTAAATGTCATGTTCAACAAGAAATTATATCTGCCACTGTACTGGTAAATGTCATGTTCTAACGACAAGAAATTATATCTGCCACTGTACTGGTAAATGTCATGTTCTAACAACAAGAAATTATATCTGCCACTGTACTGGTAAATGTCATGTTCAACAAGAAATTATATCTGCCACTGTACTGGTAAATGTCATGTTCTAACGACAAGAAATTATATCTGCCACTGTACTGGTAAATGTCATGTTCTAACGACAAGAAATTATATCTGCCACTGTACTGGTAAATGTCATGTTCTAACAACAAGAAATTATATCTGCCACTGTACTGGTAAATGTCATGTTCAACAAGAAATTATATCTGCCACTGTACTGGTAAATGTCATGTTTAACAAGAAATTATATCTGCCACTGTACTGGTAAATGTCATGTTCTAACAACAAGAAATTATATCTGCCACTGTACTGGTAAATTATATCTGCCACTGTACTGGTAAATGTCATGTTCTAACAACAAGAAATTATATCTGCCACTGTACTGGTAAATTATATCTGCCACTGTACTGGTAAATGTCATGTTCTAACGACAAGAAATTATATCTGCCACTGTACTGGTAAATGTCATGTTCAACAAGAAATTATATCTGCCACTGTACTGGTAAATGTCATGTTCTAACGACAAGAAATTATATCTGCCACTGTACTGGTAAATGTCATGTTCTAACGACAAGAAATTATATCTGCCACTGTACTGGTAAATGTCATGTTCTAACAACAAGAAATTATATCTGCCACTGTACTGGTAAATGTCATGTTCAACAAGAAATTATATCTGCCACTGTACTGGTAAATGTCATGTTCAACAAGAAATTATATCTGCCACTGTACTGGTAAATGTCATGTTCTAACAACAAGAAATTATATCTGCCACTGTACTGGTAAATGTCATGTTCAACAAGAAATTATATCTGCCACTGTACTGGTAAATGTCATGTTCTAACGACAAGAAATTATATCTGCCACTGTACTGGTAAATGTCATGTTCAACAAGAAATTATATCTGCCACTGTACTGGTAAATGTCATGTTCAACAACAAGAAATTATATCTGCCACTGTACTGGTAAATGTCATGTTCAACAAGAAATTATATCTGCCACTGTACTGGTAAATGTCATGTTCTAACAACAAGAAATTATATCTGCCACTGTACTGGTAAATGTCATGTTCAACAACAAGAAATTATATCTGCCACTGTACTGGTAAATGTCATGTTCAACAAGAAATTATATCTGCCACTGTACTGGTAAATGTCATGTTCCCTGCCACTGTACTGGTAAATGTCATGTTCTAACAACAAGAAATTATATCTGCCACTGTACTGGTAAATGTCATGTTCTAACGACAAGAAATTATATCTGCCACTGTACTGGTAAATGTCATGTTCTAGCGAACATACATATACCCATGTGTGTATTTATAAAACATTTTCTTAATCATTTGCAAAGTATTTAGATAATATATTTGAACCTAGAAAGTTCAGATGCAGACCATCATTCTTAGCATATAATGACTGGTCGGGACTTCCACCCTTTACTAAAAATCTACAATATGAATGTCCATAGGAAATGTTATGTCGGTGACACAATTGCTGCAACATATTGTTAATCTTGGCCACTCTGCTTTTAGTAGTGTCATAATCGCAGACACGAGGGAGAATGGCTGACATCGTAATTTTAACTTGGCGCCGCTGAAGAATTCCTATGAGGTTGCCGAATGATGATTCAATCTGATTGATTGTCTGATCCTTAGGAATGTTGTTGGTGCCCACGTGTATTAGGACGCAGTCAAAGGATACAAACATTGATTTGGAATACAAAACATAGCTGGATAGACTTTCAATAGTAGCGCCTCTTTGACAATCTAGATAGGTTCCATCTAATCCAGATACATAATTTACGATCGAATCATCTAATATATAGACAGACTTTCTTTGACCTGTAATGAATAAAAAATATGATGGAATGAGTTGTAAAATTGTCAATATTTTACTGTACTTTATAGGACATTTAAGGCAGACGCCATGCCATTTGTTTAGATACTGAAAGTTTGTGCTCTGCAGGTAAACTTTGTATGCGTCGCTAATCCATTCTCCGTGCATTTGAATTAACTCAGATGGCACCTTCGTTTGAAAGGCGCATGATGCTCCGCCCGTCTAAAGGAGTGAGTTGAGTAGAAAGATGGATTTGTACAAATCTTTAAAAAAAATTGATCTGCCAAGGTTCACATGTTGCAATGGATCTTTCATGTCGCATAATACAAAGATGTAAGGCTGAGATACATTTATTGTAAAAAGATGCTAAGAAAATAGTTGGTGCCAAACCATCAATTTCTCAAGTCACATACTCAGCTGCCGTTTCTAGAAAAAAGTATGTTGATGCCAGCACTCAGACAGAGAGTCAAACAAAACTCATCACTAGCGACACACATTCAAGAGAATGATATTACTCCTGTTCCAGAACCTGTCTCACTGGAAATGGCTACAGCTACTGCAGTTATTATGTTTGCTCCGAAACCAACTAAGGAAGTTGATCCCAGTGCTCCAAAACAAAAATCTCCAAAATCTGTCAAAAGTTTCGACTACGAAAATCAGGTTGATCATTGATACGATGCTTTGAGAGAAAGGGTCAATTTTGAGTGAAATTGAAGGAGAAGGAGGTGTCCATGCAATTTTATGGAGGGATGCTGGCTTTTATAGAGGGATGCTGGCTTTTATAGAGGGATGCTGGCTTTTATGGAGGGATGCTGGCTTTTTTGTGAGGAATCACCTACTGCATCAACCACCCGTTTATCAACTTGATGAATTGATTAAGACCCACGCCAGATTCATCAGATATTATAAATATCTTATCAATCAGCCAGGAGGCGGGGTTGTCGGGTAATCCAAATATTTCGATATGCGGAAGTCTTAATAAATTATTTATATTTGCTGAAATATTTCATGCAGATTTTTCAGGTTTGCCGTTCTCAAAGCAGTAGTCCTATCTGTTTTGATATTCTGTTTTATATGTGTTTGCACAATGGTCAGCTTCTTAATGGTACTGACCCCAATCAAGAACTCGCGCTCTGATTTGGGTGTTGTTATTTGTATATATGTTGTTTAGTAAAATTCACTGTCATTTCAAATCAGTTGCTTCACTCAATTTTTATAATCTGTTTCTTTTCATCTTGATATGACCTTGTTGCTAAAACGACATTAAACCCCAATCAATCAATCAAGTCTACAAACTTAGTTATCCAAAGTATCTACTGAATCATTTTGGTTGAAAACAGAACATCAAATGTCTACAATTTAGAGGAGGAAAATAGGAAATGGGTTAATCGCTAACTTCACATTGTGGCCCTTCATCTGACATCCCATACTAGTGCACACCTTGATGGTGGAGATGGCTGAGAAACTTCCATGACCGCAGAAAGTAATGATGATTGTAATATATAATTTAGGAACGCTTGAGCGTATTTGCATCGATCACAAAGTCGAGAGAGAGAGAATGATGCGATGATCGATATAAACAGTCTTGGTCTTGCTACTTCAGTAATTCCTAGCGTTCTGATTGGTTAATATTAGGGGATTGAATACTACTAATAATTATCATTGGTAGAAATGATGCAAAGACTTGGAGCAAGCATGGGAAATTAGCCTGCTGTCAGCAGTGAATATTTCTTTCACTCAGATTGGTTTAAATATAGTTTCTATTTAACCCTTGGATATTGTCATCGGAAGATATGATGATCTAAAAATAGACTTGTTTTCTTGACATTCAAACAATTCTTGTAGCTAGGGTAAATTCATTATTATTGAATTTTTAACGATTAACCTGCTAATAACATCGCAGATCAATTGGGTGTTTACTAAACGTTTACTTATAATGAACACCGAGAATTAAGACTATCGGACACGCTGGAGGGGGTACTCAAACTACGAGAAATAGCGAATCATTTCTCATCAAGGAAAGGCATCCAGCATGTATCATTGCCAAAAAAAGTTGACTTCCAGTCGTTTAGACAAATCCCTTTTCCCTTTGACATTGCAGCATTTCTTTGCAAATCGAGAAAGGAAGTTTTGAATATTAAGTCGAATGGTCTGTGGTGATCATCTCTGCCACTGGCAGTGGTGGTTCTTTGTTAACAGTCAAATGGTCTGTGGTTATCATCTCTGCCACTGGCAATGGTGGTTCTTTGTTAACAGTCGAATGGTCTGTGGTGATCATCTCTGCCACTGGCAATGGTGGTTCTTTGTTAACAGTCAAATGGTCTGTGGTTATCATCTCTGCCACTGGCAATGGTGGTTCTTTGTTAACAGTCAAATGGTCTGTGGTTATCATCTCTGCCACTGGCAATGGTGGTTCTTTGTTAACAGTCAAATGGTCTGTGGTTATCATCTCTGCCACTGGCAATGGTGGTTGTTTTTCGCGGACCCTCAATTATTAACTAGAGAGTAATAAATTGCTTTATTCTGACCATCGACCTTCCGAACAACGCTGCCTGTGGTGTCTAAATACAAGGTGCCCCCCTCAATTAAAAATTTGTTTGCTGCTTGGACTGACCTTCTGTGAATATTATAAGCGTGTATCCAAAAACCTCAACTTCGGGAGTCTTTTTTGTCAATACCGTCACTGAAAGACAAGGTCCTCTTCGTCTTTAAGATGATATAACTCACAACTTAATAATTCATGTCCGCTCTCTGTTCTCGTAGTTCTTCGACACAGCTGAACACATCTATGTTGTTCTCGACCCTGCCCTGGTCAATCAGATAGTTAGCTGCGATAAACAGTCCAGTCTTTTTTGCCTATCCTCTTCGTCTTTAAATATTACGGATTCCTCATCTCATTGCGGTTGTTAATAACTGAGATCGAATGATGCGCAGCATCCAGGTTTTATTGCTGATTGCTGACATTAGATTCATATGGTCCAGTGATTGTTGCAGGTTTCTGAAATTGTTTAAGCCAATATTAAAACCACATAAAGCAGTGAAATGTTATGTCACATCGCATTATGAATACAGGTTGGAATCATTATTTTTAAAAGACAATTTGGTACACATTCTTTTGGAGATTTTACATGATTTTCATCAATTAGGAGGGATGTGTAATGAATGACATTATCCCCTCTCCATATGTGATTGACACTTTCATTACCTTGTCATATGCCTTGATCCGGGAGGGATGTGTAATGAATGACATTATCCCCTCTCCATGTGTGATTGACACTTTCGTTACCTTGTCATATGCCTTGATCCGGGAGGGATGTGTAATGAATGACATTATCCCCTCTCCATATTGAATTTATGTGTCATTGACACTTTCATTACCTTGTCATATGCCTTGATCCGGGTCTGATTTTGGATCTGATTTTTTATGGTTATTTTCTTAGCGTCTTTGAATTTTACACTGCTGTTCTGTAGCTGGCCATAGACTAGCTTCATGCTATGTTGAGAAACTTAGGGCATTACTGTACTCACCGCACCATTTTAAGACCATGAAATAAACTTTCACATATTTTCATACTTTTTATCACATTATTAGCTTTAAAATTGTCGACAGTTGGAATTTCTCCAACTTAGAGGAGTGTCAGGTTGGTATATTTGAGATTCCAGTTTGAAAAAAGCCAGCCCAAGATGGGGTGTGGGTGGGCATTCCAACTGGCATCTTGTCAAGATGGGTGTTGGTTCAATTTTAAGTTTTTTAACCCTTCCATGACTAGCTTCCTGTAGGGAGCCCCATACAGGTGGCAGCGTGTATTACTGAGTGTCATCTGCTCACGTCTGTGGGGGGCTCCATAAGGGTAGTTTATTCTCTTCCATGACTGTAGATTCCAAAATAGCACACAAAATTATGATTCTCGCAAAATCCATCGACTTTTTCATGCACAACACATCGTTGGAGTGCTGATCTTTGTACAAATAAATTGAAGAATATTATATTATATAAAACTATGTTCTGAAAGTGTTGAATTAATATGAAGTATATACAACTGGACTAATCGATTTTGTCATGTGAAATGCCCATATCTGTACCATTAGAAACATGTGAATATATGACGGACAAATGTTAGTTAGAAACGATCGACGATTGGTTCTCGCAAAATCCGTCGACTTTTTCATGCACAACACATCGTTGCTGACTTTTTCATGCACAACACATCGTTGACTTTTTCATGCACAACACATCGTTGAAGTGCTGATCTTTTTCATGCACAACACATCGTTGAAGTGCTGATCTTTTTCATGCACAACACATTGTTGAAGTGCTGATCTTTGATCTGGCAACAATTTACCTCATAACTAACTTTCTGGTGGAGAAATAAGAAGCAACTAGACTCACATTAACCCTTTACCCAACAAACCGGCCAAAACCGGCCAAATAAAGCTTCAACAGCCTAAAATATATTCGGTCTGTCTCAATAGAACCATACAAATATGTTGAAGTGCTGCTTCGAAAATATCTCTTCCAAAATTATTACTAACAGATAGGGGATCAATAGAGTGTGATATATATTTTGCCACATTATATCCCAAAGGATTATCGATGTCCTGTACGTTAATGTCATTGTTATCAATTTCAGAAACCATTGGCCCGTCAGGATCCAATCCTTATATTGCCTCATCAATATTCTCTGGTTCGACAGCCAGTCTCTCCTGCGTTATGCTCCAACATTCCCTGGCTCCAAATATTTGAGGGTGTCCTAATATGATCGTACGTGACACGTAACGGGGCAACCACACGCGGTGCTTCGTCGGATCTAGTTATGCGAAATTTGACCAGATTTGTCCTTGAATTTACCGTTTTGAATGTCAATGTCAGGTCGGGGTTACGAGTTAAGCCGTCCAAAACACTGCCCGGACAAAAGTATCCCTAGCTATCGAATATCGTCGAAATCCGCCACTATTACCCGATTTGATCTTGAATCGACCATTTTGAAGATCAAGCATCACACTTTGACCCGTCCAAATCACTTCCCGGACAAACGTACACTTAGGTATCAAGTTTCGTCGAAATCCGTCCGGAAGTTTTCCCGGCCATAGCTAACAGACAAAAGTCACAAACTATACATTAGGTTTTAGCTGGGTACCTGTCTGACGGGCATGTGGGTGAGACGAAATTTGTTGGCATCCCCATCTACACCAACACCCCCAAAAAATGGTGGAAATCGGCCCAGTGGATACCCAGATACAGTTCAATGTCATTTAAAATATCAAGTTCACGCCGCACGGGCATCCGGGTGTGACGAAATTGCTCAGCGCCTGAAACTACCCCCACATACCAAATTTGGTGAAAATCGGCTCAGCGGAGAACTTGAGTTCAAGGTCATTTGAAGGTCAAGGTCACGCCGCACGGGCAAACGGATATACCCATGTTAGTCCTCAGGTCAAACTACATACCCGTACCAAGTTTCGTCAAAATCGGTTAGCCGTTTCCGATTCCATCGCGGAAATACACACACACATACATACACCCACACGCACAGACCACAATCTTTCCTCAAATATATAATAGATTCTTTATGGAGGTCAAGTTTAAATTGATATCGTACTCCCATGTTTCTGTTCGTCAGATACAGACTCGAGTATGTAGGAGCCTCGATACCGGTATATTTCTAAAGGATAGCTATAAAAGGCCTCTGAATATTGACATGAGCGCGTACATCGCAACACATATCTAGCAAAATGGCCATTTAAGTGAGATGTCTTTCAACAGAGGTCAAGGTCGTTTATGGTCAAGGTCAAGGTCATATAAGCCCCCCACATCAACTTGACAACAAATTTGGTTGAGGCTTAATTCCAACTTCTCCAACGAAGGCGACCCATGTTATGATGGACATATAATTTGACTTCCTCGCCGCCACCACTGCTCACAAATGATTTCAAACAATAAGCCGCGTTCCGATGTTGGGTGTGAATACCTGGCAGGCAGCGCGACATACAACCGTGAAAAAATTCCCCTTGTTAGGGTAGATTGGTTCAATCATTTATCTCGAAGGAATTGATAAGCCGCTGATATGTCTGTGAGGCCAAATCGTTGCGAGACGGGAACTTATTGAATATGTTGTCCGCCTATTAGGGGGATTTTTCGCTAAGCAATTTGTCCGGAGGAAAATTACACGCAGCTAAGGCGGGATCGTTATTACAAAACACCATAAGTAAACATCGGCGCAACACACAGTGTCGTGCTATACATTGTTGGAAAGGGTACATCCTAGGCTATTCAACTGTGGTAATTTGATTCTGAAGCAGGCATGTTTGCTTGTGCTATTTTCACATATATCTTTTGCGAAAACGGTTATAAATGCAACCAAGTCTAGTATACTGATGTGAAATCAGTGTTTCCTGCGGAGACCAATTTTTCTGGATTCTAGCCCACAACACCAAATGACGTCATGGACCATGTCATGACGTCTTCGCTGATTTTATTCAGCTAACCAACGAAATTGGTCAAACGAAACTAATCTATAGGCCAAAATCACGTAGGAATTGTTCAGAAAAACTAAAGTTGTTAATTTTATAACCATCCCGTTGGTCCACTTCCGATTCTGTGTCACCGTTTCTTTTTGGGATATTATTGTTCCCATGATTCTATGCGAAAGCGAAGCGGAAGTCACGTGATTTTTAACCCATTTTTCTTGTCCGGATTTTCATCGCGTCGAAATGCTGTTTCATGGTATTGTAAAAATTAATGACGTCATTCACGCCTAAACTTGAAAAGCAACAAGCGGCGCGTTGTGGTTGCTATTATTCATAGTCCTCATTCTGTGATTGTTCCACATAGCTCTGAAACTCTCCAGTAGATTCTGGATGCGTCGAATGTAGATATAGTGTAACACAAACCGATGGATCTCATTCTGTGATTGTTCCACGTAGCTCTGAAACTATCCAGTAGATTCTGGATGCGTCGAATGAAGATATAGTGTAACACAAACAGATGGATCTCATTGTTTGGGTCTAAAACATTCTCTTCTTCCATTTGGTAAAATATATTGTAAAATGTAGTCATGACTACTCGGAATACATCTCTCCAGAGACGTTCTATCTTCTGGTTATGTATAGTCCTGCCAGCAATGAAGCTTCCTCTGTCTGTCCCCTGATTGGCAATCATGAATTCCGCAACCCTTACATTTTCAACTCCTTTGTCACCTCTAACTCTCGATGGCAAACCACTGACAGCATTTGTGAATAAACATAAAACAGTATCTGCTCTGTTGTTGCTACGGATGCCGAGATATATTACAAGTCTGGAATAGCCATCAATGGCGCCATGCAATACCATACCCCAATATATAAGTGAATGGTGGCCATCAATATGCCATAGGGAATTCAGTCTCGGAACAGAATAAGTCCTTCTGATCAGCGCACACCCATCCCATACCAGCTGTAATTGGGTTTATCCTCTGAAGAGATAGCCTTATCCTCTCCATCTGCAGATATATTCCTCTGCTGCTCAAAAGACCATGCACTAATCTAAGCCCAATATGAGGATGGTCTCGTATCTAAGCCCAATATGAGGATGGTCTCGTATCTAAGCCCAATATGAGGATGGTCTCATTGTATTTGTCCTGTAAAACAAAGCAGTTTGACTCAATGATAAGAATATAATGAGATTTTTTTGGCAAAAAATCAACATTTGTGCCAACAGCCAACCATATATTCATGCCCAATTAGATGAAACTACCACTGACACTGTAGCTCAACTTGGAGAGAGAATAATGTCATGCATTACAGCAAATTGAGCGATTAGGAATGTGGAAAGTTGAAATGAATCAAATGATTCAATGTCTGTAAAATTTCAAAAACAGTCTCCAATAAATATGTCTGTAACTCTGCATGGTGTGTGCCAATGAATTCACTGTGAAATACAAGATAGCTGTGGCAGACCAATTTTGAAACATTTTATAGCTTCCATCTTGTGATCATCTCGATGAAGTTTGGAGATGTTGGATAAGGGATATAGCCTGCAGGGTGTGCTGAAGGAAATTGTTGACAACACGCATGCTAGCATACATGCCAACCCATGGCAAGAGCTAAAACTTTAATTTGGCGAGTTGAGCTAATAAATTTGGTGTGGCCTTTTTGTATGGAATCACATGGGATGGCACAGACATGGCATAATGTGGATTATTTAGTATCCAAGCACTACAAGACATAGTTAGTCTCCACCACTTTAAAATTTCAGAATATTTCATTGAATTAGTTGATAAGAACCTCTCAGTGAATTCCCTCGAGAGAAAAGGTTAAGTTCCCAAGTTCAGAACTTTAGACTGCCATGTGGAAACATGTAATTTCTGCTAATAATACTGCATTAAAGATGGATTATCTCTTTAAATGACAAATTTTTAATATGTTCTCGATAGAATCGTTTAACACGGATTTTGTCACGGATTTAACACTCACACGTATTATTGTATATGAAATAATAGGTGTGAGTGTTAAATCCGTGCCCGGAAACGATTCTATCAATTGGTAATGATTTTTGTTGATATTATTTGCAAGCCGCAAAATGTCTCCGAGTGATTTATCTATTGTAATATTAAGTGCGAATGAAGTCGATAAGACCTAGAGTGTATGATAACGCTTATTTTTCGATGATTAAAATAACAGAAAATACGTAATATGCGCAATTTCAAATTAGTAACACCAAAAGTTTATCCGAATATCAACTTAACACAATACAATCTGTAGAACGAAATTCCATTATACAATAATTCACCCGATGTTCACAAAGCAACATTTTCAGAGTGACTCGGACAGGGTTTTTAGTCTACTTGTATGAGCAGATAAATTTGTGTTTGTGTTTTCCTTATGTTCCATAATTATGTATAGCATATATGTGTGGTTGGGTGATTGGGGGAGGTCAGATTCTATATTTTAAGTTCCTATATATAATTTGTTACAAACCTGGTATCAGGATAGCACCGAAAGAAACATTCACCAGTTTGGAATTTGTCAGCAATTCTAAATGTTCGTTAAATTTGTCCACCGTTAAAACCTCGCCGGACTCGGGGACAGAGCCATTGTCACTATTGAACTGAACATGGTCTCCCTTCACCAAACTCTTCAGGAATGTTTGGTGTTTCTGTCGTGTCGAGCCGTCTCGACGACGCTTCTTTCCAGCTAGGTCTGAAATAGATATAAAATTGTTAACAATAATATAATATTATTGCAACACGTTATAAATGTGAGATGAACGAGCGGTTAATGGGTATATGGATATATATGCGCAAATTTGGCAAGTGTACGCGAATCGAAGATGCTCATCGGAATGTTTCTGTATAAATATAGTGTCCATTTTTATTTTAAAATTAAAAATTTAAAAATGGAATGAAACCATTATCACCAAGAAATTATTTGAAACGAACTACTTTATCAAACAAGATATTTACAATCTTGGAATGAATTATCATATTTGGTGGTAAGTGACCGATTTCTCAAATGAGGCAGAATTATGCAGGTGATAAGCGGTGTAATGACTTAACTTTTACCCAAATGCGACAAAATCAAAATACTGAGAATGAAAGTTACATTATAATTTTGCCAGGCTTATCTTATCGATAATAAGACAATACTTAGTAATAATTCACCCACATCCACATCCAATAGAATCAGTTTTCAAATTCTGACAAAATAAATAATATTTACGCGATATTTACGATTCAAATTGGTATAAGAACTCATTTTTTTAATCTTTCTGTTTGTAAAAAGACAGCGCAATTCGATTGGTTAATCACACACAAATGATATAAACGCGCTTTATTATTTCCATATCAGGAATGCAGTAAAAAAAATAACGCTGTTTATGTTTACCGGGACAAAGGGAAAACAGTTAACAATAACATACTGTCTATATATGCGATATATATTTTAATATTGTTTTTGTTTTTGATGTAGGGAAATATTTTAACAGCATATCTTCAACATGGTTGCAGCTCAAATAATTCAGGAAGACATTGATATAATAATATATTTTTTTTCCACGAAACTAATGTCCGTTTCTCTGAGAATTATTGTGCCCTCAGAGAACGAACGAAATCTCTCAGAACAAGAACATTCCTTCACATATATGTGTACACTTGATACAGTCAGTATCATTTAATTCTTTCACCATAGTACAATGGTACTAAGAACATACATGGTAATACATATAGCAATACATAAACAAACCGATTTGTAGAGGTGCAATGACAGAACGTGGTCTAACTGCTTGAAAAAAAATACACTGCCCTATCAATGCTTGTTTGGTCGTTGTTTCAGCTCCCACAAATAAATGTGATAACATTACTTTGAGAGTTTCGGGCAAAAAGAACATAGCAACATCTTTATCAATGTTATTGACAGAAGGATAGGATTCCATAGACAGAACTTTCTGTTCTTTAATGTCATTCCGAATTATTTTTGCGGCAGCCTCGATTACTCTCCTTTTCTGTGTTTCAACGTTGATGCACTCTTTTGTGTTTTTGAAGAACGTTCTCAGAATTCGGTCCAACACACCACGTATTGTCACAATATCAACTTTTCCATTTGAAGAAGGAAATACTACTCTTTCCCCGAAATTCTCAAGCAGCTTTCTCTTCATATACCTCGAGTCATATGCAGTCTCATTAGTATTTGTTAGCATATCACCCATATATTTCACCAGCATTCTAATTGTCAGTTGCTCGTCGTCAGGATCGCCTACAAGAAAGTCGCATGTCATCTTGAATGCCCAACAACGTACCTCACTCTCAGGTCGCCCAGGTTTGTTTTTTTGGGAGGAGAACATTCATCAAAATTCTGGTAAATCCTCGGAATTTGTTTACCGGTAGAAAAATTTCCACGACATGCCTTGTGATATATACAGTCAAAAGCATGGAGGTCACCAGCGAAGTACTCTATCCTCCCTCGTATAACATGGCTCCATTCGTCATTCCATTCATCACAGACTTTCCTCATATAAACCGTGAAATCGTCAGTTTGAACCGCATGATATTCGCTGGCCTTATGTGAGGTTGTGTCAACATCGGTGCCACAAAATAGACTGTCTTTATCCGGTTGGTAGTTCCAATCCACTGCACGTCCTCTTTTCCTACATATAGATGCGGGATTGCTTATTCTTGTCGACTGTGTCGATCGAACATCAATAAACCCCCTCCGGCATGACACATGGACTCTTTGACCAACGGCAGGTGTAACATTATCAATAGATCTGACCTTGCATACAGCTTCAATTGAGGCCACACCCTTGGCTGTGAGCTTGTTATAGTCACATACACTTTCAGTTGTTTCCTTGCAAATGATGCAGGCCAGATCGTCTGTTGACGGAGACGTAACTCCTAGAAAAGACAATAATTTCATAATTAAGTTTTAAATTTAACCCTTTACCCAACAAACCGGCCAAAACCGGCCAAATAAAGCTTCAACAGCCTAAAATATCTTCGGTCTGTCTCAATAGAACCATACACATATGGATATCATTGGAACCGGCTCATTGACCACATTGTGATAGTTACAGTTATGCCCTGTGCCAATGCATTCTCTTATATATGCGAGTCGACCATAGGTTGCCTCGCATATATAAGAGAATGCATTGGCCTAAAAAAAATCTTTTTTTAACACTTTTTACCATTTTTTCTTACATTCTTTAACAATTTTATAATTTTTAATGTGTTAAGCCAATGCATTCTCTTATATATGTGAGGCGATTTAATTTCATCATGACTATACAGTGTAGTACTAAATATGGATTTAATTTCATCATGACTATACAGTGTAGTACTAAATATGGATTTAATTTCATCATGACTATACAGTGTAGTACTAAATATGGATTTAATTTCATCATGACTATACAGTGTAGTACTAAATTAAAAATAAAGTTGCTGCGATGAAAAAAAATCGACAAGAAATGCCAGAATTAAACAAGGAATAAATCTTTGACAAAATTAATGAACTATAACAATTTCTAACGGAACATATATACTCTTAGTTAGTTATTCTGCATTTTTTTTTATCAAAAGCGTAAATATAATTTAAAATCAAGAATACTACATTTTGTTTTTCAATTTCATCATGACTACAGTGTAGTACTAAATATGGATTTAATTTCATCATGACTATACAGTGCAGTACTAAATATGGATTTAATTTCATCATGACTATACAGTGTAGTACTAAATATGGATTTAATTTCATCATGACTATACAGTGTAGTACTAAATATGGATTTAATTTCATCATGACTATACAGTGTAGTACTAAATATGGATTTAATTTCATCATGACTATACAGTGTAGTACTAAATATGGATTTAATTTCATCATGACTATACAGTGTAGTACTAAATATGGATTTAATTTCATCATGACTATACAGTGTAGTACTAAATATGGATTTAATTTCATCATGACTATACAGTGTAGTACTAAATATGGATTTAATTTCATCATGACTATACAGTGTAGTACTAAATATGGATTTAATCTGAACAGCATATTTAATTTCAAATACAAGACCCCCATATAGTCTGTTCTTGTCGATATAAACGAAATTTGAGGAGGCTTTCCTCCTCAGAAATTTACAAAAAGAACAGACAGAAGGCGTTACAGCTGCAAAAGCATCAAACATGCACTGAATATGCAGCAATGCTGAACCATGAGCATTTAATTTCAAGACCCCCCTATATAGACTTTTCTTGTCGATATAAACGAAAATTAAAGAGGTTTTCGCTCCAGGAAACTTAGGAATGTCGACAAGAAAAGACAGAATTAAGGCTTTATATATTCTAAAACTCAGTGCACAAATATATTTTCTCGTAAATATATAAAGACAAATTTGTGAGGTTGCCAGTGTCCGCCCACAAAATGTGCGAACTTTGACAAGGCTTTACAGATTCAAAATTACCATGCATGCACTGAATACTATATTGTACATATGTGTATACATTTTGAATGACTATAATTTAGTTTCAAGAACCCCATATAGTGTTTTCTTGTCGATAAAAACTAAATCTGGGAGGATTTCCAGCTCAGAAATTTACGACAAGAAAATACAGAAAGCTTTATAGATTCAAAGGGGCCATCAATGTGTATGCGTGTACTGATTATATAATACTATAGTACTAATTATGGATTTATTCTGAACAGCAAATTTAATTTCAAATTTCACGACCCCCATATAGTCTGTTCTCGTCGATATTTTTAAAACAAAATTTGGAGAGGCTTTCCTTCTCAGAAATTTACAACAAGAAAATATATTTGATTCGAGTCGAGGAAGCCACCCATCAAACCTCAGATTTATTAGATATCGATTTTAGAAATCTATTATTTTTCATTATCGGGAATACTATCTTTCCCAGAAGTTTCCGAAAAAGCCGACCGACATACTCTCGATACTAAATTCCATTGAACAAAATGTTGCTATACAACACATTTTGGGCAATTATATACGATAGTTCACAGTCGTTAGCAATATTTTTGGATAATTAATCGATTCTGCATGATAACTAAAGAGACCTTTGATAAAATTTTGTTGTTGTTGGAATCTGTTGAGATGGGGACCCTCTGATCGGATTGAGTACCTTTTAAATACCTTACATCGCCAAACATACTCGTTTTTTAATTCTTATAGAACTACTAGTATATTTTTCGCTCCAATTTTGCGTCACATTACAATTAATTATTCGCATATATATATAATTTTGAAACGACACAAACTATAGCAGGTATTCCAAGACTATATAGGAATGCATAGAAGGCGTAAGATAAATTGTTTCCTACCGCCTTGCATTGTCGAGTAATATTTCTTTCATTTAAATTGTTATGCATGGGAATCATTGATATGAATTCGAAGTGAGGAAAGAAACCACAACACAAATTCCATTGTATCTTATACAAGCAATTGCATCAGAAAAAAACATCACATGTATGCGTTGTGTGCTCGAAAACTTAAAAAAGATATTCGAACACTGATTTGTGCGTGAAAGCTATACTAGTAGTTCTACGTGAATTTAAATACGAGTACTTACATTTGCTCAATAGAATTTAGTAACCTGTAGCATCACCGTTCTTTTTAACCTCTGGTATAACACGATACAGATGGTCAATGTACCTATTACAGTCTGCAGGAGTCAGCTTGAGCCAAAAGTCTTTCACTGCCTGAAACAGTTCATCCATGTAACCTGTAGCATCACCCTTCTTTTTAACCTCTGGTATAACACGATACAGATGGTCAATGTACCTATTACAGTCTGCAGGAGTCAGCTTGAGCCAAAAGTCTTTCACTGCCTGACACAGTTCATCCATGTTCTTTGGTTTTGAAACGGAACGCACATGTTTTTTCATTGCTGACCATATTAATTCAATTGGATTCATATCGGGCGATTCCGCTGGAGATGGCCAGTGGCTGATATCGGCCATCCTTATGTAATCTTTGGTCGAATAACTGACGTGCTTCGGGTCGTTATCTTGATACAACCGATGTCCATCGGGGAACTGACGTTTGTAGAATGGCAAGAAATGTCTTTGCAAAATTAGTTGGTAGAACAAACTGTTCATGCGTCCATTGAATATGGCCAGATGTGTCACTCCTCTCCTAGAAATGCCTCCCCAAACGTGCACAGCATATGGGTGTTTGGGTTTCGGTGTCAGCTGTTATGGCTCTCCCTTCTTTCTGTAGCATCTTCCTGTTGAGTTTTCGATTTTTACTGTACACTTGTCGGTGAAAATAACGTTGTCGAAATGTTCGTTATTAAAGATCCAGTCTTTCGCGAACTTCAATCTTTTGGGTTTGTTGGCATGCCGAATGACCTGACAGTATTTGGTCGACGTATACACCCACTTCAGAAGTTGCCGTTCTGTTTATTACCTGTCTTGATGCTTCAATGCCATGCTTGCTGAGTTCAGCTGACAATTCTGCTGATGTCTTCCATTTGTTCTGCCGCATCGTTTCTTCAATCACCCTTCCAACTCGCCCAATCTTGCTGTCTCGCCCAGGTCTCTGTCTGTCGATTAGCCGGTAGGTGTCTGAGTATCTTTGCAGAGTTCTCACAATTGTTTTTCTTGTAATGGAAATACCTTCAGCTGTCAGGTGGCGTTTTATTTCGAATGTTTTCAACTTTCGCTTGTGCAGTTGTTGTATCTTGTGCCGAACTCTCATAGGAACTCTGCTTCCACACATTTTAGAAGTTGAAATAAACGATTGTCAAGAATGTAAATTGTAGAAACGGAACGATATGAAACAAGAGTTATGATTCAGGTCTCATTATTTTGTGTTTATATACCGAGCGCTTAGAATTTGGAACCAATCGTTTCTCATATTACCCAGGAATGACACGTGACAATGCGTGGGTGGAGTCAGTTAGCACCTTAGCACCGCGACGTTCACTCTTGTGTATTCGGCGGCCAAATTCCAAGAATATATAAGTAATTGATTTATGGTCCTTAATCCGCCAGGCGGGAATGACTCCCGGATGTAGGCAGATCACGCGGCAACCTATTTTATGACGTATATACACTGTCGGATAGTGGCCTTTCACTTTCGGCGACTTCAATATTGTCGGAAAGACTAACGGTACCGTTCATGTCTGACTGGTATATAGGTCATAGGAATATCTGGTCAGGTCTGCTGCATCGAAGATGCTCCGAACATATTGTTTGTGACTTTATTTAAATAATCGTATATACCATCCTGAAACTAGTGCTATGTCCAAATCAGCGTAATTTGGTGAACACAATATTTTATTTATTCATTTCAAAATAAATGTGAATATTTAGGTGCAATGTGAGCCTATTTTGCAGATCTTATGAACGTTCTTTATATGTGTGCTTTCGCTGTGGTCCGCGTCATCGAAATATGAACCTATGTGAATATTTAGGTCCAGCTAGTGTATACATACATACATACATACATATTCCCGTTTATATATATATATTTAAATAAATGAAATATATAACATTGCTGCTGTACAGTACCTTCCTATATTTCCTATATATATATATTCCGTGCCTCCATAACTCTGACATACATATATATTTACACCATATATGCATGTGGTTACCTTCATATCTTAGTTTCCAAAGATATAAATTACCACATACCCATATATGGTACTTAATATAGTATTCACTGTGAGCAAACGACTGCGGTGGTGAACTGTCCGACTATTATATTTGGTTGGCAAATTTTCGCTTCGCTTTTTTAGAGTGAGTGGGGAAATCCAATACGTATCACACTCTAACATGTACAACACCGTGTGTATATACTAATGATTATAGCCATTATTGCATTTCTATCCCTCGTGCATTTATCAATCGAGGTAAATTTAAGTATTTAGCATTTTGCGAAATTTCAAGCGTCGATCCGGGAGGTACATCGCACGAATGATAGAGGTTCAATAATGACTATATACATTATTACACAGTGCACATGTTTTAAGCTCAACAAGGATGCAGTGCGAATTTCCGCGGGAAATCCTAGTCGGGATGGACATGTGGTTTTTATGGTGACCCCCATGGAGCCATAGTATATACCCTCTAACCACGTCCCTATATGCGTTACACGAAATTAATTATATCATTTATAGTTTAAAATTGTTTATTTCACAGAGCTATAAACTGTATATAGCACACAATTAAAGGCAACAACAAATGGAAAACAAATTACAAATAAATATATATATGATCCGGGATATGTATGTACTTTATCGGGTGCACACAGCGCTGACATCCAGCCTCTTGTTGATCTTGTTGTTGATTGTATTTCGGTTTGCCTGGTCAATTGTGGTTACGGCCGCCTTCCACATGCTCCCTTCTAATGACACTGGCGTTGGACAGCAGAGTTTCCAGATTCTCTTCAGTGAAGGACGAAGGCAGCTGTTCCAGTGGAAGAAACAAAGTATCTGTTGACGACAGTTATCTTAACTGGCTCCGTTGATGATGCGCTGGGATTGTCTGGTTCGGAATCGAAAAGGGGTGGTGATGGACCGGGTGTCCTCTCTGCAACCAGGCGTTCTAACTCTACCACAAGTTCTGATATTTCGGACTCAAGCTGGCTGATCTCCGTCTCCGGGATCCATGGATGCCTGCCAATCCTTCCGCAAAGTCAAGGAGTCGTTGTCGACGCATATCTTAAAGGGCAATGTTTGTGTCTGACGGTCCTGCGTGGTAGCAACAGATGGGTCGGTGACGGATGCGGTTGCATTTGAGTGTATGCAGCTTGGCGGATCTGGAAATTCTACACGGGGTGATAAATTGTTGTCGTTCATGGCGCAGTCAAGCCAATTGGCACCAGTCTAAAATATAATAGAAATTAATAAAAACGTGAGTATAGAATTTGCATACATTGTATTTATTATTAACAATCATAATTGTGAGATTGCTGAGCGTGTAGAATAAACACCACCAGATGATTGCTTATTTAATGGTGTGCTGTGAAGTACATGTATTGGTGATACTGGTACGCAACTGTACATTGTGGTGTCTTATATATTGCCTCTAATTTATTTTATGATGACCAGAGTTACTATATAATAGAATTGTCCTATCCTATTACATTTTGTTTACTATATATTGCACGTGTGAGAATACAATATCGTTCAAATTAACCACTAAAACACTGCACCGATTTTAATTCAGATGGAAAATTTCTGTAAATTATTAAACTATACTAGAGTGGCAGCAGTATAGAACCATGTTGGCCCATTATAGGTTCATATTAATATACACACATGCCATCCACCCATTAAAAGGCTCAAGATGAGTTGTGTAGATATATTGGTCAAAAAGCTGACGAAATTTCGTTGTCATTATGTTTTGTTTTGTTTTTACTAAGTATATATGTAGGATATCAGTAAAACAATTTCAAGAGTAGGGGTGTAAAATGGAGCTCTTAGTCGGTTAAATTAAATTTAGTTTGGTGTGGTTCACTGCCTAAATTCTTCACTAGAAAAAAGAATATGCCACAACTCACCTGAATATTGTCTGGAATGATGTTCTGTATTGTCGACCGCAGGTGGTGTAGATTGAGCTGTCTGTTCTGGCGACGATGTACTGGCAGACTCGGACAGTGGTGTAGATAGAGATGTCTGTTCTGGCGACGATATAGATTGGGATGACGCTTCATGTTCATCAATGAAGTTTTCTGCATCATTTATTTCACCGGCGAACAAAATGGTGGCCGGTGCTGTTTTGCGCCCGTCATAATGAACCTAGAAAACAAGATAAAGATATGAAAGGCCGACACACTTTCCGATTTTACATCAAATTACATATTATAATGTTCAGCTTAGCAAATAAAATAGAAAGACTTCCAATCGCCATTATTTGTATGACAATGGCATCGCGAAAATTCACAAATGCATCGAATAGTTTCCGTCGAAAATATGCTGTTGGGCAATACTAGTCACCTCTATATAAACTCTCGATTATTAAAACACAATCTTATGAAACTGTCACGTAAATAAATAAAGACGTAAACGACGGAATTATAACATAATCACAGATCAATGTGTCAAATCCTTAGTTAAAATAGGTAGTAATATTTCAGACACCTTTCATTGTCACTTTGGGGTTGTTCATGGAAAGAATTTATTATCTTTTTTTTATCAAACATTTTCAGATTATGGAGACTGACCATAAATACATCGAAAAACAAAATTATGGCGCTTGGGTCGGGTAGGCAGCTGCGCACTCAACTAAATGTGAATGGGCACGAGATCGAAAATGTAAACGAATATAACTACCAAAGCTAATACTTTTAGTAAAGACCGTAAATATATGATCTCGAGGGCAAATCGGGCAATGTGTAGTTTAATTTACAAATCGAGAGAATTTTCTATACCTATTATACTACAGCAAATAAAACCATGCCACTCCATATAAATTATGATTTGAACAACGCTAAATTGTAAATATGTATTATACTTGATTCGGGACGTATCTGTGGGCGATAAACTAATGAAAACTATTTCACCATCGAGATTCACTGCATTTAATGAATATATAAGAATGACGACGTGTATTGTCTATTTGGATATATGAATTCTATAAATTGAACAAGATTATTCTCAATTTATATTTGATCACGGGGTGTTTCAAATAACTTTAAAACCGATTCTTTTATATGGATGTGAAAATTGGGTTGATTTTATCAGAAATAGAACTAAAATATGCATATACATGTTGCTATAAGACTTAATTACCTGGTAGGACTGTCCGATTGAAGGAACGCCATATGCGCCAAGCACAATCTTCGATCTTGAGACTGTCGCATAACCGCCGTCATCAAATCGAACTGCGTAGTGAGGAGGGGTCGGGTAGCCCTACGGAGACTCATTGTGAGAATACTATATGAATCTACGGAATAACATAATTAGAGCAGGAATCAAGATAGAAGTGAGTTGTGATGAATAAAAACCCGAGCACGCAGTTTTATACTGATGTTGCCTTTGTATTCGACACAAGACTTAAACAAACTGTGATGCTATAATTAATATATGCGCTTGGTTATGACAAGACAGCAATACAATATAGTTAGGTGACATCTGCTTTTCACAAATATGTTTTTGTCGGTGAAACGCATCAAAGAAATTTACCCATCAAAGCATATTTTCTTAACGAAACACAATGTCATATACGGCAGCCCTGATGTGTTTTCACACCACCTCAATTATGTCACATGTGAATGTTTTTATTAGCCAGCTTGCTGTATATATACCCCAACTCAACCAAGGGAGAACGTATTCATCTTGCTTGTGCTACATGTCAAAATCATGAGTGATACTGCTACTTCCCATCTGTATTGTGCCGTTCACTTTAAAGATGGTTATATTGCCGTTCACAATTCCTGGATTCAGACGGAAACCGCACCCGTCATTGGTCAAACGTATCAGGTAAAACTTCAACTAAAATATCTGTGTTCCATGAACGTGTTTATAACAATTTTATATAGCCATGCAGGATATGCATGTTATTGGAGATCCAAATGGTTTAATATATATATTTTAAAATATCATATATGTTGTATTGTTATTAAATAAGCAAACTACCTATATGTATAGATATGCAAATGTATAGACTATAATTATATACTTTAAATTATGGTGTGGGTTTGTGAGGACCTGCAGACACGTCTTCAACTGTAACCAACAGAAACACATCTTCAACTGTAACCAGCAGAAACACATCTTCAACTGTAACCAGCAGAAACACATCTTCAACTGTAACCAGCAGAAACACATCTTCAACTGTAACCAACAGAAACACATCTTCAACTGTAACCAGCAGAAACACATCTTCAACTGTAACCAACAGAAACACATCTTCAACTGTAACCAGCAGAAACACATCTTCAACTGTAACCAACAGAAACACATCTTCAACTGTAACCAGCAGAAACACATCTTCAACTGTAACCAACAGAAACACATCTTCAACTGTAACCAACAGAAACACATCTTCAACTGTAACCAACAGAAACACATCTTCAACTGTAACCAGCAGAAACACATCTTCAACTGTAACCAGCAGAAACACATCTTCAACTGTAACCAGCAGAAACACATCTTCAACTGTAACCAGCAGAAACACATCTTCAACTGTAACCAGCAGAAACACATCTTCAACTGTAACCAGCAGAAACACATCTTCAACTGTAACCAGCAGAAACACATCTTCAACTGTAACCAGCAGAAACACATCTTCAACTGTAACCAGCAGAAACACATCTTCAACTGTAACCAGCAGAAACACATCTTCAACTGTAACCAGCAGAAACACATCTTCAACTGTAACCAGCAGAAACACATCTTCAACTGTAACCAGCAGAAACACATCTTCAACTGTAACCAACAGAAACACATCTTCAACTGTAACCAACAGAAACACATCTTCAACTGTAACCAACAGAAACACATCTTCAACTGTAACCAACAGAAACAGAGTCCGTCAGCCTCTAAACTCTGCACCCGTTGCCATGGTAACCATCCAACGTATTGTTGAGGTAATTAAATAGATCCATTATCATCATTGTACGTATATAGCCATTTAACGATATATTGAACAATAATAATACCATATTATAATATCATACAGCCCGAATGCATTTGCAGTTATATATTTCTCGTTGAAAATGTATTTTTATGTTTACCCATACCATGTATGGTAAACATAGTGTCGTTGTCCGGATTGACCACTCGTCGTGCGTCCGTCCGTCTGTCCGTCTGTCTGTCTGTCCGTCCGTAGACACTTTACGTGTAATGCGATAACTCAAACATTTTTTACCTGATCAAAACCAATATGTATATGGGGTTTTCAGCCCAAAATACAGATCGAGTTCGAATATGGGTTTGATCCGACTTTTTTTGACAGAGTTATGGCCCTTTTTCGACTTAGAATTCACGCATTCTGCCATAACTCAAACATTTTTTATCTGATCGGAACCAAATTTGGTATGTGAGTTTCTCGGCCCAAAATACAGATCGAGTTCGAATATGGGTTTGATCCGACTTTTTATTACGGTAGAATTAATGAATTCTGCCGTAACTCAAACATTTTTTATCTGATTGGAACCAAATTTGGTGTATGAGTTTCTCAGACCAACATACAGATTGATTTCGAATATGGGTTTGATCGGATTTTTTTTAATGGTGTTATGGTCCTTTGACATATGATTCACACATACATGTACTTCGATAAATCAACCATTTTTCATCTGATAGGAACCAAATTTGGTATGTGAGTTTCTCAACTCAAAATACAGAACGAGTTTGAATATGGGTTAGATCCAATTTGTTATACCAGAGATATGGCCCTTTTTAAACTAAGAATTATCCAGATTATAACCCAAGTAACTTACAATTAATGAATACCTGCTTCTCTGTGAGCAAGATAAAAGACAATATAGTTTATTGCTTTGAGAGTTATTTATAGCCCTCATATGTTAGGTCTGTATAAGAGACACAGTGAATTATTGGATAAATTGATTTAGCTATCTTTTTAACCACAACTTAGCCAGGTGAATTTATTTAACTAGACCAATGGAGCTCTCGAAGTCCTTGGATGATGGGACTACATTGGATCAAACAGGGCAGAGATAGGTGATTTAACCCCTTTTACCCATTCCATGTCTTTTAACCTTTTCCATTAAATAAATAATTATATTATTTTGATATCTCACATGGCAATTTGCAACAACATGAATAGAACTGCTCACACTATGATAGTGGTGACAGGCTCTAGAGTTTAGATGTTATATTAACCCTTCTATATTGACTCATACATTCCAATAATTTGTGTTATTACTGGTTATTATGTACATTTGTCATATACTACTTTAGATCATAACAGTATACTCTATAATTCAACATTAAAAGATTATGATTCTGATCTTAACAATTTACTATCGCCAAGGGATGGGTTAAACATCTGCCGATCGTGATCGGCCTCTCGTTAATTGTTTTGGTTAAGTATCATAATTAAGAAGGCGCGAATTTAATAAAAAGTCTCAATTTCAGACTATAAATTTTAGGGGAATTATTATCCTCTATGACCAGTCTATCACATAACAACACATATTCATATTAAGACACAGTGTTATATGGTGATTTGTTTCAAACAAAAAAATAGCTAAAATATGCAAATGAGAAATACTGTTTATTTTATAGCAGACAGTAGCGATTTCAGATGATAGACTGGGCGCATACTCCAGTTGATTTTATACGCTAGACAAATCTGTGTGTTATTGCAAATATTTCCTGTTAAAATCTATCAACCTACCTAAAAAATCATTAACTGCAAATTGGTGATAAATGATAAAAATTTTCGTCTACAAATATACAGTTTGAATTTTTTGTTTGTAATTCACAAAATTTTAATAGACAAGTTAAAGTTAGCAACAAAAGTTTACAAAAAATAATGATATCGTATTTGCGTGTAAGCATTTTGTAATGTATGTGTCGTAAGTCGAATATTATATGTATGTACACACTTGTTATTGAGAATAAAATCTTATTTACACTAAATGATAATGATATTGAAAATAATGTATTTCTAATTCCAGAAGAAAGACTCGTCAGCTCAGACTCCTCCGTTGGAAATATGTAGCCATCAGGAGGAAGAAGAAGGCTGGGGGCGCTTGCAGACAGTTATGTCTCTGCATGTTGAACAGCTAAAGGCAGAGGTTCGTCAACTCAGACTAGACATAAACACCATTGCTGATGACAGGGTCGCTCGAGCAAGAAACGCCCGACAAGAAACTGATGTACCAACAGTGCCACCACGAACCGATCAACGCATGGCTGTTACAGATGACAAATTCGTATTCTTCCCACTAGAGTTACCTACATCATTCACAAAAGATAACCTACGAACTCTGCTGTCCAATGCGCCAACAGAAGTACCAGAATCGACAATATGTGACGACACCCTCGATCGGTTATTCGAAGATTGCCGAGGGGATAATACCATCTTCCTACGAAGTGTATTTATGAAGCTGTTCAGTGTCGGGGAAACATATGACAGAAACGTCAGCGGTAGCAAAGGGAAGAGTAGATTCAACGACTCCAAGATAGCCTATATACGAGGTGTCTTCTTCAGATATTTCCCGGCTCAACCAGCATCGTTGGAATGAATTATGTGGAAGGCCGCGATAAAGACACTGGACCAAGCAAACAGAAATACACATAACAACAAAATCAAGAAGAAGCTGGATGTCAGCGCTGTGTTCACATACATGTACTCCTGCTAGAGCAGAACATCTTTCTTGATCAGCGTAAACTTTGTTGTGTTTTGTAATATAATTATGCTCGGTTTGTTGTTTTTAAATATGTGTTATCGTATTTATATAAATCGATGAAATAAACAATATGAAAGTTAAAAGTATTAAATTATCATTCATTTCGTGCAGCTAATCTAGTGATGTTTTTGTAGGGTGGACTAACCACATGTATCTTATGCCTGAACCAGACTAAGTGTTCGCATACTTAACTAGTGCAACATACTTAACTGCTCTATATGTATTCATTACCACTACCCTTTCTTAAGATATGCCCACGTATAATGTACGCTATCTGTATTTCAGTTGCCTGTTATGTCGAATGCCATGGCAGGTGTAATAAAATCTTTACCTTAACTAGCCGATCAATATGTCAAACTCAAGCCAATTTGGAATATATTATCTGTACTACGAATATATATTAGTATTGACTGTCCCATTGAGTGAATTCATGTGCACATCGTTATAAACGATTAGATTAGTGCGGTCCAATGGTTTGTTACACACACTTAGTTGAAATGACATACTTTTCATTTGGCATAGTAAAATTTAAACAAGATATAACCCATTAAAACACAAAAGTTGTTCTAAAATTTACAAAAAACATCTACACCAATCCGACAAATCGTAAAATCAAGTTTTTATCTATTATCTGCATGTCCTAACTCTAATCGCGTAAAAATGATGTTCAAATGTTTAAACGAACGCAGTATTTGGAATATGAACCGTCCTGGTTTCAATGACTGCTGGAAGCAATAATGAATATAATATTGAAATAATAAAAAATACAACTTTGAGCACAATATTTTGGTCCAAAATCCATCTGCACAACATTGAATAGAAAATAGCTTCCCGTGTTTAGTCTATTTACGATATGGTAGAATAAAGAGCGTTTCTTTCACTTCTGCGCGAATATTTAACACAGCTGGAACATGAAACGTATATTTTTGAGCCAGTATGTCAATATTTCGTGATTTGTCAACCTATTTCCAACTGGAACTTTAAAGTTTCCATCTGAAATAAATTTCCCACCCGAAGCCTATGGCCATTACTATTATAAATATTGGTTAGAAAATATTTTCAACCTATAATTGGTCTGAACTTTCCAACCAGTGTGGTGAAATTTCCCAAAAGATACGTTGCAGGTAGAGCTGAAACGGTTAGACGGTTAACCGGTTAGCATCCGGTTAGCGACGTAACCGGTTAGAAAAATATGAACCGGACGTAACCGCATCCCGTTGTCAGTTGAATGTGAACGTGAATAATCCTCAAAATATTAGGTTAAATGATGCAAAACTAATACTAAATCCTGTGTCACCGATAGTAGAGTGCAATGCAAGCATTAATTGGTACAAGCGGTAGTATCAGATACTTAGTAGCAATTCTCGAACTGTCTGGAAGTGTCGGCGACCTTCAATCAATTCCGACCCTTTGAAGTTTTCTTCCGACAAAAGCATGTGTGCAGTCACTATGTATCAAGTCTGAATGCACACAAGGAAATGACAACGTAAAAGTGGCGTTGTGTGGCAATGCGTGCTTTCGTAACTTAATAGTTAATACTGCACGAAGCAACATGGATTCAAATTGGAGTCACACCACGACATACTATATATAAAACTGTTTTACAGTGGGGTTTATAAAAACTATGTAAGTCGACAAAGTTTGAAGATTGAGATCAGCAGCACAATGTCTTCACTCATCCCGTTCTTCCTCCCTGTTGTGATTTAATATGATCAATTCAATTGAGTGACCCAACAGACATCGTAGTTGAAGCAACCCAAAACTTCTTCAATAATCTTCCCTTTTATCAAGGAAATTGATGCTCCATGCTACTCTGTAACTGGTTGTGTCTGTGGGACTAATTAACACTCAATTTGGCAGTAATTGCTATATGTTAAGTGATTGCATACTAAAACCGAAACGTAAATTATATAACCTCCCAACACTAGTGTCCGCTATCATGATACCGACGAATAGCTCGAATACTGAATAGGACTGCGAGTCTGACCTAACTGACCTTCCTTTTTGTTCTCTACATGTAGTTATTACTTTCTTGTCTTTATATATAATGCATTGGAGGATATACCAATGATGATAATGATATATTACAGATATTTAATATATAGTTTTGTTACTCGTTTTACCAATACCCATACTATTTTACTCGTTTTACAAATGCCCAAACATATGCTGATCACGGCAAATAAGCGATCTCCCCTGCCATTCACAAATTTCACTTGCTCATTCCCCATCACGAGAGCCAGCAAAAGAACAGTTAATGCGTGTTTTTGAATATCGTTAAATGCCGTGAATAATAAGGTCTTTATTTCAGCTACTACTTCTCACCTAGGTTTGTCCCTGGAGCATGGCATAATGTCGACATAATTAGTGTGAGAGAAGTCCGCTAGAAATTTAGCGGTTAACCGGTTGAAATTCGGTTAACCCCGATGGTTAACCGGTTAGAAGAATGTGTCAACCGTTTCAGCTCTAGTTGCAGGTGGTAAGACACATTGTCAAACCACCCCCTCATCTGCCTCTCCCCGTTAGTACATTCCTGTGTATAAACGCAAATTAGAATATGCTGGTCATCGCTGACTGGAATGAATGTCCACTCGAACTGAACGCGAAGGCCATATGACGAACGCTGTAGCAATATTAATACATGCATATAAGCAGAGATAACGGTGTTATGTAACTCATGCCCAGTCGCCCAGCAGAAACCACCTGCATTGTTTTGTAATTACAAAATAGGTCAAGGCATGCATGAATGATCGCAGCTTATGCTGTTCGTAGTGTACATGCACATGGTCAATCTTTTTGAAAAGCCGATGTCAATTTTGTTTTATACATTTATACCGCTATTTTTTTGTTACTTTTTTTCTTTCGATTTAATATCTTCTTTTTTCTTGCACAGTCCTGTTTGATTTGATAGATTATTTTGTATATTTCCATGCAATTGCGGTAGTTTCCTGTATTCGATTCTGAAACTCTTCATGTATGAGGAAAAGAAATGAATATATATGAGCGATCGCATCTTATGTTGTTTGTGGTGTACATGCACACGATCAGTCATTTTCAAAAGCCAATGAAAATCCGATATCGAATCGGCCCCGGTTTTTTTATTTTTTGGATTCATGCACGAATGTCACAAAATTATAGTCTTAAAGGTACTCAATCCGATTAGAGGGTCCCCATCTCAACAGATTCCAACAACAACAAAATTTTATCAAAGGTCACTTTAGTTATCAGAATCGATTAATTATCCAAAAATAATGCTAACGACTGTGAACTATCGTATATAATTGCCCAAAATGTGTTGTATAGCAACATTTTGTTCAATTGAATTTAGTATCGAGAGTATTTCGATCGGCTTTTACGGCAAACTTCTGGGACAGAAAGTATTCCCGATAAGGAAAAATAATAGATTTCTAAAATCGATATCTAATAAATCTGAGCTTTGATGGGTGGCTTCCTCGACTCGAATCAAATATTTTGGACCCCCGAAGCCACTGAAATAGTAATTTAGAGGAGTTTTATCGGATTGAGTACTTGGCTAAGTCGTTATTAATCCATTTTTTTACTGTTACGGTTTTAAGTTTACGCTGGGGTGGCGCATTGTCATTTCTTTATGTCACATTTTTCTACTTTTTTTTTCATTGTCAACTCCAGCGCTTAAACCACTTTTTTCATTCTTTTAACGAATAAATTTGTTATCATTTTGAAAATTGAATTGGGAATTCCCAGTTAACTAAGAATAGCAACGAACAATTCCGCATTATTATGTCGCCCGGAACGAAATAACTATTGCGTGCCCATTTTGTTGCAAAATATTGCAGCTAACTCCCATCGACTGGCCATAATATATATAGGGAGGATAGATGTCATACATCGTCTGTTCTTTAATTTGTTATAGGGAGTGGAGAAAATTTAATCTCTTGCGATGGGCGTTTGACAAGTGGTCAACAGTATACATTCGTCTACCCACATCGATAGGCTCAGAGTTTTGATGAGTGCAGTAATACCAGTCATTCGACAAACCTCATCAGATTCCGTCACCGCCCCCGAGGCTCACGTCCGGTGACGGAAGATGCCGAATTAGAAGACCATGCGCAGTCGTGACTTGCTAAATTTAATTACGAAAATAAATAAACACACGTGGTTTAGTAACTTTAGTATAGTGATGCGGACTGGACCGGACCACCTTGGGTGGTCCGGTCCACTGCCAAGGCAGTCCAGTCCGGTCCGGTACAGGCCATTCCGGTCCGGTCCGGTACACATGCCTGGACCGGTCCAAAACGGTCCGGTCCACCTATAATAGGCTATATGTTAATGAATTCTCTGTTTTCTCAAAGTTTTTACTCTATATTAGTACAAACTATAAGGTTACTGAGTTCAGTGCATTGCAATGAGTCCATATATGTTAAAACTTACATTGTTTGCCGATTGTATGCATCGTTGTCTGTCTCTGGTGGGATATACTGGGAACGATGCACGATAATAGTATTTCTAGTAATGAGAACATGCACTAATTAAATGTATTGGACAGATATATAGCTAGGGCCAGAATGTGTTACACCAATCTAACATGGCACTCAACTGATCGTATGCATGATTCGTATTATACTTATTTTCATTAAATTGAAATTTCAATGAAATAACTATACTGATGACAATTATACAAATGTGTACTAATATGACTACTACATTAATAGTGGAGTCTTGGAGATTGTGATGGCTGATTGTATATTCCTGACAATTACAGTTATATATAAGTACAACTACTATTGGATTAATGTGACTGTCTTGTGTATGTACTATGTAATGTGGTTTGCATGTTTCTTTGATAAGTATAACTGTGAAAAACAATAGAATACTAGATTCGATATCCATCCAAATTGATTAGTTGATGCCATGTTACACTGTCTATGACAAATAGTTCCATACTCATTCAGTTGCATGTTTGTCACAGTGATAGGGTGCTACATAGTGTTGGCCAGTGTTGTGACATGTACAAAGTTCATCTATACATTGTTTTTGTGGCATCAAACATTTAATAGATATCAATAATCACTTGAATGCGTCAATACATCGTTGCTAATTGATATGACGGCAAATACGCAATAATATTCGCGATAGTTTATTATAACTGAAGTAAAATAGTGGACCGGACCAGAGAGTACCGGACCGGTGGTCCGGTCCGGTCCAGTGACGTCCGGACCGGACCGCGGTCCAGGTGGACCGCGGACCGGACCGGTCCAAAGCGGTCCGGTCCGCATCACTACTTTAGTAGTTTGAAAACATTCAAAATATGCACTATTTTAAAACCAAGATCGCCAAGCAAGCACTGCCAGTCAAGATGACAGGCGCAAATTCTTATCCATCACTTGGAAAATTTGTGCTGCGCCACCAATATTGCATATCGGCATATCGAGAAATCGTGTCACTGAACAACGGAAAATGTGAGGTTGTGTTCAGCTATGAACTTTGTAAACATCACTTCAGTGGAAAGAGTTTGTTGACTGACGTCGTCTCTGGTTGTTGTGAAGAAACTTTTCACGGTCTGGTTAGTTTTTTTGAGTTTTGTCTAACTTTCATGTTGGGTAGTCTTGTTGTGCTTAGACAGGTCATGTTTGCCACCACGCGCAATGTTAATGAGTCTCGCAGTAAATGCACCAAGCAAATGCCTGACCACGATCACTGGCTTTGATCCACCGCATTTCAACTTTCCACGCATCTCGAATCGTATCTACGTTTTTTTCGTTGGCGTATCTGCAGAATCATGTTTTCGTTTCGTCTCAGACATATTTATGAATTTTATCCCAACAAAAGTAGATCTGTGTTATATATACCCAGATAAAGTAAGTCTTTATAATCCTTGTCTGGACGTTGAAGCCCACATTTACTTACTCAACGCTGTTAACCCTTTACCCAACAAAACGGCCAAAACCGGCCAAATAAAGCTTCAACAGCCTAAAATATCTTCGGTCTGTCTCAATAGAACCATACAAATATGGATATCATTGGAACCGGCTCCTTGACCACATTGTGATAGTTACAGTTATGCCCTGTGCCAATGCATTCTCTTATATATGCGAGTCGACCATAGGTCGCCTCGCATATATAAGAGAATGCATTGGCCTAAAAAAAATCTTTTTTTAACACTTTTTACCATTTTTCTTACATTCTTTAACAATTTTATAATTTTTAATGTGTTAAGCCAATGCATTCTCTTATATATGCGAGGCGACCTATGGTCGACTCGCATATATAAGAGAATGCATTGGCACAGGGCCGTTCTGTTGGGTAAAGGGTTAAACAAAAGAGAGTCGACCTTGTGTCAACATCGTGTCGCTGTTTGACTGGCAGGCGATATATATTTGGGGTTTATCTTTTGAAATCAGGAGATTTCGTTTTCCTATCGGGAGCACATGAGAAATGACATAAAATCGGGAGACTCGCGCCGAAATCGGGAAAGTAATCAGGTCTGGTCTATCATTGTTACCAAGCAACATTTTATCCACACATTTCATCTTTGCAGATTTCTCAGCACTGTCTTAGTTTATGTATCTTTTCTTGCTGTGAGATTATTCAAGGGTTGCAAGGAATGTCACTCGACTGAGGGTAGGTTCTTAAAACCACTGGTATGCATGCAGGCGATGACATGTCCTGAATACATATTGTGGAGTATGATACAAGATCTCTACTGTAGTGTCAACTAAAATATAGAAGTACATGTAATTGGTAGCCTGACGGTGGAAAGTTTTTAAAGGTCCCAATCACAAATAGGCTGTGTATACCCATTGAGAACAGCGGTGGGGTGTAATGCAAAAAGTCCAAAATGTAACTATATTAAAATCACAGCAGAAACACCGTCACCACAGTTAACAAATGGGAGAAAATAATCGTAACCTGATGTTGGGCTATTACAAATTTAGAAAGTAATTTGGATAGCTAGCAAAGGGCCAAGAGAAATTTATAGCCAAAGGGTTCAATTTAGATTTAATAGTATACATGTGTGTTGTAACAGCAGAATAAAGAAATGTGTGCTTCAGTAGTGTGATTATGAAACCACTTATATAGAACAATATTTCCTGGTCATTTTGAGAGATCAGATTGTCTTTTTTTTTATAATTGTATCTCCTGTTGATTCGTTAGTGCGAATATCTGCTCGCAAACTGCCATCATGAAAACCTGGATGAAATATGTTCTCTTGACTTCTGAATCTGAATAGCTTTTAAACAACTGAAAACACTGATTCATTCTTTCAGAATTAACTCGTGTCTCTTGAAAATTGGAGAATATCAGTTGCCTTTGTAATATGCAGTTTCGTTTGTAAACTAACATCTGGTTTCACGTTGAAAATATTGAAAAACATGTCATGAAAGTATTTCTCTAAATCACAATCTGATGTTATCTTTGATGCAATATCAATGATGTATGTGTCATCGAACAGACTGTTCAATGGGTCATTCATCATTGATTACAAGGCACGCTGGTGTGCTGGAGAATATATGTCCTTGAATTTACTTGAGTTCACATCTAACTCTTATGATACATTCACTTATGGTTGCATTTTCTTTGTAGTCATTAGAATGTCCAGCTTCCAATTTTCTCTGCCGAATATTGAGTGCTGTAAACTTAGATAAATATAGCTATGATATTCTCCAAATGATGTGACAAATGCTCTTTATTTATATTGTGTGAAGATTGAACTCATAAGGATAGAATAGACGCTCTTCATTTGTAACCAATGTATGTTCATAAGGAACTAACTAATATTGTTACATAACATTGTGTCGAAATGTTCATGTCCATATATATGTACAGAATATGATAAATTCAATTCCTAGGTACTTGTTATGAGATGTGAAAAATGAAATGTACGTTTATTATTGTATTGATATTCATAAATAAATTATTTGAGTTTCATGTCACATTCATCAGTGAGGGGTGGGGAAACATTTCCTCTGTAAATTCACACCTTTTTTTGTTGAAAAAAAATGTGAGTATTCCCAGCTGCCTGAAATATGTATGCACTGGAATGATAGAACAAAATTTCATTAGGTTACCAACTAATTTTATTTTTATGAGAGGAAGTCCTTGTTATGAATTTATTAATCCCATCTCATGTTTCACTTTGGTGCATAGTTAGGTTACGTTTTATCACTTCTTGAATAACATTTCCTGTCCAGTTTCCACTGCATTGTCAATCGGGTCATTTATATTTCCTCAGAGTGAAAAATAATTTGGTGTTTCTAAAGCTAGCCAGCATAGAAATTACATAACACACTTACTGTTGATGTAAACATCAAGTAAAACTTACAGAAGTAAACTCGTATTTGGCAACACTTTGATGATCCTTAGAACTGTCGTTTATCGGTGATTTGCGCTCTGAATTATCAACAGTTGTTGCGTCACCGAATTCACAGGCATTCTTTATAACATCTTTCTCGTGGAAACAATCACTATCTGTATACTCTTCCAGTAAGAAATTTAAATTGAAACCATCCCATGAAACGGATACATTAGCTGTTAACAGAGGGTTATATTACTATATTACATTTCCACAAAAACATTAAAAAATGTCACCTCTTGCATGCAAATTCCACACTATTTAATCAATTTCACAATGCTCTAAACTTATTCTAGTATTTATAACTATGTAGCTAATGTACATTCCATGCGAAATTGTTTTCAGATTAGAATAAGGCGATATTCTTGTTGCAAAACATTTCATTATATTTACATACACCTAATATCTCTTCCGATTCCCCCATAGCGTTACGGTAGACACGTCCCATTATTCAATGCGTTCATAAACCTATGAACGCAACGTGACGTCACTTCCAATGTCGTTCATAGGTTTATGAACACATTGGTCCCGGAAATGACCGGGGATTGTCGGACATTGCCGACTGCTTGAGTATCTATATAGTACGTCCGAATTTGGCAAGAAATTTATTTTGGTCTATAATCAGTGTTGTTGCCCGGTGTTACTGAACGTTGATGTTCAAAAATCCCGTTACTTATCATTTTCCTTACCGCTACAAATATTCCCCCAACCTCACAAATATATCATTATGGTAGAACGGCGGGTTGTCGATTTCTTATCCACAGCCGAAACTTAATTGTTAGTTTCAGTTATCATTCTTGAAATCAACACGTCTACATTAGTTACAAGCTAAACAAGACAGTTTGTCATATGTGTATACTAAACTGTGAAATAGCATTTTTTTCCGTTCTTCAAGAACGGATTCTCAAAATGTTTGGTTTTCTAAAAAACGAGGATTCGCACTTTCTGAACTGAACTCCATGCGTTCATTTAAATAGATGAATAAATTGTGGGAAAGATAGATGATCCTAGTTCATAATGAATTTAAGTATATAAATAATAAACGGCGGATTCAACGTGGTCATGGGTTTTGACCGCGATAAAAAATCGGCTGATTTTTTTTTGCGGTCAAAATCCCATGACCACATTGAAACCGCCGTTTATTTCTTATATAACAACTACCTCCATCAATAATAACAGTGATTTATATATTTCCTACATGCCCTGCGGCCCTAGATTACTGGTATCACACACTGACATTTATGTCCTCTTTCCCCCCCCCCCCACCAAAATTAAAATGCCCCATCTTCCAAAACATCTCCCAACAGGTTAACCGGTGATGAGATGCTATTAACTACATCCATGTTAGATATAACTTTGACAGCTTGTTCCTCATTGTGGAAATTCACCATTAAGATGATTATAAGAGTGTATAAGATATTACACACCCGTGACCCTACTATATGGGGTACTATTTCTATTTTCTTGTTATACCCCGTACTGACTAGTCCGGCGCCCGGCTGTGGTCATGAAATACCAGCCATCCTTGATACTGCTAATAGATACGAAGCTTCGGTACATTAATTATTATTCATATATTACTATATTTAAATCAGTTTAGGATTCTACTGCATTTTTCAAAGGTTTCGAAGAAAAATATTCATTGGGTATCTAACCCTAACCCATTGGGTTTCTAACCCTAACCCATTGGGTTTCTAAATAACTAACCCTAACTCTAAACCCATTTGGTTTCTAACCCTTAAAACTATCAGGTTATTTAGAAAGCCTAATATGTTTTAACATAACCCACATTTTCGTTAGTGGGTTATGTTAAAACCCATTGGGTTTCTAACCCTAACCCATTGGGTTTCTAACCCTAACCCATTGGGTTTGGTAATACAACATTTTGTTTTGTTTTCATCAAAGGCGGCAGAGACACGGCTTTGACGTAATATAAACTTGAATAATAATTAATGTACCGAAGCTTCGTACCGCTTAGTTGTAATCTAAAACCCACCCTGTGTCAATAATAAATCAGTACCTTCTATAATGATGCAGCCCAGATCAACCCTATATTCCGAAGCAGTTCAATCAATGTGAATATGTGTATATATCTTGGTGGTCAGTAGGGTACAGGGATTTTTGTGAAGGGACCGGAGAAAGAGATTGTTATGGTTTGAAGGGTAATACCCTGTAGGACGAGCCACCCATTATACAATGGGTATATGACTCATAGAATGACACATAGTGTCGATCGGTGGAATCCTTAACAATTACCAGAAACGCCATGCCCAAAAATACCATTTGCCAATTTTCCAATATAAAAATTAAAGTTATGACTTTACCCAAAAATTTCCAAATAATACATTAAACTGGGCTAAAAGTGTGACGTTCCCCCAAAAGTTAAGTAATCCACCGCATCAGAATTTATAACAATCTCCACCCTTCTTTCCCTTTGCGCAACCTACTGACCAACCTGAGGGGTGCTTCGAAAATGGAAAATCAGAAATGACATCCTTTCGAATGTACATGGTTCACATTAACTCAAGATTTTCTGTACTTCTGGTACAACTACTGTTACGGTGCGGCTCGAAATTTCCCAAATAAGGCAAACCTGTTGCTGTTACATGTTGTGTTCATCTTGGAAAACCAGATCATAGTGTTATAAGTTCGTTTAACCCTTTACCCAACAAACCGGCCAAAACCGGCCAAATAAAGCTTCAACAGCCTAAAATATCTTCGGTCTGTCTCAATAAAACCATACAAATATGGATATCATTGGAACCGGCTCATTGACCACATTGTGATGGTTATAGTTATACCCTGTGCCAATGCATTCTCTTATATATGCGAGTCGACCATAGGTCGCCTCGCATATATAAGAGAATGCATTGGCCTAAAAAAAATGTTTTTTTAACACTTTTTACCATTTTTCTTACATTCTTTAACAATTTTATATTTTTTAATGTGTTAAGCCAATGCATTCTCTTATATATGCGAGGCGACCTATGGTCGACTCACATATATAAGAGAATGCATTGGCACAGGACATAAATGTAACCATCACAATGTGGTCAATGAGCCGGTTCCAACGATATCCATATTTGTATGGTTTTATTGAGACAGACCCAAGATAATTTAGGCGGTTGAAGCTTTATTTGGCCGCTTTTGGCCGGTTTGTTGGGTAAAGGGTTAATTAAGAGATTTATCCCACAGAGAGCCTCACACAGATGGAAGCATGTACTGCAGAGTGTCGTCTGCTCCAGTCTATGTGGGGCTCTATAAAGGGTTAATGACATTGGACATCTGCAGATCCTGACTATTACATCCACAGAATTTCTACCCTGTTATAGTATATTCATATAAGTATACCTGGTAGCTGTTATAAGTATCACATAAGTATACACAGATAAAAGGGTGTTATTGTCAACACAAGATCTGATCTATAGTATCGCATAAGTTTACATATTCAATTTTGAAAGTCTTTGTAAAAAGAGAAATTTTTCTGGATCTTCTGAGTTCACAAGCCAGGCTTTTTGACAAAATTCCACCTCTTTTTGAGAATGCACTTCCCCCAACTGCACATTTCGGTGGAGAACGCAAACATTATTGAGAATGCACTTCCCCCATTTCGGCGGGGGATACCGCTGTCTGCGACTGCTTGTTAATTTCAGTATTTGTCTTTGAGTTTTTCATTTTCGAAAAATCAAGTCAATGATGACCGCCAAACTGACAGAAACATTTTTCTGTAAATGTTGAAGAGAGACATCTCTTATTCTGAGATTGGTCGAATGCACAGCACGCCATATTTCCGGGTTTACTCGTTGTAATACATTGCTTGGGACTGTATACTTGTCCATGATCTTTATAAAAAGAGAAATTTTTATGGGTCTTCTTAGGTGTATAGTTACCAGAAGAAATGAAACGATTCAGGTGTATAGAGTGTCTGCTAGTAACAACCAGGCTGGGTTATCTCCCTTAATCTGCCTGTGGACGACACATACATCTGAGTTAAAGTAAATGTAAGGTTAAGTAGAAATTCCTGACATGATATATCAAAGTCTGAATCTCATAAATTTTGTATATTTAATATCAGTACTGGTATGATGGCAAAGGGTTATCTTTGCCGGACGCTTTGGGTCGTATATAGGCTATATCTGATTTTGTGACATCACCAATTATTAAGTAATACGACGCTGGAATATTGATTTTTGGGGAGCAAGAATGTCGCACATAGGATCGGTGGGCCTAAAGCATTATTGTCGTAATTGGCTGTCAAGAGGCCAACACAAATCAGTCGATGTGCAACATTCTCCTATTTCTATAAACGTCATAAATTCATTTGTTTGTTTTTATTTATAAGGGAAAGTAAGTCCATAATGCATTTCTAACGGGTCTACTCCGGCACTCTACTGGATCAAATCATAAATAAACTAAAATCACCACAACACGATCTACGTGTATCTCAAAGATTATTTTCCATCTGGTGCACAGCAGTGGATCAATACTGCATGGTTCTGTAGAGACTATACCGTGCGAAAGAAAATAAGATAATATTTAATGTGGATTTGATTGTTATCATAAGTCTGCATACTTACATGCATCTGATAATCCATATATATCCTATTTTCTTGAATAGAATGAAAACACATACTTATGAACAAAGCAGAAGACACATTCAGATCCACCCGAATTCGGTCAATGGTGAAAGTTACACTATGACGTTTGTCGACTATCATTGAAATTGACATGACGACATGTTATAATTGAAATGAACATCCTCCCCCAGCACGTCAAGTAATATAGGCCTAATGGTTAGTTTCAGTTCCTTGCACTCTCAACAACATATATAACTATTTATAATTACCCCACCAAACATAAGTCTTATGCATGTGAATATTATTTGGTGGGAATCTATAAAGTGATTTTGACAAGAATTGTTTTAAACGCTACATGCAGTACCCCCGGCCTATGTGATTGTTTTAGCTTGCGTATGATCATATTATTTTCAACCAAAGCAAACTTAACCACCAATGACTCCCCTTCGCGAAAAATTTGAAATGGGAAGGGAGAGTTTATATCCCGAAAACCCACCCACATCTCTGCCGATGCTAAGGAGCCAATCACCCTGGTCATCACTGTACCTACTCTTATTTGCTTCCTTTATATTTCCACAACTAAATAACATATATTTAACTCAATGATTTTTCACCAAATCGGGTTAATAACAAATTTATGTAACTCAAATAATTTTCCGTCCAATCTTATCAATGATCACTTGTATCAGGTACCGTAATTATATAAATGTTCAACAGAATCAACACCTCAGATATAGTTCAGAAATCAACAGCTCTGATGCAGCACCCACTTTCCAGCTGAGTTTCTGGTTTCCAATATCATGTTTACTCCTTCAACCCTTATTCTCGTCTTCTTATTAGTACATCTCCGTATATAGGCAACATTCATAAGTTCACCTCTCACTCTCCGGTGGGAGATCCGATATGATATATCAGAGTCTGAATCTCAAGAAAATGGTAATTCTGAACATATAAACTATCAACAATATAGAACGAAAGGAGGGTGAAAATCCCTCATAAAGAATGTTTCTGCTTCAATTACTCGGTCCAGATGTGCCATGTATTAACCCTTTGAGTGCCAGGTCTTATTTTTGTATCAACCCATATACCCTGTGCCAATGCATTCTCTTATATATGCGAGTCGACCATATGTCACCTCGCATATATAAGAGAATGCATTGGCCTAACAATTTTTCATCATTTGTTATTATTTTTTACAATTTTAATAATATTTTTAAAATCTGAATTTTTATTTTTTTTTTATTTTTTTAGGGCCGATTTTACAGACCGTAAATTAGGGCCGATGAGATCGGCCCCTGGCACTGAAAGGGTTAAATCACTTGGTCCAGAAGTGCCATGTATTATTTCAAGCACCTGATCATATGATTGCTTCATTGGAGGTATAGTGCAGTCAGCATAAAATTGTTGGGACCTGATATTGTCACATTGCGAGAATATGCTGTTATAACACAGGATGATGTTTATTCTTAATGTAGTGTAGAACACTCCGGTCCCATGTGTTATAGTCTGGGAATAACAAATTCCTCCACGGAGTTGAAATTTCAAGACTTTTAAATAACAAGAAAACATCAGAACAGACCGTCACATCACGTTATCAGCATTCGGCAATTGGAAAGGAACTCCCAGTCAAAGGAGTCTCGCCGTTATTCCTTTGTCCAGTTTAGTATGCATCCTCGTAACATTGGACAGTGAGATGAATATTAATTATCTTTGAACAATATGCAAACAGATATCACTGCTCAATGATATGCTAATAGCGAAGTCTTACATAACTCTTCTGCAGACCCAAGTTATTTACTTACGTAAAGAATTTGAGAACCTATTGCCCAGGTTACGAACTTGAAAGCATATTGTACAATTTTGGCATAGCTGCTATAGCATTGAAGATCCATTGCATGCTCGATTATCTGACAACATTTGTTCCCCAAATGTTACAATAGCGTGTAAATGTTTCTACATGCCGGTGGTATACATGTGGTGACATATTGCTGTGTTTCTGTGACATATTTTTCTACATCTTTCTTAAGAAGCACAAATATCTCTGATTCACCACCAGCTCCAATATATTTCTCTCTTCACCATGTATGTAGGTGAAATTGTGTCCAGTTTACCTTTGAGCTGTCCAGAGCTCCACAACAGTTTCTGTTTTGGTACGAACCTGAACATAATTTATCTAGTCGCTATATATCGCATGCAATAAGCAGAGGTCTGGTAGAAATCTGCCGATGCGATTCTTCTTCGCAGAAGACAGATAGAGCTCACATCTGAACGCTCTCGTTTGGTAGTTTGCGATAAAGCAATTACTGTCATATAATCCCCTGATGCACACACAATATGAACTAGATGTTATTCAAGGACGAGCAATTGTAAAAAATTTCAGATTCACAAAAGTATACCCTGTGTTTTCGTATATGTATATTAATAAGAACGAATCACACAAATATTAGCTCCTATTCTTATATTTGGACTTAGTATACTAATTATTAAGCTTGTTAACATGAAGATGTCTGTAATGATGGATGTAATCAGCATATATTCAGATTTGGATATTTTTAAATAGGTCAACATCAGATGAATTTATCTACTTTTCATGGTTTCTGTTTCCATTCTCATGAAATCTCTGATATAAGCAGCTACTGTTCGCAAAATATTCGTATTGTATCAGATTGTATCAGCATTCCTGGCACTTTTGTCAACAGGGGAACAAATGTTTACCAGTAGTCACTGAAACCCACATTAGGAGCGTTCTCAATGAAAACTAGCAAATTTGGATGATTTCTCCATTTTGGTAACCATCTGAGTCACCATCATGAATTTAGATTCATGTGGATAATAATATCTTAATCTAACATATCATGGTTGTCGAATGATTAGATAGTATAATTCATTCAAAATAAGGTTGCTAGTAGCCACCGATTTCAAACCGCTGTGAATAATTTAAGAGGCGAGTGTGAAAAATTATCAATTATTAGAATTTCGGTCGCCGTTTTGTGAGCCATCTTGGATTTTTAGGTCCAAATTGCACCGTCAAGAGGAAGTGTGATCCAATGGTATTATTGGTCGCGAAACATAATCATTTCACTATCTAAATTTTCCTCAATGCCAACTCTGAAATTGTTCATGGTTGCCATTTTGATGATTTCATCTCATTTTCGTCGTTTCATTCTCTCGAATTCTTGAGTATAAACAGCCATTGTTCACAAACTATTCATATTGTTTCATATCTCCATGTTATTACGCCAACACGGAGCTAATATATTCACCTATATTAACTAAATCGCACATTAGGAGTGATATCAAAGAAAATTTGACAAATTTTAGTGATTTATCAATTTTGGCAACCATTTTGGTCGCCATCTTGAATACAGATGCACTTTTTTGGTTGTAATTATATGGCAATCTATATGTTTAAACCTGTTGCAAATGTTTGTCATCAAAATCAGCTATTTTCTGGGTAACACTTGGCTTGAATTACAAAATCGATATTTGGTAAAATTTCATAGTATATTTATGAATTCACATTTTGACGACATTTTGTAGGAATAAGACCCAAACTATGACATATTATCATGTCCAAATGGTTAGGTGTTCAAATGTATTTAAAATTAAGTTGCTATTAGCCACAGATTTCAAACAACCGTGAATGTTTAAGAGAAATGTGTGAAAATTCATCATTTTCCCGAACTTCGGTCACCATTTTGGCGGCCATCTTGGTTAAATGTGGTCAATTTTTCTGCCAAAGTGAAGCCTGTTATCATAGTATCACAACAGCAGAGAAATATTATATTTCCTACCATAAATTCACTACTAGCTATTAATCAAACTGATTCAGTGCCTACTCTGTAATGCTGGATGGCGGCTATCTTGATGCCCTCATAAAACCACCCAGTCGCGACCCCCAGGTGTCTAACATTTGTTTACTGGTGCCCCAGATATCAAGCAACATCATGAGCATAGTGGCTATATTTATTCACAAAATGCACACGGGAGCCAAAAAATGGACATAAGAGCCTCTACTAACAGTTGATTAAGGTATTTCCGACATTCTGCAACTTCCTGTCCACACTTTTACTATTAAGTGAGCATGTCCCATATTAATGGGTTTGTTTTTACATTTACCGAAGAAGAATTTTCTGGTTTAATGTTAGCACCGTCCTTAAGAAGAACCGATGCCTTTTCTTCCTCCAGGCCAGTCATAAACCAAACATTCACACATTCAGCAAGGTCAGCATCAACAGGTTTATCAAAAACCTCCTTCACTGCGAGCTTGCTACCAGCAACCTTAAAGGGGTTGACTATGCTAACACCTGGTTGTCAGGAATAGCAGATGTTGTCTGACTAATCGATGAAGTGTCATCAGCCACATCTTCATAATTTTCCTCTAAACCATCACACTCGTCATAATAATAATAATAATAATATATAGTATTTGTATAGCGCCTCATCCCTGGTGTAGCTCGAAGCGCTTAAAAGTCACTTTGTTGTGCGAAACTATTTTCCAGATAGTCAATACGGTGACTTATCTGAGTAATCTGAACAGTTTGTTTTGACTGGTTGTCAACAATCGTTTTCAACTGCTGGAGGATGGTTATGCTTAAATTTTCTTCATCCATGGACTTCTTAGAAGTTGAGGAGCCCGAATAATATGTACGAGGCACAGGTCCAGTACATGGACTGGGAGCAGACTTAATTGTATTAAAAATACTGCCCGAAAACGAACTCTGACTGGCACTTGGAATACTCGCCGCCGACACCATTGGAAGAGATTTTGTCTTTTCCGGTAACGCCGTATTTACGGGAGTCTTCCTTTTCGATTTTGCTACCTCAATAGACGAAGGTATCCTAACATGTTGGCTAACTCTTTTAGGACTACATCCTACAACAATCTAAACAATCCACGCACGAAATTTATTTCAATGTGCCCCAAACCCGGCATGTTTTAGAATATAGCACATTGTTAACTATATAGTTTATACATAGTTATAACTATGTAATCTTTGACCCGAGATTGTCACTTTAAGTTAGCGAAAGTTCCTATTGCAAAAATTTATTTTTAGTTACTTACATGGAAGCCCTGTTTCGTGACACAAATTCCATAGGAGTGAACGGGATAGTTGATTTGGATCCATTATTAGATTATAGAACTAGAAAAAGAATATATGCAATAACATAGAACTATCAAACATCTTCCTTCATGTGGTGAAATCTCATCACAGCCTGCTTAAAATCTTACTCAAACCTGAGTTTATCGTGACTGTCATTTGTAGAATGAGGTCCACAGAGGGTGCATTTAGTGACGCTCTCCGCCACAGCGGCATATCGTCACCAAATCCACCATTCGAGGACCTCATTATGTATGGCCGAGTCTGCTATGGGAGACATACATTTGTAGACTCGGATTGAATTTCCCAAATGGTGAATAGGGTGATGTACACCAATTGGGAACTTCAATTATGCAATGTAGACGTGTGTTGCATGTGGTTCGGAAGGGGTGAATATAATCTATGCGTCAAGTTCGCACTTCCGATGGGTTTATTACTGGAATGTCATAATAAATAGCCAAATCTTGTTTCAACATTGGTAATCTGGCGATCTAGAATCGCATGGAAAACAATTAATGAATACATGTTTATTTATTAACTTATAACCATCTAGAATCGCATGGAAAACAATTAATGAATACATGTTTATTTATTAACTTATAACCATCTAGAATCGCATGGAAAACAATTAATGAATACATGTTTATTTATTAACTTATAACCATCTAGAATCGCATGGAAAACAATTAATGAATACATGTTTATTTATTAACTTATAACCATCTAGAATCGCATGGAAAACAATTAATGAATACATGTTTATTTATTAACTTATAACCGTCTAGAATCGCATGGAAAACAATTAATGAATACATGTTTATTTATTAACTTATAACCGTCTAGAATCGCATGGAAAACAATTAATGAATACATGTTTATTTATTAACTTATAACCATCTAGAATCGCATGGAAAACAATTAATGAATACATGTTTATTTATTAACTTATAACCATCTAGAATCGCATGGAAAACAATTAATGAATACATGTTTATTTATTAACTTATAACCATCTAGAATCGCATGGAAAACAATTAATAAATACATGTTTATTTATTAACTTATAACCATCTAGAATCGCATGGAAAACAATTAATGAATAAATGTTTATTTATTAACTTATAACCATCTAGAATCGCATGGAAAACAATTAATGAATACATGTTTATTTATTAACTTATAACCATCTAGAATCGCATGGAAAACAATTAATGAATACATGTTTATTTATTAACTTATAACCATCTAGAATCGCATGGAAAACAATTAATGAATACATGTTTATATATTAACTTATAACCGTCTAGAATCGCATGGAAAACAATTAATGAATACATGTTTATTTATTAACTTATAACCATCTAGAATCGCATGGAAAACAATTAATGAATACATGTTTATTTATTAACTTATAACCATCTAGAATCGCATGGAAAACAATTAATAAATACATGTTTATTTATTAACTTATAACCATCTAGAATCGCATGGAAAACAATTAATGAATACATGTTTATTTATTAACTTATAACCATCTAGAATCGCATGGAAAACAATTAATGAATACATGTTTATTTATTAACTTATAACCATCTAGAATCGCATGGAAAACAATTAATGAATACATGTTTATTTATTAACTTATAACCATCTAGAATCGCATGGAAAACAATTAATGAATACATGTTTATATATTAACTTATAACCGTCTAGAATCGCATGGAAAACAATTAATGAATACATGTTTATTTATTAACTTATAACCATCTAGAATCGCATGGAAAACAATTAATGAATACATGTTTATTTATTAACTTATAACCATCTAGAATCGCATGGAAAACAATTAATGAATACATGTTTATATATTAACTTATAACCATCTAGAATCGCATGGAAAACAATTAATGAATACATGTTTATATATTAACTTATAACCATAATAGAGGATTAGAAGATTATTTCTTAGATGTTTTTGCAACTCGTTTTCCCTTCACTGGGCATTTCCTTTTCCACAATCAGCCTCAGTCTCTTCGTCTCTTCATCCGAAGCTTGCTGGTTTACCTCTGCTAACGCCTGCTGTTTAGCTTCCTCTAAAGCTTGTTTTTTTCTAAAGCTTTATGCTTGTCCATGTTGGATGCGCTCAGACCAACTAGTCCGATACAATAACCATGCACCCAATAGTTGCACAAACCGGAGGGCCCACACCCTATCCACCGCCCGTTCTCGTCATCTGGAAGATCGTACAATATGCCACAAACCCTGCATCTGTTTTTTCCTGAAGCTATGTCGCCATATTGGGTGGTTCTGCTAATCCTTATCTGCAGCCGTGTCAGTGACAGTTGGGGTGTTAGTTCCTCCACAACCTCTGTCGATGTTGACGGATCTTCATCAGTGCTCTGGTTTGATTGGGTGGGGTGCATCAATTCCTTAAAACATGATAGTTTTTGTGTTGGCGATAAATGAACAAACGTTCTACAATTTTGGCCATTTTGGATGCCATCTTTATAATTTCATCTTAAAACACTGAATTAATTGTGATCATCATACGACTATTTCCGGAAATTTTAACAAATTAGTCTAATTATTCCAATATTTGTTATGCAGAAATGTTTTTCCCACAATTGAATTAATTTCATCATTAATGGGAGGTGGGAGGGTGCTAATAATTTTGCCTGTTGCTCGAATTCTGTGTCCATGTAAGTGTCTATGGACACGTTGATGTAGTCGTTTCCGCCGTCTAGGAATGTTATTCCCATCTGTCGCCGCCGAGCTTAGACTCGTCCGGTGGAAAGTTTGATAATACTATGACGTACGGTGTAGGAAATATCTTCATCTGGCTGAGCATTACCCTGTTCTTCATTATCTCTATGATCTCGTAATGTAGGTGATCTCTCTGGCTCTTGCTGTTGTCGAAAATGACAATCTTCTGGCCCTCGTAGGCATACTTTTAAGTCTGCGCTCTTTCCGTTTTCCATCCTTATCGCGTCTCCTATGCTAACAATTTACTTGCTTAACATGATCTTTCCGATTCCTCTTGTCGGATCCAAATACCAGTGAATCTTTATTTTGTCTGGGGTCTCCTCTATTTTCTTTAGGATGTCGTATTGCCATCGGCGCCAAACAGTTAAAAGTTATTAGACTGGACGCTTATAATGGCCGATGCCACATTTAACATAACAGTTTTAACATTTACATGTATAGTTAGTAATTTAACGACCAATATTTCAGTATTTACAGATTGTGAATGGAGCGTTCTTCACACAAAGGAAGGACCTCACAACAGAATAGAACTGTGTAATATTTGGATGTTTATATATATTTTACTGTTGTATGTTATTTTGGGAACGGGAAGATTCGGTCAGGGGAGGGATGGTTGTCTGACATGGGTTGGTCTTTGCAGGGACGATACACCTCCATCTGGTTCTGACTTTGGTCTGTGATTTGATGCCGTTTGAATAACCATTGTTGGTACATAGAAGAGTTTTACCATGTTTAGTGCCAGTCGGTAGAATTGTGTACATAATATAGGCTCGTCGTTAATGATCGTTGTGTCGATAGTCTCAGGGTTGTCGTTGAACTCTTGTTCTGTGTTGAAGCTGACTAGAAGTCGGTTGATCGATACGTAAATGTCGTTGGCGTCGCTGTTATCATTGTCACTAGTGTTGTTGGTGGCATCGTCGATGTTATCATCGCTTGTTGTTGGTGTCTTGTCGACGACGATACTGGTCATGGTGGTTGTCGTCGAATCATTGTTGGTGTCCATCGGTTGCTCTTCTAGTAGATCAACTAAATCATGGATCATGCGTTCGATGGAGTTGATTGATGATGAAGTTCCACTGAAATTCATATATAAATATAGATTTTAATTTGAAGAATACAGGTTAAAGTTTGAAATTGAACGGAATCGCGCTAAAGAAACGAGCTGTTTAATATTTAGCTTTCTTCCTGAAGAATTGATGCAGCTATGGGCGCATTGGACGGGGCTGTCGAAAAGGCTGACGTGTCTTGTAGTCGGCATGATGAACAGTTAAAACTTATTACAATCAAGCCTTCCTTGGCCTGGAAATACTCTCGCTGAGAAATGCCGGTATTGCATGTTCTGTGTTGCCATTTGCCTCATGTGTCGCAGTCCATTGCTTGCTGACGAGGACATACATTTCTATTGCACTTGATACACGGGTAGTCTATGAGCTGATTTTGACGGAGGTTATACAAAGGCATGATGAAGAAGTGATATGGTGAAGTCAATTTCATTCAGACTATATAGTCTAAAAGTCTTTAGATCTGATGCGGTAAAACAAACAACTGATAAACCAAAAATATGTGGCAAGCTTTTAATTGAGAGCTTACTGAGTTTTATGTTTCTTAACCCTTTACCCAACAAACCGGCCAAATAAAGATTCAACAGCCTAAAATATCTTCGGTCTGTCTCAATAGAACCATACAAATATGGATATCATTGGAACCTGCTCCTTGAACACATTTTGATAGTTACGGTTATGCCCTGTGCCAATGCATTCTCTTATATATGCGAGTATAGGTCGCCTCGCATATATAAGAGAATGCATTGGCCTTTTTACTATTTTTTCTTACATTCTTTAACAATTTTATAATTTTTAATGTGTTAAGCCAATGCATTCTCTTATATATGCGAGGCGACCTATGGTCGACTCGCATATATAAGAGAATGCATTGGCACAGGGCCGTTCTGTTGGGTAAAGGGTTAACCGTGTTGGAACTGCCACCACTGCCACGATCGCCACCAGCTTCTGTCTGAACTTCCTCTCTGTAGTTATATTTTCAATATGTTAACACATTATGAACGATTATATACAGAGTAATATATCTTTGATTATAAATAATATGACAGCTTCTGTCTCGAGGAAGTAGGACAGGTTTTAATTAAAGAGTCTTTTGCTTTTTGACGCTTCCAGCACTTGGACCACCACCACCACTGCCAGCTTCTGTCTCAAGTTCCTCTCTGAAGTTATATTTTCAATATGTTAACACATTATGAACGATTATATACAGAGTAATATATCTTTGATTATAAATAATATGACAGCTTCTGTCTCGAGGAAGTAGGACAGGTTTTAATTAAAGAGTCTTTTGCTTTTTGACGCTTCCAGCACTTGGACCACCACCACCACTGCCAGCTTCTGTCTCAAGTTCCTCTCTGAAGTTATATTTTCAATATGTTAACACATTATGAACGATTATATACAGAGTAATATATCTTTGATTATAAATAATATGACAGCTTCTGTCTCGAGGAAGTAGGACAGGTTTTAATTAAAGAGTCTTTTGCTTTTTGACGCTTCCAGCACTTGGACCACCACCACCACTGCCAGCTTCTGTCTCAAGTTCCTCTCTGAAGTTATATTTTCAATATGTTAACACATTATGAACGATTATATACAGAGTAATATATCTTTGATTATAAATAATATGACAGCTTCTGTCTCGAGGAAGTAGGACAGGTTTTAATTAAAGAGTCTTTTGCTTTTTGACGCTTCCAGCACTTGGACCACCACCACCACTGCCAGCTTCTGTCTCAAGTTCCTCTCTGAAGTTATATTTTCAATATGTTAACACATTATGAACGATTATATACAGAGTAATATATCTTTGATTATAAATAATATGACAGCTTCTGTCTCGAGGAAGTAGGACAGGTTTTAATTAAAGAGTCTTTTGCTTTTTGACGCTTCCAGCACTTGGACCACCACCACCACTGCCAGCTTCTGTCTCAAGTTCCTCTCTGAAGTTATATAATGTGAACGATTATATACAGAGTAATATATCTTTGATTATAAATAATATGACAGCTGTGTTTGATTCGACTGCTGCAATTTTTTGTGTTCAAATTATTCTGAAAGTGATGTTAAAAATGTATGGTATTTGAAAGTTATTGAATTTATAGATTTCAATGGAACAATTTCATTAATAGCATCGTATGAATTGGGTGTACTTGTCATAAGGTACAGTTCTCAAGTATTCAAAGGAAAATTTGTCGTTCACTACTTTCTAGAGCAACTTGCATATTTCACAGCGTTAACTACGGATTGCGCTACATTAATTTAAAATCTTTGAAGAATTGCGGCGAAAATTGTTGTCGGCTGCTATACTTACATATCCGTTACAAAGTACGTGTCAATCTTCAGCTCATATTCTTTGTTCGTATAATTTGTAAGGTTTCTGAACATATGCAGGGCGATGCCAAAGGTACCCGCTGTTGTTATTATTAAAGTATTCATTTGATGTGGATCTCTGAAATAGAGATGGCATTATATAAACAATTTGTTTATGTTAAATAGTGACGACATATATGATCGTAATGATTGAATGAATAACTTTGTCGAGAAACAGGGAAATATCAACATTGAGAATTTAGTTGTCATTAGTGACAGCTATGATTTCAATGATTGGTTGGTCTATTAGGGTTTATCGTCGTTCTAGCCGCTAGGCCACACACGACGTCAATTTTACGGGTGGAGGAAAGATCACGCCGAGGCTTGATTTCACCGAGAACTCGTCCCACTATGTGTAGAAACCACCGACCCCCGGAAAGCAACCGACAAACTTGCCCAGATACACAATTCTGGTCACCCTCCCTACACTCTAACGACTGGACCACCGGGGGCCCCCGTAATGAATTTTTGGCTTTATTTAATAGTCAAAACTATTTTTAATACTTTGATTTGTTGCACGTGGATCTATATGCGATTTGTACAACCAATTGTTCGGCAAGGACAGTGGGTTGAATAAAGACAAAAACGGTTTGCGGTGATTGACACATAATTATAATCAGACTCGAACACACACTTTCTACATTGACTATCGTGTGCAGCTTTAGGGCGCGTACACACGAAGCTGCAAGACAATATCTGCAAGAAAATATCAGGTACAATTGTACTGATATTTTCTTGCTGCAAAGATTACGCCCGTGGGAAAGTGGCGTTGATTGAGCTCAATGTGACTAGTGTTAGTCCTGTTTGTTGAAGTGAATTACTACAGACAAACAACTTATAGTCCATATATCGAATATTCGTAGAGTTATAAAGTGTTATGGAAAATTTTAAACGCCACCTATTTTAACGAGAAAGGAAGGCGCCATCGTCGTTCGAATAGGGATGCGTGTTCTTCATGAACACACGAAACGACATCTAAACAGACGTTGGTGGGTTCGGCCCTGGGCCACATCTCACATGCCAGAAGAGCGAGGAGCCGCCAACAATTTCTTACAGTCCAAATTAAAGTAAAACAACTAAATCAAGGCATGTGAGGTACCAAATTATAAAGCATCACCATACATGCAGGGACGTGGCTAGAGGGTCTCCGTTGGGGGTGTCAACCTTGGGAAATAATAACTGCACCCCCTTGAATCAGAATCAGACCAAACACAAGTTTTCCATAATTCCATTTGCACCCCTTGCACCTCAGTGCTCATAGGCCTAATATTAAACCATGGTTCGGCCCGGTGTGTGAAAATTTTGTAATCATAACAAGAAAATCGCAAAATCCTACCTCAAGCATTCCCAGAGTTGGAAATTTCAAACCTGACACCCCACTTAGGTTGGAAAATTTACAACTGACAATTCCAATGACAATGTTGACCAAATGTATGACAATATTGTTTCTTAAATTAACTAGCAGTTTTTTAGTTTTGACTGGCCACGGGGGAGGGACCAGGGCAAGGCTATCCAAGTGTTGGAAATTTCCAACCTGTCACCCCCCCCCCCCCCCCCCCCCATCCATTTCAGACCATATTTGTTTTACCAAAAATAGGAACATATGCAAATATTGGTTCAAAAACAATTAATTCCCCCCCCCCAAGAATTGTTTTGAAAATCAAACTACAAGAACATTTTCAACCTACTGTTGGTGTGAAATTTCCAACTGATGTTTTGAATGTTCTTCGAAAAAATTACTTTGAACCAGCTGTTGACATATAATACATACTTGCTTAAACATTGGTTGTGTGGATGCCAGCATGCATGGGTTAGCAGCTGGCCATTGTAAAGCAGTGGACTCTGTTTACAATAGAATGCTAATCCCCAATCAAACCAACCAGACCATGCCATACTAGTTCTAGTATGTAGGTCAGCACTCACTCATAGGGTAATCACTGATGTGGAGTTTACATGGTAAAAGCCATTCACACTGGACTGGACATAATGTGACCCATAAACTGCTGTCTCTTTGTCAACCATATTGTGAAGTCAGTATATTATTTGTCAACAACCGGCTCAAAGTAATTTTTTCCAAGAACGCCTGAGAACGCTCAAAAAATTATAACATTTTTTTTGTAATACATCATTCATCACAGTGTTCAGTACATATTCCCATATTTTATTCTTAGATTTGGACTTTGTTTTTCTTGGACCATTGCCTGTAAATTTAACTTTTTTTAAATCTCAATAAAGTTCACATTTTGTATTTCTAACTTAATCCACAATGCAGTGTACTCTTCAAATGGTGCATCAATGGGCATGGTTTCTATAATTACCGATATATATGAACAAAATTCTTTATTTGAAAAAATTGGGTTCACAAAGCCTTCGATATTTGTGTAATATAGATCGAGGGTTCCTTCAAACAATTACTTACAACTGCTTGTTTAAATCTGTTAGATTTACTATCTCACCAATGATCACTGGGATATAGAAGTTCGCCGGTTATTTGTGGACAGTGGTGTGTAGACAAAATAATTGCTTAACCCTTTACCCAACAAACCGGCCAAACCCGGCCAAATAAAGCTTCAACAGCCTAAAATATCTTCGGTCTGTCTCAATAGAACCATACAAATATGGATATCATTGGAACCGGCTCCTTGACCACATTGTGATAGTTACAGTTACCATTTTTTCTTACATTCTTTAACAATTTTATAATTTTTAATGTGTTAAGCCAATGCATTCTCTTATATATGCGAGGCGACCTATGGTCGACTCGCATATATAAGAGAATGCATTGGCACAGGGCCGTTCTGTTGGGTAAAGGGTTAAGCCTCCATTTCACCTACCACAATGTTGCCTATAAATAGACATTTAGATCATCTCTTATGGGATAATCTCTCTTGGATCAGTGCTCGGCTGATAACAGTCCCTGCTACACCGAACATAGATGACTCATTAAATATGTTTCCAGACAACATTGCTGATCAACTAAATGTAGCATTTATATAAAAGTGGTTCTCAGTAAATTTATCCAAGGAGTTGGGTGACCCTATTTACCGAGAACAACCGAGAACTACCGAGAACAAGGTTTAAAATGTCTTATATACATTAAATAGAGTGTTTAATTTGAAATATCTACAGTAGACATCGATATTTTCATTAAAATGTTTACTTTTATGCATTTAACGACATATACTTAACAAATTGTAAGCGCCACCGAGCGACGATCTCGTTTAACATACAGCCTATCGGCTTAATTAATTAAGCTTGTTCTCGGTTTGTAGTGTCTTCTCGGTTTGACACGAGTGTGGACAGGAATATTGTAAAAAAAAAAGAAGAATTTAAACTTCCATCAGCTGTTATCCGGGCTTTGGACCGGCAGACATAGTCGGCAGCTTTAAAGTTTGTTTATGTCTAGAGCCTAGACTTTTGCACTTTTGTTTCGTGCTAATTTTGTTATGGCACAACATGCCCCTATATTTTGTTTAAAGTGCTTGTGATGTTTCACTGATTACAGCACTCGAGCTCCACAAGTTGAGACTCGGCACATTTACCCCATCTAAGGGGAGTGTGTGACTTTGCCCTTTGGGACTTTTTTTTGTTCAGGCTACCCTGTTGTTTTACGCCAACTTTTGACGTTTTATACCGTCTGTTCGAGTTTTTGATGATTTGACTCGTTTCCTTTGGCCAGGTTTTTTGGCAATTGCGGCTGTTGTTGGTATCAACAGACGTCCGTCTGTTGATATCAAAACAGTCAAAGGAGCTGATACGAATTGTAGAATTTGTTTTAGTCTTACTTTGAATTTTTCCGCACATGGCGCTAACAGAAAGTCACCAGTTGAGTGCAGCGCACTTCTAATATCCCTAATCTGATCGTTTACAATTTCATAAAGTCTGTCTGTTAACTCTGGGAGTTTTAATATTTTCCAATCGGTTGATAATTGAATAATGTTATTCATGGATTCACAATTGTTATTAGTCCAATATTTAGGTATGTTTTTATTTTGCTTTCAAACGTCAAATATTTTAGTTCGTAATCTCGGCATGAATGAATTTGTCAAATATCGTCTGTTTTGCGCAAGTATGTCAGCTTCTGTCTCATCGTATGTCAATTGTCAAAAGTCCAGTCTTCGTATTGAAAACCTTATTGATTACTTTCTGCACAGTCTCGTCATTGTCAGTCTTTTTTAGATTATGGAGAATATTGTCCTTAAGATGGTGTGTGCATAGTGTATGTGTGCTGTTTGGGGAAACAAGATGTTATGGCATTCACAAGTGACAATTCATCATCAGTTCCAAATATTATTTTATCTTGTGGAATGCCTGCTATTTACTTGATAAATAAGATGAAAACCGATGGTAAGATTGAAAAGTACCATCCCAATGCAAAAATAAAGGTCCTAAAAGTATTGGTGGATCTGAAGTTGATTTCCTTATAATATTAGGGTTTTTAAAAATAATAGTTGTTACATAGCAAGATGCAAGATTATAGATCCAGATTCAATTGCCGATTTGAGAAGTAGGATTTGTTCTTCCAAGTGACAGATCACAGAAGGTGGTTTTTTTGCATCAGTTGTAATTATTTCTTTAATATATTTCTCACCTTCATTTGTCGCTTTATTAATGATTGCAATAACGTCATCTGCTACATTTCGCCTATGCTCATCGGCTGTCGCAATTTTCGGTTGTCGTTATATTTCATGTTCTGCACTTGTTTTAGTTCGATCTTATCCTCGGGACATTGTTTGGAAACCGCACGTTTGATGTTCCGAGGTTTGTCCCCATGCTGGATACCATCTTTTATAATTGCAGTTTGTTGAGATGTCAGTCGCTGGTAGGTGCCTTCCGTTTGTCTGGCGTTGCCGTGCATTTGACCCTCCTGAGGAGACGGCCGTTGACAAATCAGAAAACCAAGACACCCGTTTTTAGCTCAACTTTACTTTGTAAAGTTTGAGCTATTGCCATGGCTTGGTGTCCGTCGTGCGTGTGTGTGTGTGCGTGATTCGTCAACAATTTCCTTTGGCACGGGCTACAGTTCGTTCCTTTGGTCCGATTATTATGAAATTTGTCATGGATGTTGACATTGACATGTAGATGGGAACGAGTCATTCTGGGGTCATTCGGAAAAAAAACATGGCCACCAGCGGCCATCTTGGATTTCAAAATTCAATCCATTAGCATGGGCTACAGGCCGTACTGTTCGTCTTATTGTCATAAAATTTGTCATGGATGTTAATTTTGACATGTAGATGGGAACGAGTAATTTTGGGGTCATTCGGCCAAAAAACATGGCCTCCGGCAGCCATCTTAGATTTTACTCTTTGCATGACTAAATCCTTTGACACGGGCTACAGGTCGTTACTTTTCGTCGGATCATCATAAAAATTTTCATGGATGTTAACAATGACATGTAGATGGGAACGAGTCATTTTTGGGTCATTCGGCCAAAAAACATGACTGCCAGCAGCCATCTTGGATTTTACTCTTTGTATGACTAAATCCTTTAGCACGGGCTACAGGTCGTACCTTTAGTCTGATCATCATGAAATTTGTCATGGCTGTTGAAATTTTGGGGTCATTTTGTGGTCATTCGGCCGAAAAACATGGCCGCCAGTGGCCATCTTTGATTTCAAAATTCAATCCATTAGCACGGGCCACAGGTCGTACTGTTCGTCTGATCATCATGAAATTTGTCATGGATGTTAATATTGACATGTAGATGGGAACGATTAATTTTGGGGGTCATTCGGCCAAAAAACATGGCCGCTGGCAGCCATCTTAATTTTACTCTTTGCATGACTAAATCCTTTAGCACGGGCTACAGGTCGTATCTTTGGTCAGATCATCATGAAATTTGTCATGGATGTTAACAATGACATCTAAATGGGAACGAGTCATTTTGGGGCCATTCGGCCAAAAAACATGGCCACCAGCAGCCATCTTGGATTTTACTCTTTGTATGACTAAATCCTTTTTAACACGAGCTACAGGTGATCATCATAAAATTTGTCATGGCTGTTAAAATTGGAATGTAGATGGGAACGAGTCATTTTGGGGTCATTCGGAAAAAAAACATGGCCACCAGCCATTACTAAAGCTATCAAATGTTTTTGAATTGTTGGAAAACATAGCCGCCAGCAACCATCTTAGATTTTACTTTTATATATATACATGTATATATATATCTCTTCATGTTGATAAACTAGTATTAGACATTCAAGTTTTCACATTCCTAATCACTCCATCGACAGTAACACATTAAATTATTCCCTTTCCAAGTTGAGCTACAGTGTCATTGATACTTTCATTTGTAGTTAGTCTGACGTTGTAGAGATGCATATTTACGGGTGACTTCGACAACTTTTTCAACATCTGGCTGAGGTTCCAAAGGCACAAACACTTTCCGAACTTTACGACCACACAACTCACCTTTCAAGATGAGACAGTCCACCAGATTCCAATTTGAGAGAATAGGTCTTGTGGACAAATCGAGACTACTCAGAAAGAAAGTGCTCATTATGTTACGCAGAGCTAGGAGATGAATTCCACGTTATCTTGAAGTGTGAAAAATTAAAGGCTTTGAGAGTAAGATATATCAAACCATACTATTTCAATAGACCAAACACTTTGAAGTTGAACCAATTATTCAATCAAAATAGCGAGCGCAAAACAAAAAACCTTTCGGTATTTATTAAAAAGATTTTGGAAATTTTCAGAAACTCCTGAGGCTTACGCACATGTGTGCGCGTTCACATTTGTAGGTGCTCGAGTACACACATGTATATTAGTAAATATAAATTCGTTGATACTCACCATATACCATATAAATTGGTAAATATATTATCTGATTATGATGAGTAAACAAGTATACACCCATTAAACGCGACATCGATGTATTATAATATTTATCATAATGATTTTCTGTGTATGTATACATGTACATGTATTGATGATACGTAATTGTGTCATATGTATTGTCTCTGTAATGTCTTTTATGATGACCAGAGTTACTATTAAATTGAAATTGAATTGTTGACGGAAATACTTTTAGAAGACCAAACACCACAATCACAAGGATGGACAGAATATCAACCAAGAGCACGTCGTTTCTTATTCTCCGAATCGTCAACACAGAAAAACACATTTTCTTTGATGCCACATGGAATTGAAGATTCGAAATCTTCTGATTGAGCAATTTGATATAAATCACCAACAGATGGAATAAACTTAACATTTAAGCCATTTACTGAAGGATTCTTAAAAGGATGATGCACAACAGACTCTAGGCTGGTGACAGCGAACTTTGTGGCAGGTCTCGAGCAGATACCGCATGGATATAATTTTGAAGACATGATGATATATCAGATCGATGATCAGACTGCATTGTGCAGTTCCCTTCACCCTTTCTTTAATTCTTCGATGAAAATCGGTTGTTGAGGCTGTTGTATTTGGAGGCAAAGCAGTGGAAGCGTGGTGGAGGAGTCGAGGCTGTTGGGATGTGAGGCTTGGTTTAGGCTGGATGTCTTGTTGGATGGCTTTAAGGCTGATGCGTCTTGGGTGCTTGGTTGGTGGTGTGGCTGGCAAATGCTAATGCTGGAGTGGTTGGGGGCTGTATTGGCGTTGGCTGGTGAGGTAATTGGCTGACTGGTGATTTGGCTGTTGGTTGGCTTGGTTGACAGTTGTATGGGATCTAGATGGGTCTGTCGGTGTTGTCGATTTCTAGGATGGACTTGGTCTTTTTGGTGGAGAGCAGCTGGTTTCGTAGATGGAGTTCTTGGATGAGTGGGCTGTTGTCAATTCTGGCGAGGGTCTGGTTTCTGAGGTCGGTTAGTCGTTGTTTCATCGTAGGTATGTCTGCTGCGTCGTGGAGGGCTTGGATTGGTGTGAAGATTGGCTGATGAAGAGCGATGCGGAGAGCTTTGTTTTGGACTTTCTGCAGGGTTTCGATTGAGCTGTTGGATGCTGCTGTTATGATGGGTGCGCCATACTCCATTACTGGGCGGACGTATAGTTTGAAGAGGTTGATGATGGTCTGGCTGTTGGTTCCCCAGTCGGTACCTCTGAGGCAACTTAGCAGGTTTGTTCTTTTTCTGGCTTTGTCGGCGACTTTTTTGATGTGCGCGGCGAAGGTCATTCGTTGGTCAAGGGTGATTCCTAGTAGGATGGCTTGGTTGGATGGTTGAACGATCTCGTTGTCTATCTTGATGTTGATAGTCTGTGTTGTTTTTCTCTGGTGGAATATGATGAGTTGGGTTTTCTTGGCGTTGAGTTTTATTCTCCATCTAGAGCACCATGTTGATAAGTCGTTGGAGGGTCTTTTGTAATCGTTTTTGTAGGATCCTAGGGTTTTTGTGTGTTGTCCAGAGTCCTAGGTCGTCGGCGAATTGTGAGATTTCTACGTTGTTTCTTGGGTTGGTGGGTATGTCATTGGCGTATATCAGGAAGAGGAGTGGGCTGAGTACCGATCCTTGTGGGGTTCCGGCGCGTAGGAATACTGGGCTGGATGTGTCGTTGTTGATGCGGACGCTGAGTTGACGATCTTGTAGGAAAGAGGATACTAGTCGTGTGTATTTTCGGGCGATGTTGAGCTGGCTGAACTTGTATCTTAGGCCGTCGTGCCATACGGAATCGAAGGCCTTCTCAACGTCAAGAAATACTGCAGCTGTTAACCAGTTTTTGCCAAGGGTTAGTCGGGCGTCTTCAGCTAGTCGAACGATGTGTTCCATGCCTTCTTTGCCTTGTCGGTAGCCACGCTGCCACGGGTTGAAGAAGTTGGAGGATTCAAGGTGCTCTCGTAGTCGGCTGCTGATAATTCTTTCAAATAGTTTCCCGGTACATTGGAGGAGGCTGATGGGTCGATAGTTGTTGGGAATGGCGCGGTCTTTTTCTGGCTTGGGTATCATGATACCGACGGCGGTTTTCCATGCTGTTGGGAAGTATCCAATGGTCAGGCAGGCGTTGAATAGAAGGAGTAGTCTGGCGAAGAAGGCTGGAGGGGCTTGTCGTAGGATGGAGTATGTGATGCTGTCCTTGCCTGGTGCTGAGTTGCCTTTTCCCTTCTTTAGGTTAGATGCGATTTCGTCTTGTGTGATTGGAGATGCTACGGGGAAGACATCATCGTGGTCGTTGGTGGTACTTGGAAGTGGTTTGAAGAGGTCGGGGTTGTCTTTGATGTGGTTTTCTACAGTTGCTTTGAAGGCGTCGTCGTAGGCTGGGCCTTGGTGGGTGTTGTGGATTTTTTGAAGGTTGTCGGCGAAGGCTTCTGCTTTTTCTTTGTCTCCTGAGGTCAGGCTGCCATCGGTTTTTTTGAGGGGTTTTTCTGTGCTGTTGTTGTTTTTTCCTGTGCCGGTAAGGGATTTGAAGGTACTCCAGAAGTTTCTGTTCAATCTTTTATCGCCGAGTTCGGTTATCGACCGCTGCCAGGATGCTTGTTTTTCTTTTTTGACTGCCGTTTTGACTTGTCTGTTCATGTTGTTGTAAAGATTCCGGTAGTACATGTCGTTTGGGTTTTTCTGCTGGAGTCTTCTTCGCTTGCGTTTAAGTCGGATCATTTACAGAGTTTCGGGGGAGACTCGCCATGCTGTGGTGTTGACTTGTTGTTTCGGGCATGCTGTATCTAGGGCTGATTCGAGGGTTTGGGATAGGTGCTGGCATGTCGCGTCAATGTCGCTGGTTGATGTGATGGGTGAATTGTCTATGCTGTTGGTGAGTTGCTGTCGGAAACTGTCCCAGTCGGCTTTATTTAGGTTGCGGCGGAGGGTTTTCGGGTGGCGATCGGTTGTGGCATTGCTGGATCTTATGTGTACGGGTAGGTGGTCGCTGGATACGTCGTCTCCAATATAGCACATGATTCCTTTAGATGCGATGGATGGAGTGGCAATGGCTAGGTCTAGGATGTCCCATTTGTTGGTCGCCGCGTGGTGATGTGTTGGTTCGTCTATGTTGTTTAGTAAGAGTAGATCAAGATCTTCGATGATGTTGAACATTCGGTCACCGTTTCTGTTGGTATCTTTACAGCCGTAGTAGGTGTGCTTCGCGTTGTAGTCTCCGATGAAGATGCAGTGGCGGTGGGTTGATGTGAAGTGTTTGAAGGAGGCATTGCTGAGGTCTGTGTTTGGCGGGTTATATGTGGCGACGATGGCAGTCTTGGCACTGCGAATGGTGACTTCTACTGCCAGGGTTTCTTCGTCTAGGTCGTCGGTGTTGAGCATGGCGTGTTTCAGGTCTTTATGGATGAGGAGAGCGACCCCGCCACCGTGTGCGGTACGGTCACGGCGGGCGATCTTGTAGTTGGTGAAGCTAACCCTGCTGTTGTCGTTGAGTTTCGTTTCGTTGATGGCGATAACGTCTGGTTGTTGGTCGGTGATGTACTCTTGCAGAATTTGGCGTTTGGCAGATAGTCCGTTTATGTTAACGTGTAGTAGGTGAAAAGAGTGTTTTTGTGTGTGTTGTGATGTGGGCAAGTTGTGTGTGGGGCGTGTTGTTGTAGTCTGTTTGGTCGTGTCAGTCATTGTAGGTGTTACAATCGGCTTGTGTGTTTGGGCGTGTCAGCGTTGGCTGTGTTGTTTTAACGTCTGTATGTGAACTGTTGGATGGTTTCTTTTGTGAGTTGAGTTTTGTATATGGTGTTGACAGCATGTTCGACGTATTGACACACGCTGTCTTTGATATTTCGTGGATCTCTTTGTTTGTCAGATAGGGCGCTGACAATGGTCGATGTTATTACAGCTGCAAGCTTTAGGGTTTCAGTGATGTCGGCTGGTTTGCTTGTAGCTGCTGCGTATGTGAGCTTTTGTGTTTCTTTTGATGTCACTTCAGTTTTGAAAACTGTGCATCCCTTGTATGCTGAGTGGTGATCATTGTCGCAGTTCGCGCATCTTTTTATGTTACTGGTACAGTCTTGGTGCTTGTGATTTCCCGCGCAATTTTTGCAGATTGTGTCTGTGCTCTTGCAAAATTCGGCCGTGTGATTAAACTTCTGACATTTGTAGCATTGTGTCACGTGGGGCTGTTCTTTGTAGTCGACGACTTTGAATCTATTCATGTTTGAGCCGAGTCTAACGCCGTTCATTATCTGTTGTTTTGATTCTTTATCGTCGCAAGTTATTTTCACTTTCCATGTTGGTTGTTGATCGTGGGAGCTTTTTAGGCGTTGAACTGTGTATTTACTGCCGATGTCTTCTTTGATTTCGTCTTCCGTGACAGATGGTGGTATGCCACAGATGACGGCTTTATGGGTTGTAGGTTTGGTCAGGCGATTGCTGCCGTTGGTTAGGCGGAATGTTACTTTCTTGTCTTTGAAGGCGGGTAGGTCTTTAGCTTTGGTCAGTAGATATTGTTTTGTTTCTTCGTTCTGTGGATAAATTAGAAGTGTGCCGGCTCTGGTTGTAGATGTTCGGATGGGGTAGCGTGTCGTTATTGTTCTGTGTAGTAAGTATGGACTCTGCTTCATTTCGTTCGTTAGGTTTTCGGCGATTAGAATGTCTCTTCGTTTGTTGGAGTGGCTGATAGTCGGTCGTTCGGTTCCTTTTGTTGGGCTAGGTTGTTGTTTATGTTCAGTGTGCATTCGTATCTTTTTGGCGGGCGTGCTGATTGGGCTGATAGGATCTGGAATCATCATGAAGACGGTGGCGAATTCTTCGTCGGAGATGTCTTGTTCAGCGTCTGTCATTTCAACTTCGATGTGGTCTTCGTGGTTTTTTTGAACGATGGGTACTGGAGTTGCTGACGGTACAGAGGTTGCTGAGGGTAGTTTTGCGGCGAAATCTGGAACTGGAGCTGATGATGTGGCAGGTGTCGTGGTGTTTTTCTCAGGTTTCTTTTTGATTTTCTCGATCTTTTTCTCTTTTTTGCTGGAAGATTTCTCTGCTGTGGGTTGCTTTTCGGGTAAGCGGTCGGCCATCTTGTCGATAGAGGCTCTGAACCCAGCAAGTTGTATTTCTAGACCGTCGATCTTTTTCCTGATCGATTTGTTATCTTCTTTCAGGAAGGCAATAAATTCACTCGAATCGGCGCCCTGAGAAGGGCACTGCGACGCGGATGTTTGTTTACTGGCCATATCTGATTTTAGCAATTTTGTAAAGTTTTACACTTTGTTTAAGCAATTTTATATAAGTTTACTCTTTGATTTTACTCTTAGAGGTAATTTTATAAGTTCTCCTTAAGGAGGAAGACTTTCCGATAAAGAGTGCTGCTGACTCGATGAGATGTTCCTGTGAGTGCTGCTGACTCGGTTGTCTGAATTGTGGACTGCTGAGATAAGAAATATGGAATCATATATAGTCTTTCCACGTCTGACACCAGTGACTCACTCACATTCACTCAACAGTTGTCATTGCTTTGTGTGAAAACACCGACCTTTGATTCCCAATGTGTTGTTACTACAATGTTATGCACTCACACATCGCAGTGATTAACAAACAGTAACACATATTAGTGTTCACAACTCAATTAATTCTGATCACCAAACAGACCCAGGTCCCGTTAATTAACACTTAGGCACGACTCATGCCTTTGTGTTACCGCCAGCCGAGAACACGACGGCGACGTTTCAAGTTTTTGTTGGATGTGTTCTGATCAAAGATGATTCAAAAGTGAAGAATTACAGCAAGCAAATACGAAAGAGGTGTGTCTAAAATTTGACCAATGAGAAACCAGGTAAACAAGAAGAACGCACGTGAGTTGACAGGTAAACACGAGAAGGCATGTGGTGAACAATGAAAAGCGATTAAGGCTCATGAAAGAAATAAGCGAGGTGGCAAGCATATGAAATAGAGAAGTAATCGGAAACAAAAGGCTAACAAAAGGAACTGCCTGAGTCTTATGTTAATTACATCCTTTGTTAACAAAAGAACTCCATTATTATGACTTATTTATTAATTTTAGACTTGTTCTCGGTTGTTCTCGGTAAATAGTATCCCCCGAAGGAGTTTGATGTTCTTTAGAACATGTCCTCTCTTATTTGTTATTTCTGTTTGTTGAATTTTGATTCCGAAACTTTATTTTTTTAAATCTTTATAAAGTTAACATTCATCAAACGTTTGTGGAAAATGGGTTCGCAAAGTCATTCAGGAATGTGACAATGTTTACGCATAGTTGTCGGAATTTATCGATAAGTAATGGAAGACACATCTTCAGATTTATAGCCCTTATCTATCAACACAATCTGACTCTCAGCACACGTACATTGCATCAATGTGTTAACCCTTTGAGTGCCAGGTCAAATTTTTGTATCAACCCATATACCCTGTGCCAATGCATTCTCTTATATATGCGAGTCGACCATAGGTCACCTAACAATTTTTCATCATTTGTTATTATTTTTTACAATTTTTTACAATTTTAATAATTTGTTAAAAATCTAACAAATTTTTTTAAATTTTTTTAGGGCCGATTTTACAGACTGTAAATTAGGGCCGATGAGATTGGCCCCTGGCACTGAAAGGGTTAATTTACTACAAAGAACGTATATCTGGATTCTGGCACAATCAAATGTTCAGTATAAACTGTTTATGGGCTTTAAAAATAAGTTTGTATTCTTCTTTATTGAAGAGTTCACACAAAACACATCTAAAGTTGACAAACTTGTCAATTATATTACCATGCACCATAATGGTCGCAATACTGTTTATGGGCAAATGATGGTTCTCCATAACTAATTCCTTATACTGCTCAAGGGACGGACAAATCTTGGCCTAACATCTGAATATGAGATTTCTTTTGAGAAGCAAGTGAAACATATTTTAAATGTTGCCATGTTAATGCAGCAGGCGGGACCCAGATCCGAGGTATATAAACACTATATATAATACACAACCCTTTTACATCCAAAAAACGCAATTTCACCAAAAAATAAAAAAATTCGAAAATTCCATTCATTTAAAAAAATCCTATTTTATTTTTTATTTTCAGATCATTTTCTCTTTGTCAAACCAATGTAAAATCCAAAAAACGCAATTTCACCAAAAAATAACAAATTTAGAAAATTCCTATTTTTTTTACTACATTTCCACCGCCTTATACTTTATATTATTTATGTGGGCAGTAGCAGTAGTATTGGGGTGCCTACGGTGCATAAGAAACTATGGGTGGCGGGATGGGGTGGTGGGTGGGCCACCTTATACATATTATTTATCAGATTAGTGAATTTTCAGATTAACTCCACTTTTATGACTTGGGGTGTGTTATTTCGATATTTCAATATACAAAACAACAAATTCTTGATACAAAGTCGGGTGAATGGTTCACCCTGAACCACTTCGCCATGAAATATATTTCTCAAATCCATGTTTGTACTCAAATTATGACCACGAATTTGAGATTCGTCGGATGGGTCCTGTTGGTAAATTATAAAATTGTACAATAAATGCATTTTTGAGATTGTGGTTATCGAATTGCATCACTTGGCCTACAGTAGAAAATTGAATACAAAATTCAAAAATAAATGCACCAACACTATTGTCACTATAATGGAACAAGTTCCAAGCGAACCCACCAGATAAATAGCAGTTTCTAATTTAAGTAAAACATTGCACATTCTTGTCCAGATTATTCCGGCTGAAACACTCGACTCAATCCCATGGTTATTGGAAGATTTCGAGAGCCAGATTCCTCCCCCGTGGGTTCAAGCATTAGAGTCGATACACGCATGCATGTAATCAATGTAAATATTATGTTATCCATTTCTCCTTTTACATGGATCATACAGATCATGTGATGATTGTCCGCGGACAACCCAATCATTGCAGCTGTTTGACCACGGTGAGCCAAGCTCTAAACAATCAGAGCCATTGACTAAACGAAGTCGTCAGGCCACTTAATATAATTGTTCGTATGATAAACGAATTGTGGGACTTTCTGTAAAATCATTGTTGGTCTTCTCTTGATTTTAATACCAGTGATGGCCCCCCGGATTCCCCTAGCGCATGGGCTATGGTCCCAATCATGGCGGTATATCATCCCGGGCTAATAATCGCATATTCCATCAACATGTGGACACCCCCCCCCCCCACACATGAAGCCACGAAGCCAGAAATTTATACTATTCCTAGAATTATGCACATAAATTATGTACCAGTACCGGTACACGTTTTATACAACAAACTGTTTTACGAGTAGAATTCATCACATCGACTGGTAATGTATGGTGAGCCAACTCCAACAAAATGATATTATGATATAGATAAGATTGCTATTCGCTTTATTGGCCGATTTTATACTTAGCGTTATGCGTTGCTGGAAATTTTGTATTTAGATTAGCTGGGCACCAGGATAATTAATTGCTTTCATGAAGAACGAGGCAGTAGTTAGAAGGGGTTGTGCTTTTCTTTCTCTTATTTTTTTACCCTGTGCCAATGCATTCTCTTATATATGCGAGTCGACCATAGGTCGCCTTGCATATATAAGAGAATGCATTGGCCTTACAATTTTTTATCATTTTTTTAAAAATAAATGTTTCTTAAAATTTTTAGGACATAAAATAAAAAACATCCATTACCCTGCAGGGAGCCCCACACATATATAGAAGCATATAGAAGAGTGTTGTCTGCTCATGTTTGTCTGGGGCTCTGTATGGGTGCAATTATAAAATTGTTAAAGAATACAAGAACAAAATATTAAAATTGTTAGGCCAATGCATTCTCTTATATATGCGAGGCGACCTATGGCACAGGGTACTGTAACATTTAAAACAATTGGATTCTACAAGTCATAAAGCGATCGAGAATTTTAATACTTAGAAAATAGATTATGATATGAGAAATGTCCCATTACGTTAGTTAAATTTTCCAACCAATATTCGGTGTAAAATTTAATGTTTTAGACCCAGGGTCTAACAATGTAATATGCGTACTTTCATTCGGATATAAGACCGAATTTGTCGCTCATTTTAGTTGGGGAATATTAGGTCATATTTAAGATGAATAATTTTAATACGTCGCCAAGGCAGCAACGTCGTGAGGTGAAAGGTCACATTGCACATAGTCATTTCTTGGAGTTTAATACGCATATGTAATATATAGCTAAAATTTAATACACAGTATATATAACATCAAACCGGTACAAGATAAAATACTATTGGATTAATGTGGCTGTCCTGTGTAACGTGTATACTATGTAATGTGGTCTGCATGTTTCTTCGATAATTATAACTGAATAAACAATAGAATTCTCGATTCGATATCTATCAAAAATTATTAGTTGATGCCATGTTACACTGTTTATGACAAATAGTTTCATACTGATTCAGAAATCGGCGACATCATAGCAGGCGGCCGCCCGCATTGACACTTTAATTATAAGGAAAGTGACATCTACAAGTACATCTATACATTGTTTTCGTGGCATCAAATGTTTAGTGTATTAACAACTTGAATGCGTCAATACATTGTTGTCCCCCGACGTTTCCGTCGGAGGACTATAGTAATGACCCTCGTCCGTCCGTGCGTCCGTGCGTCCGTGCGTCCGTGCGTCCGTCCGTCCGTGCGTCCGTGCGTCCGAGATTGGGTACCTTCATGGTGTAATCAACTCCTCCTACAGTTTTAAACGTAGAGATTTGAAACTCTGGGATATTGTTCCTAACATGTTGGTGATTTGCAACATCTATAGAGCTAATCAAAAATATCATTTTTTCCATATTTTTGGGGGGTTTTCGACTTAGAAAATTTGGAACATTTTTGCCTTTTGGATGAGATTGGGTACCTTCATGGTGTAATCAACTCCTCCTACAGTTTTAAATGTAGAGATTTGAAACTCTGGGATATTGTTCCTAACATGTTGGTGATTTGCAACATCTATATAGCTAATAAAAAATTTCATTTTTTCCATATTTTTGGGGGGTTTTCGACTTTAGAAAATTTGGAACATTTTTGCCTTTTGGATGAGATTGGGTACCTTCATGGTGTAATCAACTCCTCCTACAGTTTTAAATGTAGAGATTTGAAACTCTGGGATATTGTTCCTAACATGTTGGTGATTTGCAACATCTATATAGCTAATAAAAAATATCATTTTTTCCATATTTTTGGGGGGTTTTCGACTTAGAAAATTTGGAACATTTTTGCCTTTTGGATGAGATTGGGTACCTTCATGGTGTAATCAACTCCTCCTACAGTTTTAAATGTAGAGATTTGAAACTCTGGGATATTGTTCCTAACATGTTGGTGATTTGCAACATCTATATAGCTAATACAAAAATATCATTTTTTTCGCGTTTGCATGCGTATGTTCATCGGGTTGTTTTGTCCAAGAAATTTTGCGGTGGTTTGCAACATCTATATACTGTATAACATTGTTGCAAATAGTATCCTTCTAACAAATCCAATCATGAAGTTTACCACTCGAGTCGGGGGACATGTGGTCTGCGACCTTTTATTACCAGTTGATATGACGGCAAATACGCAATCATATTCGCGATAGTTTATTATAAACTGAAGTAAAATAGTGGACCGGACCGGGTGTCACTGGACCGGACCGCCTTTTGCCGCCGATCCGGTACTCTCCGATCCGGTCCACTATTTTACTTGAGTTATAATAAACTATCGCGAATATGATTGCGTCCAAAGCGGTCCAGTCAACATCACTAATTAAATCTGGAGTCATTGTCTAGGACATTAAACACCCGTGTATCACAGTCGTCCCAAAAAGTTTCAGATTCTGCATATTTTATTTTTGTTCTCGATAACCCGGTTTCCAAGAAATAATTACAAATAAATCCAAGTATAAAATCAATTGACTCCATTCAAATTTCGAAATTAATTTATATTCGTCAAAACCAAAACAAATTTATTAATTTCGGCATCCATGAAAGAAGACATGTTGATAACTGGCCTGACATTATCTAAACCAGAGGTAGGTTGAGAAGTTAAACTTAATTTGTAACAATAACATGTATTCTATTATATGGATTTAACAAAGAGCGTTTGCTTCACTCCTGTGCGAAACGCAGAAAACAGCTGAAACTCGCTCTGATTATGCTTAGATTTTGTAGAGTATATATAGGTATTTCGTGTCTTTAGCGACCTGTATTATCCCACCGCAATATACACCAGTATTGTGGTTCAAATGCGCCAGAATAGTAAATATATATTAAAATGAGAAATTAGCCCCACCAGTATACGATAAAGTAATAAACGGTTGTATTCAAATTTGCAATACATGGATAAATCCACGATATATTGATGCCCTTGTACAAGGAGTTGAGACGGGGACGTGATGATAGGGATGTCTGGCCCCCCCCCCCCCCCCAACTTTGGTCAAATATTCAAGATTAGAAATTTGATATGCCTTGCACAACATTTGTTGTAAATTTCACCCCAACATCGAATGTGTAGCTACATTACTATTTTATTCCACTTGTATGCATAAATTTATTCGTTTAAACTAACCGAAAGTCGAAATAAATGTGACCAAGTTTTGAGGCGAGAGTTTTTGTAGAACTGAATCACGTTTAAGTTGTTCTACACCATAATATTTGTCCCGTTGCGCTACCCCAATGCGTTCCAGACACACTCTACAATTGTCGATAAATGTGAGAGGCCGGTTTAAGGGCCATAAATCCTGCGCGGACAAAATTCTCAATGGCTCGACCACTATGTACTATAGAATTTATACATGCACCGAAAATTTCAGCATTCTATGTTCAGCCGTTCCTGAGATTAAGCGTGCCAAATTTACTCAGAAAAATAATAATAAGAATAATAATAATAGAGAAAAATGGAGAAAAGTAAAAGGGCAATAACTCTGCAAATAAACGATGTACCGAAATTCTGACACCTATATTGCCAGTAGCTCTTAGATGTCTACATTTCCAAGAAATTTCCCGCTCCCATTATTTTTCTCAGCATGTCCAATTAAACGGCAAATGGCCCCAACAGAAATACAATATACTCCCATATTAAAATATGGAAGTATAATTATTACATAAACATTACACACACAGTAGCACAATTGTTCAAGGTATCCAATTGATGAATTCTGTGATTTTTCCTTGCCGCGTGTTCTTACGACACCATTCCTGGAATGCTTTTTGGTTTTCATAAAAGTTTGGAAATCTAAATCCCGGAATATCGTTTTCCTCGAAAAACTGTCGTTGTGTTTTATATGTCTCAGTCATTTCTGATGTTGTTATTGGAATTCTAATTTCATCGTCATCGTCGCTGTCCTCGTTGTGATTTTCTGTGTGGTTGTCGATAACTTCCTGGCATATCTCTTCGTCGGTGGGTGCTCCGACATTTTCTACCGCAACCTCCTCAGAAATAAATTTGTCCACATCTTCCTTGTTCAATGATCCCGGTAGATCAAGGTCATCAGATATGACACATTCTACCTGACCCACACTGTCGTCAATTGTCTCATCTTTCAGAATGAAACCACCTTTTCTGAAACAATTGGAAATTGTTTGCGGTTTAACGTGATTAGTCCACGATTCTTTTAGCATGTGAATCGACTCCAGAAGGTTAAGTTTTTTTGCAATGCTACCCGCGGTCATATTTTCGTCGGAATCTATTTCTTCAATAACCTTTCGAACGATCTCTTTTCTGTATATTTGTTTTAAATTGGCTATTATTCCTTGATCGCAAGGCTGAATGATAGATGTCGTGTTAGCCGGCAGGAAAACAAGGTCGATGTTGGAAAATTTTGAAACACAGTCTTGTGGATGTGCGCTGCAATTATCTACCATGAGCAGAACTTTCCTCTTTTGACGTTTCATGTCCTTGTTGAATTGTGTCAACCAATCCGTAAAGAGAACTGCCGTCATCCAGGAATTTTTATTGTTTTTGTAGGTGACTGGTAACACGCGAACACCCCTAAAGCAGCGTGGATCTTTTGATTTTCCTATGACAAGAAGTTTCCGTTTATCACTTCCTGACATGTTGCAACACACGAGCACTGTATATCTTTTCATATTTCATATTTGGTGTGGATGTTCCCCAGGTAACTCACATTCAGATTGTTCAAATGAGGTCACCAGGTTGATTAGTTGAGAAACCAGGGCCATAACTCATAGTAATTCTTAGAATGACTTCTTCTCAACAAATATTGGGCTGATGTAGCTAATATTTGGTATGGAGGGACATTGGGTGACTGGGGTTCAGATTTGTTCAACTGGGGTCACTGGGTCAAATAGGGGCAGAGCCAGGGACATAACTCTAAAAAAAAATAATACATTTTTGCAATTTGACCTTGAATATTTTTTTTAGATGCATCACAACCTCATATTTCTTACCTAGATTTTTCTTAGCACATTCTTGATCAGATGAAAAATGTTTGATTCATTTTGTCTTGGATGAATTCTATATAAAAACAAGAGAGGAAAGGGTTAAATAAATGATACAAAAATCCATACAGATAAACACCAAATATGGGTTTGATCCCATATATTTTAATAGAGTTATGACCCTTTATAATTCACACCTCTAATTGCCAAGCCCTATGCATTTTAGAGACAACATCACACCACTGTATTATTGAGGAAGCCAATTTATCACCAGGGACACTTGATAGTATGGGGAGATACTACTTGCTGCAGACATGTTTACCATCTGTCAAGCTTTGAGTGATGCCCACTGTATTCCAGTTCTCTGTGCAATATTAAGTTAATCCACCTGTTGAAACAGGTTTGTGGCATTTAGTTAAACACCTATTCTGCCTGATTCTGCAAGAATAATTAGGAAAAGTATATTGTTCATTTCCTCAAGCCTGGACATAGTGTGTCTGACATTTGCAGAATGAGGTCCCCAGAGGGTGAATTTAGTGTTGCTACCCGGTACAGCAGGCTAGCATCACCAAATACACCCTCCAGCGACCTAATTCTGCTTAGGCCTCATCTTCTGGGAAGTATCCTAATTATCAAATTTTGTTTTAGTTACTTTTTGACTTTTTCCCACTGTTCAGTTTCTATGTCCCCCTACTTTGCAGAAGATAAAATGCATAATTGAGGTGTTCAATGGGTGTGCATCACCAACTTCAACTGTAGAACTTCAATCCTAGGTTTCTATTGGCCGTTGAGGCCTAATCAGACAGAGGATGAATTTGTGATGCTGGCCCGCCTTTCCGAATAGTGTCATTAAATTCACCTGTTGGGGACCTTATTCTGCAAATGTCAGACAAACCAAATTCAGGCTTGGCGGTTTCATATTATTTTCTTAACCACCACTTATCCAAATGAAATCATACCAGGGACATAACTCTTTTTAAAAAAAGTTGTTAAATTGAAATCTTTGCTCAATTTAAAAAAAAAGAATGAAACAATTCAAATTTAAAAAGAACAAATTCAGAATTTTTTTTTTCATTTAACCTTTTATTTTTTTTAGCTAACCTGAGATGAAGTCTCTGGTGGAGCTATAGTCATCACTCCTTGTACGTCCATCTGTCCATCCGTCAACAATTCTTTAAACTTCTTCTCCTCTGGAACCATAGGACCGAATGGGTTCATATTTGGTGTGGATGTTCCCTAGGCGACTCATATTCAGATTTGTTCAAATGAGGTCACTGGGTCAAATAGTTGCAAAGCCAGGGCCATAACTCTTTCCTTCCATAGTAATTCTTTTAAACATCTCAAATACCATCCATCCATCTGTCCATCCGTCAACAATTCTTTAAACTTCTTCTCCTCTTGAACCATAGGACCGAATGGGTTCATATTTGGTGTGGATGTTCCCTAGGCGACTCATATTCAGATTTGTTCAAATGAGGTCACTGGGTCAAATAGTTGCAAAGCCAGGGCCATAACTCTTTCCCTCCATAGTAATTCTTTTAAACCTCTTCTCAAATACCACCAGGCCAAATGGGTTTATATTTGGTATGAAGGATCTTTGGGTGACTGGAGTTCAGATTTGTTCAAATGAGGTCACTGGGTCAAATGTGGGTAGTGCCAGGGACACAACTCCAAAAAATATTTAAAAAAAATATTATTGGCTCTTTACTCAAGTTCACTGCTTCTGCCACCCTTTACTAAAATTCTTGACAGATCATCATTAATAAGAAGCATTTACTTTGGCTCTAATTGTATGTGGGGTATGCCTACACATGTCAAGTGAGATCTGACATTTTTATAAACATTCCCTAGAGATCTGTTAGAGGTCATTAATTCCCAATTACAACAACAGTCTATCATATGTATTGTTAAAATCTTTCATAAGGACATTTAACACATCCCCAATTCACTAGAACATAATTGGCAAACTTGAACAGTGTTCTATTTAGCTCAGATCACTAGTGAGCAGTTGGTAATTTCGAGGTAGATATTCGCCGATCTACATACATGAAGTCTCTCTAGCCACCTATCCTGTTTAGATCTACTTCTTTTAAAGTGATTATGAAAAGTTCTGACTGTTGTGGTCTCTAGAGTCCCGCCGCAGAGTCGGTTGAAAAACAAACTGTATCGAAATTGAAGGAAATTATAGCTAAAGACCTTGAGGAACTAGATAATGTTGGGGACAAAGAGTCTCCGAGGTTTGCAGCGCTTTTCTGGGAGGCTAAACGCGGAAAACAGGCGGACCTCGTGTTGCTGTGTTCAACAATAAAATAGCATGTTATGGACTCACAGCAACAATTTGTTACTGATTGGTTCAATGAACAGGGTGAGTATAGTTTTTAGCTCACCTGAGACGAAGTCTCCGGTGGAGCTATAGTCATCACTTCTCGTCCGTCCATCCGTCCGTCCGTCCATCAACAATTCTTTGGACATCTTCTCCTCTGATTCCATTGGACAGAATGGGTTCATATTTGGTGTGGATGTTCCCTAGGTGACTCTCATTCAGATTTGTTCAAATGAGGTCACTGGGTCAAATAGTTGCGAAGCCAGGGCCATAACTCTTTCCGTCCATAGTATATCTTAAAACAACTTCTTGTATAGAACCATTGGTCCGATTTAGCTTATATTTGGTATGAGGGGTTCTTGAATGACTAGGGTTCAGATTTGTTCAAATGAGGTCACAGGTTGATTATTTGAGAAACCAGGGCCATAACTCTCTTCTTCATAGTAATTCTTAGAATAACATCTTCTCAAAAAAGATTGGGCCGATTTAGCTTATATTTGGTACAGAGGGACCTAATGGGTCCATGGAGTTTTTTCAAATAGGGTCACTGGGTAAAATAGGGGCAGAGCCAGGGACATAACTCTAAATACAAAAAATTACATTTTTGCATTTTGATCTTTGATTTTTTTTGTGATGTGTCCTGCCCCACCCCACCTCCTGTCCCTGCCACACCATGCTGTACCATACCATATTATCTCTGCATACTTCACCCCATTAAAGTCCTTGTTTTGATCACAGCTGTAGGAGTAACACAATACAGTGGTATTGCACTGCAAAATGTTTGTGCCATCATTAATTATCTCCATGTCAACAGGTCTCCCAGACATTCTGGTTGCTGATAGTGGCTTTATGAATGGAATTTTATCCCATGTTTATCTCAGATACAAATTACCTGTTTGACAGATAAAGTTTATTTTTACTATTAATATTAACCATTTCATGACCAGAGTTGTGCTGGTGAGAGCAATGAAGACCCTGTGCGTGTGCATTCTCTTGTATGTGCTCCCATGGGAAGCCTCCCATATAAAAGAGAATGCACTGGCTTTCAAGGTCATGGAAATTTTGTTAAACCAATATAGTCTGACATTCAAATAAATCATGTATGTCATATTCTTGCAGGGATGTCCCTACTGTGTTGGGGGGGGGGGGGATTTACGATTTGTTCAATGAAATGTAATTTTTGAGCTCGCATCTTCTCCAGACTGAATGGGTTCATATTTGGTGTGGATGTTTCCTGGGTGACTCACATTCAGATTTGTTCAAATGAGGTCACTCTGTCAAATGGTTATGAAGGCAGGGTCATAACTCTTGCCCTCCATAGTAATTCTTAAAAACAACTTATTCTGCTGTACCATCAGGTTGAATGGGTTCATATTTGGTATGAAGGGTCCTTGGGTGACCCGGAGTTCAGATATTTTTCAAATGGGGTCATTTGTTTTAAATGGGGTCACCTGGTCAACTAGGGGCCAAGCAAAGGACAGTTTTCCTCTTAATATGCTTCCTTCACACGGGCCATCAGGTCTATTTACTGATATTTAGTATGAAGGGTTCTTTGGTGTCCTGGATTCAAATTTATTCAGATGGGGTCACCAGATTAAATAGAGTGGGACCAGGGACATAACTGTATGTCTCTATAGTAATACTTAAAATGTCTTCTCGAGAGGTTGGACTATTTTAGCTTACATATAGTATTGGGGGATCCTTTAGTGACTGAGATTCAGATTTGTTAACATGAGGTCAACCTGTTAAGAAATGACGGGGCTATGGGGACTTCACTTAAAACATCTACCTTGGAACTACCTGACTGATTAATCTGACATATATATATATATATGGTGTTTTCGGGTCCATGGATAATTGGGCTTCAAACATGTCTAAATAGTTTATAAAAAGGTGCTTGTGAGATTGGAAATTTCGAACAATTGAGAAAGATTGAGATGTCAGTTGTGAAATCCAACCTAAGACTTGGGAGTCTGGAGCCCGGTCAGGAGGGGATATGTTGAGCTGGAGAGGGGGGGGGGGTGATCTGTAGTGTTCCATTGGTAATTTAAAGGTAGATATTCACCGATCGACATGAAGCCTCTCTAGCCACATATCCTGTTTAGATCTACTTCTTTTAAAGTGGTTATGAAAAGTTCTGACTGTTGTGGTCTCAAGAGTCCCAGTCTTATCAGTCTTTGCAGTCTGGTGAGTGACCCCACAGTCTTTGACTGTCTTGTATATACAGGCACTGGCTGCAGGGGCCCTTTGTAAGTCTCCTCCCTGTACAATTCAAGTCCACCCTTACAGCGTCCATTTTGGTAATATATATGGAGATAATTTAATATTATATTGTATAATGAATATTGTTATATATTTATTGATATGTCTCACTTTTTTTAATGCTGTCCTCTTTCTTTTTGAAAAGGACTGGCTTCTCTTTTGCGTGTTCTCTATATATTGCACCGAACGTTTCTCCCTAGCATGTTGTTTTGCTCGCGCTGGTTGTCTTCGGAAGTTCTTTCCTGGGTTGCATATGTTATTGGATGTACCATTATTAAATTTAAATAATGTGGGTTGGCCTGCAGTCTGCGGCGATTCCTTGTTAGCGCAGGTTGACAAATCATCTGAATCGGTGTCAGAATTTGTAGGAGACTGCGGAGTAGATGGGATACAATAATTCTGAATAGTATTGTACGACTACATATCTTCATTTTTGTAAGTCGATTAAGCTATATTGTATATTACAACCCTGGCCGAAGTTGACCACAATTTACGTCGCAGTGTTGTTAATACACATAACGACACGGGTGCCAATGTTTTAATGAGTTTATCGATACGAAATGAGTGCTAGCGCCGAAGGATAGAACGACAGACACACCATCTCATATCTTTTCGTGATGGCAGAAGTTCAGCATCGCATATACATGTAGCTGTAACTATATGTTAAAACAAACTAATGTATACATATGACGTGCCTCGTGAAAACATTTTACTTGTTCGAAACGAAACGGCTATAACATTCCCATTTAGTGCATGGGATATATCTCATAAATATTTACATATTACAGAGGAACTATGACAGTGATGCGACAATTGCAGACGCAGGACCATGTCTGGACACATGCTAGTATGCTGCGGCTGTGAACGTGTACATGTGTTGGAACAGGTGGGTGTTAACCCTTTACCCAACAGAAGGGCCCTGTGCCAATGCATTCTCTTATATATGCGAGTCGACCATAGGTCGCCTCGCATATATAAGAGAATGCATTGGCTTAACACATTAAAAATTATAAAATTGTTAAAGAATGTAAGAAAAAATGGTAAAAAGTGTTAAAAAAAGATTTTTTTTAGGCCAATGCATTCTCTTATATATGCGAGGCGACCTATGGCCGACTCGCATATATAAGAGAATGCATTGGCACAGGGCATAACTGTAACTATCACAATGTGGTCAAGGAGCCGGTTCCAATGATATCCATATTTGTATGGTTCTATTGAGACAGACCGAAGATATTTTAGGCTGTTGAAGCTTTATTTGGCCGGTTTTGGCCGGTTTGTTGGGTAAAGGGTTAAATCATAATATCACCACTGACAATTTAACATGGATACTGCATACTGCATCTGAGCTAAGCAACCTGTATATGTATGAAGCTTACCATTTCCATCTACCGATCGAACAGAGGACATAATGACATTGTAACTTTATTTTATACTCGTATGTTATGGCATCAAAACAAAACTTTCCAGTGTAAATATTGCTGATGGTTTGTTTTTCCATGGGATTCCCGATGCCAGATTACCAATGTTGAAACCAGTATTGGCTATTTATTGTGACATTCCAGTAATTAGTCAGGAGGCAGGTCAGAGAAAAAGTGGCTAGAACAATTTTTGTCCCCCGTAAAAACATTTCGGGGGGACTATTAAAATAGCCGGTGTCCGTCGTGTCTGTCTGTCCGACCTCATAACTCGAACAACTATGAACCGATTTCAATAATGTTTTGTATGCAATCTCCTTAGGACTGCCTCTCCACATGATGCTAATTGCTTTTTTTTTCAAGTAACGCCTCATATTCGACTTATTTTGACTTAGAAAATTCTGTCCGACTTAATAACTTTAACAAATATGAACCGATTTCAATAATTTTTGGTATAGAGGTTTTCGATGGGAGGGGGTACCCATTAAAATTTCCACATTTGGCCAGGAAGTTGGGGTAAGACATTCCAACCCGACCCCGTGTCGCCACTTGCCGGCCGCTTTATTTTAACAGGAATACCAGCATATATAAGTGACAATTATATTGACTCTCAGTTCCGGAAAGCCCTCTCGCATGGCTGATATTTGATACCCATGACTTCCAATGTATACTATAGAGACCCACCTGTTGTGCCTGCTTGGAAACCCGGTCCGCTAAAAGGCGACAAAATCCGTTAACGGGATTGAAATATGATCCACAACAGTCAATAACTCACGTGGCCACTGGCACACTTCAACATATGGATTCAGCTCGATCGTGTCTTCCTTAGCTCAGCGTCTATGTAGTGGGGGGGGAGGGGGTTGGTGCAAGATTCCACAAAGATTTATAACCCCTTTTTGAATGGCATCATATATGTGACCTGGATAAGAGCGTACTCATAGGGATTGATTTGCTGATCATTTGATATGAATACACACCTAGATCAAACAAAAACCGCCGAGTAAATAACTTATGCGACCAATAACACGGAAGCAAAGATGTGGAACCAATAAAGAGCGTTTATATAATTTGTGTGTGCTTAGCCAGTAGCATTGTGCTGTCTTCTGTAACAAAATCAGGCGCTTGCTTAGGTAAAATATAGTAGGTCTTTATGATAGCATGTTGTTGCGCGATGGTCATAGTATATATGAACGAAACTGGATGCGTTTTAATGTTTTTCTGTTTACAGTGTTTGGAACAAATATGAATATTTTCGACAACTAAGACCCCCCGTGCACAATAACTGTATATATGTTATACCAATATAATTATACATTAATAATAACCGAATTTGAGAAATAATAACCGAATTTGAGACGAGCTGTCATGTTCAATATAATCGCATACTATGTTATGGAGGATTATTTATTTGCAGGATTCAACCGGTAGCGAAAGTATCGGGACATGAAGATGTATAATCTGGCGGGCGTAATCGTTCACCTAGGAGGGAACGACATTGATTTTGACACGACAGCTGCCGGTATGCTGGGGAGAATCGCCAGCCTGAGACAAACGCTGGAACGGCAAGGCAGGCTAGTGGTATTTACATCAATTCTAGACCGCAAGAATCTTCCAAATAGACACCGTCCCTCCCTCTTCCGGTGTAAGTTCAACAGGGTGAGAAATGCCATCAATCGAGACCTCAGCACCGTCGTAACTGCGCTACCACTCTCCATGACAGGTGTTGAGTATGGTGATGATGGCATTCACCTCGACGACATTGGGATGACAGTGCAGTTGCTTGTCATGAGCGAAGCTGCGCGCGTCCTCAGAGAGGAAATCGAGGCCACCCAACCCTTTCTTTCAAGAAAGATAACTCGGTTGCTTCGCCACGACAGTTCGGCTGTCCCTCGTGAGTATATACATAATGGGCATATATGATATATATAGTCCTATACTCAACGCTGCTTAAATATGAATGTACAGCTTAATATTTGCAGAACGAATATGCGAATAAAACATTAATTTTACATAACTTGTTTCTATATCAATGTTATATATCAAGTGAAGCAGTATTCATATTTACTTTTGTTCTTGCATGTCCACCTGATATCAGGAAGGTTATTTAGTGGTGTCATCTTTCACGATGCCTTGGGGCGAACACACTGGGAGAGCATGTGCCTTCAACTATTCTTCAAGACCAGCAGGAATTATAACTTAATCAAGCCCTGTACAAATAAAGTTAATTTGATACATGTCGTGTTTGAATCATATAGGAATATGCGCCCAGCATGACATATTTACTTTTACCCGATACCAGGGTATAGTGACAGGTTTAGTGGTGTCAACATTTTCTGCCATGCTTCCTTGTGGTGAACACACTGGTAGAGTGCATGCCTGAAAAATTCTATTTTGATCACGAAACAACAAATATTATTTATTCTCTGACCAAAGGTTGAAAGTGAAGAGAGACAAATCATTTGATCTGAATGGTCTCAAATTGAGAAGGAAAACCCCATGTCATATTTACGTTGCGTCAGTCACAGCATGCATGTACATGTATTAAGTAAATTGAAGAAATTGTTGTGAAAGACCAAACAGTTGCAATGACCTATGAGGATACAAATCAGCTTAATAATGTGTTGTGTATTTATGTAAGAATGTCAGTCACTCGCTGAATGATCCTCATCATATTTGGAATATATATAAAATAGAGGGGTGCCTGGTTGATTATAGGGGTTCCCATCGATGTATATATATCTCTCAAATTTCAGTGGACGGTTGGGTTCCGGTTGGTGTTGTTGCGGAACGTCTTTGTACCAACAGTGACACCATCATCAATCAGCTGCCGACCGGCCAGGGTCTAATGGAACGTATCGAAGTGTGTATTCGAGCTACACATGGCCACAGTGTGGAGGTAGTGTTATTTCCCATTCGCTCTTTTACTTACTATAATATTGCCAATAATATTCAATTTGAATGTCCATGATACATACATGCCCATAAATAGTTGAGCAGACTGACATGATATATATATCATAAATACATAATACACATTCCTGTTTTAATATGTCCAGATGGATAATTACATAGATGTACATTTATATTGTTCGCAAAGAATGACGTTGGAATAATTGGCGTTATCGATATTGAGTTCGTTCGTGAAATAATCTGATTATATTTGCAGATCGACCAGAGCAAAATGAACTACAAGGCTGTGAGACTCTCGGGTGCACAGATATTTCACTACACATCGAGAGATAACACTGCGGCCATATGCCAGACGGTGAGTAATTGATTATCTGATATATTCTGATATATATATATAGGGGTGGGTGGGTGACACCCTCATATTGTATACATTTATAATAATACCCAAGCAATACCCCTATATTTAACTCCAGAAATCATAAGACATTTAAAAACTTATCAGTATTTATTAGGAAGGTCCTTGAGATATTTCGGTCCCACTGAGGCTTACAACCAGCAGCCAGTCGAATTGAAACAGCGTAGCTAAAGAATATCGCCCATCCCATTTCTACATGTATATACTGGGTCCAGAAGGGTTGCCCATGGTTCTGCTGTTGTTGGATGTTAGGTTGCTTTGGTCATTACTGTATATATATACACACACACACACACACACACACACACACACACACACACACACACACACAACTCTTCTTTAATGTCTATATAGACGATCTGAATAAACTTAATTCAATTGAATTGAATATATACATACCACTGCAGTCTTATATACAGAGTTCATTGGAATAATATCGCTCTTCCAGGGAATCAATATGATGGGACGAGCATTCATCCACATGCGAGAAGTGACAGATGAGGTGTCCAGAGAAGACCTACATACACAGATGCTCACGACAAAGCGATACGCGGTTGCCATTGAACTCGACTCGGAAGAAATGGATAGAAGCGGGGTCCGACTTTACCAGAACAGCAAAGGGATCCTTCTTTGCCAACAACACATTCCTGTGAGTTGTTTCTATTTTGTTGAGTATTTGACCCAATTGTGAACGATTAAAAATGGTCAGCATCCATTCTAGATAAAATTAAAGTGATGTGAAACACTCCAGCAGGATGATCGAATTGAAATAGAGAATAATCTTGTTCAACACACACCGTATAATTCTTATATATTCAATATATTAAAGATAGGAAATTTCCTACTCCGCTGTCAAAATTATGGTCAGTCCCCACATGACATACTACATTGCAACATGCGTGCGTCACCACTACATAAAACCACAATATATTTCCCCCAATTCATGTGGTGTGCTGTCACAGAATCGGAAAATTTGGTGGTAGCAATGTTTCGACAATATTTACATTTAACCAGACTTATGGTTAAATGAGGGTCTGTCTCGTCAGGTATGTAACCCCTCCATGTATACATAAGTATACCACATGTTATGTGTCAGCGCAGAACACGTCGGCATGCAGTACTGTTTATGCCAAACTACACCTTTCTGGGGTGTCCATACTCCATTATTTGCGAGTATGTCGTTATAAACTGTGTATATCAGGATTTAGTTATTCAAGGGTTTATCGCCCACTATACCTATGTGATATTTGCGAGTATGTCGCCGAAACCTATGTATAGCAGGATTTAGTAAATCACGGGTGTATAGCACGCATGTTGCAGATTCAATAAAAGATAGGAAATTTCCTACTCCGCCGTCAAAATTATGGTCGGTCACCACATGACATACTACATTGCAACATGAGTGCGTCACCACTACATAATACCACAATTATACATTTCACCCAATTCATGTGGTGTGCAGTCACATAATTGGAATAATCGGTGGTAGCAATGTTTCGACTACATTTACATTAAACCAGACTTATGGTTAAATGAGGGTCTGTCTCGTCAGGTATGTAACCCATCCATGTGTAAGTATACCATATTATATGTGTTATAACAAACAATTCACTGGATTGGTGTGAAAATTCTCCCAAAATAAGACTGGGCTATACACCCCGTGATTTACTAAATCCTGCTATACACAGGTTTCGGCGACATACTCGCAAGTATCACAGAATTATATTGGGCTAAACAACCTTGATTAACTAAATCCTGATATACACAGGTTATAACGACATACTCGCAAATCTGATGGAGTTATGGCCCTTAATTAGTAATATTTCGATTTTACCTATTAATTAGTCTACCGATACTGATGCACACCAATTGGCGGTAGCCACCGGCAGTAAGCCACCGAAAACGAGACACAGCATCTCTGATGCCACCTCTTGTTCAAGTCGGTTTTTTCTATCAACCCATATACCCTGTGCCAATGCATTCTCTTATATATGCGAGTCGACCATAGGTCGCCTCGCATATATAAGAGAATGCATTGGCCTAACAATTTTTTATCATTTTTTTAAAAATAAATGTTTCTTACAATTTTTAGGACATAAAATAAAAAACATCCATTACCCTGCAGGGAGCCCCACACATATATAGAAGCATATAGAAGAGTGTCGTCTGCTCATGTTTGTCTGGGGCTCTGTATGGGTGAAATTATAAAATTGTTAAAGAATACAAGAAAATATTATTAAAATTGTAAAAAATTGTTAGGCCAATGCATTCTCTTATATATGCGAGGCGAGCTATGGTCGACTCGCATATATAAGAGAATGCATTGGCACAGGGTAAAAACTCATGCCAGATTCAGGGTAAAAAATATTGGATGACAAGACACCCCAGACAGGTGTAGTTTGGCCAAAGTTTCTGGCATAATTTGAGTATGCATCATAATTGCATACCGACTTGTTGTTCGCTAACACATATAATATGGTATACTTACACATGGATGGGTTACACCATCTGGTGTGTGAGTACATATCCATGCACGTAAGCTGCAGACAAAAAAATCGGGTTCGTCCGCACATTTATTAGAGTTTTTGCCATTTTTCACTGATTTTAGGCTCGTTAGCGCAACAACTTCAACAAACGTTATCTGATTCGATTGAAATTTGGTATATAGGTGTCTCCCAAGAATATCTCGGACGAGTTCGAAAACCGGCCTGGTCCGATAAAATTTGATAGAGTTATGGCCCTTAATTAGTCATTTTTCACGAATTTTCAGCTCGTTAGCGCGATAACTTCAACAAACGTCATCTGATTCAACTAAAATTTGGTATATAAGTGTCTTCCAATAATATCCTGGACGAGTTCGAAAACCAGCCTGGCCCAATAAAATTTGACAAAAGTTATGGCCCTTAATTAGTCATTTTTCGTGAATTTTTAGCTTGTTAGCGCGATAACTTCTACAAACGTCCTCCGATTTGTTTAAAATTTGGAATAGACATACTTGCCAAGAATATTTCGGACGAGTTCGAAAACCAGCCTGGCCCGATAAAATTTGATGGAGTTATGGCCCTTAATTAGTAATATTTCGATTTTACCTATTAATTAGTCTACCGATACTGATGCACACCAATTGGCGGTAGCCACCGGCAGTAAGCCACCGAAAATGAGACACAGCATCTCTCATGCGACCTCTTGTTTTTTCTCTTTTCTTCTATAGAACTAAAAACAAAAGTCTGTGACTACACATCAATAAAACCATGCAGTCACATATGCCTTGTCGTTCCACTTTATTTTTTGCTCTTTTTCGGGGCTGGCTTCTTTGTACTGCTTGGTAATTTCGGGATGGTTGTCGTTTTGGCTTTTCTTTTTCTTTGTCCTGGTTTCTTTCCGCCATTCAATGAAATGAGCACCGATCTAAGGCCGTCTGTCTTTCACTGATATCAGTCTCCTGCTGGCTTCGCCATCTTGAGAAATCGCTGGTAATGTCGGTCGCGATCCTCTTTTGATTTTGTCGCCCAAACATCAGGTTTTATAGTAAAGCCTATATATTCAGGAGCAAGTTGATATTGTCCGAAACCGATCATACTGCGTTGCAGCTCCTTGTATTCGCCGCTAACCACGTCATACAGTTTTGTAATTAAATCGCTCAAGTTCTGTTTTTTCCAATTCACTGCTTGTTTGAGAATATGATTAAGGCTTTCACAGTTGTTGTTAATCCAATTAACTACGTCAAGAAGGGGCCCAGGTTGAGTTGATGTGACAAAATTTTCTTTCAAAAGCGGAGTCAGTCTGTTGTCGAAGTAGTCATCAAATTTTGTCTGTGCCGTCAGTTTTTTATTTGTGATTTCTTGCTTGGCTCTTAGTAGTCGGGTTTCAAATGTCAGTGTGTCGTCTGATGAAGTAATACCTGTGTCTTTGTCGAAAATGGCATCTACAATTGGCTTCCTCTGTTCCGTTGATGCTCCCACCACGTCCTTCAGATAGTCTAATACATTTGTTTTCAGATGACGATTACAAGAAAGTCGGTTTCCAGATGGAAAGCAAAAGTCGATCGCTTTCCGCATTGCCAATTCATCGTCCGTGCCCACTGTTGGATTGCAGCGTGCGTCGGCGATGACTGTCGCAATTTCGCCGAAAAAACGAACAAAAAGACGGGAAGTCACTATTCCCATGTAAAAATGCTGGACCTGGGAATATTGGATGCTCGTTGGTGTCCTTGCGAATTACAGATATCCTCACATGAACATCTCCTAGATTGAAAGTCTTATCGAAACCAAGGGTGTTGTAATTGCCGTGGGGAAATTGCAGCAAAATCTTTTAATGTGGTTGATTTGATCCTGGGTGTAAAGAATTACCATCGGAATTTTTTTCTATTCTATGAATAACCTTTTGCACGAATGGGTGGTATTGGACTAAGTTCTCAACTTGTTGAACATGATCTGCAAAGTTGCGGCGATTTCCTTCAACGTTGTCGTTTTACTTTTTTCCTGATATTTGATGTTCTGCACTTGCTTTAGGGACCTTGGGGCTGAGTAGATATCTTCTTCTTCGTTGACCAGTTTTCGATATACTTGATGCAGCTGTCCTGTCGTTTTTTATTTTGTCCATCGCTGCTTTAGGCATCCTGACATAATTACGCATCCTGACATAATTACGCATACAGTTTAGTACTTTTGCCATGTGGCGCTGCTCCCGGAAATTTGCCGACATATTCAATCATTGCACGTTTGTTGATTGACAGGTACTCGTGATCGATCCAAGTTATTCGTTTTTGGTATGCCTGCGACCCTGTGTGCTTAGAATAATTTCTGTGAATAATGAGGGTATGACTTTACGGTGGCTGTGGATCTAGCTCCAGGTACACTGTCTTATTATTATTAAAGCTTTTTGCCGCCGGTCCGGTACTCTCCGGTCCGGTCCACTATTTTACTTCAGTTATAATAAACTATCGCGAATATTATTACGTATTTGCCGTCATATCAATTAGCAACGATGTATTGACGCATTGAAGTGGTTAATATATATTAAACATTTGATGTCACGAAAACAATGTATAGATGTACATTCTACATGTCACTTTCCTTATAATGAATGTGCAAGTGTGGGCGGCCGCCTGTTTTGATGTCCAACACTATGTAGCACCCTACCAATGCGACAAACATGCAACTGAATGAGTATGGAACTATTTGTCATAAACAGTGTAACATGGCATCAACTAATGAATTTGGATGGATATCGAATTGAGTATTCTATTGTTTTTCACAGTTATAATTATCGAAGAAACATGCAAACCACATTACATAGTACATACACAAGACAGTCACATTAATCCAATAGTAGTTGTACTTAGCCTAGGTATATAACTGTAATTGTCAGAACTATACAATCAGCAATCACAATCTCCAAGACTCCAATATTAATGTAGTAGTCATATTAGTACACATTTGTATAATTGTCATCAGTATAGCTATTTCGTGTAAATTTCAATTTAATGAAAATAAGTATGATACGAATCATGCATACGATCAGTTGAGTGCCATGTTAGATTGGTTATAACACATTCTGGCCCTAGCTATAGCTATATATCTGCCCAATACCTTTAATTAGTGCATGTTCGCATTACTAGAAATACTATTATCGTGCATCGTTCCCAGTATATCCCACCAGAGACAGACAATGATGCATACAATCGGCAAACAATGTAAGTTTTCACATGTATGGACTCATTGCAATGCACTGAACTCCAGTAACCTTATAGTTTGTACTATACAGAGTAAAAACTTTTAGAAAACAGAATTCATTAACATATAGCCTATTATAGGTGGACCGGACCGGTCCAGGCATGTGTACCGGACCGGAATGACCTGGACCGGACCGGACCGGACCGCCTTGGCAGTGGACCGGTCCGCATCACTACTTATTATCCCGTCGGCGCTTTAAACAATATGCTCCTCCTTTAGACACAATTTCTTGAAAAGTATAGTCTCGTTTGCATAAATAAAGTGTTGTTGGGCATCCACCTTTTCCAAGCCATGCTCCGCAGTCGTCCCACCATTCACACTTCTTGCCACTTCTCTTTCCTTCCAGGTTTTGAGTGTTGTCCACAACGAAATACACATCCTCCTTTAAACCACATGGTACTGACGCAATCGGGGATTCTGCAGCTAGTTTTCCGATCACTCGATACACATTTAGAAACGTATTGTTTGGCAATGGTTGTGCGGTTATCGGCGGTGTAGATTCTCCAGTGTTTAAATCAGTGTCATTGTTGGAAATATCAGCATCGTTGTCAGGTGCAACAAGTGCCGAAATTATCGTGGTAGAATCATTGGTAGATTCGCTGGTAGAATCGTCACTTAGTCCCGTGACTTGGACCTGGGCAGCCAATAAGATTGATTGTTAATTAGCTATGAAGAAAGAGCTTTCTCTTTAGGTGTAATTTGGTTCTGATAATCACTTACAATATTTTCCAATACAAAGAATATATGGTGGCTGGTTGACTTTACAAAATAGTTCTGGCGCCTTAATACTTAAAATTTGAACATTCGCATTTGCATGCAATTGTAGATATGTTATTGTGTACACTTTTGGTACCCACCTTAGCTTCTGTATCCAAGTGGCTACATTCTGTGTGGATTGTACATATTCCTCAATCTTTATATAGAGTATTTGTCTGAGAGTCTTAATAGAGAAATGGTTTATTTTTCTGAAACAAATGAAATAATATAGAACTAAATCTTCTTTGAAACACACTACGGTTACGTTCACCATGATTCCTGTAAAATAAAAAAGCTTCTTAGGTCTAAATAAAATAATTTACTCGATGGGTCCCATTGACCCTACTTCCACGATAGTGGTGGACCTGTTCCCTTCCTGTATAACGAATACTGTCAAGTTAACCATCCTGCTTTGCTGCCGACCGCTAAGCAAGTTATGATGATACGTTATTGTTATGTGATTCTATCGATCTCTCAATTCATAATGTGGCCCAAATCGTGTGACTCATTTCTGCCACGCATTAAAGCCCCTATTCAAGCGCACTCAGCATTTTCCAGCACTTTATTGTGCCTGCTTGTTGTGTAACTCACGCAAGGAACGAATTTTACTTCAAATTACATGTGTACATACACAAGAAATGTTGAAAATATGTATTTTTTCACACTCACAGTTTACCGGTAAATACAAGTATGAGTTTCCTCACTTTCGGAGAAAGTTGTGAGATGTACTTGCTTAATTAACCCTTTATAAAGATGGGACCAAGGAAACTAGTATTAACCCTTTACCCAACAAACCGGCCAAAACCGGCCAAATAAAGCTTCAACAGCCTAAAATATCTCCGGTCTGTCTCAATAACACCATACAAATATGGATATCATTGGAACCGGCTCCTTGACCACATTGTGATAGTTACAGTTATGCCCTGTGCCAATGCATTCTCTTATATATGCGAGTCGACCATAGGTCGCCTCGCATATATAAGAGAATGCATTGGCCTAAAAAAAATCTTTTTTTACCATTTTTTCTTACGTTCTTTAACAATTTTATAATTTTTAATGTGTTAAGCCAATGCATTCTCTTATATATGCGAGGCGACCTATGGTCGACTCGCATATATAAGAGAATGCATTGGCACAGGGCCCTTCTGATGGGTAAAGGGTTAAAACAAACAGCAAATTAATCTCGGGCTCGAGATGTTCCCTTTTTACTTATTTTAAGCCAGCCTTCAAACTTGGTTTTATAATCCTATTGCTACTTAGTAAATAGTAAGACATTTAATTTTCAGTGATAAAGATTGCTTTTAATATAGTTTTAATGATATTCCGCATTGGTAAGAGAGTTATTAAACCGTTATCACCGACATTGGTCACCATATTAAGTTTTCAAACAAAAACCGTATCGCTGTGTCGACAAAAAGCAACAGTTTGTCACAAAGCAAGTGACAGTTCTGATTTGGTAAAAAGTAAGCCGAGAATAGGGTCACCTAATTTCGATGCGCAAATTAGCGCGTCCTCTTAATTAACGATAAACAACCGCTTTGAGAGTAGAATATATAGCTGAATACAGCTAGGTCAGCTGAATACAGCTATTGTAGCTGTATTCTCACATTTGCCAGATGTGGTAACACAGCCCCGCCTTTCCTGGTGCCATTTGAGACTGTCCGCTTGATCAACAGTTCCCGCAACTTCATGTGGATTTATAGCTGTGGCCTTCTGTTTGTTATCAAAATACTGTTTTGTTAGTTCCAATAACACATCTTTTCGGTCACAATCATTAAATTGATTAATATTATGTAATTATCATATTATTTGTTTGAAACTTTGTTTAAAGTTAATATCAATTTGTCTATGAATGTTTTAGATGACTGCTCATTCTTGATATTATCTGATCTTGGGATCAAAATTCATAAGCCGGTCTGCGTCATGCTTGTCTTTATATGAGTTTCTATGAACTGGGGTTGGGCATTTGCCCTTTTTTCTGCCAACATTCCATGCGCATGGAAGACTGGTACGTGAAATAGGTTGGAATCCATGTTGCACTGTATAATCTTCGATGGCAAACAAGTCATGGGATATGGCTACACCTGCCCATAGCATTTGCCTTACATTCACAACTGTTGCTGTTCAATAGCAATGTTACCTGCGATAACTCGGGCTTTGACAAAATAATTGTCACCAATGCTAACATCGTATATGTCTTGTACATGACCACTCAAAAAGAAAACTGTCTTCCTAATTGCAGTGGCTTTTTCGTGGCGAAATCGGTAACACAGTCATCGTCGTCTGAAGAGTTTAAATCTGCATTAGTCGATACGACACAAACGGTTGATATTAAATGTTGATATTTTCTGTGATATGAGAAATCTTTTGGTATTTTGTGAGATGGAAATGTTTGCCATCCTGTTATTGGCGGTGGTCGCGGTAAATCAGCATTGTTTGCATTTCGTTGGGTGAACAGCTCAGTTTTTTTCTTGTTGTACCATTTTCCGTTGGCGACTAATATATCGTCTGCCTGTCCCGCATCAATGCACGTCTTACACCTATAATATAGATAACAATAGACTCAAATAATGTATAATGACACACTGTTTACACTGATCGAAATATGTTCGCGACGGGACATTTATTACTCTAAATGTTTATATTTCAATAGATCAATCTATTTGTTTTATGCATTCGTTACTTTTCCGTAGACAGCCCGAGCCGTTGTATCCGGGTGCAAAACTGACCCCAGTAACAGGTGTTCATTGTTTGTGAGCTTTGCTATATCCTGTTGTAACATAATAAACATCTGGTAAATTATTCCGATTGTAGATAAAATTTATATGGTGGTCATTGACTGTGATAAGTCTTTTCATAAGTGAATATGTTTTAAATTATAAAAATGCTGTTTTATATGCAGAACATGTGGTGCAACGAAAAACAGAAATAACACTTACCGTCGTATGAGATCTGTCTTGTTACCACCCGCATGCAATCCTCGGTACTGCAACCACCATTTTAGTTCACACACCTTGTCTTTATGTATATCGTCATGTTGAAATTTAGCGCAGGGCACATCATCCTGTGTCAATTTTACATTAAAAAACGGACGACCTGGCATCGTTTACTATAGAGATATCAACACAGACTGCAATCAATGTCCGACATCTGTTTACATTCTGATACTTAATTAGCCCCGCCCATATCTGATGACGTCTATCCTGAAAAGCACTATTCTTTTCTGTGGAGTTCCTTTCCCTCTTCTTGTATGTTCCACTCTATGATTAATCCAGGTCAGTCCGAGAGCTGGTCCATGAACTTCTTTGCAAGTAACTCGAACATAATCTCAAATTTGATGTTTCTCAAATAAAATGTCAGACAAATACTCGAAAATCCACCCCTTCTCCTATCAACAATCGACAAAAGACGATCTCATTAACCCTTTACCCAACAAAACGGCCAAAAACGCCCAAATAAAGTTTCAGCAGCCTAAAATATCTTCGGTATATCTCAATAACACCATACACATATGGATATCATTGGAACCGGTTCATTGACCACATTGTGATGGTTACAGTTATGCCCTGTGCCAATGCATTCTCTTATATATGCGAGTCGACCATAGGTCGCCTCGCATATATAAGAGAATACATTGGCCTAAAAAAATTCTTTAAAATTTTAAAACACTTTTTACCATTTTTTCTTACATTCTTTAACAATTTTATAATTTTTTCTCACATTTTGTAACAATTTTTATAATATTTTTCTACATTCTTTGACAATTTTATCATTTTTAATATGTGTTAAGCCAATGCATTCTCTTATATATGCGAGGTGACCTATGGTCGACTCGCATATATAAGAGAATGCATTGGCACAGGGTATATGGGTTGTTGGGTAAAGGGTTAAATGCTAAAAGCAGACAAATCGGCTGATAATTTATCTTCACATAAATCCCAACACATCATCATTATCAATTGTTTCACTTTGTGATCTCATCTACATAATATTAAACATGCAGCTTGTTCAAGTCGGTTTTTGGTATCAACCCATATACCCTGTGCCAATTCATTCTCTTATATATGCGAGGCGACCTATGGTCGACTCGCATATATAAGAGAATGCATTGGCACAGGGTAAAAAATAATGCATACATATGCAATAATAAATCTGTTCCAGAGAAGGATCCAGAGATCTTTTGATACCTGTTACAGCTTGTTCAAGTCGGTCGTCAATATCAGCTTCATAATCCACATCGGTCTTCTTACTCTTCATTATCGACATCGGTCTTCATAATCCACATCGGTCTTCATAATCCACATCGGTCTTCTTACTCTTCATGAACATGTTGAATCTCTTGTAGATTGTCAAACTTTTCTACCTTTTAATTTAATTTAATTTAATAAATTGATGTAGTTATAAATAATGTAAATTGTACATATGACTAAAGTTTTGACTACCATGACCATATGTTTTGGCTTGGCACAAATACTGTGTATGACTTTAGAAGAAATTTACTTACAAATGTGTATTATTGTGTGCTTCAATAACTGCATCGTTGAATTGACCCAGCAGAACGGCCCTGTGCCAATGCATTCTCTTATATATGCGAGTCGACCATAGGTCGCCTCGCATATATAAGAGAATGCATTGGCTTAACACATATCAAAAATGATAAAATTGTCAAAGAATGTAGAAAAATATTATAAAAAATGTAAGAAAAAATTATAAAATTGTTAAAGAATGTAAGAAAAAATGGTAAAAAGTGTTAAAAAAGAATTTTTTAGGCCAATGCATTCTCTTATATATGCGAGGCGACCTATGGTCGACTCGCATATATAAGAGAATGCATTGGCACAGGGCATAACTGTAACCATCACAATGTGGTCAATGAACCGGTTCCAATGATATCCATATTTGTATGGTGTTATTGAGACAGACCGAAGATATTTTAGGCTGTTGAAGCTTTATTTGGGCGTTTTTGGCCGCTTTGTTGGGTAAAGGGTTAATTAAGAGATTTATCCCACAGGGAGCCCCACACAGATGGAAGCATGCACTGCAGAGTGTCGTCTGCTCCAGTCTATGTGGGGCTCTATAATGTGTTAATTGACCCAGCAATATCGTTTTTGATTTTGTAAACCATGCATTAAATCTTCAATCTTGGTATTCACTGAAATTAAGGTTATGATGTACTTTTGAGTAAACAAACTTTATTTCTGACTACAGAAAGGCCATGTATATGAGATAATAACAAAAATTACCTCCTGCACCCAATAGGGATTTCTTGGTAGCATTTACTATTGCATCAATCTTTTTGTTATGTCTCCTTTCTATATTAATATCTTTTTATTAAGATCGTCTGTTGGCAAAGCTGCTTGAACACGCTTCGAAATAGAATTTGGTTGTTTTGGAAATAGCAAGTGCAACTCAAAATAAATTTATGTTGTTTATAATCTGACCAGGTTAATGCCTGTGCATCAGGACTGTTAGGCGTTTTAATAAAAACTTCAGTGCAATTAATTATACTGGTTGCATTGGGAACCTGGGCTTTAAAATATTCTGGGTCCTTTTAATTTCCTCTCTTGTTGGGCAGTGTATCAGTGAAGCAACATTATGAGCCAAAAATCTTATCCATGTTGAGATAATCTGTGAGCAAAGGCTTATGCTGATGTTGAACAGAGATGCCAAAAATCCATGATTCAAGGATTGTCTGAGTTTAACCCTTTACCCAACAAAACCGCCAAAAACGCCCAAATAAAGCTTCAACAGCCTAAAATATCATCGGTCTGTCTCAATAGAACCATACAAATATGGATATCATTGGAACCGGTTCATTGACCACATTGTGATGGTTACAGTTATGCCCTGTGCCAATGCATTCTCTTATATATGCGAGTCGACCATAGGTCACCTCGCATATATAAGAGAATGCATTGGCCTAAACAAATTCTTTTTTTTAACACTTTTTACCATTTTTTCTTACATTCTTTAACAATTTTATTATTTTTTCTTACATTTTTTTTTACAATTTTTATAATATTTTTCTTACATTTTTTTACAATTTTATCATTTTTAATATGTTAAGCCAATGCATTGCATTGGCACAGGGCCGTTCTGTTGGATAAAGGGTTAACAGTCAAATTACATTTCAATGACCCATTAATCAGTCTATTTTGTTCAAAATGGACAACCTTGTATTATATAAGATAGGATACTGCTTCAATATCTAAACTGTCCATGACCATTTATGTTAGGAATAATAAAATATAAAAACTAAAATCAGCCCTCATGGCCCATTTTTCTGAAAGAGTTGGATATATTAACCTAATGGGTTCAAGGGCGCCATCTACATGCCTTTATATGTGTCTTATGTGGGCACAGCAGGCTAAACCATAGTTTTAAATTATACTTGATATTTATTTTTTGAGAATTTATGTTTCCAGGATAATTTGTCATTGATATCAATATAAAAGTTGATATTTCAACATTTTTTCAGTATTACAGGAATATAAGCATTGTTATGCTCATTTTTAGGTGACTAATTTAATGAAATATAGCCGGCCGTAATTAGTGAATTTTTCTCTCCAAAAATTCCTCTGTTTGGTCTCAGACAAAACCCTAAATTATTAATTATGCAATAAATGAGAGCTGTGAAATTTGAGTCACTTGTGTCTGCTTACTTACAATTCAGACCAAGCATTTTAGTGTGTTGGATTATGATGCACATTGATTGGTTTAACCCTTTATAGAGCCCCACATAGACTGGAGCAGACGACACTCTGCAGTGCATGCTTCCATCTGTGTGGGGCTCCCTGTGGGATAAATCTCTTAATTAACCCTTTACCCAACAAAGCGGCCAAAAACGCCCAAATAAAGCTTCAACAGCCTAAAATATCTTCGGTCTGTCTCAATAACACCATACAAATATGGATATCATTGGAACATGTTCATTGACCACATTGTGATGGTTACAGTTATGTCCTGTGCCAATGCATTCTCTTATATATGCGAGTCGACCATAGTGTGTTGGATTATGATGCACATTCATCCTTGTTGAGTCGTTTCCGGCCGAACGCCGGGCAGGATGGTCGGAACGCATTGTGCAATTCCCTTCACCCTTTCTTGATATCTTCGATGAAAAACGATTGTTGAGGCTGTTGTATTTGTTGTATTTGGAGGCAAAGCGATAGAAGCGTGATGGAGGAGTCGAGGCTGTTGGGATGTGGCTGCTGGTTGGCTGGCTTTAAGGCTGGTGCATCTTGGGTGGTGGTGTGGCTGGCGATGTGCTGGAGTGGTTGGAGTCTGTGTTGCGTTGGGCTGGTGAGGTTATTGGTTGGCTGGTGATTTGGCTGTTGGTTGGCTTGGTTGACGGTTGTATTGGATCTAGATGGGTCTGTCGGTGTTGTCGATTTCTAGGATGGACTATGCACATTCATTCTTGTTGAGATGTTTCCGGCCGAAGGCCGGGTAGGATGTTCGGACTGCATTTTGCACGTCCCTTCACCCTTTCTTGGCTTTTCGATGGAAATCGATCTTGTGGCTGTCGTAGTTACTGTGGTTGGAGGCAAGGCGGCGGAAGCGTGGTGGATGAGTCTGGTGCTGTCGAGGTTATGTTGGTCTGTCTGTTTCGTCTAGTTGGAGGATGGACTTCGTCTTTTTCGTGGTGAGTAGGTGGTTTCTAACTTGGAGTTCCAGGAGGAGTGGGCTGTTGTCTAGTCGGGCTAATGTCATGTTTCTGAGTTCCATCAGTCTTTGCTTGATTGTAGGTATATTCGCTGCATCGTGGAGGGCGTTGATCGGTGTCCATGGTGGTTGGCGGAGTGCGATGCGGAGAGCTTTATTCTGGACTTTCTGTAGTTTTTCGATGTAGGTCTTTGGAGCTGCTATGAGGATGGCGGCACCATACTCCATGACTGGTCGGACGAAGATTTGGTAGAGGTCGATGAGTGTTTGGCTGTCGGTTCCCCAGTCTGTACCCAGGAGGCATCTTAGTAGGTTGGTTCTTTTTCGGGCTTTGTCGGCTATCTTGTTGATGTGTGAGTTGAAGGTCATCTTTTGGTCTAAGGTTATTCCTAATAGTATTGCTTGGTCGGATGGTTTGATTGTCTCGTTGTCGATCTTGATGTTGATGGACTGTGTTTTCCTTCGTCTGTGAAATAGGATGAGTTGGGTCTTCTTCGCGTTGAGTTTAATTCTCCATTTTGAGCACCATGTTGATAGGTCGTTGAGTGTCTTTTGTAGTCGTTTCTGTAGGATTTGGGGGTTCGTGTGTGAAGTCCAGAGTCCTAGGTCGTCGGCAAACTGTGATATTTCAACGTTGTTGTGTCTGTCTATAGGTATGTCGTTGGCGTAGATTAGAAAGAGGAGCAGGCTTAGTACTGATCCTTGGGGTGTTCGGGCTCGTAGGTAGACTGGGTTTGATGTTTCGTTGTTAATGCGGACGCTGAGTTGACGGTCTTGTAGAAATGAGGAGACAAGGCGTGTGTATTTTCTTGCGATGTTGAGATGGCTGATTTTGTATCGGAGGCCGTCGTGCCATACGGAGTCTAAGGCTTTTTCTACGTCTAGGAATACTGCGGCTGTTGTCCAATTCTTGCCTAGGGATAGTCGTGCGTCTTCTGCTAGTCGGATGATGTGTTCCAAGCCTTCTTTCCCTTGTCGGTAACCGCGCTGCCATGGGTTGAAGAAGTTGGATGATTCTAGATGTTTACGTAGTCTGTTGCTGATGATTCTCTCGAAGAGTTTTCCGGTACACTGCAGGAGGCTGATGGGTCGATAGTTGTTGGGGATCGAGCGGTCTTTGTCTGGCTTGGGTATCATTACTCCGACTGCCGTTTTCCATGCTGTTGGGAAGTAACCAATAGTTAGGCATGCGTTGAATAGGATGACCAGTCTAGCGAAGAAGGCGGGTGGTGCTTGTCGTAGGATCGAGTAGGTGATGTTGTCGTTGATGGTGCTGAGTTGTTTTTTCCTTTCTTTAGGTTTGATGCGATTTCGTCTTGTGTGATGGGCGCTGCTATGGGAAAGATTTCGTCTTCGTTGTTAATGTTGTCTAGTGGTTTGAAGAGGTCTGGGTTGTCTTTGATGTGGTTCTCAACGGTTATTTTGAAGTTGTCGTCGTAGGCTGGGCCTTGGTGGGTGTTGTGAATATTTTGTAGATTGTCTGCGAACGTTTCAGCTTTTTCGCGGTCTCCTGAAGTCATGATTCCGTCTGCTTTCTTGATGGGTTTTTCTGTATTATTGTTGGTTGTTCCGGTGCCTGTGAGAGTTTTGAAGGTCTTCCAGAAGTGTTTGGTCATTTTCTTGTCGCCGAGTTCTGTCGTTGCTCGCTTCCAGGATTCTTGCTTTTCTTTTTTCACTGCTGCTTTTACTTGCTTGTTCATGTTGTTATATAGTTGTCTGTAGTGGGCGTCATTTGGGTTCTTCTGTTGTAGTCTTCGGAGCTTGCGTTTTAGACGGATCATGTTGAGGGTTTCAGGAGAGACACGCCATGCTGTGATGTTGACTGGCTGTTTTGGGCATGCTATGTCTAGGGCTGAGTCGATGGTCTGCAAGAGATGCTGGCATGTAGTGTTGATGTCGGTTGTTGATGTGATGGATGTTTTGTCGATGTTGTCTGTGATGTGTTGTCGAAATAGATCCCAGTTGGCTTTGTTGAAGTTGCGTCGGAGGGTTTTCTGGTGGCGATCAGCAGTGGCGTTGCTGATCTTAATGTGGATGGGTAGATGGTCGCTGGAGACGTCGTCACCTACCTGGCACAAGAATCCTTTCGTTGTGATGGATGGGGTGGCGATGGCTAAGTCGAGGATGTCCCATTCGTTGGTTGCAGCATGGTAGTGTGTAGGTTCGTCTGTTGTTGAGTATTAGTAGATCTTGGTCTTCGATGATGTCGAACATTCGGTCGCCGTTGCTGTTGGTCCGTTTGCATCCGTAGAAGGTGTGTTTCGCGTTGTAGTCTCCGATGAATATGCATTGTCGATGTGTAGATGTGAAGTGGTGGAAGGAGGCGTTGCTGAGTTCTGTGAGTGGTGGGTTGTAGGTAGCGACAATGGCAGTCTTGATGCCACGAACGGTGACTTCGACTGCCAAAGTTTCTTCGTCTAAGTCGTCGGTGTTTAGTATGGCATGTTTCAGTTCTTTGTGGATGAGTAGAGCAACCCCTCCTCCGTGGGTGTTCCGGTCTCTGCGCGCAATTTTGTAGTTCGTGAAGCTAATCCGGCTATCGTCGTTGAGCTTGGTTTCGTTGATGGCGATTATGTCTGGTTGGGTGTCGGTGATGTATTCTTGTAGAATTTGTCGCTTTGTAGTTAATCCGTTGATGTTGATGTGGAGCAGGTGTAAGAGGCAATCAGGAGCTTTCTTGTATTTCGTGGTGTGAGTCGTGTCTGCCATTGTAGGTGTGAAGATTGGAAGCTGTTAAATGTCGGTGTTGTTTTAACGTCTGAATGTGAACTGTTGTATGGCTTCTGCGCTGAGCTGGGTTCGGTAGAAGGTGTTGACAGCTTCGCTGACGTGTTGACTGACGCTTCTGTTGGCATCTTGTTTGGATTCATCTGACGCATTGAGGACTTTTACAATTGTTGATGTGATGACAGCGGCGAGTTTCAGGGTATCGGTTGTTTCGGCGGGTTTCGATGTGGCTGCTGCGTAGGAAATTCTTTTTGTTTCTTTGGTCGTTACTTCCTGTCAATATGCGTGGCATCCTTTGTAGGCTGAGTGGTGGTCGTTGTTGTAGTTTGCACATTTTCGGATGGTGCTTGTACAATCTTGGTGTTTGTGGTTACCGGAACAGTTCTTACATATGTCGTCTTTGTTCTTGCAGAATTCAGCCGTGTGGTTAAACTTTTGGCATTTGTAGCATTGGGTTACATGAGGTTCCTTCTTGAAGTCGATAACTTTGAATTTGTTGAGGTTTGCTCCCAGTCTCACTCCGTTCATGACTCGTTTCTTTGTGTCTTCGTCCGGACAGGTGATTTTCACTTTCCATGTCGGTTGGTTGTCGTGTGAGTTTTTGAAGCGATGTACCTCTATGTTGCTGCCGATGTCCTGTCGGATCTCGTTGTCTGTTATTGATGGCGGTACACCGCACATTACTGCCTGGTGTGTAATTGGTTGTCGTCTGCTGCCGTTTGTCAATCTAAATGTCACTTCTGCTTCTTTGAACTCTTTGATGTTGTTTGCCTTGGTCAGTAGGAATTGCTTTGTCTCTTCGTTTTGTGGGTACAAGAGGAGGGTGCCTGCTTTGGTGGTTGATGTTCTGATCGGGTGGTTGGTGCCTATTATCCTGTGCATATAGTAGGGACTTTCCTTCATCTCTTTGGTCGGGTTCTCGGCTATGATTATGGCTCGTCGTTGTCGGTTGATGGGTGGTTTGTCGTTGGTATTGTTCGGTGGTAGAATCGGTTGTTGAGACTCGACGTTGTTTGTTGTCGGGCGCGCTTTCTTGGCTGGTGTATGGATCGGGCTGATTATTTCTGGCGTTGGTTCCATTACCTTTCTCTTCTCCCTTCTGTTTCTGTGGTGGACGATGGCAAATTCTTTGTCGGATATGTCCGTCTCAGTATAGCGTATGTCACTGTCCATTTCTATGCTGTCTGATTGATTGGCAATAGGCGCCGTTTCGTTGGGTTTTGCGGTCGTTTCTTTGGGTTGATTTTCGGTAGTCTGTGCTGGTGTACTGTTCGATGGCGTTGGCTCGGCGGCTGGTGTCGTGGTATTATTTTCAACAGTTTTCTTCTTTGCTTTTTTGTTCTCTTTTTTTGTTGGTTCGTCGTTATTAAGCTTCTGGTTCTGGTTCGTCAGGATTGTTTGTAGCATTTTGGTTTGTTGACTCTGCTCGGTGGCATTCTTTTCGGCGATTTTCGTATTTCTGGCTAATGTTTCTTTTACGTCACTGAGCTCCTGATTCAGTTCCGATAGACGTTTGTTTAATCTTCGATTCTCTGCTGTAAGGCGACGTACCTTTTCGGAATCGGCGCCCTGAGAAGGGCACTGCGACTCTGACCAAGCATTTTTGGTAGGTTGTTCCATAGTTTGGCAATTTATAAAGTTTACTCTTCAAAGTAAGCAGGTTACTTGTTAAGAGTGCTGCTGACTCGATGAGATGTTCCTTTGAGTGCTGCTGACTCGATTCGGTGATGCACATTCAGTAGAAACGAGGACGGTGTGAGCTCACCCGGAGGTCGCCCTTACACCCTGTCTTTAATTTTCTTGGTCTATTATCTTGACAGTCAGGCTGCGGATCGGGTGGAAAAGTCTTGAGGTCGGGATCGGTCAGCGTCGCAGGTTGCTTGTATCATGTCTTGTCTTGAATCTTCCATCTTTGCTTGAGCTTTGCCTTGTACTTTTGCCTTGATCTCTTTCTTTTTCTTTCTTTGCCTTTGTCTCGGCGTCTTAGCAAAATGCGGGACGATCCAGCGATGATGCTGGATTGCGCATTTTCAGTTGGTTGTCCAGGCCCGGGACCTTCCAATGGAGGCATTGGATTGCGGGCTGCTAAGAGAGTACGGGACGGTCAAGTGATTCCACTGGACTGCGTGCTCTCTTCTGTTAACGCCCGGGACGGTCCAATACACCTTATTGGGCTGCGGGTCTTTTCTGAAGTGGGATACGGGACGGTCTAGCATAGCCTGCTTGACTGCGTATCCTAAAACCCGGGACGGTCCAATAAGCCTATTGAACTGCGGGTCTTTTCAGCCACAGAGAAGCTGTTTGCGTTGTAAACACTCCCTCATGATGTCACTGCCGTCCATTCTCGCCAGTGTACTTTCCGCCAGATCGCGCAGGCGCTCTCTGATGGGTTCCACGTCAGCGATGGTATGCAGATCTACAATACGGGTGTGATACGGTGCTTGCAGTGCCATTCTCAGGGCTTTGTTTTGTACCACCTGGAGCATCTGGGTCGCACGATATGATGCCAGGTTGATGACCACCGAAGCGTATTCCATGATAGGTCTTACAAACGTTTTGAAGACCCTAAGCAGAGTGGCCATGCTAGCTCCCCAGGAAGTTCCCCTCAGCCGTCTGAGAAGATTGATTCTTTGCATGGTCCTCGTGGCTGTCTGCTTAACATGGGTTAGCATGGTGAGTCTGGAGTCCAAGGTGACGCCTAGGAGCGTCACCTCTTTTGCGGCAACTAAGTCAATGTCACTGACATTCAGTTTGACCACCGAATTGCGTTTTCGTTTCGTGAATAGGGCGAATTGTGTTTTGTTTGCATTTAGCTTAATGCGCCATTTCGAGCACCACCTTTCCAGGTCACCGAGGGCCCGCCTCAGTCTGAGCTCCACATACTTTGTACTGCCATTGGTGATCCACAGACCCAAGTCATCAGCGAACTGCGACAGTTGCACTTGGTGTCTCGGGTCTATTTCAATGTCATTGACGTAGAAAATATAGAGCAGTGGGCTTAAGACCGACCCCTGTGGTGTACCAGCGTTCAGTGGAACAGAGTCCGACGATTCTCTGTCCACCTTCACCTTTATTGAGCGGTCGGTGAGGAAAGAGGAGAGGAGCCTTACAAGTTTGACCGGGAGGCCATACTTGTGTAACTTGTACCGGAGGCCGTTGTGCCAGACACTGTCGATCGCCTTTTCAACGTCAAGTAGCACTGTACCAGTTACCCAGTTTTTGTGGAAGCCACTGCGTATGTCCTCCACAAGGCGGTAGATGTGTTCTACTCCTTCGCATCCGTTTCGATATGCCCTCTGCCATTTGTTGAAGAATAAATTCTTCTCCAGATGGTTTCGGAACCGTGATGCAATGATTGCTTCGAATAGCTTGCCGATGCAGCTAAGAAGACTGATTGGTCTGTAATTGCCAGGGTATTTCAGATCTTTGCCATTTTTGGGTATCATGATGCCGATTGCCTCTTTCCATGCCACTGGAAAGTAACCAATCTTCAGACAGGTGTTGTACAGCTTGGTAATATAGGAAAATAGTTCAGCTGGAGATTCTTTGAGTACCATGTATGGAATTCCATCGTGGCCAGCGGCCGATCTAGACTTGCACTTGGAGAGAATCCCGATGGTTTCTTCCGAAGTGATCTCTCTAGTGAGATCGTGGTCGTCCCCCACCTCATCACTCACGTTTTCCGGAGGTTTGAATAAGCCCTCATTCATGCTGACTAGGTTGTCAACTTCCAGTTTCCAGTCGTCGTCAAATTGAGGGCCAATTTGGACTTGGTGGGCTCGATTGAGTGCGTCTGAAAAAGCGTCAGCTTTTTCCTTTGTGGAGGAAGTTAACGTACCGTCAATACGATACACCGGATTCTCAACGTTCCCATTGCTGGGATTTTTTGAGGTGCCAGTCAGGGTTTTGAGCTTTGACCAGAACTCGCGTCCGTTGTTCCGATCGTTTGTGTTGAGTTCAGAGGTGACATTTTCCCACGCTTGTTTGCGGTCCGACTTGACCCGTTCCTTCACCTTTCGGTTTAGGGTGTTGTACCACGTCAACAGGGTCGGTGTTCTGTGTTTTTGCCACATCCGAAACACATGGTGCTTCTGTTTGATGAGGTCGAGCGTTTCCTTAGTCACCCTTGGTGCTCCACATTTAGCCAGCTTTTTTGGGCATGCCCTATCCAGGGCCGACTGGATAGACTGCATCAGATGTTCACAGGCAACATCGATGTCTGATATGCAAGAGAGTGAAAGTTCAGCGTTCAGATGGATACGGATATCTTCCCTGAACGCTGACCAGTCAGCTTTCTCCAAGTTGGATATTTGTCAATGTGGCTGAGTCTTTGATCAAATATTGCATGTACCGGTAGGTGGTCGCTACCAACTGTTTCTCCAATGAAGGTGCTAACCGCCTTTCGTATGAGAGATTCACTGGCTATAATATAGTCAATAACTGACCCACGTCCGTTTTGAAAGTGAGTTTCCTCCCCTTCATCATTCAAGACGTGAGCTTCCGCCTGCTCAACTACATCAAACAGATGGTCGCCATGAGCGTCGGATTCCTTGCTTCCGTAGAACATATGCTTGGCATTGAGGTCGCCTCCGATGAGGCATTGGTCGTAGTTATTCATCATATAGACAATGAGGTCACGGTTGACAAGGAGCTGTGGCGGGCAATAATATGCCACCACCGCCAAATCCCTGCCCCCGAAGCTGGTTTTTAACGCCACAACTTCAGCCCCTGTCGAGATATTTTGAGGAATATCTATCACAGAGTGCTTGACGTCGTTTCGTACGAGAATCGCGACGCCTCCCCCTCGATTGGTACGATCGAGTCGGTGCATTTTGTACTTGGGAATTCGAAGTTTTTGGCCATCAAGCTTGGTTTCGTTCAAGAGAACGAACTCCGGGTTGTGCTCATATAGGTAATGCTGTAGAAGCGCACGATGACCCCGCAGGCCATTGATGTTGATGTGTATAACATGCAGACCAGCCATGATTAAGCTGTCAGTTGCCTACAATACTCTGTAAGGTGTTCACTTGAAACACTAGTTTTATAGACTTTGCTCGCTATAGACGCCACGCGAGCAGATATTTCCGATTGATTGATGAGTGAATCGGATGCGCCAAGTGTAGCTGTAAGGCTGGCACAGAGTACGCAGGCAAGGTTGAGGGCTTCCCGGCCTGATGGGGAGGAGCAAGAGGACTGAGCTAGGCTCAGTGACCTTGCCTCCTTCTTTGTTGCCTCAGTTTTGTATCGAGGGCACATTCTATCAGAGCTTTTGTGCCCTCCACCGCAGTTTGCACACTTGACAGTGTCATTTGTGCATTTTTGATGCGTGTGTTCACCACCACACTTTCGGCACTTAGTTTTTGATTGGCACCTATTGCTCGTGTGACCATAGGACTGGCAATTGTAGCACTGGGTAGGTGCAGGTTTGGCCACGTACTCGTTTGTTTTATGTTTGGCAAAGTCAAGTGCTAGGCCATTTTTTAGAAGTCTCTGCTTAACTTCTTTGTTAGGACAGGTTATCTTAACTTTCCAGGTTGAAGTACCCGTCGCGGATGCAACCATGCGTTTGGCTGTACACCCTTCTCCTGCGCTTGAAGCACAGTAAGCGTTGTCTATGCTTGGGTGAATTTTTAGAGCGACGACGCATAAGTTTTCCTTGACCACTTTCTTTCCCAAACCTGTCGGTTTGAAGGAAGTGTCGCCCAGGTCCTTGGCGTGTAGTAGCTTCTGTCTGGAAGCCTCTTCCCTCACGAAGATTAGGGTTTCCGCTTTGTTACGATGACTAGGACGGGTCTTCACCACGTCAGTAACACTGCACTTTTCTCGAAGAAAAGTAGCTAGCCTCCCTGGGTGGTTGCTAGTCCCAGCCGGGAGGTTGACACCCAAAACAGGTGGTGTGCGCATTTTTGTGTTGTTTTTACGCTTTTCTTCAATCTTTTCCTTCGGAGGAGGAGTTGATTGTTTGCCATTGGCCTTATTGCCTTGTTTTTTCTTCTTCTTTGGGTCCACTGTGGCCCATTTTTCTGAGTTTGGAGGGTTTGTTTATTCGTTCGCTCCTTGAGTGATGTCTGAGACAACCTCCATTTCTTCCTCTGGTTTCGAGTCAGTGCTACTCGCGGCTGTGTCCTCAGCCACGTGCACATCAGAGGTGGAAGTAGGACTCTCTGGTGTGCGTGTAGACACGGTCTCGCTTGACTCAGATTTGGTTTTTAGACTTTCTCTCTCACATTTGGGATTCTGACTGTCTGAGACAGGTTTTATGGTGCTGTCCGAGGCTTGGACTCGTTAGCTTTAGGTTTAGGAAGTTTGCTTCCCAAAGCAACACCATTTTTTGCCTTTATTTTCTTTTTCTTGGGTAATTGTTTACCCAAAAATGGTGCCGCCGTCGGACAGTACTCGGATTGCCAGTCCTTGAGTAGCTTCTCGCGTGGCTCTGGGTCGACCTCTTTGAGTAGGCCACCTAGCAGCTTTGCCGCTTTGAGAGGATCCTGATTGCGTAGGAATGTAATGACAATCTGCTGTTGTTCATCTGGAGTTTTTCCAAAGATTTCAGCAGCCGGATCAGCGGGTTCCACCCCTCCCCGGTCATTGTCCTCTGCCTTCAGAGATTTAGGACTTTTACTTTTTTTGGGCTTATGCTTGCCCTCTTTGCCATTTTCCGTACGGATTGATTTGGCTGGCGAGGCCTCATCCTGATCCGTCAAAATACGTTTTCTTCCTCTGGGGGTCTTGGGTGGGACCCCGTCTATCACTACCTGGGACCATCTGATATTTGTATCAGACTGCAGGGTGATTTTTTGGGGGGTACGGGACGGCTCAGCATCGTTACTGGGCTGCGTACTCTCCTTTGTGTGAGTGTACCGAACCAGGGTTGGTTCAGTGGTCTCACTAGTCATAATGGCATGGGACGATCCAGTGATCCCGCTGGATTGCATGTCATTTGTTTTGACATCGGGCTGACCAGAGCTCTCTCTGGCCCGGGTGTCATCTGATACGGACGCTGATGAGCCGGACTCATCTGTAGATGCCATCTCGAGTGTGAAATGGCTTAGGGGTGTGAAGAGGTTGGCGAGTAATTAGACGGATCTAATTAGCGCGCCTGCCCAGTTAATCCAGGTGACTAATTAGCCGAAGCCAATTAGCGCACCCACACTTCGCTGAGCGTTTAAACAATTGTGAAAACAATCAACACTTACTTGTGGAGCTAACCTGTCGCTGCTTACCAGGTTCGCTATCGAGTCACGAATGAACGAGAATCATTCATTGGGCTGGCATTAAGTTATATAAGTCATATGTTTTAAGGTGTGAGGTTTGAGGATGCCTATTGATTGGGCTGGCATTAAGTTATATAAGTCATATGTTTTATGGAAGCTTTTCACAGTATTAAGGTGTGACGTTTGAGGATGCCTATTGATTGGGCTGGTGTCAGGTTACTCAATTCCAACAAAGAATTAACAGCTGGCTTCTCCCCCATGATAAATATGCCTTGGCCAGTTTCAGGAGCACAGATGTGCTTCATTCTTCCTGTTGGTAGGATGTGGTTCTTGGAAGCGTATACGTTTCATTAAATTCAGAAAGTGATTTTCCACCAGGTGACGGCCTTGATAATCATGCAGGTAAGGAATAATAAATCTGATCTGTTCAAACGATAATCTGTGTGATGTATTGTACTGTATCATTGACTGGATAAGAATACCAAGTAACAAAATATTCAATGCATGATGGCATCAAGTTGGTTCGAAATGAACACATACAACATAATTTACCAAAGACACAAATGACACGGTGCAGTTTTGTACTACGTTCCGAGAAATCTTGATAGATTTTATTTGACCTTTTGCCCTCTCATGTACTTTGTGTTAGCTTGTCGAGTTAGTTGAGTATCATGTTTATATAACAATTTTATAATTTCACCCATACAGAGCCCCAGACAAACATGAGCAGACGACACTCTTCTATATGCTTCTATATATGTGTGGGGCTCCCTGCAAGGTAATGGATTTTTTTTTATTTTATGTCCTAAAAATGGTAAGAAACATTTCTTTAAAAAAAATGATAAAAAATTGTTAGGCCAATGCATTCTCTTATATATGCGAGGCGACCTATGGTCGACTCGCATATATAAGAGAATGCATTGGCACAGGGTAAAAAGTACCAGACTTTAGACTTTTTGAATTTAAAATGTGGTATATTCAGAGTCAATCTGACCTCTTCTATTTTGGAATGATCCTTCAATATTGAAGCCTAAATTGTCAACCATTACTCCGTCTCCCTTGATCAGATATCCATTGTCTAAAGGTTTCCTTAAAATGTTGTGTTTTTATTTGATTTGACTTTTATAACATCTGAAAACATAAATACACAAACTCATTACGCGCCCATAATGTATATTATTTTTTAAAAATTAATTAGCTCCATTTGTGAGCAAGCCTGGTATTCAACTCGTCAACATTCAAGGTTGAAGCTATATAGATTTACTGCTTTCTATAGTATTTTTTTTTAAAGCGTAATCTACCCTTACACTTTTGCAGTGTGACAGTATAGAAAGAGTCAATGAATGCACAGGATTTTGCCAGTTTAGCTCAGGGAGTGAATTTTCCATAAAGCTTTGGTTTTCTTTAAATTCTGGACCTGACAACAAAACAAACTGTTCAACAATACTTCAAACGATTTATAATATTAGAACGATGTACATGTATGTCTCCCAAAAACTACTCACAATCGATATCACTTACAACGGGAATCTTAATGAAAACCTCCAACTTATTGAAATGAACAATTTTTTCTGGTCCATATGACAATTTATTCATTGTATCAACAAATCAATGAATTGATAGAAAAACAATATCTAATGATACAAAGGCATTAGCTTCAACCAAAATAGATATCGCTATAAAGAAACAGTAATTATATAATAGTTTCAACACAACAATAAGGCTGAAGCTCGAATTAACTAGAGCGGAAACCATGAGGAAACCCAGTCTGGGTGAACGTCGACTCTATATTTGAAATATAGAGTCTGGAGCTTATGTAGCCAAAACCATTTCTATTCAGCGAAGAGCTTCCCCAAAATGACGTCACGGATTTAAAAAAATACATCGATGATTGACAGGTGTCCCCACGTGTTATTTGTTGTGCTTCGCAATAATAGTAATGGCCTGTGTCGCGACATAACATTACAGCAGATAATATTTGTCGTGTGTGCGACTATTCTTTTTCGGGAGATGAACTCGCTGCATCAACCGGAAAGCTGCATCCGAGAGCAAAAAATAAGGTCGTCATCAAAAATGATGCTTTAGAACTATTTAAAAGCATAAAATTAAGTCATTTCCTCGGTGTTAACTTTCAGATGACTTTTTTACGACAAATAATTTGATTTGCAAACCATGGTACAATAAAGTAAATCAAATACACGGACGTGAGTGAGTTCTATTTATATTTATGGGAGGCCAAGTTGGTACCATGCGCAGGCCTATCTATCAGGTCTAGCACATCCTTCAAATTAATCCGAATCGTACCGAATATATAATTTCGAAGCCATTGTTTCTGTCTGTTGTATTTGCAAGCATCGCTCTCGATCGGAGAAATTCCGCTCTGTTACTATATTTAGAGGTGACATTATGGGAGTCTAGCTCCGCCCACTGACACTTGTTTATTAACCCATACGGTTTCATTGGACGGAAAATAATTTACGCAATCAATCAGATTACGGAATCCCGAGGACTTGGAAATGAAATATCGATGTTATCCGTCAGACCTTATATTCAATGTTGTAATGAATATTTAGGTATGAGTTTACTCAGACTGGAGGAAACCTGTTGTGATTTACTTTGGATGATTTCTACATGTATACAGCGGCCATTTATGTTCAGTCAAACACATTTATATATATTTATATTGTAGACATATATTTTCTGTTTGGGAGATTTGGGAGGTGAGAATCGTGACATGAATTATGTTGTCAGATATCTACGTCAATCGCGACTCGCGGGTATATGTCTGAATAAAAGATAAATCTGATTTGACTTGAACTTACTAAAAGACTCACAGGGCGTTAAAGCAACTGTTACAAGCAAAATTAAGCAAGAGGAAATATATACAGATAGTGTTTGTGTCCGACCCTGTGTATGACGTACTTGGTCGGTGCTTAAGTCAGACAATGCATGATAATAAAATAATTCCATCTTTTATGTTTTTAACCCTTTACCCAACAGAAGGGCCCTGTGCCAATGCATTCTCTTATATATGCGAGTCGACCATAGGTCGCCTCGCATATATAAGAGAATGCATTGGCTTAACACATTAAAAATTATAAAATTGTTAAAGAATGTAAGAAAAAATGGTAAAAAGTGTTAAAAAAAGAATTTTTTTAGGCCAATGCATTCTCTTATATATGCGATGCGACCTATGGTCGACTCGCATGTATAAGAGAATGCATTGGCACAGGGCATAACTGTAACCATCACAATGTGGTCAATGAGCCGGTTCCAATGATATCCATATTTGTATGGTTTTATTGAGACAGACCGAAGATATTTTAGGCTGTTGAAGCTTTATTTGGCCGGTTTTGGCCGTTTTGTTGGGTAAAGGGTTAACATATCTTTTTGTTTCACTACTTTTGTTGTAGGCATCATGTACTCGTGGTATACATGTTGGTTGCGATAAATATTTGTCAGCAAATACCGAAACAATCCTGTGAGCACGAACCATTTGACACATAGGATGTCAGCATATTGTGTACCATGTATAAGTGAGAGCAATCGACCGTTTGCATCGTCGAACAAAAATGCTGATGTTGTGCTCAGAGGACCCCAATTTTCCACACAGTCACATAAATGTGTCAGCAAGTGGATATTGTAGCTGACATTTTCCAGTCCATTTTAGGATTTCATCAGAACCACAAATTTACTGAGACAAAGACGAGCTTTAGTAATCAAGACCTCAGATATATTGTTACCGATCAAGATTGTAATGCCATTCACAAGCAACAGCCAGTGGTTGTAGTGGTCTCTTGGAAGAAGGTCCTGAAGGATTATAGAATAGCAGAAATGTTCGCCACTCAGATGCCTTCCAGAATTTACGGTCCCTTGTTGATCTTTGTTTTCGAGCAATTTCTTTTGGAGTTTTTAGCTCACCTGAGACGAAGTCTCCGGGGGAGCTATAGTCATCACTCCTCGTCCGTCCATCTGTCTGTCCGTCAAGAATCATCTTCTCCGCCAAAAACTGTAAGACGGAACGGGTTCATATTTGGTGTGGATGCTCCCTAGGTGAATCACATTCAGATTTGTTCAAATGAGGTCATCAGGTCAATTAGTTGAGAAAGCAGGGCCACAACTCGATTCCTTCATAGTAATTCTTAGAACGACTTTTTTTCCAGAACTATAAGGCCGAATGGGTTCATATTTGGTGTGGATGTTCCCTAGGTGACTCACATTCAGATTTGTTCAAATGAGGTCACCAGGTTGATTAGTTGAGAAACCAGGGCCATAACTCTTTCCCTCCATAGTAATTTTTTTAAACATCTTCTCAAGTACCATCAGGCCAAATGGGTTCATATTTGGTATGAAGGATCCTTGGTTGACTGGGGTTCAGATTTGTTCAAATGATGTCACTGGGTCAAATGTGGGTGGGGCCAGGGACATAACTCAAAAAACAAAAAAATCAGATTAAACTCTTTAACCAAAAAAAGAAAAGAATAGAAAAGAAATGATATATTAAAAAATAAAAGAATATTTAAAAAAAACTGTGGAATTGTTTTTTATTTATTAAAAGATTTTTAAAAAAATAATTTTTTTTATTATTTAACTCCATGGTCAATTATATATATATATTGTTTAACATTTTTTGAAAATTGAAAAACTAATGCCATTACATTTCTGAAGGTTGTGCCCCCTGGCCCTTCACTCAAGTGCACTGCTTCTGCCACCCTGGCCTGGTCCCAAAAATAAAATTTACACAAATTCTTGACAGAATCATTAATAAGAAGCATTTACTTTGGCTGTAACTGTATATATGCTGGTATGCTGACACAATCATGTCAATCTTGATATGTTTATAAACATTCCTTGCAGATCTGCTAGAAGTCATTAATTCCCAATCTATCATGTATTGTTCATATCAGGACTAATGTCATTTGCAGAATGAGGTCCCCAGAGGGTGAATTTAGTGATGCTATCCCGCACAGCAGCCTAGCATCACCAAATTTACCCTCTGGAGACCTCATTCTGCTTAGGCCTCATCTTCTGGGAAGTATATATAGTATCAAATTAACATTGTTGTTAGTTACATTTCCCTTCTAGGAAGTTTCTATATCCCCTAATTTGCAGAAGATAAATTCATAATTGAGGTGCCCAATCAAGCCTTAAAATAATTATTATTTGAATGTCTGACATTTTGTCAGGCACCAAATGGACATGGTCTGACATTTCAAAATGAGGTCTGATATGTCTTTTTTATCACCCAAAATAATGCCAAGTGAAACTAATAATGGTGAATTACCCCCCACAATGGCCCATTTATGTTCCTCTCCTCAATTTGAAGTTTTTTTTACAATAAATAATGCAAATTTGCCCAACCTGACCACAACATTCTAGTCATGCTTGCCAATTTCACCCTCAATTCTAAGGTTATATAAATCCTCATTTGTTCTGCTGTTACTAGCACCATGTGGGGGTATGCCTATCCATATGATAGTCATGTAACAGTTTGTCACTATGTCACAGTAACATCTACATACTTGTCTTGTATATAAGATATATAATATAACTAATAGAAGCATTTATACTACCACCATATATCCACCATTTGGGGGTCAGGAAATCTCAGGATAGAATATGTCAGATGTCAAAGACTAAAGTTAATTAGTTTTTATATTTGTTTACAATTTAACCCTTTACCCAACAGAAGAGCCCTGTGCCAATGCATTCTCTTATATATGCGAGTCGACCATAGGTCGCCTCGCATATATAAGAGAATGCATTGGCTTAACACATTAAAAATTATAAAATTGTTAAAGAATGTAAGAAAAAATGGTAAAAAGTGTTAAAAAAAGATTTTTTTTAGGCCAATGCATTCTCTTATGCATAACTGTAACTATCACAATGTGATCAAGGAGCCGGTTCCAATGATATCCATATGTGTATGGTTTTATTGAGACAGACCGAAGATATTTTAGGCTGTTGAAGCTTTATTTGGCCGGTTTTGGCCGGTTTGTTGGGTAAAGGGTTAAGACCTGTACAAATTTAGTACGATCCTGGCTTGATCCTGGCTTGATCCTGGCTTGATCCTGGCTTGATACCAGCTAGGGGATGACTGTAAAGTAAACTTATATACATGTAGTTATTGTAATTTATTGGCTACATTTTGCTGACGGTCGCTAAATAACACTAGTATTTACATGTATGGAGTACTTTATGGTGGTGTAAGAATGCAACTACGTCTACATGCACATGTATTTGCTTTTGACATCTTTCACATCTCATTGTCCAAGTTTCCAACCCAAAATGGCGGATTTGGAGATTGCAAAAAAGGCAGCAAATGTTTATTTTAGATTGAATCCATTGATGTTCTTTTTGGTACTACTGGTAGTCTACTGAATTGTATTAAATGACAACGATATATATTAGATATGAAACTTTAATTTTTCAAGTGGAAGAAGTGATGAAAGTAAATAAAATCCATGCTCCTGAATATTCTCGACGAAGTTTCAATTGGTCTAAGTTTCTGTGAAATACAGTAGGAACAGGTCAGCAAAGTGACCAATCCGTTTCCGTCTACCTCAAATTTAAGCCATTCTGAAGCATCATAGATGCGAGGTCATTTCTGATCCAACAACATAGTTATTACAGGTGGTTTTAGATTAGTGTCTATTTTTCGCTTCTTTGATTCATTTTTAGCTCAACTTACTTTTGTAAGTTTGAGCTATTGCCATGGCTTGGCGTCCGTCGTGCGTGTGTCCGTCAACAATTTCCTTTGGCGCGGGCTACAGGTCGTACCTTTGGTCTGATCTTTATGAAATTTTGCATGAATGTTGACATGTAGATGGGAACGAGTCATTTTGGGGTCATTCGGCCAAAAAACATGGCCGTTGGTGGCCATCTTGGATTTCAAAATTCAATCCATTGGCGCGGGCTACAGGTCGTACTGTTCGTCTGATCATTATGAAATTTGTCATGGATGTTAATATTGACATGTAGATGGGAACGAGTCATTTTGGGGTCGTTTGGCCAAAAAACATGGCCGCTGGCAGCCATCTTTGATTTTACTCTTTGCATGACTAAATCCTTTGGCTCAGGCTACAGGTCGTAGTTTTGATCAGAACTTCATGAAATTTGTCATGGATGTTAACAATGACATGTAGATGGGAAAGAGTGATTTTGGGGTTGTTCGGCCAAAAAACATGGCCGCCAACAGCCATCATGGATTTTACTCTTTGCATAACTAAATCCTTTGGCTCGGGCTACAGGTCGTACCTATGGTCTGATCTTTATGAATTTTATCATGAATGTTGACATTGACATGTAGATGGGAACGAGTCATTTTGGGGTCATCTGGCGAAAAAACATGGCCGCTAGTGGCCATCTTGGATTTCAAAATCCATTGGCGCGGGCTACAGGTCGTGCTGTTCGTCTGATCATCATGAAATTTCTCATGGATGTTAATATTGACATGTAGATGGGAACGAGTGATTTTGGGGTCGTTTAGCCAAAAAACATGGCCGCCAGCAGCCATCTTGGATTTTACTCTTTGCATGACTAAATCCTTTGGCGCGGGTTACAGGTCGTACCTTTGGTCTGACCTTTATGAAATTTGTCATGAATATTGATATTGACATGTATATGGGAACGAGTCATTTTGGGGTCATACGGCTAAAAAACATGGCCGCTGGCAGCCATCTTGGATTTCAAAATTCAATCCATTGGCATGGGCTACAGGTCGTACTGTTTGTCTGATCATCATGATATTTATCATGGATGTTAATATTAACATGTAGATGGGATCGAGTCGTTTGGCTAAAAAACATGTCCGCCATCAGCCATATTGGATTTTACTCTTTGCATGAATAAATCCTTTGGTGCGGGCTACAGGTCGTAGCTTTGGTCGGAACTTCATGAAATTTGTCATTTATGTTAACAATGACATGTAGATGGGAAACGAGTCATTTTGGGGTCGTTCAGCCGAAAAACATGGCCGCCAGCAGCCATCTTGGATTTTACTCTTTGCATGACTAAATCCATTGGCACAGGCTACAGGTCATACCTTTGATCAGATCATTATGAGATTTCTAAAGGCTGTAGATGGGAACAAGTCATTTTGGGGTAATTCGGAAAAAAACATGGCTGCCGGTGGCCATTTTAGAATTTACTCTTTGCATCAATAAATCCTTTGGTACACCATAATCACCACATCCCTGATCCGATCATTATGAAACCTGTTATGAATGTTGATATTGACATCTAGTCTTACTTAGACATTTCAATTTGCACTTTTCCTATTCCTCCATTTACTGTCGACCATTAAATTATTCCCCTACCTAAGTTGAGCTACAGTGTCATTGACACTTTCATTGTTATTCATGTTTGAACCTCGCGCCGGAAAGCCGGAAGTGACGATTGATAAAAAATTAGGAATACCTATATCGGAGCCGAGTATGGCCTATACACATTTATATATCGTGTCACTCACTCGAGTGTACAGCGGAAGTTTTTTTGGAAACATAATTAATATACTGATGATGAACCATGTCCGTAATAAACATATAACGTACTACCGACCTGGGTCCCATGCCGCTATAACTCGAGCCGGGTCCGTAAACAAATAATTAAAAATTACTCGACAATAGAATAAATTTTATTTCATAGCACACTATTCCCATTTATCTTGGAATATATCACATTATCAGTGACATTTTCCGTTAAAATAAGTCAATATTTCAATCGGACATTATGGAACAGCAATAACAATAAATGGAAACGATACATAACAAAACTTAATCTCTCTTAACCCTTTATAGAGCCCCACATAGACTGGAGCAGACGACACTCTGCAGTGCATGCTTCCATCTGTGTGGGGCTCCCTGTGGGATAAATCTCTTATTTAACCCTTTACCCAACAGAAGGGCCCTGTGCCAATGCATTCTCTTATATATGCGAGTCGACCATAGGTCGCATATATAAGAGAATGCATTGGCTTAACACATTACAAATTATAAAATTGTTAAAGAATGTAAGAAAAAATGGTAAAAAGTGTTAAAAAAAGATTTTTTTTAGGCCAATGCATTCTCTTATATATGCGAGGCGACCTATGGTCGACTCGCATATATAAGAGAATGCATTGGCACAGGGTATAACTATAACTATCACAATGTGGGCAATGAGCCGGTTCCAATGATATCCATATGTGTATGGTTTTATTGAGACAGACCCAAGATAATTTAGGCTGTTGAAGCTTCATTTGGGCGTTTCTGGGCGTTCTGTTGGGTAAAGGGTTAACTCTGATGGAATGGCCAACGATGTCAAGGAAATCGACCATACTCTTCTTGCCACTGTCGAAGTCCTCACACAGCTTATGAAGCTTGTTCTGAAGTGCTGACATCTCTCGTCGAACTCTCTTCGATACTCTGCTAACTTGTCTTTCACTATCTGGACAGTCTTTCCTCTGGTGCAGACAACTGCTTCTTTGATGTCAATACGGGCATCACTAGCTGTCTGGTCGTTGTCATGGCAATGTTGCGTGCTGCTGATAACTGTTATACCTAAAGAACAAAAATATTACCATTATTCACTATATATTTACACAATCATCATTTGAATATTTACCAATGAACGTGTTAATCAAGATCTTATTTCTGTTCTTCAAATTAAATCACTTTATAAAAAGGAAATTAACGATGAACACATATTATTGGATAATTAATTATGAACGCTCTTTATATCTGTTCTTCAGAAAAATATCAAATTTAATGCTCTTTATGGAAATTTGCACACATATTGGATAATTAGTGATGAGCGCTCTTTATTTCTGTTCTTTAGTGTAGAGTCACACTGGTACAATGGCTAATTAACTGAACAAAGCAGGTTTGATGTACATCGGTAGACCTAATTAGCTGGTTTGTCATTTACTGCATTCATGGAGTTAAGCATCAATTAATCCTCATTAGGATATCAACTCTCAGAGTGCTAGAACATAATGCCTCTTGTGGTGCCAGCAGAGTCTGGATCTGCTTCCTGGTAAAAGAGTGCGTATTGCAGAGTGAACTGCAGACCATTGTCCGGATGAATAACTATGTCTTTTTTAGCTCAACTTACTTTGTAAGTTTGAGCTATTGCCATGGTTTGGGGTCCGTCGTCCGTGTGTCCGTCAACAATTTCCTTTGGCGCGGGCTACAGGTCGTAGTTTTGGTCGGAACTTCATGAAATTTGTCATGGATGTTAACAATGACATGTAGATGGGAACGAGTGATTTTGGGGTCATTCGTCTAAAAAACATGGCCGCCAGCAGCCATCTTGGATTTTACTTTGCATGACTAAATCCTTTGGCGCGGGATACAGGTCATACCTTTGATCTGATCTTTATGAAATTTGTCATGAATGTTGACATTGACATGTAGATGGGAACGAGTCATTTTGGGGTCATCTGGCCAAAATACATGGCCGCCGGCGACCATTTTGGATTTAAAAATTCAATCCATTGGCGCGGGCTACAGGTCTTGCTGTTCGTCTGATCGTCATGAAATTTGTCATGGATGTTAATATTGCCATGTAGATGGGAACAAGTGATTTTGGGGTCGTTCAGTCAAAAAACATGGCCACCATCAGCCATCTTGGATTTTACTCTTTGCATGACTAAATTCTTTGGCGCGGGCTACAGGTTGAAGCTTTGGTCAGAACTTCATGAAATTTGTCATGGATGTTAACAATGACATGTAGATGGGAGCGAGTGATTTTGGGGTCGTTTGGCCAAAAAACATGGCCGCCAGCAGCCATCTTGGATTTTACTCTTTGCATGACTAAATCCTTTGGCACGGGCTACAGGTCGTACCTTTGGTCTGATCTTTATGAAATTTCTTGCGAATGTTGATATTGACATGTAGATGGGAATGAGTCATTTTGGGGTTATCTGGCCAAAAAATATGGCCGCTGGCGGCCATCTTGGATTTCAAAATTCAATCCATTGGCGCGGGCTACAGGTTGTGCTGTTTGTCTGATCATCATGAAATTTGTCATGGATGTTAAATTTATGTATGTTGTTTTAACTGGGGATCGATGGTGCCCCATTAAATTTACATATGTTGTTTTAACTGGGGGATCGATGGTGCCCCATTAAATTTACGTATCGATGGTACCCCATTAAATTTAAGTATGTTGTTTTAACTGGGGGATCGATGGTGCCCCATTAAATTAAGTATGTTGTTTTGGGATTGATGGTGCCCCATTAAATTTACAAGCTAATGGTTGTTGCTTATAGCTTAGGCACAGATGACTGATGACATATAATTTTTTTCTATAGCGATGAGCCAAATTCTGCAGGTGACGTGTACGTTTTTTTTGTGAAATTGACACATGACTTCCAGTTATCAACAGTCTGGAGAATGTTAAATTGTGGATCTGCAGTGAACCAACGAGATGAAAATACAATTGTCAACTTCACAACTTTCGGGCCATTTATAATTTCACCCATACAGAGCCCCAGACAAACATGAGCAGACGACACTCTTCTCTATGCTTCTATATATGTGTGGGGCTCCCTGCAGGGTAATGGATGTTTTTTTTATTTTATGTCCTAAAAATTGTAAGAAACATTTATTTAAAAAAATTGATAAACAATTGTTAGGCCAATGCATTCTCTTATATATGCGAGGCGACCTATGGTCGACTCGCATATATAAGAGAATGCATTGGCACAGGGTAAAAAAAATCCCGACTTACGACTGGATTTGATATGGCGGGTCACATATTACAACACAATAAATTATTCTTAGCATTATGTCACCGATAAAAATTTGAGACACAGCGTGTGTAGTTGCTCCACTATGTGTCATGTACGATTCATATTATTATTATCATTATTATTATTATAACTGGAGGATTACTATTATTATTATAACTGGAGGATTGCATGTAGAACGCTTAGGATATATCTTTAATTTTCACCATATTTGAAGATTTGTTTTCAAAGAGGATCCTGATTATTTTGGATAATGGACGCTCTGTAACTTTCATCACCTTGAACCATATATCTTGAGTGAGGGGAAGTTGTTAATCAGATTACATAAGCATCTTTTGACATCTCTATGGATATGAGCTTGAGGGAGTTAACACCCTCAAAGGCATGTGGAGTTAAAAGGCATGCATGGTGTCAGGTTACTTAAATTACACATAACCACATGCAAGGTGTCATGTTACTTAAATAGCACCTAACCACATGCAAGGTGTCATGTTACTTAAATTGCACCTAACCACATGCAGCAGGATGATAGCATTGGTAGCACTGACACCTCACAGTATTAAATATCTCTGATGCCTCAAACTAAATCACAAGTCATGGTTCAGTTAACACTCCACTGCTTTAAATATCTATGCTGCCCTCAGAGCTAAACCACTTGTTACTTGGATACAGAGATGTGAGGATGTCAATTAGTGATAGTACTGGATCTAACTGTGGTTATGTTTGTTAAGAATTCTGTTTTGTTTTAATTCCACCAAAACTGAGCTCAATCAAGCCAATAAGGACATGGGGCCCTGAAGGTATATATATATATATGTGTATGAATTATTTCTCTTCTGTCCTGGGAGCAGGGGCGCCGGTAGAGGGGGGGGCAGAGGGGGCAGCTGACCCCCCTGCCCTTGACCAAGGGGGGCGAGCGGGGGCAGGACTTGCCCTTTTTCTGGAGACAGAAAATGCTTTTTGTGTTTAATCTCGTGTTTTTATAGCAAAATGAGACTTTTTTGGTCCAAATTTCACAAGGAATATTAATTTTTTGTCAATTTTATCACAAAACGGCCATAAAAACCGACAAATACCATTAAAATTGGGATTTTTGCCACAATGAATTTATGGTTATTTGCGGAGAAAATGCCCTTTTTTGCGGAAAAGTGCCCTTTTTGTAGGCTCTGCCCCCCCTGCCCTTGGATGCTTCCGGCGCCCCTGCCTGGGAGCTCATGAGTCAGACTATTGAACCCTTGAGTTATTGAACCCTTGAGTTATTGAACCCTTGCACTGTAGAACCGTGGGTCTATTTTACTGTACCATATATCTTGACACCTTATCTTGCCTCTCGTATAAAAAAGATTAACAACATTAAATCATATTACTAATAATAATTATTTTAAAAAGCTGCTACTAATCATATAATGGTTGGCTTCATCATAACTATAAGATTGTTAATTATTCTAGTTTACAGTTCCTGTACATAAATTTGAAAAATCACTCAATTCTGCATACTTGTAGTATTGAAGTCACATATTCTATAATTCATAACTTGCCTCTCAAAACTGTTCTAACCCTTTGAATGCCAGGTTGATTTTTGTATCAACCCATATACCCCGTGCCAATGCATTCTCTTATATATGTGAGTCAACCATAGGTCGCCTCGCATATATAAGAGAATGCATTGGCTTAACAAATTTTTTTTTTTATTATAATTTTTTACAATTTTATTTAGGTTTAGGGCCGATGAGATCGACCCCTGGCACTCAAAGGGTTAAATCGAGGACATCTTACTTTTGAAGCACTTGGCTTTTTGCATCATGTTTATTATGTATTTTAATTATGAATGAACTCACTCATGAGCTTATATATATCTGCGTATTCTGATCTGATCACAACTTCAGCCACAGTCATATGTTTCATCACATTTTCCATACAGTCGATGACGCCCCTTTTCTCCATGACGACTGAAGTCATATGTTTCATCACATTATCCATACAGTCGATGACACCCCTTTTCTCCATGACGACTGAAGTCATATGTTTCATCACATTATCCACAGTCGATGAAACCCCTTTTCTCCATGACGACTGAATTGAAGTTGGTCTGCCTCTTGCACCAACAATCATTTTACTGTTGTGATCCATCAGTGAATACATGTATGTACAAAACTGTTGTATGACCATGCAGGGGAGTCCATTCGACCATCCCCGACCATCCCCGACTAGAACAAAGGCTGGTCACTTTTCTTAAATCTTCTCCATGTTACTTTCACATACTTAATTGACAGCTGGGGCGATATACCTTAATTGAATTCTACAAATGGGAAACCTATATGTATATATACATGTAACACATATTAGCTAACACAATCGGGATCCGCATTGGCCCAAGATGTGCTTTTGACAAATTGACAAATTCTATTACAAAATCTTATTTACAACAATAATTTTTTTTATGACATGTGTTATCTTCATCAATTTACTGCAACGTTAACGCTCTGGAAGCAATCACTTGATATTAATAATTCTTGCCTCTTATTTATTGTGGGTGGCCATTTGTTAATTCCCTCAGACTCGCCCTTTCATCCTGTGGTCAGACCTGATAAATTAAAGAGGCTGGCAATCTTTTCTCATGAATTGTAAGAATATTATTATATTCTGAGGCTTTTTTCTCATCAGGATCTGTGTCCACTACCTCTGGCAGACCTAATGAGCAAACTGCATAGCACAGATTTACCAGTTCCACTTTGCTACCCGAGCACCGGAGTCTGCTTTTTCTGAGATAATCTTTTAAGTTATCAATTCTCCATGTTTCTTTATCAGCCATGATGATCGACTATCCTACATGTATATTAATTCTGAAACATACCAATTAAGTAATACAATAAAATGATCTGAGTGAACCACTGATCGATCTACTGTTGTAAGAGACGTAGATGGAAGTCTAATTTTCTTGAATATTGAAATTGGTTTGTTTGAAGATTTGTACATGCTTGTATTGAATATCCTTGGTACCGGTAAACACTTATTCTGTTTCTTAGAAATCAGAATTAGAGTGGCTCCCTCTATCCTAGTCCAACAAAGACTTTTTGGATTACGATATATATTTAAAATGATTGTCCAAATATTAAAATATATGTTAATCTGATGTCTAGTTTGTTGGACTACTATTACCAGTAATCGTATCCCGATTGAGATGCATGGTCATAATCGGGGGCGGCGGAAGCTACAAAAAGTGGGGGGTGGGGCACCATTATTTCAATATACCACATGTATGAATTAAAAACTGTTCAAATGTGTGCCAGCGCATATATTGTTTAGTATTATGTTATTCGTGACTACCAATATGAAAGAAGAAAACAAGAAAAAGTTATGACTCTGCTACTCACTTATTTTTGTAGCCAGTGTGTGAACAATGACTGATGACGTTGAAGCAACTTCTATTTACAGCCTTCATCCTTTATCACAAATGTTATGATGAAATTAGTATACACTATACTGTATAATCCAATTCACTCCACATACGACACAAGTTGATATCGAAGATACAATAATCTCAAGTAACTTTGATATTGAATAACACTATAAATGATAATATATATGTTCACAGACACTTGACTGTACACAGTATAACACTATAAATGATAATATATATGTACACAGTAAACATCGTGTAGAAAATAGACGTACATGTACATGTATGTATATACTTCTCGATGACGGTAAAATATACTCCTTGGCATAAAATCCCTCACAGAAGCTACATAACACTAGGTCATTTTCACATACCTGCCGTCGTTCTGCTGCACCAGAGAATAGACTGGGCCAATACATGATTAGGACATCAACAAACTTATCGACATGCGAATGCAAGTCATCATTCCCTCTGACCAAGTATGTGCCCTTTTTTATTTTGCTGACTTTTTTCAGAAGGTAGCCAAGAGTCAGCTTTAGACCTGACGTCTCCTTCCCATCCTCCCATTCGGTCAAGTTTTCCAAGGTCTGCTCCAAGTATGGGAAGTGCTCTCTGTGGTGAAGCTCTTCTGATGTGAGCACATTCCCAACTAAAGCTGCCAATGACTTGAACTCTATAAGCAATGATTCTAGCTGCCTCATGCTGTTCATGACTGCTCGTCGGGCCTCTACTCTCTTCTCTGCGTCTTTATGTACCGCTATTCTCAAAGTAATTGACCAGAAAAACAGGGTGATACCCCGGTCATGACTGCGGTGATACCGGTAATAAACGGTAGCGGTATCAAGACGGTCATGGCGGTGGAGTTACAGTATTGGGCGATAATGATACCGCAGTCTTTTAGCGGGCACCGCATTAATTTTGTTGAATACCGCGGTGATTTTCATGGAACTCTTTGAGGGGAGGTATTTACTCACACATACTTGTTCGCGTTAACAAGCGGTATCAGTACCGCGGTATCCTCTACCGCGGTATTGGAGGATACCGCGGTATGATACCGCCATATTAACGGGGTGACACCACGTTATTGGTGGTCAATTACTTTAAGTATAGCGGTAGTTACCTTCCAATGGTCACCACAAACTCATCTGTTCTACATACATTACCAGTGTCGTTGTTGATGAATCTTTGCAGAATTTCAGATGCAATATCATCTGTACTCCTGCCATCCGTAATGAATGTAACAGGTACCGATACTGGCCTATTATGTTGACGGCCGCATGTCTGCAATTCTCTCTATGACCATAAAAAAAAACTCATTGGCGAAAATTCCTCGCAGTAGCTGCACAACAACAGATCGTCTCCGCTACCCTGCCGTCCTCTCGTTTTGCAAATGATGCCATCAGAAGTACAAAAACGTTGCATGTGACCTTTAATGCCTACCTCACCTGTGTATGTATCTGCCTTAATAAAACCAACAGGGAGTGATATTTACCCATCTGCTGAGATTAACTCCTGCTATTCCATGCTTTTGTCATATGAACTTTATGAAGTTTCAGTAATCTTAGAATTATAAATTTCACGCAACAGCACATGGGATGTCTCATATTCAGTTGTATAGAGTGTCTGCTAGTAACAGCAAGACTAGATTACCTCCCCTCAGAGATTCAGGTGTATAGGGTGTCTGCTAGTAACAGCCAAGCTGGGCTACCTCCCCTCAGAGATTCCGTTGTATAGAGTGTCTGCAGGTAACAACCAGACTGGGTTACCTCCTCGTACAGAGATTCAGGTATAACCTCCGCTCGGAGATTCAGTTGTATAGAGTGTCTGCTAGTAACAACCAGGCTGGGTTACCTCCCCTCGAAGATTCAGTTGTATAGAGTGTCTGCTAGTAACAACCAGGCTGGGTTAGTTCCCTTAATCTGCCTGTGGACGACACATACAGCGGGATCTTGGTTTCGCCTTGTATCTACTGAGCTCTGCTGCATTCTCAAGATAGCAGTTGAATGATTCGCCTTCAAGGAAACAGTTCGCAAATGAATATATTTTTATGATATAATATACAGTAGACTTAATTATTATGTAAGGGATCATTGCCTGTGACTTTATTACCTTTTTAATCACTTCTCTGTCCACTCTGTGCTTAACTTTGCCAAAACTTCAGATATTAGCTGTTTCATCTTTCCTGACGTCATTCCATTGTTGTATGCTTCTTCCAAGATCATCTTGTTAGTCTGACTGGTATCTTTTCTCTGCCTCTTAATCTGTATATACATATAATATGTTTACAGAATATATTTATAAAAGTCAATAATGTGTAAGTTTTCTGTATTCCGCACCCGATACAGACCGTTATTACACTATAGTAAAACAAATTTGTTACATAATCATAAAAGCAACTAACCTCAAACTCAAAACTATATCCAAGAGCACAAAACGAAAACAGTTAACATATTTATAAACTTTAACCGAATAAAACTCAACAACTTAACTCCAGGTAACAAACTGACAAAGTAAAAATGAATCATTTCTAACAAAGACAACGAGATCTAATACCGCGCGAAATGCAACGAATATTATTGGACAATCTCGACCTATCATAAATAAATAGCACCCTGCCGTAAAAAGACACAATACAAAGCAAGAATTGTCATCGCGCAAAACCAGGACTGCCAGACCAGTGTAAGTAACATGGTATGGCAATCATCAATGCACCAAGTAGGTGACAAGCACAGACGCCTTTTCACTAACCCGCCCAGATGTACAAAATCGACGACTCAACAAAAAAAAGAAAAAAGCAGCTCTGAACTGTACAACACAAGGGGGCCTACATGCCGCTATGTGTCATAGAAATGCTCCATGCCAAATCTGAAAACATTCTGCTAGATCTGGAGAAGTATTAATTTTAAATAGAGTTATTGGCCCCTAATTTATGTGACTGCCCCTTTTAACAATGAAAGTGTCAATGACACAGTAGCTTAACTTGTGCATTTTTTTTGAATAATTTGTTGTTAGTGACATGTCTGTTTCATGAAATGTAAGCAGTGATCATTATTATTATTATCAAGATGATCAGACAGCAGTATGACCTGTAGTATGTGTGATATGATGCAATTAACAAATAAAAAGTTATACAAATAAGACCACACAGGTACATGTTGACAAATCTGACACTTTTTGTAGTTTGCAGTCCATACTCTGTCCACATTTTGTTAAACATTTGACTAATCTCTTTCATATCTATTTGGCATAACACTTATAAAGTCAGCATGGTGCGATGACGAATTGATACACAAAGATCATTGATTTGATCGATGCTAACACATGTCATACAGCTAGTTTTCAGCAGTGGTGAATCAGTTTGTATGAGCTCCTTCACCACAGCCAAATATCTGTATGCCTCCAAACTTTGTCGCTGATCCTTTCTACGCTTTTCAGGAAACTGACATCTCAAAAACATGACAATAACTCCAAATTTGAAGATTTCCCCATCTTTAAAAGTTATTGCTGAACTGACTCTTCTAGTAGCAGCTTGGTAGACAGCCGACTGATAAGACAGTCCCATTCTTCAGAATCCGTTTGAACTGAGCAGTTGAAATTGGCTCCTTGGTCCCAAAAGTTTTCTATACCAACTCAATTAAATCATCAGGAAGATTAACATACTTAATGCTATGAATAGCAAATATTCCTGGTGCTATCTGTTCCATTTCTTTTCGTATTTTGTGATGTGATGTCATTTTAGAGTAGAATAATTGGTCTTGCGAGCCAGGTATCAAGGATTTAGCAAGTTCTGGAATCCTATCATGAACACGAACAGCAAACTCAATTTGCAATTGAGCATGTTGTGTTCCATGGAAAAGGGTCCTTAAATCTCCGTTTAAATCCTCATAATAAAAACACGAATGCGCCCATAACGGTCCTAAATCAAGAACTTTATCTGATGAAGAAGTGAATGCAGGTTTGATGTTTAAAATTTCTCATTATATAAACTGTCAAATCGGCAACAGAATTCTAATAATTCTCCTAGCCAGAGTTAGTTCCTCCATCATTATGGATGACTTGAGTAGGATCCCAATTGCATGAGATAACAGCATGAAATGCTTAAGATAATCCAGCGGCAGGATACCAAACAGAACAGGGACACCATATAATCTGCAATAAGAGAGTATTTCTGTTTCTTTAACAATGGTGTTCAAATAATGAAGTCATGCCAGTCGGATGTTGATATGTGCTGTTGTGCCATTTATGGAACAACAAATTTATGAACAATAGATGATTTCCTGTGTCAAAAGTATGATTTGTTAATATAAGAACAGCATTCCTGTTGCAAACTCCTTCAGGTAACACCCATATTTGTCTGGCCATCAGGTAACACCCATATTTGTCTGGCCTTCAGGTAACACCCATATTTGTCTGGCCTTCAGGTAACACCCATATTTGTCTGGCCTTCAGGTAACACCCATATTTGTCTGGCCTTCAGGTTACTAATTGTGGTGTCATTTGATCATTTTTGATGACTTTCTTTTTTGTTTCTATTTGTGATCCATGTCATGGAAAGTTTAAAATTATGTCATACATAGGATTTTCTTAACCCTTGCTCGCACTCATGTCACACTGTCACTTTCCCAAAACAAATAAAACAATTAACCAATGATTTAAACTGGGACATTTTGATGAAGTTTTCGAAGCCCATCTGAATATCCGGTCCCTTTCCTACAATTGCCCAGTATTGATTGTTTATTTTATCTGGAATAGAAAAAGTGTAAATAATTATATCATCTGTCAAGTTCCTCAATTTGTCTTCCAGTCTTTTTTAATGGTCAGCTTTACCTCTGTAGTCGCAAACAATATCAATGTCAAGTTCCGCAATGTGTCATGGATGGAGAAGATGTCATCGCTATTGTCGGCATCGGGTGTAGATTTCCAGGAGCGAACAATGTAGACGAGTTTTGGGATGTGCTAAAGAACGGAGAGGACAAAGTCATTCGTGTACCCCGTGATCGATGGAACGTGGACGCTTATTTTGGAATCTAAGATACAGCTATATACTATATAATTGACCACATCTAATGTGGTATAACCCTGGTAATACTGCAGTATGATACTGCAGTAACCTCCAACACTGCGCTAAGGTTACCGCTTCAATACTTAGTGTACCGCGGTTGCACCATGATGCATGTGGTCCCTGTTCGCAGACATGAAAATAAAATGCAGTGATTCTCCTCTCCTTATATCTGTGGAACTTAAAGGCAATGATGGCCTTTGTTAAAGGTTATAATTTAGGGATGACATTTACCAAATTATGAAAATTTCCCCAAGAATATACTAATAATATAGAATAAACATCATATATTGAATGTGTTATATTCCAAAAAACACACTTTGTGTGAGCCGAGCATTTGTTTATATACTGCACGTAATAGTGATCGATAAGCAAAACACTCAACACTGTGTTGTTTATTTTGGTCGAGAGTGATTCATTGTGACCCATTCAACATTAAAATCTTGAGAGGTGAAGATTAGTAATATAGCTATACTGGCATGTTGTAAACAACTTGGTGGTATTTCTTAACAAAAGTTCTATTAGTGGGGGTCTCCTCTGTGTTGAGTGTTTTGCTTATTGCATTACGTACATGGTATAAGAACAAAATACTGAGCGAATTTGAATATGTCAGAGTAATATAGTGTTCAGACGAGTACAGTAATGCTCTAATTAATCGACTTCTTAACCACAACAGAATTATAGGTAACTTTTCAGGATTTAGTCGGAAAGCATTACTGTATGTTGCGTTGAAATTGGAATACAGACAATAACACTAAAGCATTCAGACAACTGTGATGCAAACTAATTTATTACAGATAGATTGATTTGCTGCAATTGAAATATTGCATTTATTCCATATCGAACTATTAGCTGCAATTATTAATCAGGCGTTCTACATTGTAACATAAAGCACGCACCTGTGTGAATGGTTTAATGCGGATAACAGATTGTGTCAACACAATGTGCTGTATGCAACAGATTGTCTGAACGCTACTTACGGTAACATACCAGTACCATTTCAGTCCATTTCAAAAGGTATCAATTCGACAGAAAAAGATTTTTTGCCATTATTCACAATCATACACTTGTTGAAAATATCAGTGGGCTTGAATGATATACAAGCACAATCAATATCATCAATTTGAGTGAATGACTCCCATCAGGTTACATTCCACATATGTACCAATCAACTTATATGATCCTCTGGTGGCTTGTGTCAGGACATTTCCACAAATGATCAATTCTCGCACACATTCACATTCAACAAGCTCATGACAACAGAAAAAACACCCAACAACAACACATCCGATTTGTACAAGTTTACCATTTCTAAGTTTTACAATGGAGTTATCTCTTCTGAATTTAGAAGCATAGCCAAGCGTTGAATAAAGTGATCCATTGACACAAAACCTGTTATACAATGAACATTCACTTTTCAAAACAGGGGAACCTTTCATTCGCCCAATGTAGTGATGCGGACTGGATCGCTTTGGACCGTTCCGGTCCGCGGTCCAGGGTTGTCACTGGACCGGACCGCTTTTTGCCGCCGGTCCGGTACTCTCCGACTTTTATTTTACTATCGCCAATATTATTGCGTATTTTCCGTCATATCAATTAGCAACGATGTATTGGACGCATTCAAATGGTTAATATCTATTAAACGTTTGATGCCATGAAAACAATGTATAGATGTACTACATGGCATCAACTAATCAATTTGGATGGATATCGAATCGAGTATTCTGTTGTTTTTCACAGTTATAATTATCGAAGAAACATGCAAACAACATTACATAGTAAATACACAAGACAGTCACATTAATCCAATAGTAGTTGTACTTTAATAGGTATATAACTGTAATTGTCAGGACTATACAATCAGCCATCACAATCTCCAAGACTCCAAAATTAATGTAGTAGTCATATTAGTACACATTTGTATAATTGTCATCAGTATAGTTATTTCGTTGAAATTTCAATTTAATGAAAATAAGTATGATACGAATCATGCATACGATCAGTTGAGTGCCATGTTAGATTGGTTATAACACATTCTGGCCCTATCAATAGATCTGTCCAATACATTTAATTAGTGCATGTTCGCATTACTAGAAATACTATTATCATGCATCGTTCCCAGTATATCCCACAGAGACAGACAATGATGCATACAATCGGCAAAGTTTTAACATATATGGACTCATTGCAATGCACTGAACTCAGTAACCTTATACTTTGTACTATACAGAGTAAAAACTTTGAGAAAACAGAGAATTCATTAACATATAGCCTATTATAGGTGGACCGGACCGTTTTGGACCGGTCCAGGCATGTGTACCGGACCGGAATGGCCTGGACCGCCTTGGCAGTGGACCAGACCACCCAAGGTGGTCCGGTCCTGTCCGCATCACTATCCCCATGGAATGCTTCTGTTGTACATGCAGTTAGTTTCCCAGACAAGTAATTTCCAAGAGCTGTGCTGCCACTAACACTTTCTGCCTTCTTTAAAGGTTGGTTTGCACAGTTCAACTTGTCAAATGCCTTCATCACATCATCTGAAGCATGAATCAAATGAGTTTTTGCAAACCATGTCAATCTCTGTTGAGTTAGGAACCATGTGAATGCTTGAATGTCCACACCTTGTGTTCCATGGATGAGGGATAATAACCTGCTATTGCCATCTTCAAACAAGAAAGCAGAAGATGAAGGTAATGGTCCACAGTGTTCCACACATTGAGTCAAATGTGTCAGCAAATGCACATTATAAGAAATGTTCTGCAGCGATTTAAATTTCACAACAAATTTGTCAAAACACAATTTTGATGAAGATAAATCATTCTTGGTAATTCCAGATTTCACAAGAAGTCCTATTCCATGGACAAGCAATAACCAGTGCTTGTACCGGTAATAATTAACAGGCAGAATTTCAGCCAAAATAATTGGTAAATAAAATAACAGAAATGATCTCCATTCTGTTGCTTTCCAGTATCTCCGTAGATTGATTGACCTGGGCAACCGACGAATTTCATTTGGTGGTTTAATTGCCAAGACAAGTTTATCAATGTGCTCTGCTTTCCTGCCAAGGTAGAAATCTCTGTCGTGATTACAGCTTCCAAACCAAAGTTCCGATACTTGCCGCACAACACCCAGAAGAACAGAGTGCATATAATCAGGAGGAAAACCATTGAATACATCGAAACTTGGTAACCTCATGAATATATTGATCCCTTTAATCCCAAATTTCACAATTTTTTCCTCACAGGCTTTCTTAGCATGCCGAACAGTTTCCTGGTGATTTCTTAGAGGTATATCTTTGAGAACAGGGTATACTCTTGTTTCACCATGACGTTTCGGTGTTCTTTCTCCCTTGTTTCACCATGACGTTTTGGTGTTCTTTCTCCCTTGTTTCACCATGACTTTTCGGTGTTCTTTCTCCCTTGTTTCACCATGACATTTCGGTGTTCTTTCTCCCTTGTTTCACCATGACCTTTCGGTATTCTTTCTCCCTTGTTTCACCATGACCTTTCGGTGTTCTTTCTCCCTTGTTTCACCATGACCTTTCGGTGTTCTTTCTCCCTTGGTTCACCATGACCTTTCGGTGTTCTTTCTCCCTTGTTTCACCATGACCTTTCGGTGTTCTTTCTCCCTTGTTTCACCATGACCTTTCGGTGTTCTTTCTCCCTTGTTTCACCATGACCTTTCGGTGTTCTTTCTCCCTTGTTTCACCATGACCTTTCGGTGTTCTTTCTCCCTTGTGTAAGCAGAAAGAACATCCAAATTCACCATTGAATTGTTTCATGTTTTGAAAAACTGGTCTGGCGATACTGTCTCAAACACATAACAGAGGAAGACATTTTGTTTTTCCTTTCATTGCCATCCAAATCTTTCCAGATAATACCTGGATTTTCAGGAGAATTGATTTTTGAATCTCATTGATGAATGGTTTCATGTACTGCATTGGATTTGGCTTTGATGAACCAAACCACAAAGAATACAATAGCATAAATTCTGATTTTTGTTCTCTGGTAGCTCATTTATAGTGCAGAACACAGGCCAGAATGATTTATTTGATGATCTGAACACAGGCGCGCCATCTGCACTTATTGTTAGGGTGATGTTATCACTGTGTTTGGTGAATTCCGGGACTGATTTCTGTTTATATAACTTTCCATCTCGAATATTATTGATGTATTCTGTATCACGAACAGAGAGTGATGGGTCTGTCTTCACCAAGAATTTGCTGAGGTCCTGTTTTTCAAACAAATCCCTAATTTGAATTTCCAATGGAAGTGTTATAGAAAATAGTTCTTTTTAGCATGTGCTTTCTGTCTGTCAAAGTCAATTCCTCAAAAAGAACATTTTTGCATGTCTGAATCCATGAATGACTCACAATTTTCACAGAAGTAATTGAATACCAGTTCATCTGGAGTGTTGAAGTGTTTGTCAAAGAGATACTTGGATGCTGGTAGGCTATTTGGCAGTATAGTATTAAACAGCTCAATCAAATCCCTCAGTGTTATTCCACTTAATTCATGCCGCACAGTAAATGCCATAATCAGTCAAAAGTTCCCCTCTGCTGATGTCAGATCCACTTGATATGGGTCAACACATCGAGCTCTTCATCAATCAGTATAGTTGCACCATCACTGCAGGATTGGTCGGTTACCTGAAAGTAATAATATTAACTGTCAGAAGCTACCATTATCATCCTCAAATATTAATAACATGTACTAGTCAAGCCTTAAAATAGTATATATTTGACTGTCTGACATTTTGTCAGGCACCAAACAGACATGGTCTGACATTTTGAAATGAGGCCTGACATGTCTTTTTTTATCACCCAAAATAATACCAATTTAAACTAATAATGATGTATTATCCCCCAATTTATGTTCCTCTTCTCAATTTTCACTTTTTTAATGCAAATCTGCCCCACCTCAACAACATCAAACATACTTGCCGATTTCAATTCTAAGGTTATAGAATTCTTCAATTGCTCTGATCCCCGTGGTGTTACTAGTACCGTGTAAGGGTAGGCCTATCATTATGATCTGTATTTAATATGACTATGGAACGCAGGACAGCAGTATGTTATAATTCAACTGGGGGGAAAAACTTGTTCCATAAATTATTAAATTCATTTAACAGCATGCTCTATAAATATTTGCAAAATATCACATTACCAGTGATATTTTCATAAAAATACATCAATTTCGCAACCTGACATTATGTCAGACAGTTTCAAAGCAGAGTCTGACAACCTATAAAAATTTGAATTTGGGGTCTGACAATTGTCCATGTCAGACCACTTATTTTAAGCCTTGGTACTGGTATTGTCCTCATCTACATGTTCACAATAATTTCATAAACACATTATGATTATGGAAAATATTAACATCTACATTTATACTAGTAGTGTCGCAAAGATTCATCATGTATTCAATGTATCGCGATATATGGAAAGCCGAAGGGGACATGCTAGTTGCTAATTGCTAGTTATACTATAACCAATCAAAATCAACTTGACGCGTTTTTTTCAAGGTGTAACACCCATATTTGTCTGGCCTTCAGGTAACACCCATATTTGTCTGGCCTTCTGGTTACTAATTGTGGTGTCATTTGATCATTTTTGATGACTTTCTTTTTTGTTTCTATTTATGATCCATGTCATGGAAAGTTTAAAATTATGTCATACATAGGATTTTCTTAACCATTGCTCGCACTCATGTCACACTGTCACTTTCCCAAAACAAATAAAACAATTAACCAATGATTTAAACTGGGACATTTTGAGGAAGTTTTCGAAGCCCATCTGAATATCCGGTCCCTTTCCTACAATTGCCCAGTATTGATTGTTTATTTTATCTGGAATAGAAAAAGTGTAAATAATTATATCATCTGTCAAGTTCCTCAATTTGTCTTCCAGTCTTTTTTAATGGTCAGCTTTACCTCTGTAGTCGCAAACAATATCAATGTCAAGTTCCGCAATGTGTCTTCCAGTCAGATTTAACACGGTTACCTCCGTAGTCACAAACAATACCTCTCCTTTTAAAAAGTCAGCTGAAGATCCAAGCCACATCCCATGTATCGTTTTAAGCAAATTTTGGTTTCTTCCCTTACCATAATGAGAAGCCATTATTAAGCGTTTTTTTAGCGTTCCGTTGTTGCCAAAAAACGTTAAGATGAAATACTAAGAATAGGATTAGCTAATGTTAATCTTAGCATTTAAACGCTACCTTAGCGTTCGCTTAGTATTTGACAAGCATTCATATGGGGTAAAATATTTAAATGAGCTTAGCATTTAAACGCTAATTTAAGCATTTCTTAGCGTTGAAATGCTTCCTTAGCATTGAAACGCTTATCATTAAAACGCTTAGCTTATTAATTTCCAACCTTATAATGCTTAGCGTTTATCGAAGTGTTTGAACGCTAAGAAACGCTTCTTAGCGTTTAAATGCTAATAGAAGCACTTTACAATCAAAGACTAACATATTAACCCTTACACCTCTATTTGACTGCCCTCTGCTGAATGTAATATCAATATCAAACCAATCTCACTGACACAGATAATGTAATATAAAATCATGTCCTGAAACGAATTCATATGTAGCATGCATTGGTTCAAAATGTTACCTTACTTGCTGAAGAATCACTGTTCCAAACCTATGTGCTCTTAAGAATCTCCTAGCCATTTCCTCAGGGTTAGAATAAGGAATATTTCCAGAATTGTGAATGAACAGAATTTAATTAATACTTTAAATAACATTTATCAATGTTAATGTCCAATTTTGTCAATATGTTGTAGGTAAAGTCATTACCTCACATTTATGTCAATAACAGTTCAGCTTAGATCTTGGTTCTCTTTCCTGAAAGATAGACGAAGTGACATTTGATGATTTTTCTGCAATAGTATGAGGCACCGATCTTTACATTAGTTTTAGAAACACCAGACGTTTACTCTTCAGAGATCAAATACCATGAGTTTTTATACAAAAGGCACTTTGAAACACTATAATCAATATTTGTGATAATGGCAGATATCAACAGATATATAAAGAGGAACTTCATGGGAATTTAATGTCTAAAAAATAACTTAATATTACAAATCAAAGGTTTAACAGATTATTAGCATTACATGTGTTTCATTCTAGGATCAGGTAAAATTAAGTGCACTAACCTATGGCATCATTAAAATAGACTGCTCAGAGTCATAATATATAGCATCTGAGGTTTTACATGTACTTGAATTAACTTGGAAATAACCATGAATATTATTGCTTTACTTTTTGTGTTGGAAGACATGTAGTAAAAATCTACATCATTACATGGCCAGCAATGGCATTATTTACAACTTAAATGTGTTCTGTTATTAACAGGCTCTGCCACTGTCAGAGACAAGCTAGTTCTGCATGTATTCCTCGCATTCGTACATTTGGAACATACTTTCAAGTTAAACTCGCTCTCATCCAGAATGTCCCATGACTGCATTTTGCAAAAACTGTAGCAGAATTATGGGTAATTATTCAGGATTTAGTCTGAAATATGGCTTGTAGCCATTCATCTGAAAGCTCCAGTCTATGTTGGGGCTCTATATGGGTTATATTGGCACTGAAAGGGTTAATGACCATGACCATTAGATGATTTCATGTGTCAAAAGAACAACATTCCTGTTGCAAACTCCTTCAGGTAACATCCATATTTGTTTTGTTGAGAATTTTCTAATTGTGGTTTCTTTGGTGATTTTCCTTTTTATGTTTACCCATACCATGTATGGTAAACATAGTGTCGTTGTCCGGATTGACCACTCGTCGTTCGTCCGTCCGTCCGTCTGTCCGTCCGTCTGTCCGTCCGTCCGTAGACACTTTACGTGTAATGCGATAACTCAAACATTTTTTACCTGATCAAAACCAAATTTTGTATATGGGGTTTTCAGCCCAAAATACAGATCGAGTTCGAATATGGGTTTGATCCAACTTTTTTGTACAGAGTTATGGCCCTTTTTCGACTTAGAATTCACGCATTCTGCCATAACTCAAACATTTTTTATCTGATCGGAACCAAATTTGGTATGTGAGTTTCTCGGCCCAAAATACAGATCGAGTTCGAATATGGGTTTGATCCGATTAATTTTAAAGGAGTTATGACCCTTTTTCGAAAAAAAATTGAAAAATTGAATTGATTTTTTTTTTAATTTATTTTTAACTTTTATAATAATAATAAAAAAAATGTCATTGACATTGTCATTTGTTTTCATTTAGATATTGATGATTATGATAAAAAGATTTCCAATGTGTCCCTTTAATTTTTTTAAATAAGTTAAAAAAAATTGAAAAACTAACACCATTATAACTCTGCCAAGGGTACCCCGAATCACCACACCAAATTTGATTAAATCGGTCCAAAATCTTGTGTTATGTACTGGTAAATCTGTTTGGAGCAACATTAAATCCAATTCACCAATTGCCTTTGGACTTATGCCAATGTGCAAATAATCTGATACATAAGGCTATGGCATCTAATTTAAAATAAAGATTCAACAATAAACATCACATGCTATTAACAGTAGACATGGACATCTGTGCTGCTATATAATTGATATTAATGGGTCAGTGGTGAGGTTGCTTATCTGTATACTAGGACACATTATTATTGTAAACTTAAATTGGACTCTCTTAACCCAAGTATTCCATGTCCAGGTCACACCTACACATTTAACCCATGGGCTTGCTGGCTGTGGCGGTTTAGCATTACAGATTCTGTACCAGTGCATTCTCTTATATAAATGCCAGTGACCCATAAATTCCAATAATTTGTTTTATGTACATTTGTCTATAATAGTACATAACAGTATACTCTATAATTGAACACCAAAACTCTCATTTATCCGATCGCCAAGGGATGGGTTAACATCTGCCGATCGTGATCGGCCTCTCGTTTGTTTCTATTTGTGATCCATGTCTGAAAAATAAAAGAACATTAACATACTTGTTGCAAACTCCTTTGGTCCTTTTGATCCTGGGTTCCATGAAATAAATTTGTGATTTGGGGAATGCTTTATTGATAGTGCTCAACATGTTAACCACATGACATGGATGAGTGAGGTTCACTGCGGTCATTAATTCTAAGACTGTCAAGGGAATAATAATCAAGGAATAACGTTACCAACATGACATGGATGAGTGAGGTTCACTGCGGTCATTAACCCTTTACCCAACAAACCGACCAAAACCGGCCAAATAAAGCTTCAACAGCCTAAAATATCTTCGGTCTGTCTCAATAAAACCATACAAATATGGATATCATTGGAACCGGCTCTTTGACCACATTGTGATAGTTACAGCTATGCCCTGTGCCAATGCATTCTCTTATATATGCGAGTCGACCATAGGTCGCCTCGCATATATAAGAGAATGCATTGGCCTAAAAAAATCTTTTTTTAACACATTTTACCATTTTTCTTACATTCTTTAACAATTTTATAATTTTTAATGTGTTAAGCCAATGCATTCTCTTATATATGCGAGGCGACCTATGGTCGACTCGCATATATAAGAGAATGCATTGGCACAGGGCCCTTCTGTTGGGTAAAGGGTTAATTCTAAGACTGTCAAGGGAATAATAATCAAGGAATAATAATCATGATAATTTGATATAAATTCAATGAGACAAGTATTGTATCCACCTTGGCTGTGGGTACTGTACATAGTCCTTGATTTTATATAAAATATTTATCTGTGAGATTCTAAATAGAGATTCAGGTGTATAGAGTGTCTGCTAGTAACAACCAGGCTAGGTTATCCCCCTTAATATGCCTGTGGACGACACATACACATGGAGCTGGTCCTGTTGCTAAATGGTTTTCCTGAAACAAATGAAACAGTATGGAATTATATTTTGTTTTACCATTATCCTTTCAATTTCCATTTGCATGCGTGATGTCTTTCCATGTTTTGTGCACATGCCATTCTTTTTCATCAATCCAATAGACGTTCAGCATTTAAAAAATTCTTGTATTTCAAGGAGTGGTCCATAACAGTGTGTTTTGAAATGTTTCCACTCCTACCAAATTCATATCACCCCAATTCACAGAAGGCAAGGGTACACCTGATAAGTCCATCACTGTATGAATACTGTGACACTTATAAATGACACCATGTAACATTGCAATGAGATGGGAATTAATACTCTAAAAATATTGCCTCCCGCTATCTTCACACCACAGCATTTGGATATATACATCTGTAAAAACAAGGTTACTGAGATTCATTCGAATGGAACAGGAAATATTCATATTAAAGTAGGTTTTTACAAACCCGATGATGAGTAAATGATGGTTCCTCTGTACGTTTTCATGACTGTCTCATACCGTCCGTCATCGTCGATGTCTTAAAACTCATTCTACATATCGTTTCCTATTTCCTTGCCAGATAAGAATACAACATCCTTCTCCTGTTTCTCGTCAAAAATACTATAGAAGTGAATTTCATTCATTATTCTTTGTAAGATATCTGATCTGATGTAGACTCGGACATGCATTATAGAAATCGAGAATGCGAAAGCTAAAATAAGAACACAACATTCTTCTCCTGTTTTATCCTTTATCTTCGATGTCTTGAAATTGGCATTCCACTTTATCCTTGCCAGATAAGAGCACAACATCTTTCACCGATATGACTCGCGTATCAGCCTTTAGCCAGAAACTCATCAACATTCAAATTTGAAGCTATAGATACGACGGCTTTCTAAATTTATCCATACATATTTTTTTTTAAAGCATAATTTATACTTTGTACTGCGAAAGTATGCAAATTGGTGTTGGAAGATTGTCGTATCTATATTGGCGCCGTTGACGTGTTTGTTTCCAGGTCACATCATTTGAAGGAATTTCAACTGTTTTACGCGATTTGGCCTGGTTTCTTTCCTCCACTGTTTGACATCATTACCGTGAGCGATCCGTCAGTCTTCGTCTGCCGTTTATATCCAGATAGTTTCATTGCTTTCATAAACTTCTTGAAGTAAGTGTCTTGGTCCTCTTTTGACTTGGAACTCCATACATAGGGAGACAGTACAAAGCGCTTGAAATCCTTCGCCAATCGAAATTGACCAAATTCTACCAAACTGTGCCTCAATTTAATGTATTCTCCATTTATTACATCATAAATTTTCTCCACCAAATCCGTCAAATTTTGTTTCTTCCAGTCTACAGCTTGCTTCAACGTGTGGTTCAAACTTTCGCAATTATTGTTTGTCCAATTGACTGTGCTTAGTAACGGTCCTGGTCGCGTTGATGTTTTTTTCAGTCAACATTGGCTTCTCTTGTTGAAATAATCTTCGAACTTCCCAGTAAGTCTCTGATTGACAATCTCTCACTTGGTCCGCTGCATTCTGCATTCGAATGTGACAATATCAGACGCCGCCACGATACCCGTGTCCTTGTCAAAAATTGAATCGGCTACAATTTTTCTGTTCTCTGATGGAGTTCCCACGTCGTCTTTAAGGTAGTCAACCACGTTACCCTTCAAGTGCCTGGTACATGACAATCTGTGTCCTTCCGGGAAGTTGAAATCGATCGCCTTTCGCATAGCCTTTTCGTCATCGCTTCCTTTGACGGGCTTGCTTGGTGCATCGGAAAGTGCCGTTGCTAGTTCGGCAAAGAAGGTACTATAACTTGAAAAGTCGCTGTTTCCGTGCAGGAAGACGGGGCCCAGGAAATATTGGATGATCTTCTGTATTACGTCTTGTCACAGAAAGCTGTTTGAAACAACCAATCGTTACATGCACATCGCCTAAATTGAAAGTTTTATCAAAGCCGAGAAGAGTTGTTGTGGCGTTTGGAAAATTGCAACAGAAACGTTTTATATCGTCAATTTGTTGTGGTAGAGGATTACCATCGGTATCTTATCCTGGTATGTAGAGGATTACCATCAGTATCTTATCCTGGTATGTAGAGGATTACCATCGGTATCTTATCCTGGTATGTAGAGGATTACCATCGGTATCTTATTCTGGTATGTAGAGGATTACCATCGGTATCTTATCCTGGTATGTAGAGGATTGCCATCGGTATCTTATCCTGGTATGTAGAGGATTACCATCGGTATCTTATTCTGGTATGTAGAGGATTACCATCGGTATCTTATCCTTAGTATGAATCACCTTTTGTACACATCGGTGGAATTGTACTAAATTTCCCAAATTCAGCAAAATTCCTTCTATTTCCTTCCACCTGAGTTCTTTGCTTCTTTTCGTTATATTTTGCGTTTTGTATTTGCTTCAGAGAACGCGGAGCTGAGTATATGTCCTCCTGTTCTTTGACCAGAGTCCGGTATGCTTGTAGGGGTTGCATTGATGACGATTGTTCCTTAATTTTCGACATATAGCCTCCCGGGGCATTCTAATGTAAGTGTTCGTGTTTTTAGTACTATTTCCATGTGGACCATGACCTGGAAATATGCCGGTATATTCGACAAGTGACGTAACCTTTTGTTCTCCAATCCACGGTATGTGGAACATCGGTGTTGTCTTCCTCATATGTGTCGCCTAACTTGCCTTCAAAATCTGCATCATTTACATGTGTATACCCAGTCATTGTTTTAAGCAATTCTGTATTATTCTGAAATGTAAATTGGTACATTTCTTATATATATGCTGCCATATCGTGAGCGGATGTTGTTTATATAATTGTTGAATTCATGCTAAGGAAAATTGAGGCCGAACTGTTTTCAATTATGTGGTTTTATTCATAAATTTTAAATTTGAATTACACACCATGTTTATGTTCTATGCTGGTCAAAATTCAATAACCCAAATCGATCTTCAAGTCATTTCTTAAAAAAAACCGTATTTGTGTCTTCGCCATTATTATCTATCCACGTTACCCTTCTTTTATAACACTTGCTCAGCTTGTGTGTTGAGTACCTCCTATGCACTTTTAAGATTTCTTCCTTTGTGGGTTGTACTAAGCAAGGAGTGTACGTGGTCATTTTGTCCTTCACGCGTTTGAGACAGTATTCGCCATTTTTCAGAACAACTTGTTCGACACCCCCGCCTGGCGTGCTGCGAAAAAGGCTAATGGGACTACCACCTTTTGAACCCCAGGACCCAGTCGTCCCACCATTCACACAACTTTCCATTTCTTTTACGCTCCAAATTTGTCGAATTATCTACTATGAAATAAATATTTTCTTTCGGGCCACAAGGTATAACCGACAGCACGGTTTCATGTGCTGCTAATTTCCTGATTATTCCTGTTATACTTAATAATTTGCCGCGCTCAAGAGGGAAGCCAAGGGAGGAAGGCTCGCTGTTAGCTAATTCACCATCATCAGAAAAAGAGTCATCGATATGTTGTACGTCTGAACCATCGTTCAAAATTATGTCTATTTGTGGTTCGGTCAATAGCGAATTATCTATTTGCGATGGCGTTTCGGTGAATGTTTCGCTGATCTTCTTGTTTTCAAATGAGATGATTTCACATTTTATTTCCGGTGTCTCAGAATCATTGCATGTACCATCAGATGTGGTAAAACTTACCGTAATTGAAGGTTAGTCAATATCGTTTGAAATTATGTCTATTTGTGGTTCGGTCAATAACGAATTATCTATTTGCGATGGCGTTTCAGTGAATGTTTCGCTGATCTTCTTGTTTTCAAATGAGATGATTTCACATTTTATTTCCGGTGTCGCAGAATCATTGCATGTACCATCAGATGTAGTAAGACTTGCGTAATTGAAGGAGAGTTTGACTCGCATTCATTTTTTTTTTTGGCGAGAACCCCACGTTGAGAGAAGCGGCTTTACGCATTTTAATAATTAATATGACAGGTGCCGTTTTCGTGACTTTATTTTTCTGAAGAAAAACAAAATGGTTAGGTTGAAAATCTTTCGGGGTATTTGGGACAGAAGTAGATGTCCACATAATTGTTATAGCCGGGTCGCGTCGTCTACTGACAGCACGCCCGTACACCCTCTTACTAAGTGTGGTACCTACTGTGTTGTCCAGCATTGTTGGGCAATAAGTGGAAATGCCTTTGTTCAGGAGAGTACTGAGCGCAACAACATGATTCATTTCTGACCAACCACAGGGTCTCAACGCGGACAGGACAATGTTATAAGTGTCCTTGAATAGCAATGCATCATTGAGCAAATCGACATAGTTCGGCGAATCAATTCAAATGATCAGAATAAATTTAGATTCTCCTCACTTACAATGGAGTTTGAGCCCTGCATAGGCAATGGTAGACACCTCATTGTTAAACAGAAAAGTGCCAAAAATAATAATATACGTGCATTTAATATTTCTAATACATAATCTGTCTGCTAAGTCACATGTGTTAGCTCAATTGATGGCAGGATTAGGCACTAAATTTATCATTTTGGAAACTCAAGAATTTACATAAAGTCATCTCAAATAGGGAAAAGAGTTGGACCTTACCTTTTTGACACCAATGACCGGTGCCGTCTTTGTCTTTTCCTTTTAAAAAAGCCTGTCTGCTTCTCCAACCATTTCCATGTTTTGATGAAGGTCTCGGTTCCTGTTACCTGAAGAAAAAGAATCAAGGTTTTACCACTCACAGAAATATAATGGGCCGAATCCTCAAAATCGCACATAATTATTTTGCCAATCGCTTCGTATAATGTTTGAAAGCACTGATATGATGAGACATGATATCTGGTGTGGTTGAAATGACTCTTTGTATTGCTTCCTGTGAAAGTCTGTGTTTGGTTTCCAAAGATAAGAGATAGGCAGCACTGTATGAAATTAAACAGTTTGGTTGAAGCAAGTTATTTGGCATATGCATGTCACTAGGAAGATTGTCATTATATTCTGCCTCGTCGAACTTAACTCAATCACTTGTGCTTGTCAGAGAATCATTCACAGTAGAGTGCCTCCGTTTCATATGCATTTTAAAAACTGGCCAACTTTTCGTAGTGTAAGCACACGATTCAACTATACAATTAAAAATGAACATCTTAACAACATGATAACACAATTGTCTATAATTATGCGATTCGTAATAACACATAGTGCATTTGAGGACATTCATTTTGAGAATTCTAATTGATCTATTGTTGAACTTGAAATTATTTAAATTATTGATAAGATTCAATGAGATTTAACTCAATATTTAAAGATATGGGCGGCGTTGGCGGTGGGTATGCTGTTAAAATATTCACCTCCACCAAAAACCGCCTTAAACAGAAAGAATAATAAAATATAGAAATACTTTGTTCTTATACCAATCAGAAATATGGCATAAACAGTATGTTATTGTCAAATGTTTTTTCCGTTGTTATGTAAACAAAAGCAAAAAACGTAACAGCTAGAACCTGGCTTTTGTTTAGATCCGGATATGGTCAACATAAAGAGCGTTATTTGTTACTGTATTCCTGATATTGAAATAATAAAGAGCGTTTATATCATTTGTGTGTGAATAACCAATAAAATTTTGCTGTGTATGTAAATAGAAGCAAAACATCTACATAACAAGATCAGGCTCTTGTTTACGTACACCATCGTACGCCTTGACGACAATATACTATTTACGCGCTGATTATGTTTGGCATATGAACAAAACTATGTATATTTTAATATTCCTTCTGCTGATGGCGATTTGAACAAATATGAATAATTTTGGAACGAACGCCGCCCGTGCCTTTAATTATTTGGTTCAAATTTCACAAAATATAAAAAAGATTACTATCTATTCTATGTAAAACTAGGGACAGCACCATTTTTTGTCTTGAAATTAAGGTTAATGCAATGATAAAATGATATAATTTAATGTGGTTCAAATCAAAGCCCAAAATTATATATTTATAATATAATTATATACCACACATTACCAGAATTTTCCCACAGAGTTTTAGTTTACATGTTATTATTCAGTGTTACAAATACCACACAAATGGCAATATAGTCACCCACTTTATACACGTACGCCTGACCATACAGCCATACTTGGTTATACCCGTACATACCACAAATGACGATACAGCCACGATTCACCATACATGAACACCAGGTATACTCCTACACCTGACTCATGACCATATAGTCACTACATGTATTCATATTCCTCACATTCACGATCATACATTCAGTCAGTGTATACATATTCATCTCACTATGGACCATATAGCCACTACATGTATACCTATTCGCCTTACCCATGACCATAGGGTCAATCCAGGTATACATATACACCTCACCAATGATGAGCCCTTCCAGATATACCAATACCCAAACACATGACCATTTATACCTTCCATACTTGCATATATACACCTCACACATGACAATTCAGCAACTCACTGTATACCGTACTCATACACGCCGCTCCAATGATCAGTTAATATACAAAACACAAAATAAAGTCATATTACTCAACCAGTTCCAAACAACATGAACTGATCTAAAAGATATTTGTGAAAAAACGTCATATTTTCAACTTCCGGCGGCCATTTTGGCGGGTGAGTTTCAGTTTTGAGTCAAAAAAGTGTCAATATGTCTTAGCTTCACGAAAATATATACATTTGTATACATTTTAATAGATTTCCCCGCTATAATTTGCATAAAACTGACTTAGGGTCTGATCTGAAAAACGACGGCCAGGATGGATGCTTTCTTGTCTGGAGTCTACACGGCCCCTTTTTTTTTCTTTTCTTGTTAACATTGCTTAAAAGTTCAAGGACATAATAAAGAACAAAATGAGTGGGGTGATGTTAAGTCCCGGGCCTTGCACCCCTTGCTCCCGGACTATAAGAGAATTCTTACGAGAATCGTCGATAAATATACAAAACAGCAATGTCTTACCGTAGGTACCTGATTACTATGATGTTAATGTTTCAGAATTATTACTGTGATGATAGTATCATGATACAACGCGGCTTTGAACGTTCCGCGAGGAGTATATAAGTTTGAGTAAGTTCAAGGCCAGTTACGTGATTTCATATTATGTTGTACGATGCCCCCCCCCCCCACCCCCACTGAAGAAAACACGAAGATTTTAAAAGCCTTTTATTGAACCCTATGTTCATCCAATCGGGCGACAGGCAGTCTATTCGTGTTCGGCACCTTCGAATTATGGTAAAAAAGTTGGTTTGACACTTTTCCGCGGAAATGCTTCTAGAAATGTCTTTTCTGAGAATTACGACTAGACTATATGTTTGGTTTATAGAAAATCATGCCATCACGAAACATGAAGCCTCTATTAGTTCAATTGATAAAGATGCAAACTATTGATGTAACTTTAATAAACAAAACAATAATAAAGATATTTATATAAAAATGCAAATGTCTAGAAAAATATGTTGATTACTGGCAGACACCAGGCGCACACTGCCTGCCCTATTCTCAATGACTTGGCCATTTTTGCTTCACTGAGGAAATAACCTCTTCCATAAATAGGAACCATATTCACGCAATGCTACAATATAAGGTGATGGTAATACGGTGATGACCTTGATTCGTTGATGCAAAATAAAAACATCCATTACCCTGCAGGGAGCCCCACACATATATAGAAGCACATAGAAGAGTGTCGTCTGCTCATGTTTGTCTGGGGCTCTGTATGGGTGAAATTTTAAAATTGTTCTACTTAAGAGATGGCTATATATCCACCAAAACAATGGAATACAGATCCGGATCATTTGGGTGTACAATCAGTGGCACCATGACACCAGCAGACTGCAAATAAAAAAGATGGTGGTATGGTATAACTGTTACTATAATAAGAAAGGATTGTGATCCTAATGAATACGACTTTTTTAACACAATGACCCAAGTCCCATAACTATCGCATATAAATAAGCGGTTTTGTGATCATTCGCATGAAAAACCCAGCTGTCATGTTTCGAGTAAATGGCATATTCCTAATATATTCTTCTAAATTTAACCTGCATCATCATGCATTGAAAAATGACAACTGCATCTTAATTTGCTTTTCACATTGTCTTCTGTTCAACTTTACAAAATCAGACATAATAACTGATATGAGTTGCTTAATATAATCTTTTATATGTACCCCCATTTTCGTTGCTTTAAGTATCTGCAATCCACCGCCATGTGTTTTTTCACTTTGTCGTTGTGTTAGCTTATCTGCGTTTAATAGCACCTACTTTCGATTTTATGTCCATGAGCTTTGTAATAAACACCTTCAAGTGAACCTATATAAATTTGTTGAGCTTTTCCGTGAATATATTTTTGTTCCCTGTTCAGTATTCCAACATTTGTTTTTGATGGCCTTTACATAATTCACGATCGTTGAGTAAATTCTGATAATGGTAGAGCATTATAAAACAAAGTTAAAATATGTCGGGCAACTTAAATTCTTTATATGAGAACACTTCACGGGCCTGAATATCCATGAGTTTGTCTAAAATATGAACCAGACTACTATCAACCAATATCCGCTCACAGAGATTTGCATGTATAGGATGTCTGCTGGTAACAACCAGACTGGGTTACCTCCCCTCAGATTCAAGTGTATAGGATGTCTGCTGGTAACAACCAGACTGGGTTACCTCCTCTCAGAGATTCGGGTTTATAGCATGTCTGCTAGTAATGGCCAGGCTGGGTTACCTCACAGATATTCAGGTTTATAGAGTGTCTGCCAGTAACAACCAGACTGGGTTAGCTCCCCTTACAGAGATCCAGGTTTTAGCATGTCTGCTAGTAACGGCCAGGCTGGGTTACCTAACAGATATTCAGGTTTATAGAGTGTCTGCCAGTAACAACCAGACTGGGTTAGCTCCCCTTACAGAGATCCAGGTTTATAGCATGTCTGCTAGTAACGGCCAGGCTGGGTTACCTCAGAGATTCTGGTTTATAGAGTGTCTGCTAGTAACAACCAGACTGGGTTATCTCCCTTAATCTGCCTGTGGACGACACATACACCTGAATCAATGGCAGAGTCAGTGATTGAATCAAAAATATAATTTGCCGCACGTTGTGACTCATTGTATGATCGATCATTGTCCAGGCCCAGCTTTCAATTGTCCGTTTATATTGTCTGTCCAAGTCTGAATCATTCAATGGACATGAGGACTGGCACCTTGCAATTTAGGAAACTTGGGTGAAATTTCTTTGCCAAAAAATCCTCAAGAAATTCCAAATGGTGCATGCATTGTAGTACATGGTAGAGCAGCTTATCCAACTGCGAAAGCCACGTAATTGGTTGTGCTTTTTTAGTTTTCTTTTTAGACGACTTATGGGCCATACTGTCCAGCGAGGATGATAGATGATGGAATAATTTGAAGGAGAAAACAAATACCTGAAGTCTGAGAAATGAACACAAAATAATCCAAATGAATCGAAAAAAAAACACAAAGGGAGTTGTCTTGCCAATGTTTCGAATACCAATATTCTTCGTCCGGGCTTCAACACAAACCTTGACAGATTACAACAATAGAATTAAGGTCTACATTGTCATGGACGCCATTTTATCTTTGTATGCCTTTCTTAACTTGGATATCCTGTCTGTCATAGTATCCTCTTCAAAGAGATCTTGGTTCACTTGCAAAAACTCTGATTTATTCAGTCTTGTTCCTGTGAAATATACCAAAAATTGTACATATATGCATTGTTTTTAGGTTTAGACTTGCTTTGTTTTAGGCAAGGATAATAAACAATTTAATTTGTCTTGTGCAATAAAAAAAACATTGGTATAATATCTACATCACAGTGCCCATTCAAGACTGTACGTGGGGGAGAAATGTGATCGAAAGTCATTTGTTTTCTAGCATATTGGGCTTCAAATCTTTTCCAAGTTCAAAAATTTTATTGAAAACAATTAAATGTAGATAATCCAACAAAAATCTTTTCTGATTCTGAAATTTAAAAACTGACCAAAAAGCTTTAGTTCAACTGAACTTGACACAATGGTTTCAACCACATGTTCATGTAAAAAAAATTCTCAGTAAGATAAGATGAATTGCAGTACTACTAGTAATGGGTAACTGTTCAGGATTTAGTTGGAAATATGGCTAAGAGGTTGATTACTTGGAGCATTACTAGTATATGAGACAGTTTAAATTTCCCATTGACTTTTATAGGCCATTAATAAACCACACATTTCATGATTAAACTTGTCGAACGTTGGTCTCAGTTTTTTCACAAGAAACAGAAACTTCTTGGCAACATGACCTTTCTTTGCATTTGTCCGAGTGAATGGTCTCCCCATGACAAACGTTTGCAATACAGCTAGTGGAATTGTAAAACATCTCGGGTATGCCAAGTTGAACATATACAGTAATATGTGCACAAATGCTACCTGGGAAAAACCCCATGTTATTTTTGTTTTCAAAAGTTCACAACTTTGTTGATTAAAAATCATATATGCCATTCATAAATAACATAGGTCTAATTATATTCTCTCTATATTGGTCTTAAATTAAAAATTAAGTGATTTTTTTTCACCCTCAATGTTAACCCTTTGAGTGCCAGGTCCGATTTTTGTATCAACCCATATACCCTGTGCCAATGCATTCTCTTATATATGAGAGTCGACCATAGGTCGCCTCGCATATATAAGAGAATGCATTGGCCTAACAATTTTTTTTTTTACAATTTTAATATATTTTATTATATTCTTTAACAGACTTATTGTGTAGGTTTAGGGCCGATAATATCGGCCCCTGGCACTCAAAGGGTTAAACATTTTGCGTCAGACAGAATGTTTGACAGATACAATAGTGCACCAGACATTGGCTATTTTCCGCCAATCATTGACTGTGAACGCGCTCTTATTTTGAGCTTTGACGACTGTACTTCAGAAAATCAACGTATATAATATGGATAATATATCTTAAGTGGATTTTCATTTGAACCAATGCTTCCTCGGAAAAGATTAATTCCAAAGATTATTTAAGGGGTTTATTACCATGTTAGAAAATTTGGATGAGGATCACTCAGCAAGTTCTGATCAAACTAGAGCAGCACCTGCAGGTTCATTGGTTGGCTTGTACAAACCTGGGGTCACTGTTAGTAACACCATCTGGTTCATTGGTTGGCTTGTACAAACCTGGGGTCACTGTTAGTAACACCATCAGGTTCATTGGTTGGCTTGTACAAACCTGGGGTCACTGTTAGTAACACCATCAGGTTCATTGGTTGGCTTGTACAAACCTGGGGTCACTGTTAGTAACACCATCAGGTTCATTGGTTGGCTTGTACAAACCTGGGGTCACTGTTAGTAACACCATCAGGTTCATTGGTTAATTGGCTTGTACAAACCTGGGGTCACTGTTAGTAACACCATCAGGTTCATTGGTTGGCTTGTACAAACCTGGGGTCACTGTTAGTAACACCATCAGGTTCATTGGTTGGCTTGTACAAACCTGGGGTCACTGTTAGTAACACCATCAGGTTCATTGGTTGGCTTGTACAAACCTGGGGTCACTGTTAGTAACACCATCAGGTTCATTGGTTGGCTTGTACAAACCTGGGGTCACTGTTAGTAACACCATCAGGTTCATTGGTTGGCTTGTACAAACCTGGGGTCACTGTTAGTAACACCATCAGGTTCATTGGTTGGCTTGTACAAACCTGGGGTCACTGTTAGTAACACCATCAGGTTCATTGGTTGGCTTGTACAAGCCTGGGGTCACTGTTAGTAACACCATCAGGTTCATTGGTTGGCTTGTACAAACCTGGGGTCACTGTTAGTAACACCATCAGGTTCATTGGTTGGCTTGTACAAACCTGGGGTCACTGTTAGTAACACCATCAGGTTCATTGGTTGGCTTGTACAAACCTGGGGTCACTGTTAGTAACACCATCAGGTTCATTGGTTGGCTTGTACAAACCAGGGGTCACTGTTAGTAACACCATCAGGTTCATTGGTTGGCTTGTACAAACCTGGGGTCACTGTTAGTAACACCATCAGGTTCATTGGTTGGCTTGTACAAACCTGGGGTCACTGTTAGTAACACCATCAGGTTCATTGGTTGGCTTGTACAAACCTGGGGTCACTGTTAGTAACACCATCAGGTTCATTGGTTGGCTTGTACAAACCTGGGGTCACTGTTAGTAACACCATCAGGTTCATTGGTTGGCTTGTACAAACCTGGGGTCACTGTTAGTAACACCATCTGGAGAGCATCCAGTGAATGGTCTATCAAGTGGCACTCTCAATCCAGCCCCGCGACATGTGAACTTTATATCATTACTAGTCCTATACGATACATAACATTCTCTTGTGACATATTTATTTGTTTCAACACCCCATGATACAGCTGCATTGTTCTTCAGGTTATGTTTCATAACCCATTTATATCCTTTTAACTAAATTACATGGGTCAGTAGTTTGTTTTAGAGTAAACACATTATGGGCTTTTGAAGCTGTAATGCGAACAACTCTATGCTCATACCACCTCTCACATATTGCTTGAGCCCTAGTCTGTATTTCCAAATCGTCAAGCTGTGGTTTAGTGAGAGATGCTGTGTATGATGCCCAAAGCTCACCAGCATAATTGTGTTCATCCTGATCAGTCATGGTATCAGTTTCATCATCATCATAGAATGACGACAATGTTGTTGGCAATAGGTTCTCATCCTCCGTTTCAGAAGCGGTCGGTGTCCTCATTCAATGGAGGAATTGTAGTGAAGTATGCTGCATTAGGGCACAGGGACATCAATTCTTTCAACATCTCAACCAATGGAACTTCAGGCTCACTGTCAACACAAGTCACATATTTTGTTCGTTTTCGTCTAATGGTCTCCAACTTCACACAGTGGAACATAATCTACATACAAGGTAGAATTTCTCATAAATAGTACAAATTCAAATAGACTGATAACATAGGATCGCTTCTATCTTTAAAACAAAATTACTGAATGTTACATATATGTAAAAATCAAATATTTTCCTTCATCGTGCCACTACAGGTAGATTGTGGAAAATTGTGTGCTGTAGGCCACTCATATCAAGGTGTAAACTTAACACTTTGCTAGATCCTTGATTCCTGTACATACAGTAATGCTCGAAATAATCGACTCTTTAACCACAGCAGAATTATGGGTATTAACTTTTCAGGATTTAGTTGGAAATATGGCTTGTCATCGGAAAGCTCTCAGACTAAATCCTGAAAAGTTACCCATAATTCTGCTGTGGTTAAGAAGTCGAATATTTAGAGCATTACTGTTGTTCCCTGGTTGATGAGTTGACAGCCAAACCAAGCCTGGTGTAAAAATGTGGGATTAGAGCTTGAAACCAAAAAACAATTGCATCGAATTAATATAGGTAGGCTGTATACCTAAGGACAATGTATAATGTGTTCATGAATTGAGTAATTTAATAATAAAAAATAATTTAAAATGGCATTCACAACTTCACAATTGTTTTGGCATGTTTTTGGCTTTTCAGTTTGGCGTCATAATTTATTGCACTCGAAACTTTGTTGTAACGTTGTCAACACTGGGGAAAATTGATGCACGATTTATGGCAACACGTCATAGGTTACGCAGCGATAAAATAACAAAGTAGCTATAAATGTCCAGGTACGTAACCGAGTTCCAACCATCGACCAATGTGTACGATTGGCAAGTTTTCTTGTGCCCTTGTTGTACGCAAGTTTGTTTGTATATCTCGCCTGTGTCTCAGAATCCAAATCACTCATAAAATAACTCTGATCGTTGTTAACCCTTTGGAGAGTATCTGTAACGTCATATACATGACGTCATGAGTAAATTTAACGTCAACGTCATTGCAATAATTATTAACAAGTTCAGTCAAAAAGGCCCAATAATTTGTTTTAATTTATGTGCATTTTTTGTTAATGTATGTTATCATAATCGATTGCACTTATACATTTGGGACATTATATTAATCAAAATAACTCCTATAGAAATCATTTATAAATCGGATGATTTGTTGAAGTTATGTCTACGTAAAATAACACTTCCCGAAACGACATATATGTCGTTCTACTCCTCAACCGATAGACGACATATATATCGTTCTACTCCTCAACCGATAGACGACATATATGTCGTTCTACTCGCCAAAGGGTTAAAATGTATCACTTTCTTCAAAATGCCACTCGCCGCTTTGTTCGCCATACCAGTAGAAACAGTACTCGTGTTATTGTTTTGCCCACCAGCAGGTGCGCACCGCTTAGCGCATGACGTCACTTGTTTATTTATAAATTTTCTCCTATTGTTGACTTCACAAATTGAATAGTCCAGTATACTTAAAAGGTTATGAAAAATGCATTAGATAAATCAATTTATTGACTTACAATATTTCTTTCAGGATATGTTAATCAATCTCTTCGAAATGTTAGAAATCTTTGTTCCTATGGTTTCCATTGTTATTTTTTTCCGTTTGAATGAATTGCCCCCACAATCTCCAAACTTTGTTTGGAACAATTCATTGTCCATGGTATATATCTCGTCATCCACCAGGACTGCAGTATGATCACTGAAAAAATAATACATTGATGTTAATATGTGTTTGAATGATAGTTGTATTCTGAATCTTTTATTGACATGGGAGTACAAGCCTTGAAATAGGGTGTCTGTCACCCTTTATAGAGCCCCACATAGACTGGAGCAGACGACACTCTGCAGTGCATGCTTCCATCTGTGTGAGGCTCCCTGTGGGATAAAACTTTAACATTGTTTTTTGAGGTGGATGTTTTACATTACTGATCAAGCCTGCAAATAGTGTGTCTGTCATTTGCAGAATGAGGTCCCCAGAGGGTAAATTTAGTGATGCTACCCCACATAGTAGGCTAGCATCACCAAATTCACCCTCTGGGGACCTCATTCTGCTTATACCTCAGCAGAATGAGGTTCCCAGAGGGTGAATTTGGTGATGCTAGCCTGCTATGCGGGGTAGCATCACTAAATTCACACTCTGGGGACCTCATTCTGCAAATGACAGACACCCTATTTCAAGGCTTGTAGGAGTATATTGTGAGTTGCCAGGTGGCCCCCACCTCTTTAACAGATATAATCTGCTATTCACATTTGGGCTTTCTTTAATATATGCTGCCTGGCCTATTCTTGTTTCGGATGCTTTGACTCAATAGGTAAAACCTGCAAAATTGCAATTTCAAAGATAAAACAACTTATTGTTAGTGGAGATGGTATTGAAAAGGATAACAGCTTATTGAAAAATCTAGTCTGGATTCCACAATAAATTTTACTGTTAAAACCTATTGGTCTTTTTAGTTACATTTTCTGGATCAAATAAGCGTATTCTAAATGTTATAGAGGGATACCTACATTTAATTTGTTAATTGTTTAATACCAAAATGATAAACATCTGATTGGGTACAAAGTCTGTATCAAATTTGATAGTGCATTTGAGTACATAACATGCTGTTTAAAATGAGATAATGCACTAGTATAATAATTGTTTATAATCACTCAAGAAATCAAGGTAAATCACACATACGTATGTAATAAAACTATAAAAACTGAGATCTCAACCTTTCCATTCCTAATCTGAAACAGTTAATATTGATTGAAATAGAGATTTTGTTTATTTTCTGTGATTTTCATATCTGTTATTAAAGGTACTCAATCCGTAAAGAGGGTCCCCATCTCAACAGATTCCAACAACAACAATCCGATCAGAGGGTCCTATATTACTATTTCTTTGGCTTTGGGGGTAAAAAATATTTGATTCGAGTCAAGGAACCCATCAAACAAAGCTCAGAGTTATTAGATATTGATTTTTGAAATTTGTTATTAACTCGAGATGAGTACTAATAACTGCCGTAATCTGCTCTGGATGTGTACTCCAAATCTATTCAAACAGACAAGGATGGATAACTCTAAAATCAAGTGGTAATTTTAACGCAATTTTGACTTGAGTTCTGGGCCAGATAGTATTCCCGATAATGAAAAATAATAGATTTCTAAAATCGATATCTAACAAATCTGAGCTTTGATGGGTGACTTCCTCGACTCGAATCAAATATTTTTGACCCCCGAAGCCATTGAAATAGTAATTGAGAGGAGTTTTATCGGATTGAGTACCTTTAAAATACCTTGTCTACTATCCCCAGCAAAGAAATCTTTCTTTTCTTAGGGGACAAAACTGCCTTTGACATTGGCAGAATCTCTGGGTTGAAGTATTCCTCCGTGGTTTGTCTATCATACTCAAACTCTGATGACATGAAGATCTGTAAATAGAGATATAGTGTTGTCATCACTAAATCCAGCATTCTGTCTGATTGGTCAGTGCCCACGTGGCCAGTTGCAATTATTTCTCGGTGAATGCGCAACAGCTAATAACGGCAAGCTCATAACAACATCGATACGTCATTTGGGTTTGGAAAGACGAACGCGTAATGTTTTGGGCGCATTTGGATTCGCGCAGGATTGACTTAATAAATCATCGGGTTTCAATTGTTCCTGTTAACTTTTGCCAAGGGTGCTATGGGATATTTTGGGCTGGTTTTGTCACGATAAACTTTTCGATTTAAATACATTTACAAAAGTGGCTTTTTCGCTAAATGTATATAAATATAAGGATTAACTGTCATGTGGACTGTTTTTATGGAGATGTAACCGTGAGGTAAGTGGTCATAACTTGTATGTAAAACCCGATGACAGTTAATCCTTATATCACCTATAAAGATTTCAGTCCTTATATCACCTATAAAGATTTCAGTAGGCATGTGTGATGCCGGCCTACATGTATCTTTCATAGGAACGTTGTATTTATTCTATAAAGTACGAACATTGGTCAAAGCATTAGCTGCTGTAAGATCTGGAAGTGCTCTCTCAATTTCTAATTTTGAGTGTGTATAAATGAAAACCTTTTCTATCTACTGTCTGACACAGCGAACCCAATGCTGGTCGGCACCCGACAATAAATGGCCATATCACTTTGAGCTCGTGTGTAGGGCAAGTATTCATATCGAGCTGAACATGTATAACAATGAGTGTTATCATGGGTCCATTTATTGTTTCGACAGATATGTTTAATGACCATCGTCTCATCAGGGATGCAAGTCAATCGGGTCTATATACACTGTTGGGGGGGGGTGTACGCGTGCGTGTGAGCTTATTTGAGCATGCCAACTCGTGCTGTTATGTGTGGAAGGCCCGATGCTTCAACACTAGCTTGACTTATATGTCACAGAAGAATGGTGCGTGTAGCCATAATGCACATGGTGCCTAAATTTATATGTAATAAGGATGTGGTTCATTATTGTCCTTATGCCGCAGACAGCTTGGTATAGATGTACCTGTTTCAAATCTATGTACATAACCCACGGTTGTTCAGTTTGCGTTAAACCGTAATCTGTGATGGCCAGAATTAATTATGGGGAGACATATGCGATATCGGCACCAGGGTATTATGTAAGGGTGATCTGAGCCGGATATCTTCGGTCTGTCTCAATTGAACCATACAAATATGGATATCATTGGAATCGGCTCCTTGACCACATTGTGATAGTTACAATTAGCCCTGTGCCAATGCATTCTCTTATATATGCGAGTCGACCATAGGTCGCCTCGCATATATAAGAGAATGCATTGGACTAAAAAAATTCTTTTTTTTAACACTTTTTACCATTTTTTCTTACATTCTTTAACAATTTTATAATTTTTAATGTGTTAAGCCAATGCATTCTCTTATATATGCGAGGCGACCTATGGTCGACTCGCATATATAAGAGAATGCATTGGCACAGGGTAAAAAAAACGTAAAGTCTTTCCTTATACCAATTCTGTTCACCTTAGATGTTGGTATAAAGTTCATGCCCAGAACCATAATCTCATCATTAGATAGATATCAACTCCTTAACTGGAAAATGTCTGACTTTGACGTCTTGAGTATTTTACAAAGCACATAAAACTGGGATATAATGTTTTAGGCAACCGATCTTGAACCTCCTTCCAAATTATATAAGTTTATACAGCTTTCTGGTCTTTTCTCACCTCATATCTGATGGAACATTTGCTCAAGCTAATTGTAACGCGTGTTGTATGTCATATTTTGTACAAACACATTGTAACACATGTTGTATGTCATATTCATGTACAAACTTGTTGTCGAGAATAAAATGTTGTCCCCCCCCCCCCCCCCCCCCCCCCCCCCAAGTAATTCAACAGAATTATTTTTCAGACGACAAAAGACGAATACACCCGTTGTAAAAATATAGAGATCCAGGGGGGCTGGGAACACCACAGAATACAGGGGTAAACCTGTCTTCGGTAATATGGACAAAGGTGTTCATTATCTAGGTAATGTACATATTCCGAAGCGCCACTTGGACAATTTCATAGTCAGTTAAATGAAAAACAGGAACATAATAGAAGTATGCCTGGTGTTTTGAAATTTGGAAAATATAGGTATACATATGACAGCGTATGCGTACCAGTATCGTAGAATCACGCACTATTATAAAGGAAATAATTATACGTAGAGTATTAATATTTTTTAAGTTTCATGATTGTTCCATACCGGTAGTTTCAGTAAAAGATGGGAATGTGCTACATACATGTAGTTAGGCGTTACAATTTTAGAAATTAGGAACGTAAGCATAGGCCGCGAGTTTTCGAAAGGGTTAATTTTGAAATTTTGAGTTATGTACATGAGTAAGTAGATGTGTAATGAAAGTATAGGTGTAGGTCTGTAGTAAAATATAAAATATCACTGCAATCGTCGTCAGTTATGTACCTGGTGATGGAGTATTTAAGCAACAGACCACCGCTTTTCGACACCCTGGATCTCTATATTTTTACAACAGTTGTCTATACAAGTAAAGTTCCCCACCAATTGCAAAACTGTTGGAGGGAGAATACATACAGTAATGCCCTAAGTAATCAACCTCTTAACCAAAGCAGAATTATGGGTAACTTTTCAGGATTTAGTCGGAAATATGGCTTGTTGCCATTCATCGGAAAGCTGAGAGCTTTCCGATTAATGGCAACAAGCCATATTTCCGACTAAATCCTGAAAAGTTACCCATAATTCTGCTTTGGTTAAGAGGTCGATTACTTAGGGCATTACTGTAGAAGTGAAAGCCCCAAAAATAACCAGAATATGGTCATGATATATTACATACATTGAGACGCATGAATACTTCCGTCTTTGTATAACACATATATTCTATATCATTACAGACTGCCTGGAGAACGAAGACCATACCATGGACTATATAAGCTGTGTATATGTAATAATAATAATAATAATATATATAAATATATATAATGGAATAGATTGTTTGTTCTCAATTTTGATTAACACACACAAAAGGGTAAGAGAGATCTACAGTTGAATCATAAGAAATGACGAGTGGGTTTTGTTAACCCTTTACCCAACAGAACCCATATAGAGCCCCATATAGACTGGAGCAGCAGGCACTCTGCAGTGCATGCTTCCATCTGTGTGAGGCTCCCTGTGGGTTAATTTTTATTTTTGAGTGCCAGGTCCGATTTTTGTATCAACCCATATACCCTGTGCCAATGCATTCTCTTATATATGCGAGTCGACCATAGGTCGCCTCGCATATATAAGAGAATGCATTGGCTTAACACATATTAAAAATAATAAAATTGTCAAAGAATGTAGAAAAATATTATAAAAATTGTTTAAAAATGTAAGAAAAAATTATAAAATTGTTAAAGAATGTAAGAAAAAATGGTAAAAAGTGTTAAAAAAAGGATTTTTTTTTTAGGCCAATGCATTCTCTTATATATGCGAGGCGACCTATGGTCGACTCGCATATATAAGAGAATGCATTGGCACAGGGCATAACTGTAACCATCACAATGTGGTCAATGAACCGGTTCCAATGATATCCATATTTGTATGGTGTTATTGAGACAGAGCGAAGATATTTTAGGCTGTTAAAGCTTTATTTGGGCGTTTTTGGCCGGTTTGTTGGGTAAAGGGTTAATCGCGGACATGTCAGTGGTTCTTAATTAATTGCTGTGATGCTGTTAGGGCAAATTTATGTCCATTATAGAGCAATAACCGTACTTTTTCGCAATGGCATCAGTTTGCCCTAACATCATCCATCGGGACCCCCCCAACATAACGACTAGCAGTCCACAAGACCAGGTGGTGGTTATGTTATTCATACTATTAGCAAAAGAGTGTCTGTCATTTGCAGAATGAGGTCCCCAGAGGGTGAATATAGTGATGCTATCCCGCACGGTGGGATAGAATCACCAAATTCACCCTCTGGAGACCTCATTCTGCTTAGGCCTCATCTTCTGGAAAGTATCTATTGTATCAAATTAACATTGGTTTTAGTTACTTTTTCCCTTCTGGGAAGTTTCTATATCCCCTAATGTGCAGAAGATAAAATTCATAATTGAAGGTCCCCAATGGGTGAACATCACCAACATCAACTGAAAACTTCATCTGATCCTAGGTCTACCATAGGAGTTGATGGCCTAAGCAGAATGAGGTCCCCAGAGGGTGAAATTAGTGATGCTAGCCCGCTTTGTGGAATAGCGTCACTAAATTCACCCTCTGGGGACCTCATTCTGCAAATGACAGACACACTATTTGCAGATTTGAGCAAACCCATTGCCATTGATGTAGCAATAGGACAGAGATAAGGGATTTACCCTTTACCCAACAGAACGGCCCTGTGCCAATGCATTCTCTTATATATGCGAGTCGACCATAGGTCGCCTCGCATATATAAGAGAATGCATTGGCTTAACACATATTAAAAATGATAAAATTGTCAAAGAATGTAGAAAAATATTATAAAAATTGTTAAAAAATGTAAGAAAAAATTATAAAATTGTTAAAGAATGCAAGAAAAAATGGGCCAATGCATTCTCTTATATATGCGAGGCGACCTATGGTCGACTCGCATATATAAGAGAATGCATTGGCACAGGGCATAACTGTAACCATCACAATGTGGTCAATGAACCGGTTCCAATGATATCCATATTTGTATGGTTCTATTGAGACAGACGGAAGATATTTTAGGCTGTTGAAGCTTTATTTGGGCGTTTTTGGCCGCTTTGTTGGGTAAATGGTTAATTAAGAGATTTATCCCACAGGGAGCCTCACACAGATGGAAGCATGCACTGCAGAGTGTCGTCTGCTCCAGTCTTATGTGGGGCTCTATAAAGGTACTGGTATAATAATCGGTGAAACTACACTACGCTCACTGAGTCACTTTGATTGTGACTGAAATATTCTGTGATGTGTCTAAGCTAACCAACATATACCTATCAAGCCTTGAAATAGTGTGCCTGTCATTTGATGAATGAGGTCCCCAGAGGGTGAATTTAGTGATGCTACCCCGCATAGCCGGCTAGCATCACCAAATTCACCCTCTGGGAACCTCATTCTGCTGAGTTGTAAGCAGAATGATGTCCCCAGAGGGTGAATTTGGCGATGATAGCCCGCTATGCAGGGTAGCATCACCAAATTCACCCTCTGGGGACCTCATCATGCAAGTGACAGGCATACTATTTCAAGGCTTGATACTATTGAAGTTCTGGTGACTGGTTGGAACAACCAGAAATGCTTAGTATATTGAAATAGCATAAAAAACACATGCCACTCAGGTATCGGGTTGTTGGTAAACATGCCACTCAGGTATCGGGTTGTTGGTAAACATGCCACTCAGGTATCGGGTTGTTGGTAAACATGCCACTCAGGTATCGGGTTGTTGGTAAACATGCCACTCAGGTATCGGGTTGTTGGTAAACATGCCACTCAGGTATCGGGTTGTTGGTAAACATGCCACTCAGGTATCGGGTTGTTGGTAAACATGCCACTCAGGTATCGGGTTGTTGGTAAACATGCCACTCAGGTATCGGGTTGTTGGTAAACATGCCACTCAGGTATCGGGTTGATTGATTCATTTGCCATTCAGGATCAGTTATGGTCTACTTATGGGCGGGGTGTTCTTCGTGCATAACAATATCAGGTTTCAGTATATTAATTTAATTTCAAGGCATTACAAAGTATAAGAAAAATATCAGTCATATTGGTAGATAAAAAGCTGAACCACCTTTATAATATACATGTATATGAGCTGTATGACGGTTTAACCTAGAAACAATTAAAATAATTTAAAAATGGTCTACCTCCTTACAAACATGTGTTATATAGTTAACAGGTATAAAATATTAGATATGAATTAAAGGTCCCTGTCCGGAAATGCTTCTATCAATTAATATTGATTATATTTCTGATATTTTCTGGTCTAAAAATGTGTTTGTTTAGGTAACGAACAATACTGGTTACTGTTAACAAAAACCATACATTTTATTGTGTAATTTTGTCACAAATAAATGTTAATTAGACTCATTATCTCTTATAACTATGTGATAAAACAATACAATCAATCTGGGATATTTGACGTTCAAAGTTATGGGATCAACCTAATGACCCGCCATATAACCCACAGGGAGCCTCACACAGATGGAAGCATGCACTACATAGTGTCGTCTGCTTCAGGCTGTGTGGGGCTCTCTATGGGTTAATAGACCCGCCACATCAAATCCAGTCGTAAGTCGGGATTTTTTTTACCCTGTGCCAATGCATTCTCTTATATATGCGAGTCGACCATAGGTCGCCTCGCATATATAAGAGAATGCATTGGCCTAACAATTGTTTACAATTTTAATAATTTGTTCTTGTAGTCTTTAACAATTTTATAATTTCACCCATACAGAGCCCAAGACAAACATGAGCAGACGGCACTCTTCTATATGCTTCTATATATGTGTGGGGCTCCCTGCAGGGTAATGGATGTTTTTTCTTTTATGTCCTAAAAATTGTAAGAAACATTTATTTAAAAAACATGATAAAAAATTGTTAGGCCAATGCATTCTCTTATATATGCGAGGCGACCTATGGTCGACTCGCATATATAAGAGAATGCATTGGCACAGGGTAAAAAAAATCCCGACTTATGACTGGATTTGATATGGCGGGTCACATATGATATCACTTGAAAATATAACAATAAAGTGTCCCACTTAATCATCTCATTTTATAATAAAATATTCTAAATAAAATCAATATTAATTGACAAATGCATTTCCAGACATGGGTCTTCAATTCATATTTAGTATTTTTTACCCATGCAACTATTTCAAAATTGTTATATGAAGATACAATCCATCTTTTAATAAAACTGTTCTTAAAGCTACACCACCAGCCATTTATGTTAACCCTTTACCCAACAGAACGGCCCTGTGCCAATGCATTCTCTTATATATGCGAGTCGACCATAGGTATAAGACCATATATAAGAGAATGCATTGGCTTAACACATATTAAAAATGATAAAATTGTCAAAGAATGTATAAAAATATTATAAAAATTGTTAAAAAATGTAAGAAAAAATTATAAAATTGTTAAAGAATGTAAGAACAAATGGTAAAAAGTGTTAAAAAAAAAGATTTTTTTAGGCCAATGCATTCTCTTATATATGTGAGGCGACCTACATAAACCGCCACAGTGACCCCAGGTTTGTTATTTGTTTGTTTTTTTGTCAACATCAAACTGGTATCACTATGTTCCTACAATTTTGTTAATTTAATACCATAACAGGGTATATATATGTGGTTGATGCCGCTTTAAAACAGTTATGCAGATGAGTAACCAGGTGTAAGTCACGAGGATGAGTAACCAGGTGTACAGATGTATGTCATGAGGATGAGTAACCAGGTGTACAGATGTAAGTCATGAGGATGAGTAACCAGGTGTACAGATGAGTAACCAGGTGTACAGATGTAAGTCATGAGGACGAGTAACCAGGTGTACAGATGAGTAACCAGGTGTACAGATGTAAGTCATGAGGATGAGTAACCAGGTGTACAGATGAGTAACCAGGTGTACAGATGTAAGTCACGAGGATGAGTAACCAGGTGTACAGATGTAAGTCATGAGGACGAGTAACCAGGTGTACAGATGAGTAACCAGGTGTACAGATGTAAGTCATGAGGATGAGTAACCAGGTGTACAGATGAGTAACCAGGTGTACAGATGTAAGTCACGAGGATGAGTAACCAGGTGTACAGATGTAAGTCATGAGGACGAGTAACCAGGTGTACAGATGTAAGTCATGAGGACGAGTAACCAGGTGTACAGATGAGTAACCAGGTGTACAGATGTAAGTCATGAGGATGAGTAACCAGGTGTACAGATGAGTAACCAGGTGTACAGATGTAAGTCACGAGGATGAGTAACCAGGTGTACAGATGTAAGTCATGAGGTGTACAGATGTAGTAAAATATATAATAATATATATTAAAGGTGGGTTATCTCTTTGTAAACATGTATTATATAGTTACCGGGGTATAAAATATTAGATCTGAATCAAAGACTCCTGTCTGGAAATGCTTCTATCGATTAATATTAATTTTATTTTGAATATTTTCTGGTCTAAAAAGGTTGTTTAGCTAACGTACAATAGTGGTTTCTGTTAACAGAGACCAGAAATTATTGTGTAATATTGTCACAAATAAACTTTAATTATACTCATTATTAGCTCAACTTTACTTTGTAAAGTTTGAGCTATTGCCATGGCTTTGTCGTCCGTCGTCCGTGTGTACGTGTGTACGTGTGTACGTGTGTACGTGTGTACGTAAGGCGTCAACAATGCAGTCTACAGGTCGTACCTTTGGTCGGATCATTATGAAATTTGTCATAGCTGTTGACATCAACATTTAGACCAGAATGATTAATTTTGGGGTCATTCGGTAAAAAAACATGGCCGCCAGTGGCCATCTTGCATTTCAAAATTCAATCCATTAGCACGGGCTACAGGGCGTACTGTTTGTCTGATCGTCATGAAATTTGTCATGGATGTTAATATTGACATGTAGATGGGAACGAGTAATTTTGGGGTCATTCGGCCCAAAAACATGGCCGCCAGCAGCCATCTTGGATTTTACTCTTTGTATGACTAAATTCTTTAGCACGGGCTACAGGTCGTACTTTTAGTCTGATCATCATAAAATTTGTCAAGAATGTTAATAATGACATGTAGATGGGAACGAGTCATTTTGGGGTCATTCGGCCAAAAAACATGGCCGCCAGCAGGCATCTTTGATTTCACTCTTTGTATGACTAAATCCTTTAGCACGGGCTACAGGTCGTACCTTTAGTCCGATCATCATAAAATTTGTCATGGCTGTTGAAATTGGAATGTAGATGGGAACGAGTCATTTTGGGGTCATTCGGACAAAAAACATGGCCGCCAGTGGCCATCTTGGATTTCAAAATTCAATCCATTAGCACGGGCCACAGGTCGTACTGTTCGTCTGATCATCATGAAATTTGTCATGGATGTTAATATTGACATGTAGATGGGAACGAGTAATTTTGGGGTCATTCGGCCAAAAAACATGGCGGCCAGCAGCCTTCTTGGATTTTACTCTTTGTATGACTAAATTCTTTAGCACGGGCTACAGGTCGTACCTTTAGTCTGATCATCATCAAATTTGTCATGGATGTTAATATTGACATGTAGATGGGAACGAGTAATTTTGGGGTCATTCGGCCAAAAAACATGGCCGCCAGCAGCCATCTTGGATTTTACTCTTTGTATGACTAAATCCTTTAGCACGGGCTACAGGTCCTACTTTTAGTCTGATCATCATAAAATTTGTCAAGAATGTTAATAATGACATGTAGATGGGAACGAGTCATTTTGGGGTCAATCGGCCAAAAAACATGGCCGCCAGCAGCCATCTTGGATTTTACTCTTTGTATGACTAAATCCTTTAGCACGGGCTACAGGCCGTACCTTTAGTCTGATCATCATAAAATTTGTCATGGCTGTTGAAATTGGAATGTAGATGGGAACGAGTAATTTTGGGGTCATTCGGCCAATAAACATGGCCGCCAGTGGCCATCTTGGATTTCAAAATTTAATCCATTAGCACGGGCCACAGGTCGTACTGTTCGTCTGATCATCATAAAATTTGTCATGGATGTTAACAATGACATGTAGATGGGAACGAGTAATTTTGGGGTCATTCGGCCAAAAAACATGGTCGCCAGCAGCCATCTTGGATTTTACTCTTTGTATGACTAAATCCTTTAGCACGGGCTACAGGTTGTACCTTTAGTCTGATCATCATAAAATTTGTCAAGAATGTTAATAATGACATGTAGATGGGAACGAGTCATTTTGGGGTCATTCGGCAGAAAAACATGGCCGCCAGCAGCCATCTTTGATTTTACTCTTTGTATGACTAAATCCTTTAGCACGGGCTACAGGTCGTACCTTTAGTCTGATCATCATAAAATTTGTCATGGCTGTTGAAATTGGAATGTAAATGGGAACGAGTAATTTTGGGGTCATTCGGCAGAAAAACATGGCCGCCAGCAGCCATCTTGGATTTTACTCTTTGTATGACTAAATCCTTTAGCACGGGCTACAGGCCGTACCTTTAGTCTGATCATCATAAAATTTGTCATGGCTGTTGAAATTGGAATGTAGATGGGAACGAGTAATTTTGGGGTCATTCGGCCAATAAACATGGCCGCCAGTGGCCATCTTGGATTTCAAAATTTAATCCATTAGCACGGGCCACAGGTCGTACTGTTCGTCTGATCATCATAAAATTTGTCATGGATGTTAACAATGACATGTAGATGGGAACGAGTAATTTTGGGGTCATTCGGCCAAAAAACATGGTCGCCAGCAGCCATCTTGGATTTTACTCTTTGTATGACTAAATCCTTTAGCACGGGCTACAGGTTGTACCTTTAGTCTGATCATCATAAAATTTGTCAAGAATGTTAATAATGACATGTAGATGGGAACGAGTCATTTTGGGGTCATTCGGCAGAAAAACATGGCCGCCAGCAGCCATCTTTGATTTTACTCTTTGTATGACTAAATCCTTTAGCACGGGCTACAGGTCGTACCTTTAGTCTGATCATCATAAAATTTGTCATGGCTGTTGAAATTGGAATGTAAATGGGAACGAGTAATTTTGGGGTCATTCGGCAGAAAAACATGGCCGCCAGCAGCCATCTTTGATTTTACTCTTTGTATGACTAAATCCTTTAGCACGGGCTACAGGTCGTACATTTAGTCTGATCATCATAAAATTTGTCATGGCTGTTGAAATTGGAATGTAAATGGGAACGAGTCATTTTGGGGTCATTCGGACAAAAAACATGGCCGCCAGTGGCCATCTTGGATTTCAAAATTTAATCCATTAGTATGGGCCACAGGTCGTACTGTTCGTCTGATCATCATGAAATTTGTCATGGTTGTTAATATTGGATTTTACTCTTTGTATGACTAAATTCTTTAGCATGGGCTACAGGTCGTACCTTTAATCTGATCGTCATAAAATTTGTCATAGATGTTAATAATGACATGTAGATGGGAACGAGTCATTTTGGTGTCATTCGGCCAAAAAACATGGCCGCCAGCAGCCATCTTGGATTTTACTCTTTGTATGACTAAATTCTTTAGCATAGGCTACAGGTCGTACCTTTAGTCTGATCGTCATAAAATTTGTCATGGATGTTAACGATGACATGTAGATGGGATACAATCATTTTGGGGTCATTCGGCCGAAAACATGGCCGCCAGCAGCCATCTTGGATTTTACTTTTCTCTTCATGTCTATAAACTAGTATTAGACATTCAACTTTCCACATTCCTAATCGCTCCATTGACTGTAATACATTAAATTATTCCCTTTCCAAGTTGAGCTACAGTGTCATTGACACTTTCATTGATTATAACTATGGAATAAAATAATACAACCAATAAACCTGGGACATTTGCCGTTCGGCACGTGGCCACAGGAAAAGCCTAATGCTCTATATCGCAATATGGTATCACCCAAATGGTCTGTTCTAGACAAATAAACGGTCCCAATAAAATATTCGAAATAATATCAATATTAATTGATAGAAGCCTTTCCAGACAGGGGTCTTCAGTTCATATTTATTATTTTATACCCACACAACTATTTCAAATTTGTTATTTAAAGAGATAATCCATCTTTAAAGGCTTGAGTTGACAGTTTATCGTCGTGTGATCCTTGAGGTTACTGGAGGCAGGGAATGTTTGTATTCACTGTTTATCATCGCATAATCAAACACCCTCTGCATTCACATAATTAGCCCTCGTAATAATCAGTACAATTCGCCATATGGTATAAACAAACATTTCCAAGGTTCATACACCAATAAGTGAAGTCTGCACATCATTAAAAGCTATGAACCATGCACACTTCTTCAAACCAACAACTCAGTGATGTTTGTTCCTATAAAATAAAATATTAATCTCCTTCTAGTATACAGTAATGCTCTAATTAACCCATATGGTGCCCCTCACAGACACAAGCAGACGACCGTCAGTAATAGATCCTTCTATCTGTGTGGGGCTCTCTATGGGAGTTGTCCCATGTTGTTAAATTGGGTGTACTTTCAACTCCAGTTATCAGAGTTTTCAGATAGGCTGCTATGATGCTGGTTTGTTTATGCGTGAAACACGTATTCGTAGTATGGGCTCATTTGCATTGCGAACTATTTTAAAGATGGATTATCTCTTCAAATAACCAATTTGAAATAGTTGTGTGGGTATAAAATAATAATAATGAATTGACGACCCCTGTCCGGAAATGCTTCTATCAATTAACATTTATTTTATTTTGAATATTTTATTATGAAATGAGATGATTTATTGGGACTCTTTATTTGTCTATTTTTAGAACAGACCATTCGGGCGATACCATATATCGATAGGGAGCTGTTCCTATAGTTACGTACCGAACGTCAAATGTCCCAGATTGATTGTATTGTTTTCTTCCATAGTTATAAGCGATAATGAGTCTATAAATTAACGTTTAATTTTGACAAAATTACACAATCAAATTTCGGATCTCTGTTAACAGTAACCACTATTGTTCGTTAGCTAAACAACCACACCTTTTTAGACCAGAAAATATTCAAAATAGAATCCACATTGATCAATAGAGTCTTCGATTCAAATCTAATATTTTATACCCCGGTAACCATGGTAACTATATAATACATGTTTACAAAGAGATAATCCACCTTTATACCCCGGTAACTATGGTAACTATATAATACAAGTTTACAAAGAGATAATCCACCTTTAATGCTAGCAAAATTTATACAGATATTTCAGGAAATGTCCAGTTTTATTTGCAATAATGCCATGGAATGTACTGGCATATTATAAGCTTATTAACCCTTTACCCAACAGAACGGCCCTGTGCCAATGCATTATCTTATATATGCGAGTCGACCATAGATCGCCTCGCATATATAAGAGAATGCATTGGCTTAACACATATTAAAAATGATAAAATTGTCAAAGAATGTAGAAAAATATTATAAAAAATGTTAAAAAATGTTTGAAAAAATTATAAAATTGTTAAAGAATGCTGAAGAATGTAAGAAAAAATGGTAAAAAGTGTTAAAAAAAGTTTTTTTTTAGGCCAATGCATTCTCTTATATATGCGAGGCGACCTATGGTCGACTCGCATATATAAGAGAATGCATTGGCACAGGGCATAACTGTAACTATCACAATGTGGTCAAGGAGCCGGTTCCAATGATATCCATATTTGTATGGTGTTATTGAGCCAGACCGAAGATATTTTAGGCTGTTGAAGCTTTATTTGGCCGTTTTTGGCCGTTTTGTTGGGTAAAGGGTTAATTAAGAGATTTATCCCACAGGGAGCCTCACACAGATGGAAGGGTTAAGCAATGACTGGAAGATCCACTGGGGTCATTGGTTTTGACCTTGGACCTTTGTTTAATTACTCTGCTGGACAAATCCAATGACCCCAATGAATCTCCCAGCCATTTCTTAAACCCTTTCAGTGCCAAGTCCGATTTTTGTATCGACCCATATTGTATCACATTATTATAATCAATAAATTTGAAAAATGATCAAGGAAATATGGGTTGACACAAAAAATTGGACTTGGCACTGAACGATTTAACCATTTCAGTCGTGATCATTTGGGGTTACTGGAGGCAGTGAAGGCTTTTTTATATTTTATTACACACATCAGGTTAGTTCATCCAGTGTATCATTGTGTGGTTCTTCAAGTTACTGGAGTCGGTGAAGGCTTTCTGACATTGTACACATAATTTAATATTTATCCCCATTGTGGATCCTCATGTGTCGAGTGAGGTCGCTCGATTGATTGAATGGCTTGTTACATAGCTGACACTGATGAGGTCTCTCGCCGCTATGGACTCTCATGTGTTTATTCAGATTACTGGACCGATTGAACACCTTGTAACACACATTGCACTGATACGGCTTCACTCCACTGTGGATTCTCATGTGGTTAATGAGGTCGTTGGACTGAGTGAACGCCTTATCACACTCCTGACATTGATAAGGCTTCACTCCGTTGTGGATTCGCATGTGTCTGGTGAGGTTACTCTGTTGAGAGAAGCTTTTTTCACATATATTACACTTATACGGCGTCTCCCTCGTCTGAATCGCTGCATGGACATTCCTGTGTTCAGTCAGAGCATCTAATTGGATGAATGTTTTTCCACAAACATTGCATTTAAACATGTGGATCCTCGCATGTATAGCCAGTGCCCCCGACTTTGTAAATGACTTATCACACTCCATGCACTGGTAGGATGTGACGGCAGAATGAGTCATCTTGTGTTGCATAAGACTATCCTCGGTTTTGAATCGTTGCTCACAAGTATCACACATATATGGCAGCTCATCGGTGTGAATCTTTATGTGTTCATTTAGCTCATCAAGGCAACTGAATCCTTTCTCACAAATATTACATTTTAAGAGCAGAACACCCATGCGTTTACGTATACATACATGTTGGTGCCGAGTCAGATTTTGAGAGCGCGTGAAGGCCTTACCACACACTGCACACTCGTATGGCCTAATACCAGAATGGTCTGGCATGTGTTTACCACACTTATTGGTGTGATGACTCTGACATACTCCCACATCATCGTGTGTTACTTCACGTTCTCCTACATCTTTGTGTGTTATTTTACATTCTCCCTCATCTTTGTGTGTTATTTTACATTTTCCTACATCTTCGTGTGTTATTTTATGTCTCGTCATGACGTTACGTTTACCAAAAGTCTTGCCACAAACGTCACACGCAAAAGGTTTCTCCCCAATGTGAACTCGCATGTGTTTGTTCTTGTTAGACCAGTTCGCAAATCTTCTCAAACATACATGACACTTATATGGTTTTTCACCCGTGTGGATCCTCTTATGTTTATACAGGCCACCATAACTATTGAATCTCTGAACACAGACATCACACTGATAGTGTCTTTCTCCCACGTGGAACCTAGTGATGTGAGTTTTAAGACGAATCTCCTGCGTGAATATTTGAAGACATGCATCACACTCGTGGAGTATCTCTCCTGGGTGGACACTCGTTATGTGCGTTTTTAGACCACACACCTCTGTGAATAGCAGAAGACATATGTCACACTCATAGAGTGTCGCTCCTGTTTGAATGGACATAGTGTAACACCTTAGAATAATACTGATTCCCTGTATACATACATGTATAGTACCACACTGGTACCGCCGCACCAAACTGATATCTATAGACTTTTTGTCGTCTGCTTCCTAATGAATCATCACCTGGATCCCTCCCTTCGCTAACTTCAGTTGTGTTGTTATTACTGGCCTTGCTGAGCCATGTATCAACTTTTTAATTTCTCAAGGTGGGTGTGGCGCACATACCAGAGGCAGGGTGAATCTTTGTAACGTTACTGCCCACATGATATGCCCGAGTCTCTGAAACGAAAAAAGGAATTATTGATTACTCAGCTGGATTACTACTCTTATAAATACTACGTGTACAATTGGAGCAACTATACATGCAAATTTCTACAGAATTATTAAAAAACATCCATTACCCTGCAGGGAGCCCCACACATATATAGAAGCATATAGAAGAGTGTGGTCTGCTCATGTTTGTCTGGGGCTCTGTATGGGTGAAATTATAAAATTGTTGAAGAATACAAGAAAAAATTATTAAAATTGTAAAAAATTGTTAGGCCAATGCATTCTCTTATATATGCGAGGCGACCTATGGTCGACTCGCATATATAAGAGAATGCATTGGCACAGGGTAAAAAATTCCGAGAAGATCAGTGGACCGAGAAGACTTGGTCTACAGAATGGTTCGAAATACACAATACTTCCATTACAATAAAATTATCACCATACATGTACACAGTGCTTAAAGGCAAAAGTAGGGTTCGTGTTGGTCTGAAGATCATTTGGTAAATTTTTTTGGCTATTAATTTCTGGATTTTTTTTCAAAAGCTATGGCCGAATATAAATTTCACAAATTATAGAATTGTTTAGAAAATCAAAACTGAAAAATTTAAAGAAAAAAGGAATATAATAATTGAAATTTCCATCTTTGTTTTAATAATTTTTATTCAGATTTCAATATATAACATCTCGAGTACATGAACAAATAAATTATATAATCAGTGATGTGTCAATTTGTTTATATAGTCCAGGGTGAGTTATATCTCTCTTTGTTAAATGATATTGGTGGGAGTAGAATCTAAAAATGCTAATTTATGTCTGGGTATGTCTCATTTGGGGGATGCATGGGATCATAGTAATTTGACAAAAGTAGTCGGGGACCACTCTGAGAGACTTCCAAACCCCATCCGAGACCACCCATCCTAGACCGGTTCGCATAAATCTTTGAAACTGATTGCGTGATATCCCAGGAGGGAAGGCACATTGGGTGATTCCAACTTCCCAGACACCTTTTCATGCACTACGCTGTGATATATGATGTAGAATTCAGTTACTATATTTGCTGTATCAATTGCCATTTAGGATTTAACTCTTGAGGCATAAGCGCCTATTTAAAATCTACAAATATTAGAGTGTTGGTTGTTTAAGAATATTTTCTATCGTATTTCTTTCATCAAATCTGGGAAATAAGTTTCTATGGCTTTGTAATTCCGGATTTGATCCATGAATCCTTGGAGTGAGGGATTAATAGGCTTCATTTTACATGAATATATATATCTCTTATATAAAAGAATATATATACCAAATATTGCTGTATTGCAGTTGCTGTCTTTCAGAAAACCTAAGGTTACAAATTCTAGTGTAAATTGTGAAGAGATATATTACAAGAATCTTTTAAACGGTCCAGCTGAACGGTCTTGAAATTCAAGCAGTATTGATTTTGAGACTGCGCATTCAAAGAAAAGGTGTAAAATGGTCTCTTTTGTATTTTGTACACAATTCAGTATCTGAAAGTTTACACAGAATATAGTTTTGAGTTGGTATAGAAAAGTTTCAAGTAAATAGTTTTCAATCTTCATCACTGAAATATTTTTCTAATCGGTCCTTCCAATATTTCTCATTAGTTTCTGATCTCATTGAATTCATATCTCGGAAGAGTGGATAAAATGTTTTATAAGTTTTTTTTTTCAGTCTCATTTTTTTTCAGTTTATATAGAGTTCAATCTCTTATTATCTCTCACATACACTGGGGCTCAACGATTCCTCGAGGATCTAACAGGTCTTCGATTCCGACTCAAACAAGATTTTAATGCCAAAATGGCGGCTTTTGTATGAAAATTGACAACAAATCTCTGAAAAATGGTAAGTATGAGCACTATATTGCCTATTGGCCTGGCATATAATTAGTGAAATTCGATTGTAGTATCCCGAAGAACCTGTATATGACGTCTGGCATAGATCCATGACATTCATGCGCCTTAATTACGCTGAGATCAGTAAAAATCGATGGGGAAAAACATAGCACCGAGGTTCAAGTCACATTGTTGAATGGGTATAAATATGTATGGTAATAAAGTCCTATACATAATGTGTTATTACTGTTCGAGTGCATATTGAAACAAAAATGAATTCAATTAGTCGTGAGTTTTTTTTTTAAACACTAATTTTAAAAGTATAACATCGGCTCCGACCCTAATTTTGATATATTCCGACCCCACTCTGTAGAAATTGATCGGCTCCGACTCTAACACACATTAGTCAATTCTTTTTCTGGAAATTGTTGAAATGTCTCATTGGCCATGGGTGTCAGATTCTTGCCGTTTTCATTTAAAATAACCCATTTTCTGGTCGCTAGAATACCTGACACTATAAATTGTGTTTTTAATCACATTCATCTTTAAGATATATAGTCATGTGTTCATAACTTGGAAGATCTGACATTTTTGTGGCTGGCCTATTAACCACATACTCTAAGGATATCTAATGATGCCATTGTACATATGCGTGCCATTCATGCGATCATAGGTGGTGATTAACGAAGACTTGCCTATCTTCTGTTGGGTAGTAGACATGCCCAAATAAGAGTGCTTTTACCTAATAATATAGTCAGTTTAAAATGTAAAATAAACCACACGAAAATGTCCGAAGTAATTTTAACCGGGGTATATATGCTGCACCACAAAATTGATTTTGGTAAAAACTTATACTATTAATATATTCCGTGGTATTTGTGATAAATGTACATCTTATTAACTTCATAAACAATCCGATTCTTTGTTTTGTATTGAATGTGCGGGAACACATGTGGCACAACTTTACGGAAACTTCAGAATCTCCTGATACACACGCTGATTCGGATGGTTCTTCGTGACGCTTTAAATGGCGTGTGTAGTTAGACTTATATTTTGTGGAATAGGTACAAATTCCACACTGGTGCATTTCACTTTGTTTGGTAACTGGGGTAGAGGCAGCAATCGGGACCGGGTTTGAAGAAATGTCAGTCTCAATTTCTTCACGTTCAGCCGCATCCAATGACACGGACAAGTCCAACAAAAGCAAGGAATGCTCGAAAGTTATTAGAGATCCCGTAACGCCTGGATATATTCTGAAAGTATAAATGTATAAATAATTCAGTTTACATGTAACAATTTATAGTAAATACAGGCATATGCGTGTTGTGCATAATTTTAATTAAAATTGGTCATTGCTTTTATTGGACCCCCCCCCACCCCCCCCCCCCCCAAATTGACTTCCATATTTATGTTCATGACATATCAATTGGTATGTAGGCACACATTTTCCCGAGAATTTTGACAACAGGTTATATAAGATCACGTATGCTATTGCGTATAGTCATAATTATACTGCACTGTGGCATTGGGGTCGTAAACATAGTGCGAACGTATCTGGTAATCATGTAAGGGTCGGAGTATTTGGAAGCTGTTAGATCCTGATCCGAACCACCAAATCACCGATGAGTCGGAGTATTTTTCGTCATATTTCTTATACATCGTAATTACTGGGTCAATAACTAAAATTATGGGCTTATTTTGATATGTGATAAACACTAAATTCATTCAGAACCCATGCTGTGCGATTTGACATATACAAAAGTTAATAACAAGTCGGGAGATGCACGTTAAATTATCAATGGCAAATGCATACAAAAAAGCACGTGCTCGAGTTTGAAGTCAAACAACCATTTACACTTTTGTTTCGGGTCATTGTCATTGATTGTGTCATATCCTGAACCAAGATACATTGAAGTATACACGTTATAACTCACCTTTCTGTCATTTTTCTTCTTCTTTTGCGGGTTAAAAACTTCTGGAAAATTAAAAAAGTCGGAATGGGGTCGGAGCCAATCAAATTGGGGCCGGAGTAAAAATCTGTTAGATCCGATCCTCGAGGAATCGTTGAGCCCCAGTGACATATGCTTTCCAGGATAAGGGGAGAGCATTCAATACTCCATGATAGATGGTAAATTTCCATCTTATGTTGTGCTACTTACTGTTGAAAATTTTGGCAAAACTACTTCTCCTAAAGCTAGCCTAATGTCCGGATGGTAAGGGAGTACCGATAATGTAAATTATAAGTCCGAGGCTATTTACCCCTCTGGGGTGCTCATGGCTATTCTGCTGGTAGTGGCAAAAAGAGATAAACTTGTGCTTGAAATGTCTTGCATATTATATGCAAGATATAATCAATATTAATCGAAAGAAGCATTCCCGGATAGGGGCCTTCGATTTATATCTAATAGTTTATACCCCGGTAACTCTATAACACATGTTTACAAAGAGATAGACCATCTGTAAGGTGTTTTTGTGAAGCTCAATGTTAGGTAGGTCTAGTAAAGGTCAAGTGTTGTTGCCAATATTAGCTGCATGTGTTGAACTGAAGAAAGACACGTAAATCACATTAAAATTTTGCTCAATTTGATTATGTGAGTTCAAAATAAGCTATATAAAGGCCTGGGAAATGTGAAAATTCAGCTACAATAGATTAATTAAGATATCCTAGCTGAATTCAGCTATTGATTATACCCTCCAGCCAATATTGACAGTAAGTTTTTATGCATCATGACAAATTGGGAAAATGCGCTTCAAAAACATTTTTCCGATCTCTTGATTAAAATTCTAAATGAATGAATGAATCTGGTGTGCTTATTCTGAGAAAGTGTTGCCGCTCCTTGGTAAAGCAATTATACTTTGAAGCAGAATCATGTACGATTGTAAAGTTTGATTGACTCACACCGGGTACATTTTTTTGTATAATATTTATTTTTTATTGAGTTTGACAAGTCTTTTCATGAAAAACGCTATAAATGATATACGCTTAAGTGTAATTAGCTAATAAATGTGAAAACTGCCTCCCATAAATGATATACGCTTAAGTGTAATTAGATAATAAATGTGAAAACTGCCTCCCATACACATGAATATCAAGTTCATAAAAAAATCATACCAGTATAACACTGCACTAGGCTAGCATGAGTAGGTGATTAATAACGGAGCATAGCAATGACCTGAATCGATATCACCGTACTGAGCACTACCATTTCATTCAAATAAAATTTTCCGTGAAATAACAACACTTTGTCAAAGTAATATTAATGCCCGATTCAATCATTTAGAAACTAGATGATAACATGGGTACCTTGTTTTTTATGGACATTTTTCATATTTTGTTGTGTTGCACAAAACTTACCAGCTAGCTCATATTAAGCTAGGATATCTTATTTCAGCTACATTTCCCAGACCTCATTTAGCTAATGGGCATCTGCCCACAATTGTTCTTGTTTCGAAAAGGCGGTTCGTCAAAAAGGAGAAATACTTTAAGCGGACCGATCGTTGACTTGTCCCCGGACTATAAACCTTTCCATTACTCTGTGTGGATGTCGTTATTATATGGGAGGGAACGTCACAGAGCGATAGTGTCCTAATGTTTCACATAGCCAGGGATGAGTCTATGCCAACCGTTGTTCATTCAACATTTGAAAAGCCCGCAAAATTTGCAAGTTTTTCAGAAATTCAGGATAACTTTTGCAATATATATTCTTACATGTATTGATAATCAACTTTTTCAAAAGCCAATATAATCGAATATCTACTTTACTAAATTTGGGTGAGAGTGTGAGCCAACCGTGCTCTTAAAAAGCTGAATGCAGAATGAGTGCTAAAATCTTCAGTTGGCTTTCCAGCACACTTAAGAACAGTCAAGAAAAATGTTGAATGAACAACGTCTTTTCAAAAGAGTTATCGATCCTAACATGGCTGTACAGTGTACTAGGTAAGGGCAAATAGCAACCACAACGCGCCCGCATGTTGCTTTTCATGTTTAGGCGTGAATGACATCATTAAATTAATTTTTACAATACCATGAAACAGAATTTCGACGCGATCTAGAGCAGCGTACAAAATAGGGCTTAAAATTACGTGACTTCTGGTCATGTATTGCTCTCGAATTGGTATCCCCTTATTTAGTCCAAGTCTTCTTGTACTAAAACCAGCTAAGATATTGGTATGGCGATTTGCTGGTGTTTAGTCCAAGCCCGCCTGCATAGGCTTCTTATAACAAGACTTAAGCGTTAGTGACCCGCTCAAATAAAACCACAATTATATGAAATAAAATATCACAATTGCGACAATAAACGGATATTTTCCGCAGAAGACATGCTATTTGATCTGAAACCCACATCAGTTGTGATTTGAACGCGGTAATTTAATGTGAAAAGAGACATTTAACACAATGTTTACATAATTTTAAAAGTATGCGAACTCAGTTGACCTCGCGAACTGCGTTCGGCATTTTCCGGGGAAAATATTCTGTAGATTTTCGATCAACCACGCACGATGAATTCTCCATTGTAATCGTAATTGTACGTGTCAATAAATAAATAAATGCATATATTTAGTAAATATTGAAGATATAAATGTAATAAATTAAATAAATTGCGGGAATTACAACCATCTCACAGTTTAAAACAGTGTAAACACAACGAGCATTAGAATAATATGGGGGCCGCCATTTTGTTTGTGTAGCCAGAACAAATCCGGACTGTGTCGGAGTTCTTCCGTACGACTTCGGCTTTCGGTTAAAACGTAAACAAAATATACAGCGATGTCACAAAATGCGATGTCGGTGACAATCAACCGGAATATTCTATGCGTAATTTAACATGAAAGTTAGATTATTATACACCATTATGACCATAAGATGTCACTCTTTCCGATGTATATAGCATCATGTATTGATTTTTTAGGTAAATCGAGTAAAATACACCACAAATTCCCGCCACAGATCCTGGGCGTAAGTCATACACGTTATAAGAAGCCTATGCAGGCGGGCTTGGACTAAACACCAGCAAATCGCCATACCAATATCTTAGCTGGTTTTAGTACAAGAAGACTTGGACTACCCCTTATTACTTGCACCGGTCCATGCTGGACGCAAGTAATGTTTTCGGCTTGGATGTCTGTTTATCCTTCCTTCCTTCCGTGAATATGTTACGTCATACCGGAAGTACATACTGTAAAAAATGAACACGCGCTAATATGAAATGGTTGCATCAATTGTAATTTAAATCCACATATATACTTAATTTGCATTGTTATCTGGTTTTATTTTGGTAATAAATCGTTCATAAATGAACAATATTGAATTATTTCTTTCTGGAAACCGATCAAGACGCCATGACGTCACGACACACATCATGACGTCACAAGCTACATGGGCGCGCAAAACACCAGACATGATTGGGTCGATGTCCAGACAGCTGAGACTCGTATTACACGGACAGGCTAAACCATTCCATCTGCCAACAACTTCGTGTTTTATTATTATAAATATATATACTGCATGTAAAACAAACGTGGGCAACAGTACATGCCCATTAGAAGCCTATTTTATGTAACTTGAAACTCGAGGAAATGAGTTGAGATCAAGTCTAAAAGATGCGTGCGGAATCGTTTTTTTCGCAGTGACTGTCTGGATCTGGATAAATACGTCCAAGTAACCAATTTGGTATGATAGGACTGTGAGGTGCGAACATATTTCTGGAAAGTTCAAAACATTTTCGAAAGATCCTGGTGCATATAAATCATGTCCGGCCAAACAGTCGAGCGTGTGGTTCAATTGAAAAACAATTGCACTGAAAATGTGAATGGGGAAACATGGATTATTGAAATGTTCCCGAAGTTTGTAGATCAGTCGCTAAGGGCATGTTCACATTGACACATTGTTAATCAACGACTAACCAATGATCGCGTTTCTTTTATTTAATTGTGTCGGTATTTTATAATTTACTTTGATGGTTTTTGCCACTGGCATACACACTTGATATCATTCTAGTCAAACTAGTAAGTTAACCCAATTGGTACCGCTATACTTAAAGAAATTGACCACCAATAACGTGGTGTCACCCTGTTAATACCGCGGTACTATACCGCAGTATCCTCCAATACCGCGGTACTGATACCGCTTGTTAATGCGAACAAGTATGTGGGAGTAAATACCTCCCCTCAAAGAGTTCCATGAAAATCACCGCGGTATTCCAAAAAATTAATGCGGTGCCCGCTAAAAGACCGCGGTATTCAAAAAAATTAATGCGGTGCCCGCTAAAAGACTGCGGTATCATTATCGCCCAATACTGTTACTCCACCGCCGTGACCATCTCGATACCGCTACCGTTTATTACCGGTATCACTGCGGTCATGACCAGGGTATCACCCCGTTTTTCTGGTCAATTACTTTGAGAATAGCGGTATATAATATAGCATCATCGGCAATCAATCGTCTTCACACCCTTCATATGAACGATGTCTACATTGTTATATTAATATGTCAAACAACTCGTACGTATTACTAAGACTATCATTAGTGTAATAGATCAACTTGAGATAACAGATATTCTGTCCGTACATACAACTATTTCAGCGATGGATGGACAGAGATTTGATATCTAGATTTTTGTTATCCGATCTCTCAAACGAGGGGCCAGCACCCGTGGTTCAAACTGTTGTTGGCAAGACACCACACAACATGCCAAATGTGTGATTGGCGCAAGTATAGGCAGCTCCAGTGAGTGCATTCTAGTTATGTTTATGTTTATGGCCATCTGAATGAATACGTCCAAATGTCTAATTATGTCACATAATACGGCCAACAACTGTGTCTGTGCCCGACCTGTTTATTTTGACTCCATCAACTGGATGTAATTATTTAAGGAATACTTTTCATTTCCTGGTGTTATTAGATTGTATAAAACTTTTGGTCGAATAACAATGCGAAGCGGCGGATACCTTATCATTATGACCTGAACGTAAGATTAATGGTCTTTGATAATAGGACCGTTATTGGTAGACTGGCACAATGGACTGATTTGTTAATCAGGGAGTTGGATGGCCGAGTGGTTAGCGTGTTCGACTACCGGCCAGAGGTTTCGCTTGGACCCCGGATCGATTCACCTCGATCCTCGACAAAACAAAAGTCGGGAGCTCCGAGCGTACCTATATAAAGTACCGTGAATGCCTCGCTGAGGTGTCGTGAAGCGGTAATCCTCTCCCGCCCGGTGTCATGTACAGGGATGACACTGGTTTGATCACGCCGTCCCATCGGATGGGGACGTAAATGGCTGTCCCGTGTACAACCATGTGTGCACGATAAAGAACCCTACTGTGGGCAACGATCCACGGGTTAATGGCAAAATTTCCTGTCAAAATTCCTCCCTTCGGGGCGTAAGTTGGTAGACATTTCAGGTGATGGTGTAATAGAGTTATCTCTCCTCGGTAGTGGTGGTGGAACACACTCAGCTGTGGTATGTATATAGTGTATATGCGGTGGTGAAGTTGAAAAAGGACATTTCAGATATTGGTGCGGTGTGGTGGTGGAATACATGGAATTACCTAGTTACTCCTAAAAGGAGGTTGCTCATATGTGGGCGTAAAGAAGAAGAAGTAAGTAAGTAAGTAGTTAAAGAAGTTGTTAGCCAGCTTTTGAAGTAACTGACAACTTTTAAAGTACCGGTGGGTCTCCACTTTGAAGAAAAAAATCTCCAGCTTTTGAAGTAAAGTGAGGTCTCCGCTTTTGTAATAAAAATCGCCAGCCTTTGCAGTAAAACAAAATGTTTCCACTTTTGTAATAACAAAATCACAGCTTATGAAGTAAACTGAGTCAATAAATTTTTACGGGTGCTGGACTAATTTCACGACAAATTCAACCATAATCCATAGCGGCTATCGCCCAAACGAGTCTGACTTGTGGTCTGAGGAATATAGTGAGTCCGGTTCCGTGACAAAAGAATCCACACCGGTAATCGACCATACGAGTGTGATGTGTTTCGAATAACGTTCAGTCACACAAACACAAGAGCATCCTCATAGTCGATCGCCCATACGAGTGTGACGTGTACCAGAATACATTTAGTCAGTCCCGTTCCCTGCCTAAGCATATAGAACACACATAGGTGATCAACCATACGAGTATGTAAGATTGTTCAGTCAATCCGGCAACCTGACAACCCACACCAGTTGGTGAACGGCCTTACAGGTGCGACGTTTGTTAGAAGAAGTTCGGTGTGACAGTGAGTCTGACAATACATGAGAGAATCCACCTGGTGTGTTTCCGAAGACGTTCTGTCAGTCTAGTATCATGACAACATACATGTAAATACATGTATTTCCTCGAAATTATGTGACGCAATAGATGTATTAATTCCAACGGAAAATAGTTGTGTATTTGTCCTCATTTTGGAAGGCGATTTTAATATCATATCCATACCCTCGAAATTAGGTGACTGAAGAGAAGTGTTGGGGGTAGCAGAAACTGTTTGGTTTATTTGGTTCGTCTCTGAAAGTCGACATTAACGACAAAATTCGACCATTGACGTTAAGTCAAGATAGTATGATAGCTGGTGTAAACATACTATTTTCGAGACAAAACATGTGATATCATGTGTGTAATCACGAAAAAACACTTTGCAGACAGCAATTTTTTTATTTTTTTTTCAGTTTTTATTCCGTGCTAGCCAGGGGGGGGGGGGGGTCATTCTCTTTTTTCCATACAGTAGGCCGGGGTGGGTGGGTGGTTCAGCCGCGAAAAAAGTCACTTTTTTCCTCTTACAATATTTCTGCAATATAATTGCCTCAAAGTGTTCAGCATCATTGTTATAGTATGTATGACACTTAGGTCAGGGCTTAGGGGGGTAGTTAGTGTGGATATAGGCATAATGCTTCTCATAAATCGCGGTTACAAACCAAAACTCACAATTTCGTCTTTTGCATCAGATCACATTGTCAAGTACCAACGCCACTGGTTCAAGATGAAAATAGACAGTTATGACACCAGGCTTCTCAAAGTACCGCCGGTACCACACATGCCGGTACCGGTACCGGTACTTTGCTAGTACCGCGGTTCCGGTATCGGTACCGGTACTGGCAAGCCATTTTATAGTTCTAGGTATATCTCGAGGTAATACAGTGCTGAAAAACACCAGCCACGAACTCGATTCTTACCTTAAACTAATGATAATTTTATATCAGAATAAAGCAAATATTTCGCGACATTAGATACCATTTTTGGGAATATAATAACGAACTTTCCCGTAGATTTTAGTGATGCGCAAATGACAACATAATCAACCAAAATGAAGCTATTCATTGCATATGTTTTTTGGTTTTAACTTATTGCTCTCCTGTGTGTGATAAACTGATAGAAAGTGTTCCGTAACACGACACACATCGGTGGTTTTCACTTCACAATATTCAATCAGAATAAGTGTGTTTGCAAAGTCGGTCGGCCATTTTAAATCTACACAATAATGAGTCAAGTTAGGCAACAATTTCTCTCCACGAGTTCCTATACGAAATATGAACTATCATGTCTATTCAGCAAATTACATTGTGCACGGTTCATGGATATTCGTTCCCGATTTGATTCTATAACTGAAAGTTCCATGAGTCCCATTTAAATTCAAAATGGTCGACCTTATTTGCAAATTGATACGAGATGTGAACGGGTGTACACGTGTGTACGTGATTAACCAAAATGTGTGGGGCCATACTTGTGGGTGGGGTTGTTGGTGATTAAATGATAAGAAATTGTAACTGGGTCTAGTGTATAATTGCCACAATTGGGCAATAATAAAGGTAAAACATGTTACCAACACAAAATAATCTTTGAAGATTAAAACAATATCACAATGCCGTGCTTTCAAAGAATTGAATTTAACCATTGAAGAGTCATGATGGACACATAAAAACCCGGACCCACCCTTCCGATACCGGCCTCGCGCGCCATGAATACAAATTATACAATCACGATCGAACGGATCGATGTACATCGCCTGCATTTTAAAGAGCGAAGCTTGATAATACTGTATTTTGCCAAACAGTCTGCTGATCTACGAACGTGCATATGTGCAACCACAGTACCGAGTACCGGCGGTACTGAACACCAGTACCGGTACCGCGAAAATGCCCGAGTACCGGTGGTACCGGTACCGGTACTGAGTACCATTGAGAAGCCTGTATGACACCCATGATTCAAGTAAATAAAAATTAATAAAGCTATTCATTTATATCATTAATGTTTACTCATTAGACCTGATCAGACACCATAAGAGGCAAAACATGGAAATCTCATCATGCTAGAAAGTATTGAATGCTATTTAAAGCCACATCCAGATTTTTGTTTGATTTTTTAGTTTAATTTATTGTTGTTTTTTTTGACACAATTTCACACCAAAGCCATATGAATGTTGATCAATCTGTTAAACGTGTTGTCAGATGGTATAAGATCGTGTGGGTCCATTACTATTTAGCATAAATATTTTGTCTAAATTTTTATTTTATATTTTCGATACAGTTATATTTGAAGTGATTACAGACAAGCATTGGAAATATGGTAGAATGTTCATATAACTTGTTTACAAGTCATGAGTCAATTGATAAACAAAAACAAACAGGATAACAATGGGTGCTGCAGGTTTATACGATTCTTATCTGTTCTCAGACTTTATAACTGAAACAAATACCAAGCCTAAATTGGTGTGATACTACAGATTTTTAGGTAAAACGTGGGTTGGTACCCTTCATGAAATTGGGAACAAAAATCCTTCAAATTAGGGGTGATTTGGCTGGATTTGGAGGTAAGAAGGGGGTAGGTACTCCGCATTAAATTGGAAAAAATATTTTTCCCTTCAAATAGGGGGGTGGTGGGTACACAAGAGGCGGAAAAAAACAATTTCAGCCTACTGTCATGGCACTTCTTTCCGACCCCCCCCCCTGTGCTAGCGTGTTTTTTTGTGTTTTTTCAATCATATAAACGTGCAAAAATCCCAAATCATGCCATTCTCTGTGTTATTTTAACTAAATAATTATCATAGAAATAAGATGTTCACACCCAGGAATGTTCAAGCATTATTTCCAACTAGTCGCTTCGCTGGCACTCTGCCACACCACTCCCTCCCCAATAGATCATTGCACATTACCGCCCAAAGTTCTGGACCAAACCTTATTGCAATTGGTACTTCAAGATCTCCAAATGTTCGAAATGTATCAAAACCTTACTAATAATACCGGTATATATTATAATTATTTCATGTGGTATAGGAATCTATATACAAGTACCAAACATGAATTCATAGCATAGGTAGGGTGGGTTCAGGAGTGTTAAATCTCCTATATCTGCCCCTATCTGAACCTAATGTAAATCCCAATCTATGAGATTTAATATATTCAAACGTTATATTAAAGAAGTTGAAGTGAGTTCATTTTCCGTAAAATAAGTTATAAAATTTAGAGAAGGGTTAACAACATGACACCTCTGATAATTGTTCCCTGAAATCATCAGCATAATAAATAAGACACACCATTATCACATATAAAAGGAGCTAATAGCATATATAAACATAATATTGTAACACCCGCCTGCACAACTGCATAGAACACAGCACATAGGAATTATCTAATTTAAATTGAAATGAACGACAAAAATAAACATTATCCAGCAATTTCTGTTTTTTATATCAAACACTGTCAGCTAAAATAAGATCTCATTTCACAAACACGAGGCATTCGAGATAATGACAGTCAGACAAGCTTTATATTGTTATCCGTGAAAGAGATGACTTCTCAAATATTGTGGCATCAGGAATGTGAAAGAACACCTTTAAAGATGGATTATCTCTTTAAATAGTTGCGTGGGTATAAAATAATAGATATGAACTGAAGACCCCTGTCCGGAAAAGCTTCTATCAATTAATATTGATTTTATTTCGAATATTAAATCGGGACCGTTTATGTGTCTATTTTTAGAACAGACCATCCGGATGATACCATATTGCGATATAGAGAACTGGGCTGTTCCTATGGCTACGCACCGAAAGTCAAATGTCCCAGATTGATTGTTTGTATTGCTTTGTTCCAGTTATAATCGGTATAATTAACATTTATTTGTGACAAAATTGTACAATAAAATTTCTGGTCTCTGTTAACAGTAACCACTATTGTTCGTTCGCTGAACAAACACACCTTTTTAGACCAGAAAATATTCGAAATAAAATGAATATTAATCGATAGAAGCATTTCCGGACAGGAGTCTTCGATTCAAATCTAATATTTTACACCCTGGTAACTATATAATACATGTTTACAAAGAGATAATCCAGGTATTAACATGGGTACATGTACTTTCTACTTTCTACATGTACCTTACTAGACCCCTTTCAATTGTACACCTGTCTGTTCCATGATTTTTCTCCAAGATCTCTGGACCGATTTCAAATAAATTTGGTGGGGAGAGTCGGCGTACCATGGGGGATGTTATAACATGGTTAGTTTTTCAAACTTAAAATTTAAGTTTTTATGTTTTTGTTTTGTTTGTTTTGTTTTGTTAAATATGGTCTATCTCTTTGTGAACATGTGTTATATACAGTAATGCCCTAAGTAATCGACTCGTTAACTACAGCAGAATTATGGGTAACTGTTCAGGATTTAGTTGGAAATATGGCTTCTTGCCATTCATCGGAATGCTCTCCCTGAGAGCTTTCCGGTGAATGGCAAGAAGCCATATTTCCGACTAAATACTGAAAAGTTACCCATAATTCTGCTGTAGTTAAAGATTCGATTACTTAGGGCATTACTGTAGTTACTGTGGTATAAAAAAAATTAGATATGATTCTAGGGCCCCTGTCCGGAAATGTTTCTACCAGTTAATATTCATTTCGAATGTGTTCTGGTCTAAACACGTGAGGTTGTTCTGCTAACGAATAATAGTGGTTACTGTTAACAGAGACCATACATTTTATTGTGTAATTTTGTCACAAATGAACCTTAATTAGACTCATTATCGCTTATAACTATGGCATAAAACAATACTAGCAATCAATATGGGACCTTTGACTTTCGGATCGTAGCTATGGGAACTATTCTAAATATAGAAGAATAAAGTGTCCCATTTTACAATATCATTTTATAATAAAATATTCGATATAAAATCATTATTAATTGACAAGAAGCGTTCCCGGACAGAGGTCTCCAATGCATATTTATTATTTTATACCCAGGAAACTATTTTTAAATTGTTATATGAAGAGATAAACCATCTTTAAATTGAGCGAGAAGTTCAATCAGAATGTTGTTGTTGTTTTAGTTATTAGAGTCCCTGGCTCCGCCCACAGTTGATCCAGTGACGTCATTTGAACAAATCTAAACCAGAGTTACACAAGGACACTTCATACCAAATATGACCCAACTCGGCCCTATGGTACTCGAGAAGAAGTTGTTTTAAAAATTACTATGGAGGGAAATAGTTATGGCCTTGGTTTCGCAACTTTTTGACACAGTGACCTCATTGCAACAAATCTGAATGTGAGTCACCTAGGGAACATCCACACCAAATGTGGACCCATTCGGTCTTGTGGTTACGGAGATATTTAAATAATTTTTTGACAGACGCACCGACGGATGACGGACGAGGAGTGATGACTATAGCGCCACCAGAGACTTCGAGCTAAAAAAAAAACACGATAGCTGTAATGCGATTAGTGCAATCAAGTACAGAATAAGAGAACGTACGATTGGGTGCGAACCCAACATTCTCTTTATCGACATAATTATATAAACAAGTGAAGCGGAAACAATAAATTGTCCTCTTGGGAACGTTTTGTCACAAACATAATACAAGGGCCCCGATGTGTGTTATTTTGAAGATACGGTAAACGTATTGCTGTTAAAACTTAAAATAGCCACATTCGTTAAAACCACCATAAACAGAAAGAATATTATATTATATACAGTGTTCTTACACCAATCATAAATATGGCGTAAATTTCACCATATTGTCATGTTAGTACTTTGTTATGTGAACAAACGCCATGTTGTGTAAACAGACAGTGCACGAGTATGCGATAAGCAAAACACTCAACTCAGAGGAGACCCCACTATTTGAACTTTGGTTAGAAATGTCACCAAGTTGTTTGCAACATATCGGTATAGCGCCGCTCGCTCGCTCGCTTATCCTCACATCTCAAGGTTTCAATGTTGAATGGGTCACCGTAAATCACTCACCTAAGTCACCTTAACGGATGTTAAGCGTTTTGCTTATCGCTCACTATTTACTAGTCCAAGTCTTCTCGTACTAAAACCAGCTAAGATATTGGGATGGAGATGCTGGTATTTAGTCCGAGATCGCGCGCATAGCCTTCTTATGACACGAGTTAAGCGTTAATGACCCGCTCAAATAAAACCACAATTATATGAAATAAAATATCACAATTGCGACAATAAACGGGTATTTTCCGCAGAAGACATGCTATTTGATCTGAAACCCACATCAGTTGTGAATTGAAAGCGGTAATTTAATGCGAAAAGAGACATTTACCGCAATGTTTACAAATTTTTAAAAGTATGCGAACTCAGTTGACCTCGCGAACTGTGTTCGGCATTTTCCGTTGAAAATATTCCGTAGATTTTCGACTAACAACGCAAATTACGATGAATTCTCCATTGTAATCGTAATTATGTGTGTCAATAAATAAAAAATAAATAGATTAATTAAACATTGAAGATATAAATGTAATACACTGTTTTAAACTTTGGAGGGTTGTAATTCCCGTAATTTATTAAATGTAAACACAACGAGCATTAGAATAAATAATATGGTGCTACATTTCACCCACATTTGGTGGACTTCCGCGAAATTAAGATATATACTAAGCGAACAGAGCAACATACTGCTCTTGTTAAGCACACAAAAAATCAAACAAAATTTGTATAAATTTTGAACCTTAATTTGAAAAGTCCCACTAAAACGGAAGAACTATATTTCGAAACTGTGTGATTCGGTTCTCCGATTATTTTATCAACACAAAAGTCAAAATGCACATGGATGAAAATCACACGCATGGCAAGTCAGACACAAGAGTTCTAATTTGCTCCAATTTTGACAAGTTGCTTGCGAAAATTGTCAACAAAACTACCGTTCTGATCCTCCATTATGTCATTAAGTTTTTAGTGCGGGAATTGTTCTCAAAGCACATAGGAAACTGGACTTTGGAGCGATCGGTTTTCGCTATTTTGTTCGGAAAACCCCGCGCTATATATAGAAACGGAAACTAGAATACCCAGAACAAACTCCGGATTATGCCGAAGTTATTCGGACCACTTCGGCTTTCAGTTAAAACGTAAACAATCCGAGAAAAAAAGCGATGTTTGTGGCAATCAACCGGAATATTCTATGTGTAATTTAACATTAAAGTTAGATTATTATACACCATTATGACCATAAGATGTCACTCTTTCCGATGTATATAGCATCACGTATTGATTTGCTAAGGTAAATCGAGTAAAATACACAACAAATTTCCGCCACAAACCTTGGGCGTAAGTCGTGTCATAAGAGACCATACGGGACGAACTCTGACTAAATACCAGCATCTCCATCCCAATATCTTAGCTGGTTTTAGTACGAGAAGACTTGGACTAATTATTTACGTGCTGTATATAAACAAACGCTCGGCAGTGTCGGCACATACAAAGTTGTTTTGTAGCATTCATACGGTACTATCATTATACTATACCAGCAGTATATTCTTGAGGACATTTCCATAATTTGGTAACTGTTATTTCTAAATTATAACCAACAACGAAGACCATCCGTGCGTTTAAATTACCATTATTAAGATTCTCGGCTCGGTAGCCAGATTTTTTTTGCGGGAAATATATATGTGTTATATGATGCGAATTTTATCTAATTCGACTCGACGATCGGATCGATATTTAAAGATGGTCTATCTCGTTGTAAACATGTGCTATAACCCCATAGAGAGCCCCACACAGATAGAAGGATCTATTACTGACTGCCGTCTGCTCGTGTCTGTGAGGGGCACCATATGGGTCTCTTTGTTACCGGGGTATAAAGATGGCCTATCTCTTTGTAAACATGTGCTATGTAGTTAATACCGGGGTATAAAGATGGTCTATCTCGTTGTAAACATGTGCTATATAGTTAACGGGGTATAAAGATGGCCTATCTCGTTGTAAACATGTGCTATATAGTTACCGGGGTATATAATATTAGATACGAGTCGAAGACTCCTGTCCGGAAATGCTTCTATCGATTCACATTGATCATATTACGAATATTTCTGGTCTATAACTGTGTGGTTGTTTAGCTAACGATCAATAGTGGTTACTGTTAACAGAGGCCAGCAAATTGATTGTGTAATTTTGTCACAAATAAACATTAATTTTACTCATTAGCCCTTATGGCAATGGAATAAAACAATACAATAAATCTGGGACATTTGACGTTCGATACGTAGATATATAGGAACAGCCTAATGCTCTATATCGATATATGGTATCACCCGAGTGGTCTGTTCTAAAAATAGACCAACAAAATATCCCAAGAAATCATCTCATTTCATAATAAAATATTCAAAAAAAATCAATATTAAATAATAGAAGCATTTCAGGACAGGGGTCGTCAATTCATTATTATTATTATTTTATACCCACGCAACTATTTCAAATTTGTTATTTAAAGAGATAATCCATTTTTAAATCTTATGGAAACCCACGAAAACAAAACAAATCACATTTTGTTTCAATGTTTTAAGTTATTTCCTTCATAGAATGAGTTTTCGGGATAAAGAACCGTCTCAATACTTTAGAATATAGAATTAACCTTTAAAATAACAAAAAACTTCGGAATAGCGAACATTCGGAATAGAGACATGTCCCCGTTATATTGTAATCATTAGTGAAACGGATAAGAGTATGATTTTACTCTTCATAAAAGAAAAGATGCACATGAGTATCTAAAGAATTACCAGCAGATCGTCTCGTTAATTTATGAGAAAATGGCCGCCTTCAACAAAACAAACAACATACGACTAACGAGCGCGTTACTTATTTCGCGTTGTGCCCTCAAACTAAATAATGAGAACCAACAGTTGACATGCGAACTAGACGCCCTGAATAGACTTCAACTTATCAAATGCATCTTGATATTTTAAACTAAAAAATGAGAACGTTATTTCTGACTCAAGTTTTCTTTATACATGTACATATGTGCAGTCATATCAGATAAAGAGAGAGAAAAAAACATTTGTCACTCTCGATGCAACAAATAGATTTCTCGCCTGTCTTGTTTCTCTCATAGTGTTCTTTTATAGCTCACTTGAAGAAATGTATCTTTTGGTACATTCAACCAAAGCATGTACTAGTATAAGGTTTCTTACCAGTTACGGTGTCTCCAGAGGAGATGTAAGAGGTGCATTAACCCATTACCCAACAAAACGCCCAAATAAAGCTTCAAGAGCCTAAAATATCTTCGGTCTGTCTCAATAACACCATACAGATATGGATATCATTGGAACCTGTTCATTGACCACATTGTGATGGTCACAGTTATGCCCTGTGCAAATGCATTCTCTTATATATGCGAGGCGACCTAAGAAAAAATAATCTTTTTTTAACACTTTTTACCATTTTTTCTTACATTCTTTAACAATTTTATAATTTTTTCTTACATTTTTTAACAATTTTTATAATATTTTTCTACATTCTTTGACAATTTTATCATTTTTAATTTGTGTTAAGCCAATGCATTCTCTTATATATGCGAGGCGACCTATGGTCGACTCGCATATATAAGAGAATGCATTGGCACAGGGCCGTTCTGTTGGGTAAAGGGTTAAGAAAAATCCTGAAACCGAAAAGCTAGACAGGCGAGGCGATAACATTCTTGTTGGAGTAGGCAACCCAGACGATCATCTTGTAACTTATATGCTCTGACATCGTTATTGTGGCATACATAAAGATATATATGATGTGTATCATTAAAACAGACAGGAAAACAGAAAGCCAAATCCTCAATTTAAGAAAAATCCTCAAAGTTTCTGAAAAATCCTGAAAAATTACATCGCTGGGGTCTCTCCCATGTGGACCCTTGTGTGTTCGGTCAGAGCATCACTCTGGATAAAAGTTTCCCCACAAACATTGCATTTAATGTTTCGTCACTCTTGTGGAGCCTCGTGTGCATAGATAGTGCCCCCGACTGTACATAGAACTTGTCACACTTCGTATACTGGTGGGATGTGGCATCAGAATGTGCTATTCTGTGTTGAGTCAGGATATCCCTGGTTTTAAAACGCTTCCCACACGTATCACACTTGTACGGTGTCTCGTCTGTGTGTATCTTTACATGCTTATTCAGTTCATCAAGGCAACTAAATTCTTTCTCACACATATTACATTTTAATGGACTATCACCTGAGTGTATACATGTTTTTTGGTGTCGAGTTAACTGATGAGCGCGCACGAAGGATTTACCACACGCTGCACACTCGTATGGTCTCACACCCCAGTGGATTTTCATGTGTTCAGTCAGATGCTGAGCGCGTGTGAAAGACTTGCCACAAGCTGTACATTGAAATGGTCTAACACCGGAATGGATTTTCATGTGGATTGACAGATTGGACGCATGCTTGAACGATTTACGACATTCAGTGCAGTCATGACTCGGACGTTCTCCCTCATCATCGTGTGTTATTTTATGTCTCGTCATGACATTACGTTTACTAAAAGTCTTGCCACAAACGTCACATGCAAAAGGTTTCTCCCCAGTGTGAACTCGCATGTGTGTGGTTTTATTAGACCAGTTCGCAAATCTTTTAAAACACACATCACACTGATAGGGTTTTTCGCCTGTGTGGACTCTCTTGTGCCTATAAAGGCCACCAGTATGTTTGAATCTCTGAAAGCACACGTTGCACTGATGTCGTTCTCCTGCATGGAACCTTGTGATGTGAGTTTTTAGACGAATCTCCTGCGTGAATATCTGAAGACATGTATCACACTCATAGAGTTTCTCTCCTGGGTGGACACTAGTGACGTGTGTTTTTAGACTACTCACCTCCGTGAATATCAAAAGACATATATCACACTCATATAGCATCTCGCCTGTTTGGACGGACATTGCGTGCCACTTTAGAATAATACTAATTATCTGTATACATAAAGTATCACACAGATAACATTACATATAACTTCTATCTAGAGTTTGTGTTTGTTGTCTGCTTCCTACTGAATCATTGCTGAGCTGTATATTAACTTCTTTGTAACCTTACCGCACACATGATATGCTTGGATCTCTGAAACGAAATGGGAAATTACTGGTCAGATCTACTACTCTTAGGAGTCTTATATTATAAATAAAAGATTGTACATGTACAGGACAGGGAGAACCCAAAATCGATGTACTAAATCTCGATTTGTGTAAAAAACCTCAATTGAGGTTCTTCGAGACCATGTGACCACTGGTGATATAGTGTGGAGTATTTCATCTTACACCTATGGAAGGCCAAATTCACATTTAATAATTAATTTGCTTAAGCGCAGTCAAGCACAATTAATTATTAAATGTGAATTTGGCCTCCCACGGGTGTATTATGAAATACTCCACGCTATATCACTTACACTAGCAATAGGCAAACGATTTTTTTCAAAACCCTTTTCAGATATTCAGATGCAGTTATAGCAGCTTTAGGGTGTTAGGAATATGAAACAAAGTCAGTAGTAATGGCAGTGTTTGAAAAAAATGACGTTTTTTTCAAATAATTGGACTGGGGTCAGGGGGTCGACAATTCGCAGTTTTTGAGGAATGGCAAAATTCTGACAACACAACATAACGGCAAAGTTTTCGAATTCTTATGGGAAACCTATATGTTGTTCTCATCGGGAACGATCAATCTACATAAACAATGCAGAAATAGGAACTTTTCCTTCATAAAAATAGAAAATTTTGATCAAAATCCAAGTATACCCCCATCAAAAAGATGAATTTTTTTTTTCTTTTTCTCAAGTATGTTGACAATATTATATACTATAAAAACTTTTGGTATTTCTGTGTGTTATTTCTATTATCAGACACTATTGAATACATTTTGATAAAAAAAAATGAGACTTTTGTGTCGAATACGTGGAAATATTTCTTGATAACCAAACTATACCCCCTACCAAAATTTTTAAAAAGCTATTTTTTTTCAACATTATGGAGCTATTCACGCAAAATACTACCTAACCTGCAGCAAAACTGTATATAAGTTTCATTGTCAGCCATTGGTGTATCGATATGAGAGCTGATATTTTTTTTTTTTTCAATTAATTCTTAGAAAATGGACAAAATATGAGTGTCAACCTTCACAAAGTTCATGAGCCAAACT